>OX422215.1:259725130-260957005 GCA_949130495.1 Sambucus nigra | reverse complement strand
AATGTGATATCGTGGATATGGGCCAATTCCATCACGATATCGTCGATATGGGCCGATTCTACCGCGATGTCATCGATATGGGCCGATAATACCGCTATATCACCGATACTACCGAGAAATTATCAATATAGGGTCAATTCATATCAATAATTGAAAACTCAACTCGTAACTTGGAATCGGATCGGTGGACACTGATACCTAATCAACTCGACCGTATCGCTGCGGTATCGGTCTTGACTTTAAACCATGTTAACAACTCAACTAGGGGTGTAAATGGATCGGGTCTGAATCGGGTAAGGGTATATCCAGATTCGATCCGGGTATTTTTTAGCGGATCGGGTCTTACCCGATTACCCGTCGGGTCTCAGAAAATGGATCCAGACCCAAATCCGTTAAGGACCTAGAGATTCGACCCGAATACCCGATCTGAATACCTGTAACTATATATATATATATATATATATATATATATATAGTGAGAGAGAGAGAGCTAGAGAGAGAGAATCTCTGGTGCAGACTCCCCGTGCGAACTTTGTCCTTATCCCGAAAGTGGTCCCCTCGTGGTCCCAAAGACTCTTGTTATTTACTTTAGATGGTCGCCCTCTTGTCTTATACTAAAACCTCAGTTTAAGAGTATATTTATAGTTTAGACCCAAATTCGTATCAAGACCTTAAAGATTTTAGAAACTCACCAAATTCCGACCAAAACCCTAATTTTGGTATCAGAGCCATAAGACGCCCCTTTTAGACTTATAATAAAAATACTTTAATGTCCTTGGGATTTATCCCTCGTATTTACCAAGATATTTTTGGAACCAACCCAGACTACCATCCCATACCCATAACTGATTTAGACCCATTAGGTTGTTTAACCTCTCACATAGACGGTTGTTCACACACTGAACACATCCCAGCCAGACATGCAGACAGTAGACAAGTTACAGCTAGTTTTATTAATAGCATAATAGACCAAAATAAGTGTATACTCCTTATATTAAGACAATTAATAAAAGACACTCAAACCCTAGAAACAGAGATAAAAAATATCTCTAAAAAACTACTAGAAATAGATAACCAAATCCCAATACACCCTATCCATGTTTTACAAGAAATAAATACTAAGACTAATCATATATAAGTCCTTAACAAAGACATCTTAGAAATTAAAACCTTAACTCAAAATCAAGACAGTGAGTTAATTAAACTTACTAAAGAACAAGATAAGCTTATCCCTAGATTAGATAGTTATCTTCCTAATGGAGATAGTTAGATCAGAATGGAATGAGGTACCAAGAGACCTCTCCATTCAGACCTTATCAGACTTTTACAAAAAAATTCTAGAAAAGATAAATGATGATAGATTTTATTATAAGATAAATGAAAATGAGATTGCCAACGCGGATAAAGAAACTAGACTTATATTATAAAGATTAAATTTAATTTCTACATCCATAGAAGCTACCCAAGACTATAACAGTAGCTTTGTTAAAGACTTGCATTTAGATTTAAAGGCTAAGACAAAAGGATTAACCACCTTCTATACAGACTTTGTTAAATTCCAACAAATTTTAGCAAATTACCTTAATAATATGGAAAGCCATAACCTATCTAAAATGGATAGTATTATTAACGAACTTAGACTAGACATGGACCAAGTAGAAGAAAACTACAAAGAAATTATAAATGGAATTAAGGATGTATATAATAAGCCTTCCTAAGCAGAAATAGACTCAAAATTTATTCTAACCCGTTTAGATAAAATAGAAAAAAATGTAGAATCTATAGAAGTTAGAACTATGCAACAACAAGAAAAAAAATAGTGAAATAAAAGACTATATTACAAATGTTGCAAAATCCCCAGTTAATTCTCTAGTTAGATATAGTGAAAAAACTTCTGAAAAGACTAGAAAAGAGAATAAGAATTTTAAAGACGAAATCCTTAATCAGATAAAAAGACAAAAGGATTATTCAGACTTCTTAGAATGAATTGAAAAAAGACTTGAACAAAAACAGGTAACCACCTGTAATTTTAGAGAACCCCCTCCTATAGAGACTAGAGAAGGAAAGACCTTAGGTAGACGAGTCATAAATGACAGATTAGATAAGACTAGTAAGATAGCCAGCTATATCCCAAATATTGGACAGAGTAATCATATGCTTCAAAGACTTAAAGATTCATCCTCCAATATTAGAACATGGTGGAAAGAGAGAAATTTCACGAATCCTCTCCAATGGAAAGAATGGGATGAAGTTGACTGGAAGATTGTTGAAGATTCCATTCATAATGGACAACTTCCAGCCATTAGATACATAGACTCATTTGAAGAAGGTACCACTCCTAAGACTCCTAATTATAACATGACTTACCATTGTAAGAATCATGTGTTAGACAAATCTTATACCGAGCTTCAAGTATTTGACTCAGAATGGCTTAGATCTAGAGGAACTGATAGGAAGTTCCAATTCCTAACCTTTGAACTCTTTTAAGCAAGAATCCAAGGATTACATAGACCTCATAATAATATCAACATATTATGTTGTTTAGTAGACAAAAGATAGAAAGATTTTGAGAAGAGCCTTATTGGGATACCCCAATTAGAAATGTCAGATAACATAGGATACTTCAATGTCCTTCCGGCATTTATAGTAACCGTAGACACAGCCAGACATTTTAAGTTAATCTTATATGCTAGTGGCTATGAAGACTATATTATCCCAGACGCTAATATAAATATAGAATTCCAAAGCTATGTGAAGTTCTCCCAATTTACTTATGAAGGAATGCAATTGGGAATTCCTAGCGGTAGACTTAATGAAGAAATCTTAGTTAGAACCAATATTTCAAACTATAATCATGCTTACAGTATTAGGAATACTGGACCTATGAAAGAAAAAGCTAAGACCCTCTGACAATTGCTAGAATTTCAAAAAACTAAGACTATACAAAATAAAGATTTGTTTATTAATCAAGACGATGTTACTAGAAATGTTACCATCTAGTTTAGCCCTCCTAAGATTGTCAATAAGAATATCCAGACTGAAGAAATTAGATTTAGGAATATGGGAGAAGCCATAATCAATGATCCTTCAGAAGGAGAATGTAGTAGTAAGACTAGTGGTAGTTTACTAAGACAAGCTCCTATAATTAGACCTAAAAGATCATTTAGACAAAAAGACTTAATTAAAGAAAAAGCTAGAATCCAAAACTTTGGACATGAACCCTCAGAATTGCATATGAAGACATTCAAATATAACCTTAAGAAAAGTCATTCTGTTAGATTTCAAGAAAGAGAAAGATTTAATATGATAGCCTAAGACCGCATATTAAAATTAAAAGAATCTAAGAATACAAAAGAACTTCATAGAAACCTAAGACTAATAGAGGAAGAAGAACAAAGACTAATGCTAGCTACACAAGTAGAGTCTAGTAAACAAGAGATAGGAAGTAGTAGTAGGCTAGAAGATGATCCTATACTTTTTAGTAAACCAATAGAAATAAATATTCCTATATACTCAAGCACCGTAGTTAAGACTAAACCTGATTATATAAAAGACTTTCGAACTAGTGATAAGAGTTTCACTCCTGTTAAGACTATGGCAAGCTAAGCCATAAATCTAGTAGGTATATACCTTAACCTAGACAATGTTCAAGATAGGAAGAAGGCCTTAGACGAATGGCATAATCAGATGAACATGTGTTTCACATCTAATGAACAACGGGATGCAAGTTCATGTAAGCAATACGCTGAGCAATCCATTAGAGGTATTGCGAAAGATTAATTAGATAGTTTAAGAAAGGCTATAGAGGAAGACTCCTCAGCTAATGTTGAAAAGATGAAAGAAAACTTAGAAGAAAGATCAATTGAAGAATATATTCAATTTTTCACATCAGAATTCATTGGAGCTGGACATCTAGCTCAAATCAATGAACAAGACCTAACAAAAACTAAGTTAGCCCTCCTTAGCATTTACAAATTAGATAAGATAAATGAATATAACAATAATTATGAACAACTATATTACCAAATTAAAGAATTTGGAGAGACTTTAAAAGATGAATACTTTAGAAAGATACTAGTCATAGGAAAAATCCTAATTAATGAATATAGGAATTGGCGAGGAGTAGATGGAGTGAAAAACAACTCCCTTGGTGAAAGAATAAATTTCGTCAAAGACTATATCATATCTAAAAGTTGTGATATAACTCAAGGAAAGTTGATAGAAGAGACTTTCAAGCAGATCCCTCCAATCAAAGATGAAAGAGACATCGCTCCAATCCAATGGGGATGTGGAAGTGAATCTAAGAAATTCATAAAGAAAGTAGAATGGAAACATAGGAAGTTTAAGACTAGACCTTTAGGATTACCAAAGAAGTATAAATTTAGACAATCTACTACCTTTAGGAAAAAGAATCCTAAGAAGAATATATTGAACCAAAGAAGATACTTTAAGAAGAATACTAGTAAGCATAAGAAGGTTCCTAATTATAGGAAAGAAAAAGATATAGCTCAATCTAAGACTGCCACCAAAGAATGTTGGACTTGCGGCAAAGAAGGACACTTTGCTAAAGACTGCCCTAATAAGAAAGATAAAGAAGGTATTAAGATTATTAATACAATATTAGACTATGCAGATCAAGAAGAATTAGATATCCTATATGTTATAGAAATATCAGACATAGAAGATGATGATAATACTAGTATCTATAGTGCATATACAGATAGTGATTCAGAAGACTATAGTGATACTGATGAGTATAAAGACTCTCAGGATACTCTAGACGTATATATGATAAAAAATAATCAACAGGATTTAGATAATGAGTATATAGACTTTGAAGAAGCTTGGTATAAGTGTATATTAAGATCCTTTTTAAAGAAAAGATGGACAATTAGTAATCCTAAGTTAATTAGTGATAAAGAGGAATTTAATATTAAAGCCCCTCTAATAGATCACAAGACTGCCTTTGACCTTATGCAGGTCAAACCAAATTATAGACTCATAAAACATAAGAGTTTTTCAGCTGAGCATGGTGGACCTGGACCTAAAACCCAACAATAAGCCCTAGACATTACTAAACCCTTAAAAAAAGAGTGTAAGTGTCCATACCAAAAGTGTTATAAGCATATAGCGCTTATACAACAAGACATTTTAGATCAAGCCCATCATACCTTATTACAGGTTCAAGCTATATCCAAACAGAAGAAAATGGATATAGAAGTAGAAAAGGAAAAGATTAGGCAACTAGTAGAGCCTACTTTAGGAAAAAATCACATCGCTAAGTGGGACAAAGACCAAAGTTATTGTGAAATCATCCCTATTAACCCAGACGCCACTTTTAATGGTGAAACCTATAAGAAAGGATATTCATAAGAAGACACAGAAGAATTCAAGAAATACATAGATGAAATGCTTAAGTTAGGCATTATTAAAGAAAGTAAAAGTAGACATAATAGCCTTGCCTTCTATGTTCAAAATGAGTCTGAACGTAAAAGAGGAAAGAGACATGATTATAGATTATAAACAATTAAATAAGAAGTGTGAATTTGATTCTTATAAGATACCAGACAAGAATAATTTAATTAATTTAATTGAAGATAGAATTATATTAAGTAAGTTTGATTGCAAATCAAGCTTCTGGAAAATTAAGATGCATCCAGACAGTATTACTTGGACAACCTATAGTGTGCCCCAAGGAAAATACGAATGGGTAGTAATGCCATTTGGATACTTGAATGCTCCTGAAGTTTTCCAAAGAAGAATGGATAATATATTTAGATCTTATTTAGAATTTTATCTTGTTTATATAGATGATATTCTTGTAGCCAGTAAGACTGAGATAGGGCATGTAGACCATCTTAAAAAGATTATTTTAGAATTAGACAGACATGGTATTGTTATTTCCGAAAGGAAAATGCAATTATTTCAGACTGAAATAGACTTTGTGGGAATGCATATTAATAAAGGAAAATTATCCTTGGCAGAACACATAACCAAAAAGATTCTTGAGTTTCGAGACCAACTTAAAGATAAAAAATAATTACAATCATTTTTAGGATTGCTTAATTGTGCTGCAGACTTTATTAAAGACCTTGCTTCAAAAAGACTGTAAGAGGGTACTTTATATTATAAATGGAGGCGTAACCCCTATTTGAGTATGGTAACGATAAGCTAATCTGTCCAAAGATTTGGATTCATAATAGGACATACAAATGCAAACCCCAATGAAGATAAGACTCAGTTTAAACTCACAAATCTCTCGTGTATAGCTTCAGAAAGTAGTAATGAAACTTAGATGTAACTTAGCTAGAAGGAGAGAGAAGTAAGAACCCTAGATACACCTTGGTAGGCTGGTAAAAACACACCAAACACCCTCAAGAATCTCTGTCAAGTATTAAAAGCTTAGTAATAAATGATAATGGTGAGTGAGTAAATCTTATGGTTTTGTAATAACTCTCTCTGATGTATCTTCTCTTTATTAATAACTCCTGAACTCTTCAAAAGATCCCCCTCTCCTCAAAGGTGGTTGGGGTCTTTAAATAGCCCCCCACACCACCCCCGAGGCAACTCAGTCATTAAAGAATATGAAAGACATCCCTCATACTTTATGTCACAACATTAAATGCCTAATGCACTAATTGTCTCCACGTCATAAACATTAAATACCAAGACATGCCTTTTGCCTAACCATTGTGTGTCAGGGGGCTGTTGTCGCAGAAATGGCTCACCAACTGCCTGATAGCCCCAAATACCACAGTGGTTTACTCAAGTGCAGGTCTGACATTGTTTACCTGGCTAGTGACATCACCTACAATAGACGTGACTTTAAGTAGAGGGCTGTTTGGTTCACAACTCAAAGTACGATGGAACTCCAAGATGCTTCGCCCGGGGTTCCACGGCCAGGGTCCTTTGGAGTTTTACCAGGTGTATCTAAGATGGTCAGGATAAGCCCCAATAGTGCCTCACTTCTCAATCCTCCAAACCAAGTCCCTCTAAAATTCCCACGGCGAGGTCATTCGATAGAGCATGAAAGCTCTCCCAGGCCCTGCCAAGCCTGGTCTCTCGCAAGTACCGTTTGTACTCACACTAAAACTCATTATTATTATCGTTATAACATTACAACCGTTATAGCTTATAGTCAACATAAATAGAAATACAATATGACTAAGTAATCAACAAGCTAAAGCATGAATTGCCACGCCAAGATGCCATGTTTGAGCTGCCACACTGTCTTGATCCCAAACACTATTTGCCAAAGCATGGATTATCTCTATTCTCAGGATTACTTCCAAGTCCCCTCTACATTTGCCCCTTCGTGGAGGGATTTATCGTAGGAATAAGAAATTCCTTCACGAAAACTTCTCAATCCGATGGACCTTTTTTGCGTGAAAAAATACTGGACTGACCCGAAGTACTGTAGTTCGTTGAAGCTTGGGTTGAGGGACATCGTCACTTTTTCCTTACGCGGAGCTTCACGCGTTGTAGCTTGAGGATCTGAAATTCTCCCAAAGGCCCTGCCCATATTTTCATTGGGACTGCCTAAATGTTTGTGATGTTTGCAAAATTTTCCCTTATAACATTTCATCATATAGTCTAGTCACCATCTAAATAGCGTTTACACCTGTGCCGAGGGGACATCGTAGCTTTTTGAAACCGTTGGGACATCTTCTTCATTACAAGTTTATTGGATATGCCTGACAAAAGCTTCTGGAGCCAAAACTCAAACTTGTTTAAGTAGGCGACACTTTCTGTTCCCCATGTGTCAATTCATTAATGACGTGGCGCTATCTTTTTAACTGCCAAAGTATTTCCCAAAGTGCCACGTGTTCAATTGAAATAATTATAGGCGGCCACGCACGTGCGATGGTGGGAAACTCTAAAAGCCAAACTCAAAAATTTCAAACGGCCATATCCAAACACTTAACCCTTGTTTTCTCTTACTTTTCCTTCGTCTTCCTCAAGCTTCCATTTACTTTAGAGAGATAAAGTCTGTGAGAACTCCATTATTGCTGAGTCATTATCTATCTTCTTCCCTTCTGATCTTCTACCCCCAGCACCTATGGTTGTGCTCCTCCATTCTCGTTCTCAGACCTTTCTTTCTTGAAACTTTTCTGCTATTTTATCCATATCTGGTATGGCGTCTTCAAGAAACTCCCCTTAGTCTGCCACCAGTGCTCCGCCTGCTACCTCCACCCCGGCCACCACACTAGATGTTACCCGCCAGGAACAACTAAGGTCTTACCGTCGATCACCTATATTTGGAGAAGGTGATGATTTTGCTGATGCATGTAAGGTGGTCCATTTTTCTTCTAAGTTTAACTCTTTATTGTTGGGTGATGAGGACGAGGCTTCTACTGAGTGGGGATTTCTTCCTCCCGAGGGGACTCTCAGATTCCGTTTGGAGCGAGGGGACTTCCCGTGGTCCCACATTGATTTTGAAGCACCCGGGGGTTCTCCCGCTCACTTTACTGCGTGGAACTCCCACATGCAGAGATCCTATGCTGAAACGCTCACCATGGCTGGGTTGCAACGGGCTAAGTGGTTTGGTGAGTTCACTCTCTCCAAGAATAATGCTGCCCTTACTATTCTGGTGTCTCGCTAGAACGTTACTACCCATACGTTCATTGCCGCATGAGGTGAGTTCATCGTAACATTGGAAGACGTGTGTGAGCTCCTAGGCCTTGAAGCAACAGGCCACCAGCCTTATACTGATGAGGTTCTAGATGCCCAGGAGAAAGCTGACCATTTAGAGCTGGACCGAATATGCCGAAGCTGCATCGGCTCGTCGAACAAGGCCACTTTCTCCCCACTTATTAATTATTTCTTCAAGTATTCTATTGGAGGTAGTTCTTCTGGAGGTTCCCCAGGTCAAGGTACATCGCTGGAACTTCCTGCCTATATTCTTGTCATTCTTTCCCATTTCCTTCTACCGAGAAAACCCAACGATTAGCCCCGAAGGGACCTTATCAACATATCCCTTCGTTTGGCCCGGGGTACCAAACTTCCCCTGGCTGCAATTGCCTTGGGATCTCCCTATACATGGATCAATAGGACCCTCTTCGATATGGAACGATCTCTTGGTCATTATAACTTGGCAAAATTTGCCAATCGTGTCCTTTTAACGAGCTTCCTCTATGTTCGTTTCCCTACCGTAGCGGCCAAGATCAACCGCCCTCCTTCTAGGGAAATAATTCTGCCCCCACGCTCCTATCTTTATCATAAGAAATTGAGTCGAAAGGAGCTGATCTCTATGATTGACCGTTTTGAGATCATCGTGATGAGGCCCTACGGAGAAGACGCCTTCGTTCATAACTATGACTTTTTTCAGCATGAACCTAGGGTAGTGGAGGTTGGCGTAGATATTGAAGATCCCTCGCTGGTCGTGGTTGTTCTGTTCTCACCTGGGTATCTGCCTTCTTATACCGAATGGGGATACACTAGCGAGCACTACAATCCCAATCGATGCAACCGCCAATTTGGTTTTGATCAGGGGGCTCCTCGCCCTATTTTTCAATCATCAAACCCCAAGGTTTCCTTCAGCGAGGCATGCTCCCTATTTTCTTCTACTACTACATGGGGGATAAGTTCTGCAATGGCTGGGCGAGTCACCATTCCTAGTTACAAAAGTCAAGGGGACGTGTCCCCTCTATTTTTTTATACGGTACTGGCCGAAGCAATTGGCTAATATTTCAGAGTTCATCGAGGGGGATCTAGTGTATCTTCCAGTTCTTTCCTTTTCTGCGTTGGAGCTGGGTTTGAAGGGTAACTCCATTCTTGGGGTTGATTTTCCCCTGATTAAAACTTCCAAGGTACATCCTACTGAGCTTCCGCCCCTTTGTTCCATGATCCCTACTGCCACGCCCAAACCCAAAAGTGTTGCAGCCTCTAAGAAAGCTGCCTCTTTGACCAAGGCTTCTTCCAGTGAAGGGCCTTCAAAGACAAAGAGTAGGACTTATTCCAATCCCAAGTCCCAGAATAAACCCCGAGCTCCCTTGGAGGAATTTCCCATTGCCTCCGTTCCTCCTCCCATGCCTGCGGAGAAGGTTGAGGAGTTGAGAAGGAAGGTTCGCGCTAAGGCAGCACGCATAGACGCTGAGTTCCAACGGCATGTTCCAGTTGCTCTGCCACCGAGAACCTTCCCCACAATCGTAGTTGATCTCACTGAGCCCACGACGTAGAGGAGGAAAAGTTCAAGCATTCTTCGAGGTACTAGCACTGATGCATCAAGAACGAGGAAGAAAACTCTCGGTAATAAGTCCCAGAGGAAACAAACTCCTGCGGTGCCTCCGTCTCCCGCCCCTCAACTATTGCCTCCCCTATGACTTCGTCGGTGGTTATCTCCTCTGCCTATCCTGTCCGATCTGGAGTATGTATACTTGTTCTATTCTCATTTCCCATTTTCTTAAGGAAAACTACACTTGCTTATTCTTTTTCTTGGTAACTTTGATACAGGAGGTTGAAGAAGAAAGTGTCGATCCCCCTAGCCCTCCCGTGAGCCCTTTCGTGGGGGGATGCTTCGGTGTTTCTCTACCCGATGTGACTCCTCCTCGTTTGCTCATGATCGGGTACCTATTCCCGCCGTTCAACCTCTCAACGTGCAACGGGCGCTACCATGAAGGGTGATGCTCTTGATTCGGTGAGGGTCCTTGTTTAACCAAAGACAACTCCCTCAGTCCCCTCTAACTTAACTTCCCCAATTTCTTCTGACCTATCTCCCCTAGAGACAACCATAGACCTGCCCATCGTTCTATCTGCAGGAAGTGACCCCGAGGTAAGATTTTGTCTACAACTTATTTGGTCTGACGTCTTTTCTATTTATACTGTTGAGCCTTAATATGTTGGGGTGCCCTAGGTCGAAGTGTCCTCGTTGTTAGCTCACATTATTCTTCCAGCGGTGCTGGAGAGACCCCTGACCGCGATCCCCCTTTTTTGTGTCCTAACTGAGGTAAGTAACGCCAAGAAGTATTTCTCCATCTTGTTGTTCTTGGCCCTTATTTCTAACACTTAGATTGATTGTTGCTGCTTTCTCCTAGCCTTGCCCCACCTTCTGCGCTGAGTGGCCTTATTCCTCCTCAAGCCCAAGTTGGTGCAGATGCTCTCGTTGGGGCATCCTTAGAAGGTCCATTATCTCCTTCTGATGATGCGCCTATGTTATCCATAGTACTATACACTAGCGAGGGGAGTGTGCCTGCACCTGAAGCATCTGAATCCAGGGCCTTGGTTGAGGCTGGTAAGGTGATGAGCCCGCCTCCCATGGTCTCTAGTATTATGGCTCCCGTGATAACTACCCCCCTCGTGCCTGTTGCTGCCGCCAGTGTATAGTACTATGGCTAACATAGGTGCATCATCTACAAAGACAAAGCTTGATGGCCAAATTAAAAGGAACAGCCAAAACGAATCCCTTTTATTGGACTAAAGATGATGTTGAAGTAATAAGACAAATTAAAGATGCAGTCAAGAACATTCCTTTACTTGAACTGCCTAATGCATAAGACCAGTTTATAGTAGAAATAGATGCCTCTCATAAATAATGGGGAGCAGTATACTTTGCCATTGATCACCAGACAAAAAAGAAGAAATTTTGTAGACATAGTTATGGAACCTTTACAGACCCACAAACAAGATACACTGCCCATGAAAAAGAAGTTTTAGCCATAGTAAGGGCAATAGAAAAATATATGCTGTTTCTTAGACCTAAAGATTTTACTGTTTATACTGACTCTTCTTATGAAGTAAAATTCAGATATTTAAATTTGTCCAAATCAATGACTAATAGACTAATTAGATGGCAACAATTTCTTAATGGTTATGACTTCTCTGTTGTACATATTAAGGGATGTAAAAATACCATTCCAGACATTATATCAAGAGAACCAATGTTTGCTAACACTAATATAATTTCATGTTTTATGTTGCAAACAGAAGACTTAGAAGACATGTGTTCCTTGGGAACGAATAGACTGAACAGGGAAGACGTTGCATACTATCTTAGACGCGTAAGACTAAATGCTGGTGTAACGCAAAGATAGAATCATATTCAAGGCTCTCAAGAAAGACCAATCCTAGAGAACTTTGATGATATCTTGGTTCCTCCAGGAAAATCTAGACAAGAGATTATTGCTCAAAACAAACTCATTGAGAAGATGTATTTTCCCCAATATAGACTCGATTAAAGATACCCAGACATGATCAAATTTAGACGAGAATTTTCAGAAGACGAAAATACTCTTATGGACGCCATATGGTGGAATGTGAATAATAGACTATGGATCGAGTTCAAACAAAATTTGGTAGCCATTGCCAGATTCATGAGGACTCAAAGACTTGTAGTTACCTAGCTCAGTGGTACTGCTGTGCTTAGACCTCAGACTGAGACTTATGCTCAGACTCTTAGAGAAGCCTCCAAATCTAGACCTACTGATTTCTGTTATCAGAAAAAGACTTTTGAGACTAAGATTATTATACCGTTTGGTCATAATAATCTCTTATTAACAGAAAACTTTAAAAAAGAAACTAATAACATTATTTATCATTTTAATATGTTATTATAAGAAATAAATAGAGATGCCTTAATGATCAAAGGTTTCTTCAAAGACGTTCCAAAAATATATCTTTTTGGAAAATCAGACATGGTTCATATAACTCTTGCAGACCACGGGTTCATTGGACTCGTTCAGATAAAAGATATTGAAGAATATGTTGCTCTTGGAAAAATAGTCCATGAGTATGTTCAGAAGGTAGAAGACTTTATTCCTTTCTTTGCTAGAATCTATCAGATTGCTCCAAGTTCCTGTAGAGGAATGAGAGTTGAAGGATTTAGACTTATTAGATTTTCCAATTATATATTTGAAGACGTTGAGATTTTATTAGAAGATGAGGCAAAATATTTAATTGTTGATAAGTTCAAACTCCAGATCGCTCATGCCATGGAGATAATTAAAATCATGGAGTTATTGACAGGTAAAGACATGTGTTACACTGCCTACCACAAAGAAGACCTGATAATCCAAGCTGATGAGCCATTCAACGAAAGTCTCAAGAAAGAATCCAAGGAAATGGTAGAGATAGCTTTGCCAGCTAGCCTTAGAACTGTAGGCCTCATTGATGAATTTTTCAACAATGCCCTACCAAACCAAGACAAAGAAGAAGAAGATATAGATACAACAAAGGCCCCTCAGTAGTGGAATAATTATTAAAGACAGAAGACTCATTTGCTTAGACTCTGCTTTCCATAAAGCAAAAGGATGCTTGCACCACATGGGCCACAAGACTGATAAAAAAAATACAGACATTGTTTGATGCTCTTACATTATTACAAGACGACAAGACTCACGATGAAGACTTGGCACGCCCCATCAGCTGACCTTTCTTTTCAAAAAGAAAAAGGTTCCCCAATTATCGAAAGATGTTACAAGCCTGTAGACCCAGCTGTTAAGATTCCAAAGATAAAGTTGCTTTATAATTTATATTCTTCCACCGGATTGCTTTTAGTAGCCGGTTACCAGTCATTTTTAGTGCCCTTATTTTATAAAAGGGAGCATCCATTTGAGTTTTAGATATCAGTTGTGAGAGAGTGATCAGTTGTTAGACTTCTAGAGATAGTATACTTGTAGAGAGTAATATGTATATGAGTGAGTATACCTCTCATAGTTAGGGGAAAGGGGAGAGTTGTAACTACTTATGCTATGCAATAAAAGTATTTCCTTTTCCAGATATATCTTATGTTAAGTTGTTATTATGTTCCAAATTGTCTCCAACTTTCTGTTTATAGAGGACTATTGTGTGGAACCTATGGTGTAGCACACAAGGTGTTATACTTGTGAACCGCCGTCAGGTGCCGATTTTTCGTGAGCCGTTAGCCAGGTGGGCGTTAGGCGTGAAGGCGTACAGGCAGGAAACAGGTTCAACGCCAAAATAGTGGATTTAGGTGCGACACATAAAGAGGGAGTTGTAGGAAGACAAGACCGGAGAAGAACAGTAGCAAGGCTAAAGAGAAGAAGGAAGGAAGATAAAGATATTGCAGACCAGAAGGAAGGTATAACTCGAACCAAACCCTTAACTATTTTACATATTATTATTTTAAAAGAATCTCGTATGAACCTACAAATCACTGCAGACTTTTTACAATTTGTTAATCAAACAAGTTTAGACTTAACTAGAGAAATTCAAGAATGGACTCTTACAGACACTAAAGATAAAGAACTAATAGAATCTGCTTTAATATACGCACGTGGTAATTTTAAATATATAGACCAGATTATTGAGTGGTTAAGAAGAGAAGTACCTAGAATAGAAATAATTAGAACAGGGATCCGGGATCTCTTTACACAAAAATTAAGAACTGAAGATTTTGTAGAAGAACTATCAAGACCTGAAAAATATCAAGAATACACTAGGATACTAGAAGACAGTATAGACGTATTACAATTTATTAAACGAAAAAGGTTAGCTGAAACAAAGGCTATTTTAATTAGAGCCGGAGGAATCCACCCTCTTCTTAAAAACGTAGAGACAGCTGCCCCTAGAACATACCGTAGATTTTTATCATCTTATGGTGATAATAATTTAGATGAATTTATAGATAATGATATAATTGATATTATTAATCAAATATATAAAGAAACCATAATGATAAACCCACGATACCTTATAAGGTATTTAAGACTAGAATATTTTCCATCAAAACCTCTTTTAATTTAAAGACTCCCTGAAGAAACTATTTATATAGATAATCCTCGCTATTCAGAACTCTAGTACGATATTGATGAAAGAAGCTTGAGAAGTAGCAGTAGCCCTGAAACTTCTACACTTAGACTTCCACATTAATTAAGAGTTAAAACAAAGCTTAAAAGACCTTAGAAATCATTTGGAGTAAAAAATTATATTCCGTAAAACTTAGAAGAAGTTAAAAGATATTGCGGTCCCAAAAGGTGGTCCTAAAAAGACAAAATGGTCTGTAGATAATTCTTGGACGGTAGCGATCCGTAAACTAGGTCCGTATGAGAGCTGGTCTATCTCTCTGTATATATATACTTATAATAGTTAATAATATATATAACTTATAACAACTGTTATAAGTTAACTATATATATAAGTTTTATATAACAGTTATAAGTTAACTATATATATAAGTTATAACTGTTTTATAACAGTTAACATATATAGTTAAATGTATGTGTGTATATATATATACAGTTAACTATATATGTTAGCTATTATAAAACAGTTACAGTTCTTACATATAATAACTGTAACCGTGTTAACTATATATATATATATATATATATATATATATATATAGTTAACACGGTTACTGTTATTATATGTAAGAACTGTAACTGTTCTATAACAGTTATTATATATAAGTTATATAAGAACTGTAATTGTTTTATAACAGTTAACATATATAGTTAACTGTACATAAGAACTGTAACTGTTTTATAACAGTTATTATATATAAGTTATATAAGAACTATAATTGTTTTATAACAGTTAACATATATAGTTAATTGTATATATATATATATATATATATATATATATATATATATATATATAGACATTCTCTTAAACGGACGTCATTAAAGAACGGATTAACGGACTTTTGTCCTTATCCGGCTGTGGTCCCCTCGTGGTCCATAAGACTTTTGTTATTAGATGGTCCCCCTCTTGTCTTATACTAAAACCCTATTTTAAGACTATATATTTAAAAGAATTATAATTTAGACCCAAATTGGTATCAAGACCTTAAGAACTTTAGAAACTCACCAAATTCCGACCAAAACCCAAATTCTGGTATCAAAGCTACTATGGTATAAGACCTCGCCTTTAAGAGGAACCAGACTCATAGGGGGTTCTCGCCTCATGACAGTTCTTCACGACTGGTGGCGAAGTGATGACTCTTACCCCTAGAGTGACCCGTCGGTTAAGGCCCGATGTGGGTTGTAGTTGTCGAGAGACAACATGCATAAAAAGTAGTTCTGAGGGACCTTTGCATGCCACACGCACGCTTCGTGTTGTGTACCCTAGTGCAAAATTGTATAAGAGCCATAAGACGTTCCTTTTAGACTAAAAGTAAAAGACTTTAATGCCCTTGGGATTTATCCCTCGCATTTACCAAGATATTTTTGGAACCAACCCAGACTACCATCCCATACCCATAACTGATTTAGACCCAGTAGGTTGTTTAACCTCTCACATAGACGGTTGTTCACAATCTGAACACATCCCAACCAAACACGCAGACAGTAGACAAGTTACTGCTAGTGCTATTAATATCATAATAAACCAAAATAAGTGTATACTCCTTATATTAAGACAATTAATACAAGATACTCAAACTTTAGAAACAAAGATAAAAAAATATCTCTAAAAGACTACTAGAAATAGATAATCAAATACCAATAGACCTTGTACAAGTTCTACAAGAAATAAATACTAAGACTAATCATATAGAAGTCCTTAACAAAGACATATTAGAAATTAAAATCTTAACTAAAAATCAAGACAGTGAGTTAATTAAACTGACTAAAGAACAAGCTAAGCTTATCCTTAGATTAGATAGTTATCTTTCTAATGGAAATAGTTAGATCAGACTGGAATGAGGTATCAAGAGACCTCTCCAGTAAGACCTTATCAGAATTTTATCAAAGAATTTTAGAAAAGATAAATGATGATAAATTTAAGTTAAGATAAATGAAAGTGACATTGCCAACGCGGCTAAAGAAACTAGACTTATATTAGAAAGATTAAATTTAATTTCTATATCCGTAGAAGCTACCCAAGACTATAACAGTAGCTTTGTTAAAGACTTGCATTTAGACTTAAAGGCTAAGACAGAAGGATTAACCACCTTTTATATAGACTTTGTTAAATTCCAACAAAATTTAGCAAATTACCTTAATAATAGGGAAAGCCATAACCTATCCAAAATGGATAGTATTATAAATGAACTTAGACTAGACATGGCCCAAGTAGAAGAAAAATACAAAGAAATTATAAACGAAATTAAGGCCGTATATAATAAACTATCCCAAGCAGAAATAAACTCTCCTTTTATTTTAACTCATTTAGATAAAATAAAAAAGACGGTAGAATCCATAGAAGTTAGAACTATGCAATAACAAGAAAAAGATAATGAAATAAAAGACTATATTACAAATATTACAAAATCCCTAGTTAATTCTCTAGCTAGACATAGTGAAGAAACATCTGAGAAGACTAGAAAAGAGAATAAGAATTTTAAAGAAGAAATCCTTAGTCAAATAAAAAGTCAAAAAGATTATTCAGACTTCTTAGAAAGAATTGTAAAGAGACTAGAAAAAAATAGGTAACCACCTGTAAATTTAGAGAAACCCCTCCTATAGAAATTAGAGAAAAGAATACCATAGGTAGACGAGTAATAAATGATGGATTAGATAAGATTAGTAAGATAGTTAGATCTATCCTAAATATTGGACAGAGTAATCATATGCTCAAAAGACTTAAGGATTCATCCTCAAATGTTAGGACCTGGTGGAAAGAAAGAAATTTCACCAATCCTCTCCAATGAAAAGAATGGGGTGAAGTTGACTGAAAGATTGTTGACGATTCCATTCATAATGGACAACTCACAGCCGTTAGATATATAGACTTATTTAAGGAAGGTGCCACTCCTAAGACTCCCAATTATAACATGACCTACCATTATAGAAATCATATGTTAGACAAATCCTATACTGATCTCCAAGTATTTGACTCAGAATGGCTTAGATCTAGAGGAACTGATAGGAAGTTCCAATTCCTAACCTTTGGACTCTTTCAAGCTAGGATCCAAGGATTACATAGACCTCAGAATAATATTAACATATTATGTTGTTTAGTAGACAAAAGATGGAAAGATTTTAGGAAAAACCTTATTGGGATAGCTCAATTAGAAATGTCAGACAACATAGGATACTTTAATGTCATTCCGGTATTTACAGTAACCGTAGACACAACCAAACATTTTAAGTTAATCTTATATGTCAGCGGTCATGAAGACTATATTATCCCAGACGCTAATATAAATATAGAATTCCAAAGCTATGTGAAGTTCTCCTAATTTCCTTATGAAGGAATGCAATCGGGAATTCCTCGCGGTAGACTTAATGAATAAATCTTAGTTAGAACCAATGTTTCAGACTATAATCATACTTACAGTATTAGGAATACTGGATCTATGAAAGAAAAAGCTAAGACCCTCTGACAATTGCCAGAATATCAAGAAACTAAGACTATACAAAATAAATATTTATTTATTAATCAAGACGACGTCACTAGAAATGTTACCATCCAGTTTGGTCCTCCTAAGATTGTCAATGAGAACATCCAGACCGAAGAAATTAGATTTATGAATATGGAAGAATCCATAATCAATGATCCTTCAGAAGGATAATGTAGTAGTAAGACTAGTGCTAGTTTACTAAGACAAGCCCTGGTAATTAGACCTAGAAGATCATTTGAAAAAAAAGACTTAATTAAAGAAAAAGCTAGGATCCAAAACTTTGGACATGAACCCTCAGAATTGGATATGAAGACATTTAAAGATAACCTTGAGAAAAGTCATTTTGTTAGATTTCAAGAAAGGGAAAGATTTAATATGATAGCTCAAGAACGTATATTAAAATTAAAAGAATCTAAGAATACAAAAGAACTTCTTAGAAACCTAAGACTAATAGAAGAAGGAGAACAAAGATTAATGCCATCTACACAAGTAGAGCCTAGTAAACAAGAGATAGGAAGTAGTAGTAGGCTGGAAGATACGCTTAGACTTTTTAGTAAATCAATAGGAATAAATATTCCTATATACTCAAGCACCGTAGTTAAGACTAAACCTGATTATATAAAAGACTTTCTAACTAGTGATAAGAGTTTAACTCCTGTTAAGACTATGGAAAGCCAAGCCATAAATTCAGTAGGTATATACCTTAACCTAGACAATGTTCAAGATAGGAAAAAGGCCTTAGATGAATGGCGTAATCAAATGAACATGTGTTTTACATCTAATGAACAATGGGATGCAAGTTCATGTAAGAAGTACGCTGAGCAATCCATTAGAGGTATTGAAAAAGATTACTTTGATAGTTTAAGAAAAGCTATAGATTAAGACACCTTAAAGGTTGAGAAGATGAAAGAAAACTTAGAAGAAAGATCAATTGAAGAATATATTCAATTGTTCACAATAGAATTCATTGGAGCTGGACATCTAGCTCAAATAAATGAAAAAGACCAAGCAAAAACTAAGTTAGCCCTCCTTAGCATTTGCAAACTAGATAAGATAAATGAATATAGCAATAATTATGAACAACTATATTACACAATTAAAGAATTTTGAGAAACCTTAAAAGATGAATACTTTAGAAAGATACCATCCATAGGATAAATCCTAATTAATGAATATAGGAATTGGCCACGAGTAGCTGGAATTAAGAATAACTCCTTTGGTGAAAGAATCAATTTTGCCAAAGACTATATCATATCTAAAAGACGGGATATAACTCAAGGAAAGTTGATAGAAGAAACTTTCAAATAGATCCCTCCAATCAAAGACGAAAGAGACATTGCTCCAATCCAATGGGGATGTGGTAGTGAATCTAAGAAATTTAAAAAGAAATTAGAATGGAAACATAGGAAGTTTAAAAATAGACCTTTAGGATTTCCAATGAAGTATAAATTTAGACAATCTACTACCTTTAGAAAAAAGGATCCTTAGACTAAGAAAAATAGAATTAACCAAAGAAGATATTTTAAGAAGAATATTTGTAAGTATAAGAAGGTTCCTAATTATAGGAAAGAAAAAGATATAGCTCAATCTAAGCACTACACCAAAACTGGCGAATGGTCACGGCCAAAATCCCTGACCAAAGCTGTGGGTCGCGGACTTGGGCCGTGACAATTTCGGACGTTACCATTTTCGTGGGTGGCGGCCCAAGTCCTGACCAAAAAATGGTCACGGCTGAGAGGGGTCACGACAGATGGTCGCGAACTTTGGCCGTGACCCATGCCGTGACGGGTCGCGTCCCTCATCCGTAACTCACAACCATGAGAAATTGGTCGCGGTCAAAGTTCGCGACCCACAACCGTGACACAATTTTTTTTTAAAAAATGGTCGCGGCCCTTATCTGTGACCCACAACCGTGACAAATTGGTCGCGGCCAAAGTTCGCGACTCATAACCGTGACAAAAAAATTGGTCACGGTCCTCATTCGTCACTCACAACCGTGATAAATTGGTCGCGAACAAAGTCCGCGACCCACAACCGTGAAAAAAAAATAAAAAAAATGGTCGCGGCCCAAGTCCGTGACCCATAATCGTGACGCAACAAATGGTCGCGGAATTTGGCCGCGACCATTTTTATGCGTGACGAAAAAATAAAAATGGTCATGGACAAAGTCCATGACCATATTTAACTATAATTTTAAAAAAATGTATTTTTTTGGTCCAATCCTAAAATTGGGGGTCCTGTGAGCGCACCATCAGTTGCTACGTGTAACGTTTGACGCGTACGAGGTGTTAGAAATATTTATTACTGGCAAAACTATAAAAAAAATCACAAATTGCGAATCGAGAACGTTGTTAATAAACAAATATATATACAAACTTATAAATATTACACGTCTTAATAAATCACAGACCAAAAAAAAAATGGGCAGAGTTTCCTCTATTTTCTTAACATTCCAAAACCTGTAAATGTAAAACCTACTTATTATAAAGCCCGTACGACCATAAAATTCAACAATCAAATTATAAAAGCCCGCACGACCGTAAAACTAAACAATAAAAGCCCGCACGGCTGTAACACAAAAAATAAAAAACTGAATGTCCACAACATATAAACAATCTTCATGCTGTAGATCATTGCCTCCTTCGTTTGTTCCGCGTGCAAAAATCCTACTAATGATAGGATACATAAAAAAAATATCACTAACCAAGTAGTTTTACAAAAAATTTAATCAAGCTGAAAAATTGCATATAAGAGTTAAAATTATCAGTAACCAAGTAGAAATATGAAAATTACCGTCGTATTCTCAAACCGAGAGATCCACGGCTGCGGGGTCAGTTCCTACGAGTTACATTGGTCCTGTGGGAGGTGTTGGTGCCACCCACGGGGGTGTTCGGGGGCTGTTTCGAGTTTTCACCCTCTAACGCCATGTTTTGAAGCCTAAATCTAGAAATATGCAAATTATCGTCATATTTTCAAACCGGGAGTCTCACAGCTACGCGGCCAGTTCCTACGAGTTACGTTGGTCCCGTGGGAGGTGTTGGTGCCACTCACGGGGCCGTTCGGGGGCTGTTTCGAGTTTTCACCCACTAACGCCATATTTTTAAGCCTAAGTCTACAATATTGAAAATTACCGTCATATTCTCAAACCGAGAGTCCCGTGGCTGCGCGACTAGTTCCTACGAGTCACATTGGTCTCGCGGGAGGTGATGGTGCCACCCACGGGGATGTTCGAGGACTGTTTCGAGTTTTCACCCTCTAACACCATATTTTTAAGCCTTGTCTAGAAATATGCAGATTATCGTCGTATTCTGAAACCGGGAATCCCACGGCTGCGGGGTCAGTTCCTACAAGTTACATTGGTCTCGTGGGAGGTGTTGGTGCCACCCACGGGGCCGTTCGGGGGCTATTTAGAGTTTTCATCCTCTGACGCCATGTTTGGCTTAAAAATAAAAATATGAAAATTACCGTCGTATTCTCAAACTGGGAGTCCCGCGGCTGCGGAGTCAGTTTCTACGAGTTACATTGGTCCCGTGGAAGGTGTTTGTGCCACCCACAGGGACTTCGGGGGTTGTTTTGAGTTCTCACCCTCTAACGCCATGTTTTTAAGCCTAAGTCTAGAAATATTCAAATTATCATCGTATTCTCAAATCGGGAGTCCCTCGGCTGCGGGGTCAATTCCTACGAGTTACATTGGTCCCGTGGGAGGTGTTGGTGCCACCCACGATGCTGTTTGGGGGATGCTTCGAGTTTTCACCCACTAACGCCATGTTTTTAAGCCTAAGTCTAGAATTATGCAAATTATCGTCGTATTCTCAAATCGGGAGTCCCGCGGATGCGGGGTCAGTTCCTACGAGTTACATTGGTCCCGTGGGAGGTGTTGGTGCCACCCACGGGGCCGTTCGGGGGCTATTTCGAGTTTTCACCCTCTAACGCCATGTTTTTAAGCCTAAGTCTAAAAATACGCAAATTATCATCGTATTCTCAAATCGGGAGTCCTGCGACTGCGGGGTCAGTTCCTACGAGTTAGATTGGTCCCGTGGGAGGTGTTGGCCCCACCCACGGGACCGTTCGGGGGGTTGTTTTGGCTTTTCTACCTCTAACAGCATGTTTTTAGGTCTAAGTCTAGAAATATGCAAATTATCATCGTAGTCTCAAATCGGGAGTCCCGGGGCTGCGTGGCCAGTTCCTACGAGTTACATTAGACCCGTGGGAGGTGCTGGTGCCACCCACTGGGCCATTCGGGAGCTGTTTCGAGTTCCTAAGTCTAAAATTATGTAAATTACCATCGTATTCTCAAACCGGGAATGCCGGGGCTGCGCGACAAGTTCCTTCGAGTTCCATTAGTCCCGTGGGAGGTGTTGGTGCCACCCATGGGGCCGTTCGGTGGCTGTTTCGAGTTTTCATCCACTAACGCCAAGTTTTTAACCCTAAGTCTAGAAATATTCAAATTACCATCGTATTCTAAAATCGGGAGTCCCGCGGCTGCGGGGTCAGTTACTACGAGTCACATTGGTACCGTGGGAGGTGTTGGTGCCACCCATAGGGACGTTCAGGGGCTGTTTCGAGTTTTCACCCTCTAACGCCATGTTTTTATGCCTAAGTCTCGAAATATACAAATTATAATTGTACTCTCAAACCGGGAGTCCTGTGATTGAGGGGTCAATTCCTACGAGTTACAGTGGTCCCGTGGGAGGTGCTGGTGCCACCCACGGGGCCGTTCGGGAGCTGTTTCGAGTTTTCACCCTCTAACGCCAAGTTTTTAAGCCTAAGTCTAGAAATATGCAAATTATCGTCATATTCTCAAACTGAGAGTCCCGAGGCTGCGGGGTCAGTTCCTAGGAGTTACATTTGTCCCATGGGAGGTTTTGGTGCCACCCATGGGGGCCTTCGGGGGTTGTTTTGAGTTTTCACCCTCTAACGCCATGTTTTTCTTAAATCTGAAAATATGCAAATTACCGTCGTATTCTCAAACCGGGAGTCCCACCGCTGTGGGGTTAGTTCCTACGAGTTACATTGGTCCCGTGGGAGGTGTTAGTGCCACCCACGGGGATGTTCGGGGGCTGTTTCGAGTTCTCACCCTCTAACGCCATGTTTTTAAGCCTAAGTCTAGAAATATTCAAATTATCATCGTATTTTTCAAACCGGGAGCCCCGCGGCTGTGGGGGCAGTTCCTACGAGTTACATTAGTCCCGTGGGAGGTGTTGGTGCCACCCACGGGGCCGTTCGACGGCTGTTTTGAGTTTTCACCCTCTAACGCCATGTTTTTAAACCTAAGTCTAGAATTATGCAAATTATCATCGTATTCTCAAACCGGGAGTCCCGCTGCTGCGGGGTCAGTTCCTTCGAGTTACATTGGTCCCGTGAGAGGTGTTGGTGCCACCAACGGGGCCATTCAGGGGTTGTTTCGAGTTTTCACCCAATAAGGCCATGTTTTTAAGCCTAAGTCAAGAAATATGCAAATTATCATCGTATTCTCAAATCAGGAGTCTCGCGACTGCGAGGTCTGTTCCTACGAGTTACATTGGTCCCGTGGGAGGTGTTGGTGCCACCCACGGGGACGTTAGACGGCTGTTTAGAGTTTTCACCCTCTAACGCCATGTTTTTAAGCCTAAGTCTAAAAATATACAAATTAACGTCGTATTCTCAAATCGGGAGTCCCGCGGCTGCAAGGTCAGTTCCTACGAGTTACATTGGTCCCGTGGGTGGTGTTGGTGCCACCCACGGGGCCGTTCGGGGGCTGTTTTGAATTTTCACCCTCTAACGCCATATTTTAAAGCCTAAGTCTAGAAATATGCAAATTATCATTGTATTCTCAAACCGAGAGTCTCGGGGCGGCGCAGTCAGTTCCTATGAGTTACATTAGTCCCGTGGGAGGTGTTGGTGCCACCCACAGGGCCGTTCGCGGGCTGTTTTGAGTTTTCTCCCACTAACGCCATGTTTTTAAGCCTAAGTCTAGAATTATGCATATTAACCTTGTATTCTCAAACCGGGAGTCCCGGGGCTACGCGGACAGTTCCTACGAGTTACATTAGTCCGGTGGGAGGTGTTAGTGCCACCCACGGGGCCGTTCGGGGGATGTTTCGAGTTTTCACCTACTAACGCCATATTTTTAAGCCTAAGTCTAGTATATTGTAAATTACCGTCATATTCTCAAACCGAGAGTCCCGCGACTGCGCGACTAGTTCCTATGAGTCACATTGATCTCGTGGGAGGTTATGGTGCCACCCACGGGGACGTTCGGGGGCTGTTTCTAGTATTCACCCTCTAACACCACGTTTTTAAGCCTTGTCTAGAAATATGCAAATTATCATCGTATTCTCAAATCGAGAGTCCCGCGGCTGCGGGGTCAGTTCCTACGAGTTACATTGGTCCCGTGGGAGGTGTTGGTGCCACCCGCGGGGCCGTTCGGGGGTTGTTTCGAGTTTTCACCCACTAACGCCATGTTTTTAAGCCTCGGTCTAGAATTATGCAAATTATCGTCGTATTCTCAAACCGGGAGTCCCGTGGCTGAGGGGTAAGTTCCTACGAGTTACATTGATCCCGTGGGAGGTGTTGGTGCCACCCACGGGGCCGTTCGGGGGTTGTTTCGAGTTTTCACCCTCTAACGCCATGTTTTTAAGCATGGGTCTAGAAATATGCAAATTATCATCGTATTATCAAACCGGGAGTCCCGCGGCTGCGGGGTCAGTTCCTATGAGTTACATTGGTCTCGTGGGAGATGTTGGTGCCACCCACGGGGCCGTTAATGGGTTGTTTCGAGTCTTCACCCTCTAACGCCATGTTTTGCTTAAATCTAAAAATATGAAAATTATTGTCGTATTCTCAAATAGGGAGACCCGTGGATGCAGGGTCAATTCCCACGAGTTACATTGGTCCCATGGGAGGTGTTGGCGCCACCCACGGGGCCGTTCGGAGGTTGTTTTGAGATTTCTACCTCTAACGCCATGTTTTTAAGCCCAAGTCTTGAAATATACAAATTATCATCGTATTCTCAAACCGAGAGTCTCGGGGTTGCGTGGCCAGCTCCTACGAGTTACATTAGTCCCGTGGGAGGTGCTGGTGCCACCCACGGGGACGTTCGGGGGCTGTTTCGAGTTCCTAAGTCCAGAATTATGCAAATTACCGTCGTATTCTCAAATCGGGAATCCTGGGGCTGCGCGACAAGTTCCTTCGAGTTACATTAGTCCCGTGGGAGGTGTTGGTGCTACCCACGGGCCCGTTCGGGGGCTGTTTTGAATTTTCAGCCATTAACGCCAAGTTTTTACCCCTAAGTCTAGAAATATACAAATTGCTGTCGTATTCTCAAAATCGGGAGTCCCACGGCTAGGGGGTCAGTTACTACGAGTCACATTGGTACCGTGGGAGGTGTTGGTGCCACCCACGGGGCCGTTCGGGGGCTGTTTCGAGTTTTCACCCACTAATGCCATGTTTTTAAGCCTAAGTCTAGAAATATGCAAATTACCGTCGTATTCTCAAATCGGGAGTCCCACGGTTGCGGGGTCAGTTACTACGAGTCACATTGGTACCGTGGGAGGTGTTGGTGCCACCCACGGGGCCGTTCAGGGGCTGTTTCGAGTTTTCAGCCACTAACGCCATGTTTTTAAGCCTAAGTCCAGAAATATGCAAATTACCATCGTATTCTCAAATCGGGAGTCCCGTGGCTGCCGGATTAGTTACTACGAGTCACATTGGTACCGTGGGAGGTCTTGGTACCACCCACGGGGACATTCGGGGGCTATTTCGAGTTTTCACCCTCTAACGCCATGTTTTTAAGCCTAAGTCTCGAAATATGCAAATTACTGCCGTACTCTCAAACCGGGAGTCCCGCGATTGCGAGGTCAATTCCTACGAGTTACAGTGGTCCCATGGGAGGTGCTGGTGCCACCACGGGGCCGTTCGGGAACCGTTTTGAGTTTTCACCCTCTAACGCCATGTTTTTAAGCCTAAGTGTAGAAATATAAAAATTATCATCGCATTCTCTAACCGAGAGTCCCGAGGCTGAGGGGTCAGTTCCTTCGAGTTACATTAGTCCCGTGGGAGGTGTTGGTGCCACCCACGGGGCCGTTCGGGGGCTGTTTTGAATTTTCAGCCATTAACGCCAAGTTTTTACCCCTAAGTCTAGAAATATGCAAATTGCTGTCGTATTCTCAAAATCGGGAGTCCCACGGCTGCGGGGTCAGTTACTACGAGTCACATTGGTACCGTGGGAGGTGTTGGTGCCACCCACGGGGACGTTCGGGGGCTGTTTCGAGTTTTCACCCACTAATGCCATGTTTTTAAGCCTAAGTCTAGAAATATGCAAATTACCGTCGTATTCTCAAATCGGGAGTCCCACGGTTGCGGGGCCAGTTACTACGAGTCACATTGGTACCGTGGGAGGTGTTGGTGCCACCCACGGGGCCGTTCAGGGGTTGTTTCGAGTTTTCAGCCACTAACGCCATGTTTTTAAGCCTAAGTCTAGAAATATGAAAATTACCATCGTATTCTCAAATCGGGAGTCCCGTGGCTGCGGGATCAGTTACTACGAGTCACATTGGTACCGTGGGAGGTTTTAGTACCACCCACGGGGACGTTCGGGGGCTATTTCGAGTTTTCACCCTCTAACGCCATGTTTTTAAGCCTAAGTCTCGAAATATGAAAATTACTGCCGTACTCTCAAATCGGGAGTCCCGCGATTGCGAGGTCAATTCCTACGAGTTACAGTGGTCCCATGGGAGGTGCTGGTGCCACCACGGGGCCGTTCGGGAGCCGTTTTGAGTTTTCACCCTCTAACGCCATGTTTTTAAGCCTAAGTGTAGAAATATAAAAATTATCATCGCATTCTCTAACCGAGAGTCCCGAGGCTGAGGGGTCAGTTCCTTCGAGTTACATTAGTCCCGTGGGAGGTGTTGGTGCCACCCACGGGGCCGTTCGGGGGCTGTTTTGAATTTTCAGCCATTAACGCCAAGTTTTTACCCCTAAGTCTAGAAATATGCAAATTGCTGTCGTATTCTCAAAATCGGGAGTCCCACGGCTGCGGGGTTAGTTACTACGAGTCACATTGGTACCGTGGGAGGTGTTGGTGCCACCCACGGGGCCGTTCGGGGGCTGTTTCGAGTTTTCACCCACTAATGCCATGGTTTTAAGCCTAAGTCTAGAAATATGCAAATTACCGTCGTATTCTCAAATCGGGAGTCCCACGGTTGCGGGGTCAGTTACTACGAGTCACATTGGTATCGTGGGAGGTGTTGGTGCCACCCACGGGGCCGTTTAGGGGCTGTTTCGAGTTTTCAGCCACTAACGCCATGTTTTTAAGCTTAAGTCTAGAAATATACAAATTACCATCGTATTCTCAAATCGGGAGTCCCGTGGCTGCGGGATCAGTTACTACGAGTCACATTGGTACCGTGGGAGGTCTTAGTACCACCCACGGGGACGTTCGGGGGCTATTTCGAGTTTTCACCCTCTAACGCCATGTTTTTAAGCCTAAGTCTCGAAATATGCAAATTACTGCCGTACTCTCAAACCGGGAGTCCCGCGATTGCGAGGTCAATTCCTACGAGTTACAGTGGTCCCATGGGAGGTGCTGGTGCCACCACGGGGCCGTTCGGGAGCCGTTTTGAGTTTTCACCCTCTAACGCCATGTTTTTAAGCCTAAGTCTAGAAATATAAAAATTATCATCGTATTCTCTAACCGAGAGTCCCGAGGCTGAGGGGTCAGTTCCTACGAGTTACATTGGTCCCGTGGGAGGTGTTGGTGCCACCCACGGGGGCGTTTGGGGGTTGTTTTGAGTTTTCACCCTCTAACGCCATATTTTACTTAAATCTAAAAATATGCAAATTACCGTCGTATTCTCAAACCGGGAGACCCGTGGCTGCGGGGTTAGTTACTACGAGTTACATTGGTCCCGTGGGAGGTGTTGGTGCCACCCACAGGGTCGTTCGAGGGCTGTTTCGAGTTCTCACCCTGTAATGCCATGTTTTTAAGCCTAAGTCTAGAAATATTCAAATTATCATCGTATTTTTCAAACTAGGAGTCCCGCGGTTGTGGGATCAATTCCTACGAGTTACATTAGTCCCGTGGGAGGTGTTGGTGCCACCCACGGGGCCGTTCGGCGGCTGTTTCGAGTTTTCACCCTCTAACGCCACGTTTTTAAGCCTAAGTCTAGAAATATGCAAATTACCATCGTATTCTCAAATCGGGAGTCTCGTGGCTGCGGGATCAGTTACTACGAGTCACATTGGTACCCTGGGAGGTCTTGGTACCACCCACGGGGACGTTCGGGGGCTATTTCGAGTTTTCACCCTCTAACGCCATGTTTTTAAGCCTAAGTCTCGAAATATGCAAATTATCGCCGTACTCTCAAACCGGGAGTCCCGCGATTGCGAGGTCAATTCCTACGAGTTACAGTGGTCCCATGGGAGGTGCTGGTGCCACCACGGGGCCGTTCGGGAGCCGTTTTGAGTTTTCACCCTCTAACGCCATGTTTTTAAGCCTAAGTCTAGAAATATAAAAATTATCGTCGTATTCTCTAACCGAGAGTCCCGAGGCTGAAGGATCAGTTCCTACGAGTTACATTGGTCCCGTGGGAGGTGTTCGTGCCACCCACGGGGGCGTTTAGGGGTTGTTTTGAGTTTTCACCCTCTAACGCCATGTTTTACTTAAATCTAAAAACATGCAAATTACCTTCGTATTCTCAAACCGGGAGACCCGTGGCTGCGGGGTTAGTTACTACGAGTTACATTGGTCCCGTGGGAGGTGTTGGTGCCACCCACGGGGTCGTTCGGGGGCTGTTTCGAGTTCTCACCCTGTAACGTCATGTTTTTAAGCCTAAGTCTAGAAATATTCAAATTATCATCGTATTTTTCAAACTGGGAGTCCCGTGTTTGTGGGATCAGTTCCTACGAGTTACATTAGTCCCGTGGGAGGTGTTGGTGCCACCCACGGGGCCGTTCGGCGGCTGTTTCGAGTTTTCACCCTCTAACGCTACGTTTTTAAGCCTAAGACTAGAAATATGTAAATTATAATCGTATTATCAAACCGGGAGTCCCGCTGATGCGGGGGCAGTTCTTACGAGATACATTGGTCCCGTGGGAGGTGTTGGTGCCACCCACGGGGCCGTTCAGGGGATGTTTTGAGTCTTCACCCTCTAATGCCATGTTTTGCTTAAATTTAAATTATAAAAATTATCATCGTATTATTAAACCGGGAGACCCGAGGCTACAGGGTCAGTTCCTACGAGTTACATTGGTCCCGTGGGAGGTGTTGGCGCTACCCACGGGGTCGTTCAGGGGTTGTTTTGGGTTGTCATCCTCTAACGCCATGTTTTTAAGCCTAAGTCTAGAAATATGTAAATTATCGTCGTATTCTCAAACCGGGACTCCCACGGCTGTGGGGTGAGTTCCTGCGAGTTACATTGGTCCCGTGGGAGGTGTTGGTGCCCCCCACGGGGCCGTTCGGGGGCTATTTTTAGTTTTCACACTCTAAAGCCACATTTTGCTTAAATATAAAAGTATGCAGATTATCATCGTAGTCTCAAACCGGGAGTCCTGCGGCTGCGGGGTCAGTTCCTATGAGTTACATTCGTCTCATGGGAGGTGTTAGTGCCACCCACGGACCCGTTGGGGGATTTTTTCGAGTTTTCACCCTCTAACGCCATGTTTTGCTTAAATCTTAAAATATGTAAATTACCGTCGTATTCTCAAATCGGGAGTCCCGCGGCTGCAGGGTCAGTTCCTACGAGTTACATTAGCCCCATGGGAGGTATTGGATCCATCCACGGGGACGTTTGGGGGCTGTTTTGATTTCTCACCCTCTAACGCCATGTTTTTAAGCCTAAGTCTAGAAATATGCAAATTATTGTCGTATTCCCAAATCGGGAGTCCCGTGACTGTGGGGTCAGTTCCTACGAGTTACATGGGTCTCGTGGGAGGTGCTGGTGCCACCCATGGGGCCGTGCGAGGGTTGTTTCGAGTTTTCACCCTCTAACGTCATGTTTTTCTTAAATCTAAAAATATGCAAATTATCTTTGTATTCTCAAACCGGGAGACCCGCGACTGCGAGGTCAGTTCCTACGAGTTAAATTTGTCCCGTGGGAGGTGTTGGCGCCACCCACAGTGCTGTTCGGGGGTTGTTTTGAGTTTTGACCCTCTAACGCCATGTTTTTAAGCCTAAGTCTAGAAATATACAAATTATCGTCGTATTCTCAAATCGGGAGTCCCGGGACTGTGCGGCCAGTTCCTACGAGTTACATTAGTCCCGTAGGACGTGTTGGTGCCACCCACGGGATCGTTCTGGGGCTGTTTCGAGTTCTTAAGTCTATAATTATTCAAATTACCATCGTATTATCAAACCGAGAGTCCCAGGGCTATGCGGCAAGTTCCTACGAGATACATTAGTCCCGTAGGAGGTGTTGGTGTCACCCACGGGGCCGTTCGGGGGCTGTTTCGAGTTTTCACCCACTAACGCTATGTTTTTAAGCCTAAGTCTAGAAAGATGCAAATTACCGTCATATTCTCAAACCGGGAGTCCCGCGGCTGCGGAGTCAGTTACTACGAGTCACATTGGTCCCATGGGAGGTGTTGGTGCCACCCACGGGGACGTTCGGGAGATGTTTCGAGTTTTCACCCTCTAACGCCATATTTTTAAGCCTAAGTTTAGAAATATGAAAATTATCGTCGTACTCTCAAACCGAGAGTCCCGTGGTTGCGGGGTCAGTTCCTACGAGTTACATTGGTCCCGTGGGAGGTGTTGGTGCCACCCACGGGGCCGTTCGGGAGCTATTTCGAGTTTTTACCCTCTAACGCCATGTTTTTAAGCGTAAGTCTAGAAATATGCCAATTATCGTGGTATTCTCAAACCGAGAGTATTGAGGTTGCGAGGTCAGTTCCTACAAGTTACATTGGTCCCGTGGGAGGTGTTGGTGCCACCCATGGGGCCATTTGGGGGTTGTTTCGAGTTTTCACCCTCTAACGCCATGTTTTGCTTAAATCTAAAAATATGCAAATTACCATCGTATTCTCAAACCGGGAATCCCGCGGCTGCGAGGTTAGTTCCTACGAGTTACATTGGTCCCGTGGGAGGTGTTGGTGCCACACACGCAGACGTTCGGAGGCTGTTTCGAGTTCTTACCCTCTAACGCCATGTTTTAAAGCCTAAGTCTAGAAATATGCAAATTATCATCGTATTCTCAAACCGAGAGTCCCACGGCTGTGGAGCTAGTTCCTACGAGTTACATTGATCCCGTGGGAGGTGTTGATGCCACCCACGGGGCCGTTCGGGGGCTGTTTCGAGTTTCCACCCTCTAACGCCATGTTTTTTAGCCTAAGTCTAGAAATATGCAAATTATCGTCGTATTCTCAAACCGGGAGTCCCGCGGCTGCAGGGTCAGTTCTTACGAGTTACATTAGTCCCGTGGGAGGTGTTGGTGCCACCCACAAGACCGTTCAGGGGTTTTTTTGAGTCTTCACCCTCTAACGCCATGTTTTGCTTAATTCTAAATATATGCAAATTATCATCGTATTCTCAAACCGGGAGACCCGCGGCTGCGGGGTAAGTTCCTCTGAGTTACATTGGTTCCGGGGGAGGTGTTGGCACCACCCACAGGGTCGTTCGGGGGTTGTTTTGGGTTTTCACCCTCTAACACCATGTTTTTAAGCATAAGTCTAGAATTATTCAAATTATCATTGTATTTTTAAATTGGGAGTCTCGGGGATGCGCGGTCAGTTCCTATGAGTTACATTAGTCCCGCGGGAGGTGTTGGTGCCACCCATAGGGCCGTTCGCCGGCAGTTTCGAGTTTTCTCCCACTAACGCCATGTTTTTAAGCCTAAGTCTAGAATTATGCAAATTACCATTGTATTCTCAAACCGGGAGTCCCGAGCTTGCGCGGCCAGTTCCTACGAGTTACATTAGTCCCGTGGGAGGTGTTAGTGCCACCCACGGGGCCGTTCGGGGGCTGTTTCGAGTTTTCACCCACTAACGCCATGTTTTTAAGCTTAAGTCTAGAATTATGAAAATTATCATTGTATTCTCAAACCGAGAGTCCCGCGGCTGCAGGGTCAGTTCCTACGAGTTACATTGGTCCCGTGGGTGGTGTTGGTGCCACCCACGGGGCCCTTCGGGGGATGTTTTGAGTTTTCCCCCACTAACGCCATGTTTTTAAGCCTAACTCTAGAATTATGCAAATTACCGTCGTATTCTCAAACCGGGAGACCCGCGGCTGCAGGGTCAGTTCCTACGAGTTACATTGGTCTCGTGGGAGGTGTTGGTGCCACCCACGGGGCCGTTCGGGGGTTGTTTCGAGTTTTTACCCTCTAATGCCATGTTTTGGTTAAATATAAAAATATGCAAATTATCTTTGTATTTATAAACCGGGAGACCCGCGGCTGCGGGGTCAGTTCCTAGGAGTTACATTGGTCCCGTGGGAGGTGTTGCGCCACCCACGGGGTCGTTCGGGGGTTGTTTTGGGTTTTCTCCCTCTAACGCCATGTTTTAAGCCTTAGTCTAGAAATATGCGAATTATCATCGTATTCTTAAATCGAGAGTCCCGGGGCTCCGCGACCAATTCCTACGAGTTACATTAGTCCGGTGGGACGTGTTGGTGCCACTCACGGGGCCGTTCGGGGGCTGTTTTGAGTACCTAAGTCTAGAATTATGCAAATTACCATCGTATTCTACAACCGGGAGTCTTGGGGCTACGCGGCAAGCTCCTACGAGTTACATTAGTCCCGTGGGAGGTATTGTGCACCCACGGGGCCGTTCAGGGGCTGTTTCGAGTTTTCACCCACTAACGCCTTGTTTTTAAGCCTAAGTCTAGAAATATGCAAATTACCGTCGTATTCTCAAACCGGGAGTACCGCGGATGCGAGGCCACTTACTACGAGTCATATTGGTCCCGTGGGAGGTTTTGGTGCCACCCACGGGGACGTTCGGGGCTATTTCGAGTTTTCACCCTCTAATGCCATGTTTTTAAGCCTAAGTATAGAAATATAAAAATTACCGTCTTACTCTCAAACCGAGAGTCCCGGCGATTGCGGGGTCAGTTCCTACGAGTTACATTGGTCACGTGGGAGATGTTGGTGCCACCCAGGGGGACGTTCGGGGGCTGCCCTACGCATATTTATATATATATATTTCATAAAAATGAAAGAAAGTCGAATTCAAGCCGTCAGTCCCTATTCAATGGGCGGCTTCAAATCAAGTTTCGAGTTCTCACCCTCTAACGCCATGTTTTTAAGCCTAACTTTAATAATATGCAAATTATCATCGTATTCTGAAACTGAGAGTCCGATAGCTGTGGGGTCAGTTCCTACGAGTTACATTGGTCCAGTGGGAGGTGTTGGTGCCACCCACGGGGCCGTTCGGGTGCTGTTTCGAGTTTTCATGCTCTAGCGCCATGTTTTTAAGCCTAAGTCTAGATATATGCAAATTATCATCGTATTGTCAAACCGGGAGACCCGCGGCTGCGGGGTAAGTTCCTACGAGTTACATTGGTCCAGTGGGAGGTGTTGGTGCCACCCACGGGGCCGTTCGGGTGCTGTTTCGGGTTTTCACCCTCTAGCGCCATGTTTTTAAGCCTAAGTCTAGATATATGCAAATTATCATCGTATTGTCAAACCGGGAGACCCGCGGCTGCGGGGTAAGTTCCTACATGTTACATTGGTTCCGTGGGAGGTATTGGCGCCACCCACGGGGTCGTTCGGGGGTTGTTTTGGGTTTTCACCCTCTAACGCCTTCTTTTTAAGCCTAAGTCAAGAATTATGCAAATTATCATCGTATTCTCGAATCGGGAGTCTCGGGGCTGCGCGGTCAGTTCCTACGAGTTACATTAATCTTGTGGGAGGTGTTGGTGCCACCCATAGGGCCGTTCGCTGGCTGTTTTGAGTTTTCTCCCACTAACGCCATATTTTTAAGCCTAAGTCTAGAATTATGCAAATTACCATTGTATTCTCAAACCGGGAGTCCCCGGCCTGCGCGGCCAGTTCCTACGCGTTACATTAGTCCCGTGGGAGGTGTTGGTGCCACCCACGGGGCCGTTCGAGGGCTGTTTCGAGTTTTCCCCCACTAACGCCATGTTTTTAAACCTAAGTCTAGAATTATGCGAATTACCATCGTATTCTCAAACCGGGAGATCCGCGGCTGCAGGGTCAGTTCCTACGAGTTACATTGATCCCCTGGGAGGTGTTAGTGCCATCCACGGGGCCGTTCAGGGGTTGTTTCGAGTCTTCACCCTCTAAAACCAAGTTTTACTTAAATCAAAAAATATGCAAATTATCATCGTATTCTCAAACCGGGAGACCCGCGGCTACGGGGTAAGTTCCTACGAGTTACATTGGTCCCGTAGGAGGTGTTGGCGCCACCCACGGGGCCGTTCTGGGGTTTAATTTGGGTTTTCACCCTCTAATGCCATGTTTTTAAGCCTAGGTCTAGTAATATGTAAATTATCGTCGTATTCTCAAACCGGGAGTGCCAGGGCGGCGCGACCAGTTCCTACGAGTTACATTAGTCCCGTGGGAGGTGTTGGTGCCACCTAGGAGCCGGTCGGGGGCTGTTTTGAGTTATCACCCACTAACGCCATGTTTTTAGGCCTAAGTCTAGAATTGTGAAAGCTACCAGCGTATTCTCAAATCGGGAGTCCCGAGGCTCCGCGTCCAGTTCCTACGAGTTACATTTGTCCCGTGGGAGGTGTTGGTGCCACTCATGGGGATGTTCGGGGGCTGTTTCGAGTTTTCATCCACTAATGCCATGTTTTTAAGCCTAAGTCTAGAAATATGCAAATTATCGTCGTATTCTCAAACCGGGAGTCCCGCGGCTGCGAGGTCAGTTACTACGAGTCACATTTGTCCCGTGGGAGGTGTTGGCCCCACCCACGGGGACGTGCGGGGGCTGTTTCGAGTTCTCACCCTTTAACGCCATGTTTTTAAGCCTAAGTTTAGAAATATGTAAATTATCATCGTATTCTCAAACCGGGAGTTCCACGACTGCGGTGTCTATTCTTACGAGTTACATTGGTCCTGTGGGAGGTGTTGGTGCCACCCACAGGGCCGTTCGGGGGTTGTTTCGAGTTTTCACCCACTAACGCCATGTTTTTAAGCCTAAGTCTAGAATTATGCAAATTATCATCGTATTCTTAAACCGGGAGTCCCGCGGCTGCGGGGTCAGTTCCTACGAGTTACATTGGTCCCGTGGGAGGTGTTGGTACCACCCACGGGGCCGTTCGGGGGCTGTTTCGAGTTTTCACACACTAACACCATGTTTTTAAGCCTAAGTCTAGAATTTTGAAAATTATCATCGTATTCTCAAACCGGGAGTCCCGCGGCTGCGTTCCTACGAGTTACATTGGTCCTGTGGGTGGTGTTGGTGCCACCCACGGGGCCGTTCGGGGGCTATTTTTAGTTTTCACCCTCTAACGTCATGTTTCAAAGCCTAAGTTTAGAATTATGCAAATTATCATCGTATTCTCAAATCGGGAGTCTCGGGGCTGCGCGGTCAGTTCCTATGAGTTACATTAGTCCCGTGGGAGGTGTGGGTGCCACCCACAGGGCCGTTCATGGGCTGTTTCGAGTTTTCTCCCACTAACGCCATGTTTTTAATCCTAAGTCTAGAATTATGCAAATTACCGTTGTATTCTCAAATAGGGAGTCCCAGAGCTGCGCGACCAGTTCCTACGAGTTACATTAGTCCCGTAGGAGGTGTTGGTGCCACCCGCAGGGCCGTTTGGGGGCTGTTTCGAGTTTTCCCCCACTAACGCCATGTTTTTAAGCCTAAGTCTAGAATTATGCAAATTACCGTCGTATTCTCAAATCGGGAGACCCGCGGCTGCAGGGTCAGTTCCTACTAGTTACATTGGTCTCGTGGGAGGTGTTGGTGCCACCCACGGGGCCGTTCGGGGTTGTTTCGAGTTTTCACCCTCTAACGCCATGTTTTGGTTAAATATAAAAACATGCAAATTATATTTGTATTCACAAATCGGGAGACCCGCGGCTGCGGGGTTAGTTCCTACGAGTTACATTGGTCCCGTGGGAGGCGTTGCGCCACCCACGGGGCCGTTCGGGGGTTATTTTGGATTTTCACCCTCTAATGCCATGTTTTTAAGCCTAAGTCTATAAATTTGAAAATTATCGTCGTATTCTCAAACCAGGAGTCCTGGGGCTGCGCGGCCAATTTCTACGAGTTACATTAGTCCCGTGAGACGTGTTGGTGCCACCCACGGGGCCGTTAGGGGGCTGTTTCGAGTTCCTAAGTCTAGAATTATACAAATTACCATCGTATTCTCAAACTGGGAGTCTCGAGGCTACGCGACAAGCTCCTACGAGTTACATTAGTCCCGTGGGAGGTGTTGGTGCCACCCACGGGGCCGTTCGGGGGCTGTTTCGTGTTTTCACCCACTAACGCCAAGTTTTTAAGCCTAAGTATAGAAATATGCAAATTACCATCGCATTCTCAAACTGGGAGTACCGCGGCTGCGAGGTCAGTTACTACGAGTCACATTGGTCCCATAGAAGGTGTTGGTGCCACCCACGGGGACGTTCGGGGGCTGTTTCAAGTTTTCACCCTCTAACGCCATATTTTTAAGCCTAAGTCTAGAAATATGCAAATTACCGTCTTACTCTCAAACCAGGAGTCTCGCGGTTGCGGGGTCAGTTCCTACGAGTTACATTGGTCCCGTGGGAGATGTTGGTGCCACCCACTGGGACGTTCGGGGGCTGTTTCAAGTTCTCACCCTCTAATGCCAAGTTTTTAAGCCTAAGTCTAGAAATATGCAAATTATGATCGTATTCTGAAACCGAGAGTCCCGCGACTGTGGGGTCAGTTCCTATGAGTTATATTGGTTCAGTGGGAGGTATTGGTGCCACCCACGGGACCGTTCGGGTGCTGTTTCAAGTTTTCATCCTCTAATGCCATGTTTTTAAGCCTAAGTCTAGAAATATACAAATTATCGTCGTATTCTCAAACTCGGAGTCCCGCGGCTGCGGGGTCAGTTCCTACGAGTTACATTGGTCCCGTGGGAGGTGTTGGTGCCACCCACGAGGCCATTCAGGGGTTTTTTCGAGTCTTCACCCTCTAACACCAAGTTTTGCTTAAATTTAAAAATATGTAAATTATCGTTGTATTCTCAAATCGGGAGACCCGCGGCTACGGGGTAAGTTCCTACGAGTTACATTGGTCCCGTGGGAGGTGTTCGCGCCACCCACGGGGCCGTTCGGGGGTTGTTTTTGGTTTTCACCCTATAACGCCATGTTTTTAAGCCTAAGTATAGAAATATGAAAATTATCATTGTATTCTCAAACCGAAAGTGCCAGGGCTGCGCGGCCAGCTCCTATGAGTTGCATTAGTCCCGTGGGAGGTGTTGGTGCCACCCACGAGGCCGGTCGGGGGCTGTTTCGAGTTTTCACCCACTAACGCCATGTTTTTAGGCCTAAGTATAGAATCATGCAAACTACCAGCGTATTCTCAAATCGGGAGTCCCGAGGCTCCGCGACCAATTCCTACGAGTTACATTAGTCCCGTGGGAGGTGTTGGTGCCACTCACGGGGCCGTTCGGGGGATGTTTAGAGTTTTCATCCACTAACGCAATGTTTTTAAGGATAAGTCTAGAAATATACAAATTACCGTCGTATTCTCAAACCGGGAGTCCCGCGGATGCGAGGTCAGTTACTACGACTCACATTGGTCCCGTGGGAGGTGTTGGTACCACCCACGGGGACGTTCAGGGGCTGTTTTGTGTTCTCACCCTCTAACGCAATGTTTTAAGCCTAAGTTTAGAGATATGTAATTATTGTCTTTTTCTCAAACCGGAGTTCCACGGCTGCGGGGCCAGTTCTTACGAGTTACATTGGTCCCGTGGGAGGTGTTGGTACCACCCATAGGGCCGTTCGAGGGCTGTTTTGAGTTTTCACCCACTAACGCCATGTTTTCAAGCCTAAGTCAAGAATTATGCAAATTGTCATCGTATTCTCAAATTGGGAGTCCCGCGGCTGCGGGGTCAGTTCCTACGAGTTACATTGGTCCCGTGGGCAGTGTTGGTACCACCCACGGGGCCGTTCGAGGGCTGTTTCGAGTTTTCACCCACTAACACCATGTTTTTAAGCTTAAGTCTAGAATTATGAAAATTATCATCGTATTCTCAAATCGGAAGTCCCGCGGCTGCGGGGTCAGTTCCAACGAGTTACATTGGTCCCGTGGGTGGTGTTGGTGCCACCCACGGGGCCGTTCGGGGGCTATTTTGAGTTTTCACCCTCTAACGCCATGTTCCAAAGCCTAAGTCTAGAATTATGCAAATTATCATCGTATTCTCAAATCGGGAGTCTCGGGGCTGCGCGGTCAGTTCCTATTTGTTACATTAGTCCCGTGGGAGGTGTTGGTGCCACCCACTGGGCCGTTCGCGGGCTGTTTCGAGTTTTCTCCCACTAACGCCATATTTTTAATCCTAAGTCTAGAATTATGCAAATTACCGTTGTATTCTCAAACAGGGATTCCCAGAGCTGCGCGACCAGTTCCTACGAGTTACATTAGTCCCGTGGGAGGTGGTGATGCCACCCACAAGAAGGCCGTTCGGGGGCTGTTTCCAGTTTTTCCCCACTAACGCCATGTTTTTAAGCCTAAGTCTAGAATTATGCAAATTACCGTCGTATTCTCAAACCGGGAGACCCGCGGCCGCAGGGTCAGTTCCTACTAGTTACATTGGTCTCGTGGGAGGTGTTGGTGCCACCCACGGGGCCGTTCGGGGTTGTTTCGAGTTTTCACCCTCTAACGCCATGTTTTGATTAAATGTAAAAATATGAAAATTATATTTGTATTCACAAACCGGGAGACCCGCGGCTGCGAGGTTAGTTCCTACGAGTTACATTGGTCCCGTGGGAGGCGTTGCGCCACCCACGGGGCCGTTCGGGGGGTTATTTTGGGTTTCACCCTCTAATGCCATGTTTTTAAGACTAAGTCTAGAAATATGAAAATTATTGTCGTATTCTCAAACTGGGAGTCCTCGGGCTGCACGGCCAATTCCTATGAGTTACATTAGTCTCGTGGGACGTGTTGGTGCCACCCATGGGGCCGTTCGGGGGCTGTTTCGAGTTCCTAAGTCTAGAATTATACAAATTAGCATCGTATTCTCAAATCGGGAGTTTCGAGGCTACGCGGCAAGCTCATACGAGTTACATTAGTCCAGTGGGAGGTGTTGGTGCCACCCACGGGGCCGTTCGGGGGCTGTTTCGAGTTTTCACACATTAACGCCAAGTTTTTAAGCCTAAGTCTAGAAATATGCAAATTACCATCGTATTCTCAAACCGGGAGTACCGCGGCTGCGGGGCCAGTTACTACGAGTCACATTGGTCCCGTGGAAGGTGTTGGTGCCACCCAAGGGGACGTTCGGGGGCTGTTTCGAGTTTTCACCCTCTAATGCCATGTTTTTAAGCCTAAGTCTAGAAATATGCATATTACCGTCTTACTCTCAAACTAGGAGTCCCGCGGTTGCGGGGTCAGTTCCTACGAGTTACATTGGTCCCGTAGGAGATGTTGGTGCCACCCACGGGAACGTTCGTGGGCTGTTTCGAGTTCTCACCCTCTAACGCCAAGTTTTTAAGCCTAAGTCTAGAAATATGCATATTATCATAGTATTCTAAAACGGAGAGTCCCGCGGCTGTGGGGTCAGTTCCTACGAGTTACATTGGTTTAGTGGGAGGTGTTGGTGCCACCCACGGGGCCGTTCGGGTGCTATTTCAAGTTTTCATACTCTAATGCCATGTTTTTAAGCCTAAGTCTAGAAATATGCAAATTATCGTCGTATTCTCAAACTCGGAGTCCCGCGGCTGCGGGGTCAGTTCCTACGAGTTACATTGGTCCCGTGGGAGGTGTTGGTACCACCCACGGGGCCATTCAGGGGTTGTTTTGAGTCGTCACCCTCTAACACCAAGTTTTGCTTAAATCTAAAAATACGCAAATTATTGTCGTATTCTGAAATCAGGAGACCCGCGGCTACGGGGTAAGTTCCTACGAGTTACATTGGTCCCGTTGGAGGTGTTGGCGCCACCCACGGGGCCGTTCGGGGGTTGTTTTGGGTTTTCACCCTCTAACGCCATGTTTTTAAGCCTAAGTATTGAAATATGCAAATTATCGTCGTATTCTCAAACCAAAAGTGTCAGGGCTGCGCGGCCAGCTCCTACGAGTTGCATTAGTCCCGTGGGAGGTGTTGGTGCCACCCACGAGGCCGGTCGGGGGCTGTTTCGAGTTATCACCCACTAACGCCATGTTATTAAGCCTAAGTCTAGAATTATTCAAACTACCAGCGTATTCTCAAACCGGGAGTCCCGTGGCTGCAGGGTCAGTTCCTACGAGTTACATCGGTCCCGTGGGTGGTGTTGGTGCCACCCACGGGGCCGTTCGGAGGCTGTTTTGAGTTTTCACCCTTTAACGCCATGTTTCAAAGCCAAAGTCTAGAATTATGCAAATTATCATCGTATTCTCAAATCGGGAGTCTCCGGGCTGCGCGGTCAGTTCCTATGAGTTACATTAGTCCCGTGGGAGGTGTTGGTGCCACCCAGAAGGCCGTTCGCGGGTTGTTTCGAGTTTTCTCCCACTAACGCCATGTTTTTAGGCCTAAGTCTAGAATTATACAAATTACCGTTGTATTCCAAAAGTGGGAGTCCCGGGGCTGCGCAGCCAATTCCTACGAGTTACATTAGTCCCGTGGGAAGTGTTGGTGCCACCCACAGGGCCGTTCGGAGGCTCTTTCGAGTTTTCCCCCACTATGGCCATGTTTGTAAGCCTAAGTCTAGAATTATGCAAATTACCACCGTATTCTCAAACCGGGAGACCCGCGGCCGCAGGGTCAGTTCCTACTAGTTACATTGGTCTCGTGGGAGGTGTTGGTGCCACCCACGGGGCCGTTCGGGGTTGTTTCGAGTTTTCACCCTCTAACGCCATGTTTTGATTAAATGTAAAAATATGAAAATTATATTTGTATTCACAAACCGGGAGACCCGCGGCTGCGGGGTTAGTTCCTACGAGTTACATTGGTCCCGTGGGAGGCGTTGCGCCACCCACGGGGCCGTTCGGGGGGTTATTTTGGGTTTCACCCTCTAATGCCATGTTTTTAAGACTAAGTCTAGAAATATGAAAATTATCGTCGTATTCTCAAACTGGGAGTCCTCGGGCTGCACGGCCAATTCCTATGAGTTACATTAGTCTCGTGGGACGTGTTGGTGCCACCCACGGGGCCGTTCAGGGGCTGTTTCGAGTTCCTAAGTCTAGAATTATACAAATTAGCATCGTATTCTCAAATCGGGAGTCTCGAGGCTACGCGGCAAGCTCATACGAGTTACATTAGTCCAGTGGGAGGTGTTGGTGCCACCCACGGGGCTGTTCGGGGGCTGTTTCGAGTTTTCACACATTAACGCCAAGTTTTTAAGCCTAAGTCTAGAAATATGCAAATTACCATCGTATTCTCAAACCGGGAGTACCGCGGCTGCGGGGCCAGTTACTACGAGTCACATTGGTCCCGTGGAAGGTGTTGGTGCCACCCAAGGGGACGTTCGGGGGCTGTTTCGAGTTTTCACCCTCTAATGCCATGTTTTTAAGCCTAAGTCTAGAAATATGCATATTACCGTCTTACTCTCAAACTAGGAGTCCCGCGGTTGCGGGGTCAGTTCCTACGAGTTACATTGGTCCCGTAGGAGATGTTGGTGCCACCCACGGGAACGTTCGTGGGCTGTTTCAAGTTCTCACCCTCTAACGCCAAGTTTTTAAGCCTAAGTCTAGAAATATGCATATTATCATAGTATTCTAAAACGGAGAGTCCCGCGGCTGTGGGGTCAGTTCCTACGAGTTACATTGGTTTAGTGGGAGGTGTTGGTGCCACCCACGGTGCCGTTCGGGTGCTATTTCAAGTTTTCATACTCTAATGCCATGTTTTTAAGCCTAAGTCTAGAAATATGCAAATTATCGTCGTATTCTCAAACTCGGAGTCCCGCGGCTGCGGGGTCAGTTCCTACGAGTTACATTGGTCCCGTGGGAGGTGTTGGTACCACCCACGGGGCCATTCAGGGGTTGTTTTGAGTCGTCACCCTCTAACACCAAGTTTTGCTTAAATCTAAAAATACGCAAATTATTGTCGTATTCTGAAATCAGGAGACCCGCGGCTACGGGGTAAGTTCCTACGAGTTACATTGGTCCCGTTGGAGGTGTTGGCGCCACCCACGGGGCCGTTCGGGGGTTGTTTTGGGTTTTCACCCTCTAACGCCATGTTTTTAAGCCTAAGTATAGAAATATGCAAATTATCGTCGTATTCTCAAACCAAAAGTGTCAGGGCTGCGCGGCCAGCTCCTACGAGTTGCATTAGTCCCGTGGGAGTTGTTGGTGCCACCCACGAGGCCGGTCGGGGGCTGTTTCGAGTTATCACCCACTAACGCCATGTTATTAAGCCTAAGTCTAGAATTATGCAAATTACCGTCGTATTCTCAAACTGGGAGACCCGCGGCCGCAGGGTCAGTTCCTACTAGTTACATTGGTCTCGTGGGAGGTGTTGGTGCCACCCACGGGGCCGTTCGGGGTTGTTTCGAGTTTTCACCCTCTAACGCCATGTTTTGATTAAATGTAAAAATATGAAAATTATATTTGTATTCACAAACCGGGAGACCCGCGGCTGCGGGGTTAGTTCCTACGAGTTACATTGGTCCCGTGGGAGGCGTTGCGCCACCCACGGGGCCGTTCGGGGGGTTATTTTGGGTTTCACCCTCTAATGCCATGTTTTTAAGACTAAGTCTAGAAATATGAAAATTATCTTCGTATTCTCAAACTGGGAGTCCTCGGGCTGCACGGCCAATTCCTATGAGTTACATTAGTCTCGTGGGACGTGTTGGTGCCACCCACGGGGCCGTTCGGGGGCTGTTTCGAGTTCCTAAGTCTAGAATTATACAAATTAGCATCGTATTCTCAAATCGGGAGTCTCGAGGCTACGCGGCAAGCTCATACGAGTTACATTAGTCCAGTGGGAGGTGTTGGTGCCACCCACGGGGCCGTTCGGGGGCTGTTTCGAGTTTTCACACATTAACGCCAAGTTTTTAAGCCTAAGTCTAGAAATATGCAAATTACCATCGTATTCTCAAACCGGGAGTACCGCGGCTGCGGGGCCAGTTACTACGAGTCACATTGGTCCCGTGGAAGGTGTTGGTGCCACCCAAGGGGACGTTCGGGGGCTGTTTCGAGTTTTCACCCTCTAATGCCATGTTTTTAAGCCTAAGTCTAGAAATATGCATATTACCGTCTTACTCTCAAACTAGGAGTCCCGCGGTTGCGGGGTCAGTTCCTACGAGTTACATTGGTTCCGTAGGAGATGTTGGTGCCACCCACGGGAACGTTCGTGGGCTGTTTCGAGTTCTCACCCTCTAACGCCAAGTTTTTAAGCCTAAGTCTAGAAATATGCATATTATCATAGTATTCTAAAACGGAGAGTCCCGCGGCTGTGGGGTCAGTTCCTACGAGTTACATTGGTTTAGTGGGAGGTGTTGGTGCCACCCACGGGGCCGTTCGGGTGCTATTTCAAGTTTTCATACTCTAATGCCATGTTTTTAAGCCTAAGTCTAGAAATATGCAAATTATCGTCGTATTCTCAAACTCGGAGTCCCGCGGCTGCGGGGTCAGTTCCTACGAGTTACATTGGTCCCGTGGGAGGTGTTGGTACCACCCACGGGGCCATTCAGGGGTTGTTTTGAGTCGTCACCCTCTAACACCAAGTTTTGCTTAAATCTAAAAATACGCAAATTATCGTCGTATTCTGAAATCAGGAGATCCGCGGCTACGGGGTAAGTTCCTACGAGTTACATTGGTCCCGTTGGAGGTGTTGGCGCCACCCACGGGGCCGTTCGGGGGTTGTTTTGGGTTTTCACCCTCTAACGCCATGTTTTTAAGCCTAAGTATTGAAATATGCAAATTATCGTCGTATTCTCAAACCAAAAGTGTCAGGGCTGCGCGGCCAGCTCCTACGAGTTGCATTAGTCCCGTGGGAGGTGTTGGTGCCACCCACGAGGCCGGTCGGGGGCTGTTTCGAGTTATCACCCACTAACGCCATGTTATTAAGCCTAAGTCTAGAATTATTCAAACTACCAGCGTATTCTCAAACCGGGAGTCCCGTGGCTGCAGGGTCAGTTCCTACTAGTTACATTGGTCTCGTGGGAGGTGTTGGTGCCACCCACGGGGCCGTTCGGGGTTGTTTCGAGTTTTCACCCTCTAACGCCATGTTTTGATTAAATGTAAAAATATGAAAATTATATTTGTATTCACAAACCGGGAGACCCGCGGCTGCGAGGTTAGTTCCTACGAGTTACATTGGTCCCGTGGGAGGCGTTGCGCCACCCACGGGGCCGTTCGGGGGGTTATTTTGGGTTTCACCCTCTAATGCCATGTTTTTAAGACTAAGTCTAGAAATATGAAAATTATCTTCGTATTCTCAAACTGGGAGTCCTCGGGCTGCACGGCCAATTCCTATGAGTTACATTAGTCTCGTGGGACGTGTTGGTGCCACCCACGGGGCCGTTCGGGGGCTGTTTCGAGTTCCTAAGTCTAGAATTATACAAATTAGCATCGTATTCTCAAATCGGGAGTCTCGAGGCTACGCGGCAAGCTCATACGAGTTACATTAGTCCAGTGGGAGGTGTTGGTGCCACCCACGGGGCCGTTCGGGGGCTGTTTCGAGTTTTCACACATTAACGCCAAGTTTTTAAGCCTAAGTCTAGAAATATGCAAATTACCATCGTATTCTCAAACCGGGAGTACCGCGGCTGCGGGGCCAGTTACTACGAGTCACATTGGTCCCGTGGAAGGTGTTGGTGCCACCCAAGGGGACGTTCGGGGGCTGTTTCGAGTTTTCACCCTCTAATGCCATGTTTTTTAAGCCTAAGTCTAGAAATATGCATATTACCGTCTTACTCTCAAACTAGGAGTCCCGCGGTTGCGGGGTCAGTTCCTACGAGTTACATTGGTTCCGTAGGAGATGTTGGTGCCACCCACGGGAACGTTCGTGGGCTGTTTCGAGTTCTCACCCTCTAACGCCAAGTTTTTAAGCCTAAGTCTAGAAATATGCATATTATCATAGTATTCTAAAACGGAGAGTCCCGCGGCTGTGGGGTCAGTTCCTACGAGTTACATTGGTTTAGTGGGAGGTGTTGGTGCCACCCACGGGGCCGTTCGGGTGCTATTTCAAGTTTTCATACTCTAATGCCATGTTTTTAAGCCTAAGTCTAGAAATATGCAAATTATCGTCGTATTCTCAAACTCGGAGTCCCGCGGCTGCGGGGTCAGTTCCTACGAGTTACATTGGTCCCGTGGGAGGTGTTGGTACCACCCACGGGGCCATTCAGGGGTTGTTTTGAGTCGTCACCCTCTAACACCAAGTTTTGCTTAAATCTAAAAATACGCAAATTATCGTCGTATTCTGAAATCAGGAGACCCGCGGCTACGGGGTAAGTTCCTACAAGTTACATTGGTCCCGTTGGAGGTGTTGGCGCCACCCACGGGGCCGTTCGGGGGTTGTTTTGGGTTTTCACCCTCTAACGCCATGTTTTTAAGCCTAAGTATTGAAATATGCAAATTATCGTCGTATTCTCAAACCAAAAGTGTCAGGGCTGCGCGGCCAGCTCCTACGAGTTGCATTAGTCCCGTGGGAGGTGTTGGTGCCACCCACGAGGCCGGTCGGGGGCTGTTTCGAGTTATCACCCACTAACGCCATGTTATTAAGCCTAAGTCTAGAATTATTCAAACTACCAGCGTATTCTCAAACCGGGAGTCCCGTGGCTGCAGGGTCAGTTCCTACGAGTTACATCGGTCCCGTGGGTGGTGTTGGTGCCACCCACGGGGCCGTTCGGAGGCTGTTTTGAGTTTTCACCCTCTAACGCCATGTTTCAAAGCCAAAGTCTAGAATTATGCAAATTATCATCGTATTCTCAAATCGGGAGTCTCCGGGCTGCGCGGTCAGTTCCTATGAGTTACATTAGTCCCGTGGGAGGTGTTGGTGCCACCCAGAAGGCCGTTCGCGGGTTGTTTCGAGTTTTCTCCCACTAACGCCATGTTTTTAGGCCTAAGTCTAGAATTATACAAATTACCGTTGTATTCCAAAAGTTGGAGTCCCGGGGCTGCGCAGCCAATTCCTACGAGTTACATTAGTCCCGTGGGAAGTGTTGGTGCCACCCACAGGGCCGTTCGGAGGCTCTTTCGAGTTTTCCCCCACTATCGCCATGTTTGTAAGCCTAAGTCTAGAATTATGCAAATTACCGCCGTATTCTCAAACCGGGAGACCCGCGGCCGCAGGGTCAGTTCCTACTAGTTACATTGGTCTCGTGGGAGGTGTTGGTGCCACCCACGGGGCCGTTCGGGGTTGTTTCGAGTTTTCACCCTCTAACGCCATGTTTTGATTAAATGTAAAAATATGAAAATTATATTTGTATTCACAAACCGGGAGACCCGCGGCTGCGGGGTTAGTTCCTACGAGTTACATTGGTCCCGTGGGAGGCGTTGCGCCACCCACGGGGCCGTTCGGGGGGTTATTTTGGGTTTCACCCTCTAATGCCATGTTTTTAAGACTAAGTCTAGAAATATGAAAATTATCGTCGTATTCTCAAACTGGGAGTCCTCGGGCTGCACGGCCAATTCCTATGAGTTACATTAGTCTCGTGGGACGTGTTGGTGCCACCCACGGGGCCGTTCGGGGGCTGTTTCGAGTTCCTAAGTCTAGAATTATACAAATTAGCATCGTATTCTCAAATCGGGAGTCTCGAGGCTACGCGACAAGCTCATACGAGTTACATTAGTCCAGTGGGAGGTGTTGGTGCCACCCACGGGGCCGTTCGGGGGCTGTTTCGAGTTTTCACACATTAACGCCAAGTTTTTAAGCCTAAGTCTAGAAATATGCAAATTACCATCGTATTCTCAAACCGGGAGTACCGCGGCTGCGGGGCCAGTTACTACGAGTCACATTGGTCCCGTGGAAGGTGTTGGTGCCACCCAAGGGGACGTTCGGGGACTGTTTCGAGTTTTCACCCTCTAATGCCATGTTTTTAAGCCTAAGTCTAGAAATATGCATATTACCGTCTTACTCTCAAACTAGGAGTCCCGCGGTTGCGGGGTCAGTTCCTACGAGTTACATTGGTCCCGTAGGAGATGTTGGTGCCACCCACGGGAACGTTCGTGGGCTGTTTCGAGTTATCACCCTCTAACGCCAAGTTTTTAAGCCTAAGTCTAGAAATATGCATATTATCATAGTATTCTAAAACGGAGAGTCCCGCGGCTGTGGGGTCAGTTCCTACGAGTTACATTGGTTTAGTGGGAGGTGTTGGTGCCACCCACGGGGCCGTTCGGGTGCTATTTCAAGTTTTCATACTCTAATGCCATGTTTTTAAGCCTAAGTCTAGAAATATGCAAATTATCGTCGTATTCTCAAACTCGGAGTCCCGCGGCTGCGGGGTCAGTTCCTACGAGTTACATTGGTCCCGTGGGAGGTGTTGGTACCACCCACGGGGCCATTCAGGGGTTGTTTTGAGTCGTCACCCTCTAACACCAAGTTTTGCTTAAATCTAAAAATACGCAAATTATTGTCGTATTCTGAAATTAGGAGACCCGCGGCTACGGGGTAAGTTCCTACGAGTTACATTGGTCCCGTTGGAGGTGTTGGCGCCACCCACGGGGCCGTTCGGGGGTTGTTTTGGGTTTTCACCCTCTAACGCCATGTTTTTAAGCCTAAGTATTGAAATATGCAAATTATCGTCGTATTCTCAAACCAAAAGTGTCAGGGCTGCGCGGCCAGCTCCTACGAGTTGCATTAGTCCCGTGGGAGGTGTTGGTGCCACCCACGAGGCCGGTCGGGGGCTGTTTCGAGTTATCACCCACTAACGCCATGTTATTAAGCCTAAGTCTAGAATTATTCAAACTACCAGCGTATTCTCAAACCGGGAGTCCCGTGGCTGCAGGGTCAGTTCCTACGAGTTACATCGGTCCCGTGGGTGGTGTTGGTGCCACCCACGGGGCCGTTCGGAGGCTCTTTTGAGTTTTCACCCTCTAACGCCATGTTTCAAAGCCAAAGTCTAGAATTATGCAAATTATCATCGTATTCTCAAATCGGGAGTCTCCGGGCTGCGCGGTCAGTTCCTATGAGTTACATTAGTCCCGTGGGAGGTGTTGGTGCCACCCAGAAGGCCGTTCGCGGGTTGTTTCGAGTTTTCTCCCACTAACGCCATGTTTTTAGGCCTAAGTCTAGAATTATACAAATTACCGTTGTATTCCAAAAGTGGGAGTACCGGGGCTGCGCAGCCAATTCCTACGAGTTACATTAGTCCCGTGGGAAGTGTTGGTGCCACCCACAGGGCCGTTCGGAGGCTCTTTCGAGTTTTCCCCCACTATCGCCATGTTTTTAAGCCTAAGTCTAGAATTATGCAAATTACCATTGTATTCTCAAACCGGGAGACCCGCGGCTGCAGGGTCAGTTCCTACGAGTTACATTGGTCCTGTGGGAGGTGTTGGTACCACCCACGGGGCCGTTCGGGGGCTGTTTCGAGTTTTCACCCACTAACGCCATGTTTTTAAGCCTAAGTCTAGAATTATGAAAATTATCATCGTATTCTCAAACCGGGAGTCCCGCGGCTGCAGGGTCAGTTCCTACGAGTTACATTGGTCCCGTGGGTGGTGTTGGTGCCACCCACAGGGCCGTTCGGGGGCTCTTTTGAGTTTTCACCCTCTAACGCCATATTTTAAAGCGTAAGTCTAGAAATATGAAAATTATCATTGCATTCTCAAACCTAGAGTCTCGGGGCGGCGCGGTCAGTTCCTATGAGTTACATTAGTCCCGTGGGAGGTGTTGGTGCCACCCACAGGGCCGTTCGCGGGCTGTTTTGAGTTTTCTCCCACTAACGCCATGTTTTTAAGCCTAAGTCTAGAATTATGCATATTACCCTTGTATTCTCAAACCGGGAGTCCCGGGGCTACGCGGCCAGTTCCTACGAGTTACATTAGTCCGGTGGGAGGTGTTAGTGCCACCCACGGGGCCGTTCGGGGGCTGTTTCGAGTTTTTCCCCACAAACACCATGTTTTTAAACCTACGTCTAGAATTATGCAAATTATCATCGTATTCTCAAACTGGGAGACCCGCGGCTGCAGGGTTCGTTGCTACTAGTTACATTGGTCTCGTGGGAGGTGTTGGTGCCACCCACGGGGCCGTTCAGGGGTTGTTTCGAGTTTTCACCCATTAACACCGTGTTTTGGTTAAATATAAAAATATGCTAATTATCTTTGTATTCACAAACCAGGAGACCCGCGGCTGCGGGGTCAGTTCCTACGAGTTACATTGGTCCCGTGGGAGGCGTTGCGCCACCCAAGGGGCCGTTCGGGGGTTGTTTTTTGGGTTTTCACCCTCTAACATCATGTTTTGAATCCTAAGACTAGAAATATACACGTATTCTCAAATCGGGAGTCCCGGGGCTACGCGGCCAATTCCTACGAGTTACATTAGTCCCGTGGGACGTGTTTGTGACACCCACGAAGCCATCGGGGGCTGTTTCGAGTTCTTAAGTCCAGAATTATGCAAATTACCATCGTATTTTTCAAACTGGGAGTGTCGGGGATATGCGGAAAGCTCCTACGAGTTACATAAGTCCCGTGGGAGGTGTTGGTGCCACCCACGGGGACGTTCGGAGGCTGTTTCGAGTTTTCACCCACTAACGCCATGTTTTAAAGCCTAAGTCTAGAATTATGCAAATTACCATCGTATTCTCAAACCGGGAGACTCGCGGCTGCAGGGTCAGTTCCTACTAGTTACATTGGTCTCGTGGGAGGTGTTGGTGCCACCCACGGGGCCGTTCGGGGGTTGTTTCGAGTCTTCACCCTCTAACGCCATGTTTTGCTTAAATCTAAAAATATGCAAATTATCGTCGTATTCTCAAACCGAGAGACCCGCAGATGCGGGGTTAGTTCCTACGAGTTACATTGGTCCCGTGGGAGGTGTTGGCCCCACCCACGGGGCTGTTCAGGGGTTTCACCCTCTAACGCGATGTTTTTAAGCCAAAGTCTAGAAATATACAAATTATCGTCGTATTCTCAAACCGAGAGTCCCTAGGCTGCGCGTCCAATTCCTACGAGTTACATTAGTCTCGTGGGACGTGTTGGTGCCACCCACGGGGCCGTTCGGGGGATGTTTCGAGTTCCTAAGTCTATAATTATGCAAATTACCATCGTATTCTGAAACCGGGAGTCTAGGGGCTACGCGACAAGCTCCAACAAGTTACATTAGTCCCGTGGGAGGTGTTGGTGCCACCCACGGGGCCGTTCGGGGGCTGTTTTGAGTTTTCACCCACTAACGCCATGTTTTTAAGCCTAAATCTAGAAACATGCAAATTACCGTCGTATTCTCAAATCGGGAGTCCCGCGGCTGCGGGGTCTGTTACTACGAGTTACATTGGTCCTGTGGGAGGTGTTGGTGCCACCCACGGGGACGTTCAGGGGCTATTTCGAGTTTTCACCCTCTAACGCGATGTTTTTAAGCCTAAGTCTAGAAATATGCAAATTACCTTCATACTCTCAAACCGGGAGTCCCGCGGTTGCAGGATCAGTTCCTACGAGTTGCATAGGTCCTGTGGAAGGTGTTGGTGCCACCCACGGGGACGTTTGGGGGCTGTTTCGAGTTCTCACCCTCTAACGCCAAGTTTTTAAGACTAAGTCTAGAAATATGCAAATTATCATCGTATTCTCAAACCGAGAGTCCCGCGGCGGTGGGGTCAGTTCCTACGAGTTACATTGGTCCAGTGGGAGGTGTTGGTGCCACCGACGGGGCCGTTCGGGGGCTCTTTCGAGTTTTCACCCTCTAATGCCATGTTTTTAAGCCTAAGTCTAGAAATATGAAAATTATCATCGTATTCTCAAACCCAGAGTCCCTCGACTGTGGGGTCAGTTCCTACGAGTTACATTAGTCCCGTGGGAGGTGTTGGTGCCACCTACGGGGTCGTTCAGGGGTTTTTTCGAGTCTTCACCCTCTAACACCAAGTTTCACTTAAATCTAAAAATATGCAAATTATCGTTGTATTCTCAAACCGGGAGACCCACAGCTACGGGTTAAGTTCCTACGAGTTACATTGGTCCCGTGGGAGGTGTTGGAGCCACCCACGGGGCCGTTTGGGGGTTGTTTTGGGTTTTCACCCTCTAACGCACTGTTTTTAAGCCTAAGTTTAGAAATATGCAAATTATCTTCGTATTATCAACCCGGGAGTCCCGGGGCTGTGCGACCAGTTCCTACGAGTTACATTAGTCCCGTGGGAGGTGTTGGTGCCACCCACAGGGCCGATCGGGGGGTGTTTCGAGTTTTCACCCACTAACGACATGTGTTTAAGCCTAAGTCAGGAATTATGCAAATTACCATTGTATTCTCAAATCAGGAGTCCCGGGGCTACGCGGCCAGTTCCTACGAGTTATATTAGTCCCGCAGGAGGTGTTGGTGCCACCCACGGTGCCGTTCGGGGGCGGTTTCAAGTTTTCCCCCACTAACGCCATGTTTTTAAGCCTAAGTCTAGAATTATGCAAATTACTGTCGTATTATCAAACCGGGAGACCCGTGGCTGTAGGGTCAGTTCCTACTAGTTATATTGGTCTCGTGGGAGGTGTTGGTGCCACCCACGGGGCCGTTCGGGGGTTGTTTCGAGTTTTCACCCTCTAACGCCATGTTTTTAAGCCTAGGTCTAGAAATAGGAAAATTACCATCGTACTCCCAAATCGGGAGTCCCGCAGCTGCGGGGTCAGTTCTTACGAGTTACATTGGTCCCGTGGGAGGTGTTGGCGCCACCCACGGGGCCGTTCGGGGGTTGTTTTGGGTTTTTACCCTTTAACACCATGTTTTTAAGCCTAAGTCTAGAATTATGTAAATTATTGTTGTATTCTGAAACCGAGAGTCCCGGGGCTGCGCGGCCAGTTCCTGCGAGTTACATTAGTCCCGTGGAAGGTGTTGGTGCCACCCAGGGGGCTGTGCGGGGGTTTTTCGAGTTTTCACCCACAAATGCCATATTTTTAAGCCTAAGTCTAGAATTATGCAAATTACCATCGTATTTTCAAACCGAGAGTCCCGCGGCTGTGGGGTGAGTTCCTACGAGTTATATTGGTCCCGTGGGAGGTGTTGGTGCCACCCACGGGGCCGTTCGGGGGTTGTTTCGAGTTTTCACCCTCTAACTCCATGTTTTTAAGCCTAAGTCTAGAAATATGCAAATTATCGCCGTATTCTCAAATCGGGAGTCCCGCGGTTGTGGGGTCACTTCCTACGAGTTACATTGGTCCCGTGGGAGGTGTTGGTGCCACCCATGGGGCCGTTTAGGGGTTGTTTCGAGTCTTCACCCTCTAACGCCATGTTTTTAAGCCTAAGTCTAAAAATATGGAAATTAACGTCGTATTCTCAATTCGGGAGTCCAGCGGCTGCGGGGTCAGTTCCTACGAGTTACATTGGTCCCGTAGGAGGTGTTGGTGCCACCCACGGGGCCGTTTGGGGGTTGTTTTGGGTTTTCACCCTCTAACGCCATGTTTTTAAGCCTAAGTCTAGAAATATGCCGATTATCATCGTATTCTCAAACCGGGAGTCCCGCGGCTGCGGGGTCAGTTCCTACGAGTTATATTGGTCCCGTGGAAGGTGTTGATGCCACCCATGGGGCCGTTCGGGGGCTGTTTCGAGTTTTCACCCTCTAACACCAAGTTTTGCTTAAATCTAAAAAGATGCCAATTATCTTCGTATTCTCAAACCGGGAGTCCTGCGGCTGCGGTGTCAGTTCCTACGAGTTACATTGGACCCGTGGGAGGTGTTAGTGCCACCCACGGGGACGTTCGGGGGTTATTTCGAGTTTTCACCATCTAACGCCATGTTTTGGTTAAATCTAAAAATATGCAAATTACCATCGTATTCTCAAACTGGGAGTCCCGCGGCTGCAGGGGTCAGTTCCTACGAGTTACATTGGCCCCGTGGGTGGTGTTGGTGCCACCCACGGGGACATTCGGGGGATATTTCAAGTTCTCACCCTCTAACGCCATGTTTTTAAGCTTAAGTCTAGAAATATGCAAATTATCGTCGTATTCTCAAACTGGGAGTCCCGCGGCTATGGGGTCAGTTCCTACGAGTTACATTGGTCCCGTGGGAGGTGTTGATGCCACCCACGGGGCAGTTCGAGGGTTGTTTCGAGTTTTCAACCTCTAACGCCATGTTTTGCTTAAATATAAAAATATGCAAATTATCTTTGTATTCTCAAACCGGGAGACCCACGGCTGCGGGGTTAGTTCCTATGAGTTACATTGGTCCCGTGAAAGGTGTTGCACCACCCACGGGGCCGTTCGGGGGTTGTTTTTGATTTTCACCCTCTAATGCCATATTTTTAAGCCTAAGTCTAGAAATATAAAAATTATCGCCGTATTCTCAAACCGGGAGTCCCGGAGCTGCGAGACCAATTCCTACGAGTTACATTAGTCCCGTGGGACGTGTTGGTGCCACCCACGGGGCCATTCGGGGGCTGTTTCGAGTACCTAAGTCTAGAATTATGCAAATTACCACCATATTCACAAACCGGGAGTCTCGGGGCTACTCATAAAGCTCCTACGTGTTACATTAGTCCCGTGGGAGGTGTTGGTGCCACCCACGGGGCCGTTCGAGGCTGTTTCAAGTTTTCACCCACTAAAGTAATGTTTTTAAGCCTATGCAAATTACCCTCGTATTCTCAAATCGGGAGTCCCGCAGCTGCGGGGTCAGTTACTACGAGTCACATTGGTCCCGTGGGAGGTGTTGGTGCCACCCACGGAGACGTTCGGGGGTTGTTTCGAGTTATCACCCTGTAACGCCATGTTTTTAAGCCTAAGTATAGAAATATGAAAATTACCATCTTACTCCCAAACCGGGAGTCCCGCAGTTGCGGGGTCAGTTTCTACGAGTTACATTGGTCCCGTGGGAGGTGTTGGTGCCACCCACGGGGACGTTCGGGGGCTATTTCGAGTTCTCACCCTCTAATGCCATGTTTTTAAACCTAAGTCTAGAAATATTGAAATTATCATCGTATTCTCAAATCGAGAGTCCCACGACTGTGGGTTCAGTTCCTACGAGTTACATTGATCAAGTGGGAGGTGTGGGTCCCACCCACAGGGTCGTTCGGGGGCTGCTTCGAGTTTTCACCCACTAACGCCATGTTTTTAAGCCTAAGTCTAGAATTATGCAAATTATCATCGTATTCTCAAACCGAGAGTCCCGCGGCTGTGGGATTAGTTCCTACGAGTTACATTGGTCCCGTGGGTGGTGTTGGTGCCACCCACGGGGCCGTTCGGGGGTTGTTTTGAGTTTTCACCCTCTAACGCCATGTTCTAAAGCCTAAGTCTAGAAATATGCAAATTATCATTGTATTGTCCAACTGAGAGTCTCGGGGCTACGCAGTCAGTTCCTATGAGTTACATTAGTCCCGTGGGAGGTGTTAGGGCCGCCCACTGGGCCATTCGCGGGCTATTTCGAGTTTTCACCCACTAAAGCCATGTTTTTAAGCCCAAGTCTAGAATTATGAAAATTACCGTTGTATTCACAAATCGGGAGTCCCGAGGCTGCGCGACCATTTCCTATGAGTTAGATAAGTCCCATGGGAGGTGTTAGTGCCACCCACGGGGCCGTTCGGGGGCTGTTTCGAGTTTTCATCCACTAACGCCATGTTTTTAAGCCTAAGTCTAGAATTCTGAAAATTACCATCGTATTCTCAAACCAGGAGACCCGCGGCTGCGTGGGAGGTGTTGGTGCCACCCACGGGGTCGTTCGGGGGTTGTTTCGAGTTTTCACCCTCTAACGCCATGTTTTTAAGCCTAAGTCTAGAAATAGGCAAATTACCGCCGTACTCTCAAATCGGGAGTTCCGCGGCTGCGGGGTCAGTTCCTACGATTTACACTGGTCCCGTGGGAGGTGTTAGCGTCACCCACGGGGCCGTTCAGGGGTTGTTTTGGGTTTTCACCCTCTGACCCCATGTTTTTAAGCCTAAGTTTAGAAATATGTAAATTACCATCGTATTCTCAAACCAGGAGTTCCATGGCTGCGGGGTCAGTTATTACGAGTTACATTGGTTCCGTGGGAGGTGTTAGTGCCACCCAAGGGCCGTTCGGGGGCTGTTTCGAGTTTTACCCGCAAACGCCATGTTTTTAAGCCTAAGTCTAGAATTATGCACATTATCATAATATTCTCAAACTGGGAGTCCCACGGCTGCGGGGTCAGTTCCTACGAGTTACATTGGTCCCGTGGGAGGTGTTGGTACCACCCACGGGGCTGTTCAGGGACTGTTTTGAGTTTTCACCCACTAACGCCATATTTTTAAGCCTAAGTCTAGAATTATGAAAATTATCATCGTATTCTCAAACCGGGAATCCCGTGGCTGCGGGGTCAGTTCCTACGAGTTACATTGGTCTCGTGGGTGGTGTTGGTGCCACCCACGGGGCCTATCGGGGGCTGTTTTGAGTTTTCACCCTCTAACGCCATGTTTTAAAGCCTAAGTCTAGAAATATACAAATTATCATCGTATTCTCAAATCGAGAGTCTCGGGGCTACGCGGACAGTTCCTACGAGTTACATTAGTCCCGTGGGAGGTATTGGTGCCACCCACAGGGCCGTTCGCGGGCTGTTTCGAGTTTTCACCCACTAACGCCATGTTTTTAAGCCTAAGTCTAGAATTATACAAATTATCATCGTATTCTCAAACCGGGAGTCCCGGGGCTACACGGCCAGTTCTTATGAGTTACATTAGTCCCATGGGAGGTGTTAGTGCCACGCACGGGGCCGTTCGGGGGCTGGTTCGAGTTTTCACCCACTAATGCCATGTTTTTAAGCCTAAGTCTAGAATTATGCAAATTACCATCGTATTCTCAAACCAGGAGTCCCGCGGCTGCGGGGTCAGTTCCTACTAGTTGGATTGGTCTCGTGGGAGGTGTTGGTGCCATCGACGGGGCCGTTCGAGGGTTGATTCGAGTTTTCACACTTTAACGCCATATTTTTAAGCCTAAATCTAGAAATAGGCAAATTACCATCGTACTCTCAAACCGGGAGTCCGACGACTGCGGGGTCAGTTCCTACAAGTTACATTGGTCCCGTGGGCGGTGTTGGCACCACCCACGGAGCCATTCGGGGGTTATTTTGGATTTTCACCCTCTAACGCCATATTTTTAAGCTTAAGTCTAGAAATATCAAAATTATCATCATATTCTCAAACCGGGAGTCTCGGGGCTGCGCGACTAGTTCCTACGTGTTACATTATCCCCGTGGGAGGTGTTGTACCACCCACAGGACCGTTTAGGGGTTGTTTCGAGTTTTCACCCACTAATGCCATGTTTTTAAACCTAAGTCTAGAATTATGTAAATTACCACCGTATTCTAAAATCGGGAGTCCTGGGGCTGCGCGACCAGTTGCTACGAGTTACATTAGTCCCGTGGGAGGTGTTAGTACCATCCACGAGGCCGTTCGGGGGATGTTTCGAGTTTTCACCCACTAACGCCATGTTTTTAAGCCTAAGTCTAGAATTATACGAATTATAATCATATTCCAAAACCGGGAGACCCGCGGCTGCGGGGTCAGTTCCTACGAGTTACATTAGTCCCGTGGGAGGTGTTGGTGCCACCCACAGGGCCGTTCGGGGGTTGTTTCGTATTTTCACCCTCTAACGCCATGTTTTTAAGCCTAAGTCTAGAAATAGGCAAATTATCACCGTACTCTCAAACTGGGAGTCCCGCAGCTGCAGGGTCAAATCCAAAGAGTTACATTGGTCGCGTGGGAGGTGTTGGCGCCACCCACGGGGCCGTTCGGGGGTTGTTTTGGGTTTTCACCCTCTAACGCCATGTTTTGAAGCCTAAGGGTAGAAATATGCAAATTATCGTTGTTTTCTCAAACCGGGATTCCCGGGGCTGCGCAGCCAGTTCCTACGAGTTATATTAGTCCCGTGGGAGCTGTTGGTGCTACCCACTGGGCCGTTCGGGGGCTGTTTCGAGTTTTCACCCACTAACGCCATGTTTTTAAGCCTAAGTCTAGAATTATGCAAATTACCATCGTATTCCCAAATCGGGAGTCCCGGGGCTGTGCGGCTAGTCCCTCCGAATTACATTAGTCCCGTGGGAGTTGTTGATGCCACCCACGGGGCCGTTCGGGGGCTGTTTGGAGTTTTCACCCACTAACGCCACGTTTTTAAGCCTAAGTCTAGAATTATACAAATTACCATCATATTCTCAAAACGGGAGACCCGCGGCTACGGGGTCTGTTCCTACGAGTTACATTTGTCCCGTGGGAGGTGTTGGTGCCACCCACGGGGCCATTCGGGGTTTGTTTCGAGTTTTCACCCTCTAATGCCATGTTTTTTAAAACTAAGTCTAGATATAGGGAAATTACCATCGTACTCTCAAACCGGGAGTCTCGTGGCTGCGACGTCAGTTCCTACGAGTTACATTGGTTCCGTGGGAGGTGTGGCGCCACCCACAGGGCCGTTTGGGGGTTGTTTTGGGTTTTCACCCTCTAACGCCTTGTTTTTAAGCCTAAGTCTACAATTATGCAAATTATCATTGTATTCTCAAATCGAGAGTCCCGGGGCTGCGCGACCAGTTCCTACGAGTTACATTAGTCCCGTGGGAGGTGTTGGTGCCAACTACAGGGTCGTTCGGGGACTGGTTCGAGTTTTCACCCACTAATGCCATGTTTTTAAGCCTAACTCTAGAATTATGCAAAATTATCGTCGTATTCTCAAACCAAGAGTCCCGGGGCCGTGCGACTAGTTCCTACGAGTTACATTAGTCCCGTGGGAGGTGTTGGTGCCACCCACGGAGCCGTTCGGGGGATATTTTGAGTTTTCACCCACTAACGCCATGTTTTTAAGCCTAAGTCTAGAATTATGCAAATTACCGACGTATTGCCAAATCGGGAGACCCGCGACTACGGGGTCAGTTCCTACGAGTTACATTGGTCCCGTGGGAGGTGTTAGTGCCACCCACGGAGCCGTTCGGGGGTTGTTTCGAGGTTTCACCCTCTAACGCCATGTTTTTAAGCCTAAGTCTTGAATAGGAAAATTACCATCGTACTCTCAAACTGGGAGTCCCACAGCTGCGGGGTCAGCTCCTACGAGTTACATTGGTCCCATGGGAGGTGTTGGCGGGGTCAGTCTACTTACACATAAATGACAAAATTAAGATAAGAACGTCTCACGAAAGTCAAATATACATGTGATGTTAAGCATTCATATAAACTCATGCATATGTGAAAGAATGATATATATACAAAGTCGAATCCAAATTCATATCAGCATCAAAACACCGCATTAAAACAATGGTTAATATCATTCAACACATCAATAATTATGACCAAATGTCCTGGCCACATGGATAATGAAATGATGGGGTCCAAGCACACTAATCTGCCATATCAAACATGAAAGCCCACGACACCAAAATAAAAAATCTTTTTGTTTTTTAAATAATTAATAAAATCTTTTTGTATTTTTCAATAAGGCTCAAATAAATGAAAAAAATACAACTATATCCACGTCATAACCCTAGAAAAGATATATAACGATAACACACTAGATTATGATAAAACGATGAACATGCACAACCGAAAGATGAAACACGGGGAGAACCACGAGCAATGACACGCGTATCACCAAACCTAATACCTAACGCCTCTAAATTCGATTTCCTAACCCAAGTAGGTGTGAAATGACGACTGGGGGTTTTAGGAACCGAAATGGACTTATTCTTATACTTTCTAGGAGCATTTTTAAGATCGTAGCAAAATCGTCAAAGATGGCCTCTCCTACCGCAATGAGTGCACGTGTAGATACGAGGGGAAATGTTTCCTATGGGATGATTAATTCTAATATTCCTAGGTGGATATCTCCTAATGACCCTAGGCGGCTCTCTTGCTTGCATGGTTTTGACTTTGGGAATGGGTGCAACATGTTTATCGAAGCCAATATCACACCTATTATCTTTTATTTGGACATTTCCTGAGATTTTATCTAAGTTTTTGGACCTAGCATCCAAATCAAATTTAACCTTACTCGAATATCTCAATATCTCCTCAAGCTCACCTATCCTCGACTCAAAGCAAACGCCTAGAATCCTCAAACTCAAGTAGTTCCCTCTTGATAGCCTCCATAAACCCTCGAATACTATCCCTCTTACCCTCAACATATTCTAGATCCTCTTAAATTTTCTTCTCACGCGCCCTAAGATCCTCAATGAAGGCATTGGAATTATTATTTTCTATGGCACATTCTTTCAACTTAGCTTCTAATTACAAATTTGACTTCTTTACTTTCAAAGTTTCTTCATATAACTCATTAAAATCAGTTTGTACATCTCTCTTATCCTCACCTTATAATCTGCACTCTCTAGGGCATCACAACCTGTGGCGGTGGAAGAATCATGTAAAGGTACGTCATCACCACTCACATGATTAGCCACAAGGGTAGAAACACGATTTATCTCTCACACCAGCATAAAATTTTCTTCTTTCGGGTCACTCTCACTAAGGATAGAAACACGATTTATCGGTTTATTAAAATTCTCCCTAAGTTTAGTGGGGCACTCATCTAACCTATGGCCAAACCCCTGGCAGCAAAGACACTTCTCATAATCATCCTTTTTAATTAAATTTTTAAGAGTAGACTTCGCGCGTGATTTCTAATTAGAAGTTTCAAACATGTGAGTTCTAAAATCATCAAAACCACAGAAAGGCATACCTAAAGTTACATGATCACAAACACAGTAAAATAGTGTAATTAGCTCTGATACCAATTTGAGAAGGCCCTTTACTGTGTGCTTTAGGTAAAAGTAACTTTTTCAATTTTAGTTAATCCCAATTTTAACTTCTTAAATCCTAAACATGCATTTAAGTGATATAATCCATTAAAAAATTAAAGCAGGTAAAAGAAAAAATTTCAGGAAAAAAAACCTTTCCGGTAAAACCTTTTCTTTTGACTATGAACAGTCAATCACAACTTACAACATAGCAAAATTTGCAATGAATCTACCTCGACAAATCCACATAGGCACTCAGTCTAACTCAACAAAGGACTCCTTTAAGAACCTTCCAGAATCGTAGCTCTCGTGTTTAGCAAGGCACACCTGCAAGCATCCTCAATGATCGCAGTCAGTAAATGTTTAATCAATAATGAACTAACTTTTGACAAACATGTTGAAGATCAAAAACTTTGGAATAGAGTAATTTGATCTTGAATAAACTCTGAATGAGGAATAAATTAATGGGAATTTTCCTAAATCGTTGTTCTGAAAATGTCTTAGTAGTAAGATGTAATTATTTCCGAGTAAACAAAAGTCCAATGAAACTGAAACACGAAAATCGAGGCATCAACTCATTCGGGTGACATGCCAATGTCCTTCGAGCAACATGTGCATATTGTTAGAACAACATACACTGTCGTTTGAGTGACAACAAAAACACGTTTTTCTCAAAAATATTTAAACTACGTTTTCACAAATATTGAATTTAATCCCTAATATTTAAAAACTTTTAACTCATCGATCATTTAATCAAAATTCTAAATCACATCAATTCCCTTAAGCATTCATACCTGAGTGGTCTATAACAAACTGAGTATGAAGAATGCAACTTGACTTGATTTCTTCTTCAAAGCTTTTAATTACAAATTCCTCAATCATGAACTATCGTAGGCTTCAATTAATATCAATATGAAGACTAGCTTAGAATCAAATTATTTTGTCCGAAATTAAGCTAATTACAAACAAATTGACTCGATTAGAAATTCGTTTCTATAACAATTGAAAAGAAAAGTAATTCTTTCAGGGTGGTGCATGGGCTATCATTGGTCTTGACGATCTAACGGGTTACCCCACTATAGGAGGGTAGCATTACTAGGGTGTATATATAATCTTAAAGGGTGAGACGTGACCCACTCCAATGGAAATAACCGTTAACATGTTCAAAGTTTTAAGAGCAATAAGTAAATAAAAAATCAATTTTGCAATATAATGATAACTTTCTAATTACAAATTGAGGAAGAAATTGATTAATACAAACTTTTCTGTAAGAACACAAAGAATGGAATCACTTGAAAGTGATGATTATTTGAGAGTGGAGAGACAAGCACTTCAATTACTAAGGAAAGAGTAGGGAACGAATATTTTTTGTGCGAATTTGTGCAGAGTAACAGTGCGCAAGTTATGGTATGATTCGACCTTGACTAGGTTCTCTATTTATAGCTAAGCATTAGGGATAATGTGGCGTGTGCATGCCAAAGGGATATTCCCTTGTGACAATATTTAAATGGTACTTTTTGTCCTATTTTAATGATCGTCGCTATCCGCTTTGACATGCCACAGTAAAAAAGAAATTGTGTCAGGCATAGTGACAAAAAGTACAAGTCTGTCACTATTTCAAATGATAACATGGTAAAAAAATTTGAAAACTTGTGAGCATCCTTGAAGGACACTCCCCATTGCTAAGTGTATATGAGTATGTGAGTGACCTTTTGGGTCCCTCATCTTAGTGTTCTCTCTTTTCTATGGTACTGAAGTGGTTGATCCTTAGCTTGATAAAAAAAATATGCCTCTTAGTCTGCAAACTAAAACTTTCAAGAGATCCCAACTGGTCATCTGCTTGAGCCCTTGTCACTCAGCCAAGGCATTTTTTTAAGCACTCTTGTGTATAAATAATAAAAGTGTTAGTATTTATTATTTTAAGTAAACATAATGTAATACCTTGTTATTTTGAAGGTTATTTATGAATATTATACAAGATTTCAGTAATATTATTATTTTATTAATCAGGGATAAATTTTTTTATTTTGGTTTGAAATCGAATCAAACATTTAAATTTAAATTGTTTTTGGACATTTTATAATGGTTTAAATATATAAACTAGATAATTTTGAATTAAAAGGCAATATAGTAATATAGGTTAGCTTAGGATCCAAGCTAGGGTTTAAGAGATGAACTATATAAGGAATATTATGGGTGATTATAAGGAAAGGAAGATGAAAAAGGGAGGTCAAAAACGAAATCCAAAGAGGTAAAAATGAGTGGAATGAGAAGAGCCATTTTGGAATGTTTAGATCTTCTTTTGGAGTGCATTCAGATGAGATTTGAGAAAAATACAAAACACACACCTAGCTCAAATTTTCAAATAGAATCCAAATCTAAAGTCGGATTGTTTATTCGAATAATTTTTGGATTTAAATTTTCTGGGTTTTTAAAATAGCACTATTTGGGGTTATCTCAGGTTGGGGCTAGAACAAGATTTGATTATTGTCGCGAGAGGAACGTGATGGTGCAATCAGATTTTGACATTGATTTTTATGGGACGATTCATGTGATGATTTTGAGGTACGGGACTTACACAATATGCTCTTAAATTCTCTCGAGAGTATTTCGTTTGTTCATGTGTTATTTGAACTCATATTGAATTGTGATAGTCATTTGGAATTTGAAAATTATTGGAATCTTGATATTGATTCATTGTGATATATAATATTATGATTTGAGCATCGTGTCATGAGATTTTAATATAGCACGGAGAATGGTCACCCGCCAATAGTCCCACAAACTGATATATGGCTTGGAGATGACTAGGGGAGGTGAGGTGAGGCTTGGTAACTCATTGATGTGTTATTGAGAAATTAATATTGATATAATATTTGAGTATTGCATTTGATTTGTATATGCGGATTCATATTGTTGCAATTTATTCATTATGCTAATTATTTTTTAGCATATATTCCTGTCATATTGTGTACTTTCCCGTATTTTCTTTTAGTGACAGGCTAGCACGGATTTGGGCGCTATGGATTAATTGGAGATTTTTTTTAGCTTGCATATTTTGGGAAGAATACTTGAGAGATAAGATTTGTATTTATTTTTGTTGTATAGAGCATTTAGTGATTTATCTTTATTTCGAGATAAATAGTTTCATTATTTCGAGAGAAAATTATTGTATTTAAATTTGAGTATTGAGATTTGTGGATTTATATTATTGTGGGATTCTTTTAGATGCTCTATACCTTGTTATTTGTGGATTTAGATAGTTATCGTTAGTAGCGTGTCGCTTGCTCTCCCCGGGTGGGCGAGGCGTTATAGATGGTATCAGAGCTTAGGTATACAACAACCCTCGGGTCTTGGGTATTGGGTCTAGCATGCGGGTTAGATATGTTTTCTTTAGAGATAGAAATTTTTTGAGGATGTGTTAGGCGTCATGGTGAGGATGTTTAGAATTAATTTGAGGATTTTAGTGTGTGATTTTTGGGACATAGAATCGAGTAACATTTTATTTGGAGTGTTAGGTTTCGTCGAATTTCGAGGACAAAATTCCTTTTCAGGGGGAAGCATGTAATGCCCTATTATTTTGAAGGCTATTTATGAATATTATACAAGATTTCAGTAAAATAATTATTTTATTAATCATGGATAAAATAATTTACTTTGGTTTGAAATCGAATCAAACATTTAATTTAAATTGTTTTTGGACATTTTATAACGGTTTAAATATATAAACTAGATAATTTTGAATTAAAGGAAAATATAGTAATATAGGTTATCTTAGGATCCAATCTACGGTTTGAGAGAGGGACTACATAAGAAATGTTATGGGTGATTATAAGGAAAGAGAGATGAAAAAGAGATACCAAAAATGATATCCAAAAAGGCAAAAACGAGTGGAATAAGAAGTGTCAATTTGGAATGTTTAGATCTTCTTTTTGAGTGCATTCGGATGAGATTTGAGAGAAAAAAACATATACCTGACTCAATTTTTCATCTAGAATCCAAATCTGAACTCGGATTGGCGATTCGAATAATTTTTGGATCTGAATTTTATGTGTTTTTAAAATAGGACTATTTGGGGTTATCTCATATTGGGGCTAGAACACGATTTGATTATTTTCACGAGAGGAACGTGACGGTGCGATCAAATTTTGACGCTGATTTTTATGTGAAGATGCATGCGATGATTTTGAGGTATGGGACTTACACAATATGCTCATAAATTCTCTCGAGAGTATTTCGTTTGCTCATGTGTTATTTGAACTCATATTGAATTGCGATAGTCATTTGGAATCTGAAAATTGTTGGAATCTTGATATTGATTAATTGTGATATGTTATATTATGATTTGAGCATCGTGTCATGAGATTTTAATATAGCACTGAGAATGTGCACCCGCCAATAGTCCCACAAATCGATATATGGCTTGGAGATGCCTAGGGGAGGTGAGGTGAGGCCTGGTGACTCATTGATGTGTTATTGAGAAATTAATATTGATCTATGTTTGAGTATTGCATTTGATTTTATATGCAGATTTGTATTATTGAAATTTATTCATTGTGCTAATTATTTTTTATCATCTATTCCTGTCATATTGTGTACTTCCCCGTATTTTCTTTTAGCGGCAGGCTAGCACGAATTTTGGCATTATGGATTAATTGGAGATTTTTTTAGCTTGGATATTTTGGGAAGAATATTCGAGAGATAAGATTTGTATTTATTTTTGTTGTATAGAGTATTTGGTGATTTATCTTTATTTCGAGATAGGTAGTTGTATTATTTCGAGAGACAATTATTGTATTTACATTTGAGTATTGAGATTTGTGGATTTATATTATTGTGGGATTCTTTTAGATGCTCTATACCTTGTTATTTTTGGATTTAGTTAGTTTTATCACTAGTAGCACGCCGCTCGCTCTCTCCGGGCGGGTGGGGTGTTACCCATAACTCTTGAAAAGACTTAGGGCTGGCTGACTTACGGTTGCTCGTATGACATCCCCTCGCTGACTTGGCCTTATTTGTCCTACTCGCAATTTTGGATTGACTAATCTAAAATTTATTTTCTTCGAACTTCTCACCCGTTCTTATATTTTTTTTCATATCTTGCCAATTATTTGGACTTGCTCGTGATTTGGACTCATGATTAGGCATAAATTCTTCATATTTATCCCCATAATTTAGATGCTTTTATTACCCTGTGCGGTGTAGTTTGAGTTGATTTATCTCATATCCTTGCTACTGACATCTTCTATATAGTGCATTTCTCTTACATTTTAGAGGCATTTTATGCAAGTGAAGAAGAGAAAATTAAAAATCAAGAAATAAAGAAAAGATTAAAAGTTAAGGGAAAAAAAGTAATTTTACTTCTGGAGTTCGGACGTGGAACAAAAAGAGAAGTTGAAGATCGTGTGTCCACAAGTGCGTAGGGAGACATGACATCCAAATTCGAGTCCCGATTGTAAATTTATAAATCTTCAATGTTGAGAAGAAGTAGAAGAGAAATGAAGAAAAAATCCCGAGAATCGAATTGATGGAAGTGTAGCTGAATCGGTTCCCCTCACTGGAAAAGGCAAACCAAATCGATAGAAGAATATAGGGACCGGTTTGGTAAATTGGAAAAGAGAAACCAAACTGATGATCAAGACTCAGAATCGGTTCAACACACTAGAATCAACGAACCGGTTCTCCCAGTAAAGAAGGAAATTTTCAAACCAGTTCTGCGTGACGGTTTTGAATTTTTATTTCTTAAAATTAGAGCTGTGCATGGTTCAAACACTTTAAAAAACGTGAGAGATATATTATATTCTAACACCAGACATTAGGGAGTTAGTTTTTACATGTTTTTGAGAGCTTCTTGAAGGCAAGAACCCTGGGATTAATATTCTTCATCAACTATTCATCTTTTACATTGAATTCAAGGGTTTTTCTTCAATACATGTATAGTTTATTTAGTTCTTTCAATTTCTCTCATCTTTTTGTCTTATGATTAATTAGTTCTAGTTAGAAGTCTCTTTTACATGTTCGATTGCAAGTTTTACGTAAGATTGATTTCATGAACGTAGTTATCGTGTTTAGTTATAGTTACACCATGTCAGGATATAATTCTACATGGTTGGGGTACATGAACCCAACCTAGGTAATACACATTGACTTAAAAGTGATTAAAAAGTAATCCTTCATTCAAAGGTTTGAACATTATTAAGATAAAGGTTGTAGGTCTTTTAATTCCGTTTGCGCTAAGTAACTGAAATGTTTAAGGGTGCAACTGACTTCTTGATAATATCTCATTCTAGTCAAATACAATTTTTAATTTGATATTGTGCGGAGTAAAGTCCTCAATTATAGAATGCTTATAGAGTATTTGATGTCTCCTAGAATGGAGAATTAGATTTTTGAATCTTTTATGTTCTATGCAATTACCGATGGTTCAAGGGATTACACCCTGACTCTATTTTCTCCCATACATTTAACGTTTAAGTTAGTTCATCTTGAATATGTAGTTTAGTTATTGCTTTAATTCAAAGTGCATTGGTTGATAGGTAAAGTCACAAAACATCATCTTTCCTTTGTTGCTCTGAGTCATTCGTAGGGTTAATTATTCTTCGTATTTATCGTCACGAGCATTCGTCCTATTCCCTGAGTTCGACACTCGGTTTAATGAATTTATACTTAAGCGATCGACTTAAACTCGAGTCGATAGAATCATGCACTAGAAACACTTTTGAAGTTGCATCAAGTTTTGGCGGCATTGCCAGGGACTAGGTAGACATTTTAGGTTAGGTAGATTTTATTCAAAAAATTAACTCTAATTCTTAAAAACAAATCATAAAATTTAAAAACTCAATTTATTTAGAGCATCTCTAAAAGTCCTTATATGCAAAATCCTCAATCCATTCCTACCCGCATTCATGAGAATGCTATAGTAGAGTACGACCCCAATAGTCCCCACACTCCTAACGCTCCTCAGTTTTGGGTTCCACCTCTTACACCACCCAACTCCATTACGAGTCACTATTCTAGGGTATCAAATGAGGAATTATAGTCATTTGGAGAGAAAGTCATGTCGAATAATGATAGTTTTGGTATGGGTGAGATGTCGTATCGCCCCGTGAGAGAGCTCTTATATCCCGAGCGAACTTCCACTCCGAGATGCATTCTACATTCGTACAATGCGGGATAATTTGACTTTTGCAATGGGATGATCAAGATTCTTCCCACCTTTCGCGGGGATTCGAAAAAGCCTTACCTCCACATACGTGAGTTTGAAGAGGCCCGCGACACGTTTAGCGATCAATCTTGCACTCAAGACGTCATTCGCCTAAAACTTTTTCCTTTCTCTTTAAAGGATAAAGGTAAGACCTGACTATGGTCTTTATAACCAAACTCAATTGGATCGTTGAGAGATATGTAATCTAAGTTTCTTCTAAAATTCTTCCCCCCCAAATCGAATGAACTCCATTAAATCTCCAATTGAAATGTTTAAACAACAAGAAAATGAGTCATTTGATTGATGTTGGGAGCATTTCCAAGAGTTAGTTCCCACATCATGTTTTTGAGAAGTATCGTCTCATATCTTTCTTCCACCATGGGCTAAGCATAGATTATAAACAACTCGTGGAGACAATGTGCGAGGGAGAGTTGTTTGGGTTAAATGAGAACGATTCTGAGGCCCACCTTAGGTATGTTGCTAAGATAACCCCAGAGTGGGACATATCCGATCCAAATGCCCACAACCAATCTTGACAAATGCCCATAAATCATTATGCATCCGTACTTTATCATTTGGATAAAGAAGACGAGATGCAACTTTAAATAAACTAACTTACTAAAAAGTGACTAACGTGGTTGACTTACGGGCGGGAGAGATACCCGAATCTAATCGAGCAATGAGAGGGAGAGTGTGTGCGATTTGTTAGGAAGGATATTCAATAGATGAATGTCTGGCAATACCCGCCTACAAAGTCATGCTCCAAGAGCAAGTGGAAGCAGTCGGAGGATTTAAGGGAAATTTCATTGCCCTTCAAGATAAGTCTTGTAACCCTTCTTAGAGGAACCATCGTGGGTTTAGTTATGGGAAACAAAATGCCGTGTTTACTCCTACTTCACACATTTCCCCTCCTCCACCACCGCCTACGCACTTTCAACAAGATCCACATATGAAAGCACCACCTCCCGCGTCGTCTATCACCCCATCGAGGAGAAATCTCGAGGATACTTTCAATAAATTCATACAATCTCAAAATGCAACCAATTCTTAAAAATGCCCGAATTTTTGCTGATATAAATGCAAAAATTTCAATGTTGCAATCTTCCCTAAGAATCCAAGAGAAGGTAAAATTTTCGACCCAAGGTCAAAGACCTCCGCAAGGTTAACCTAGTGCGAGCTCCATTCCAACTCTAATCAAGAGCAGTGTAGTGCGTTAACCACTCTATGTAGTGGAAGAGTTGTTGACTTGTCACCTACTCCAGATGATGAGAAAAATGACATGGAGATTTAGCCCAGCACGGGCATGCTCCCTATTTTCTTCTACTACTACATGGGGGATAAGTTCTGCAATGGCTGGGCGAGTCACCATTCCTAGTTACAAAAGGAAAGGGGACGTGTCCCCTCTATTTTCTATATGGTACTGGCCGAAGCAATTGGCTAATATTTCAGAGTTCATCGAGGGGGATCTAGTGTATCCTCCAGTTCTTTCCTTTTCTACGTTGGAGCTGGGTTTGAAGGGTAACTCCATTCTTGGGGTTTATTTTCCCCTGAGTAAAACTTCCAAGGTACATCCTACTGAGCTTCCGCCCCTTTGTTCCATGATCCCTACTGCCACGCCTAAACCCAAAAGTGTTGAAGCCTCTAAGAAAGCTGCCCCTTTGACCAAGGCTTCTTCTAGTGAAGGGCCTTCAAAGACAAAGAGTAGGACTTATTCCAATCCCAAGTCCCAGAATAAACCCCGAGCTCCCTTGGAAGAATTCCCCATTGCCTCCGTTCCTCCTCCCATGCCTGCGGAGAAGGCTGAGGAGTTAAGAAGGAAGGTTCGCGCTAAGGCAGCACGCATAGACGCTGAGTTCCAACGGTGTGTTCCAGTTGCTCTGCCACCGAGAACCTTCCCCAAAATCGTAGTTTATCTCACCGAGCCCACGGCGTTGAGGAGGAAAAGTTCAAGCATTCTTCTAGGTACTAGCATTGATGCATCAAGAACGAGGAAGAAAACTCTGGGTAATAAGTCCCAGAGGAAACAAACTCCTGCGGTGCCTCCGTCTCCCGCCCCTCAACTATTGCCTCCCCTCTGACTTCGTCGATGGTTATCTCCTCTGCCTATCCTGTCCGATCTGGGGTATGTATACTTGTTCTATTCTCATTTCCCATTTTCTTAAGGAAAACTACACTTGCTTATTCTTTTTCTTGGTAACTTTGATACAGGAAGTTGAAGAAGAAAGTGTCGATCCCCCTAGCCCTCCCGTGAGCCCTTTCGTGGGGGGATGCTTCGGTGTTTCTCTACCCGATGTGACTCCTCCTCGTTTGCTCATGACCGGGTACCTATTCCTACCGTTCAACCTCTCAACGTGCAACGGGCGCTACCATGGAGGGTGATGCTCTTGATTCGGTGAGGGTCCTTGTTTAACCAAAGACAACTCCCTCAGTCCCCTCTAACTTAACTTCCCCAATTTCTTCTGACCTAGACAACCATAGACCTGCCCATCGTTCTATCTGCAGGAAGTGACCCCGAGGTAAGATTTTGTCTACAACTTATTTGGTCTGACGTCTTTTCTATTTATACTGTTGAGCCTTAATATGTTGGGGTGCCCTAGGTCGAAGTGTCCTCGTTGTTAGCTAACATTATTCTTCCAGCGGCGCTGGAGAGACCCCTGACCGCGATCCCCCTTTTTTGTGTCCTAACTGAGGTAAGTAATGCCAAGAAGTATTTCTCCATCTTGTTATTCTTGGCCCTTATTTCTAACACTTAGATTGATTGTTGCTTCTTTTTCCTAGCCTTGCCCCACCTTCTGCGCTGAGTGGCGTTATTCCTCCTCAAGCCCAAGTTGGTGCAGATGCTCTCGTTGGGGCATCCTTAGAAGGTCCATTATCTCCTTCTGATGATGCGCCTATGTTAGCCATAGTACTATACACTAGCGAGGGGAGTGTGCTTGCACCTGAAGCATCTGAATCTAGGGACTTGGTTGAGGCTGGTAAGGTGATGAACCCGCCTCCCATGGTCTCTAGTATTATGGCTCCCGTGATAACTAGCCCCCTCGTGCCTGTTGCTGCCGCCAGTGTATAGTACTATGGCTAACATAGGTGCATCATCTACAAAGACAAAGCTTGATGGCCAAATTAAAAGGAACAGACAAAACGAATCCCTTTTATTGGACTAAAGATGATTTTGAAGTAATAAGACAAATTAAAGATGCAGTCAAGAACATTCCTTTACTTGAACTGCCTAATGCAGAAGACCAGTTTATAGTAGAAATAGATGCCTCTCATAAATAATGGGGAGCAGTATACTTTGCCATTGATCACCAGACAAAAAAGAATAAATTTTGTAGACATAGTTATGGAACCTTTACAGACCCACAAACAAGATACACTGCCCATGAAAAAGAAGTTTTAGCCATAGTAAGGGCAATAGAAAAATATATGCTGTTTCTTAGACCTAAACATTTTACTGTTTATACTGACTCTTCTTATGAAGTAAAATTCAGATATTTAAACTTGTCCAAATCAAGGACTAATAGACTAATTAGATGGCAACAATTTCTTAATGGTTATGACTTCTCTGTTATACATATTAAGGGATGTAAAAATACCATTCCAGACATTATATCAAGAGAACCAATGTTTGCTAACACTAATATAATTTCATGTTTTATGTTGCAAACAGAAGACTTAGAAGACATGTGTTCCTCGGGAATGAATAGAATGAACAGGGAAGACGTTGCATACTATCTTAGACGCGTAAGACCAAATGCTGGTGTAACGCAAAGACAGAATCATATTCAAGACTCTCAAGAAAGACCAATCCTAGAGAACTTTGATGATATCTTGGTTCCTCCAAGAAAATCTAGACAAGAGATTATTACTCAAAACAGACTCATTGAGAAGATGTATTTTCCCCAATATAGACTCGATTAAAAATATCCAGACTTGATCAAATTTAGACGAGAATTTTCAGAAGACGAAAATACTCTTATGGACGCCATATGGTGGAATGTGAATAATAGACTATGGATCGAGTTCAAACAAAATTTGGTAGCCATTGCCAGATTCATGAGGACTCAAAGACTTGTAGTTACCCAGCTCAGTGGTACTGCTGTGCTTAGACCTCAGACTGAGACTTATGCTCAGACTCATAGAGAAGCCTCCAAATCTAGACCTACTGATTTTTGTTATCAGAAAAAGACTTTTGAGACTAAGATTATTATACCGTTTGGTCATAATAATCTCTTATTAACAGAAAACTTTAAAAAAGAAACTAATAACATTATTGATCATTTTAATATGTTATTATCAGAAATAAATGGAGATGCCTTAATGATCAAAGGTTTCTTCAAAGAAGTTCCAAAAATATATCTTTTTGGAAAATCAGACATGGTTCATATAACTCTTGCAGACCACGGGTTCATTGGACTCGTTCAGATAAAAGATATTGAAGAATATGTTGCTCTTGGAAAAATAGTCCATGAGTATGTTCAGAAGGTAGAAGACTTCATTCCTCTATTTGCTAGAATCTGTCAGATTGCTCCAAGTTCCTATAGAGTAATGAGAGTTGAAGGATTTAGACTTATTAGATTTTCCAATTATATATTTAAAGACGTTGAGATTTTATTAGAAGATGAGACTAAAGATTTAATTGTTGATAAGTTCAAACTCCAGATCGCTCACGCCATGGAGATAATTAAAATCATGGAGTTATTGACAGGAGAAGACATGTGGTACACTGCCTACCACAAAGAAGACCTGATAATCCAAGTTGATGAGCCATTCAACGAAAGTCTCAAGAAAGAATCCAAGGAAATGGTAGAGATAGCTTTGCCAGCTAGCCTTAGAACTGTAAGCCTCATTGATGAATTTTTCAACAATGCCCTACCAAACCAAGACAAAGAAGAAGAAGATATAGATACAACAAAGGGCCCCTCAGTAGTGGAATAATTACTAAAGACAGAAGATTCATTTTCTTAGACTATGCTTTCCATAAAGCAAAAGGATGCTTGCACCACATGGGCCACCATACTGATAAAAAAAGACAAAGACATTATTTGATGCTCTTACATTATAACAAGACGACAAGACTCATGATGAAGACTTGGCACGCCCCATCAGCTGACCTTTCTTTTCAAAAAGAAAAAGGTTCCCCAATTATCGAAAGATGTTACAAGCCTGTAGACCCATCTGTTAAGATTCCAAAGATAAAGTTGCTTTAATAATTTATATTCTTCCACCGGATTGCTTTTAGTAGCCGGTTACCAGTCATTTTTAGTGCCTTATTTTATAAAAGGGAGCATCCATTTGAGTTTTAGATATCAGTTGTGAGAGAGTGATCAGTTGTTAGACTTCTAGAGATAGTATACTTGTAGAGAGTAATATGTATATGAGTGAGTATACCTCTCATATTTAGGGGAAAGGGGAGAGTTGTAACTACTTATGCTATGCAATAAAAGTATTTCCTTTTCCAGATATATCTTATGTTAAGTTGTTATTATTTTCCAAATTGTCTCCAACTTTCTGTTCATAGAGGACTATTGTGTGGAACCTATGGTGTAGCACACAAGGTGATATACTGGTGAACCGCCGTCAGGTGCCGATTTTTCGTGAGCTGTTAGCCAGGTGGGCGTTAGGCGTGAAGGCATACAGGCAGGAAACAGGTTCAATGCCAAAATAGTGGATTTAGGTGCGACACATAAAGAGGGAGTTGTAGGAGGACAAGACCGGAGAAGAACAGTAGAAAGGCTAAAGAGAATAAGGAAGGAAGATAAAGATATTGTAGACCAGAAGGAAGGTATAACTCGAACCAAACCCTTAACTATTTTACATATTATTATTTTAAAAGAATCTCGTATGAACCTACAAATCACTGCAGACTTTTTACAATTTGTTAATCAAACAAGTTTAGACTTAACTAGAGAAATTCAAGACTGGACTCTTACAGACACTCAAGATAAAGAACTAATAGAATCTGCTTTAATATACGCAAGTGGTAATTTTAAATATATAGACCAGATTATTGAGTGGTTAAGAAGAGAAGTACCTAGAATAGAAATAATTAGAACAGGGATCCGTGATCTCTTTACACAAAAATTAAGAACTGAAGATTTTGTAGAAGAACTATCAAGACCAGAAAAATATCAAGAATACACTAGGATACTAGAAGACAATATAGACGTATTAAAATTTATTAGCCGAAAAAGGTTAGCTGAAACAAAGGCTATTTTAATTAGAGCCGGAGGAATCCGTCCTCTTCTTAAAAACGTAGAGACAGCTGCCCCTAGAACATACCGTAGATTTTTACCATCTTATGGTGATAATAATTTAGATGAATTTATAGATAACGATATAATTGATATTATTAATCAAATATATAAAGAAACCAGAATGATAAACCCACGATACCGTATAAGGTATTTAAGACTAGAATATTTTCCATCAAAACCTCTTTTAATTTAAAGACTCCCTGAAGAAACTATTTATATAGATAATCCTCGCTATTCAGAATTTTAGTACGGTATTGATGAAAGAAGCTTGAGAAGTAGCAGTAGCCCTGAAACTTCTACACTTAGACTTCCACATTAATTAAGAGTTAAAACAAAGCTTAAAAGACCTTAGAAATCATTTGGGGTAAAAAATTATATTCCGTAAAACTTAGAAGAAGTTAAAAGATATTGCGGTCCCAAAAGGTGGTCCTAAAAAGACAAAATGGTCCCTAGATAATTCTTGGACGGTAGCGATCCGTAAACTAGGTCCGTATGAGAGCCAGTCTATCTCTCTGTATATATATACTTATAACAGTTAATAATATATATAACTTATAACAACTGTTATAAGTTAACTATATATATAAGTTTTATATAACAGTTTTAAGTTGTATATATGTTATAAGTTAACTATATATATAAGTTATAACTGTTTTATAACAGTTAACATATATAGTTAAATGTATGTGTGTATATATATATACAGTTAACTATATATGTTAGCTATTATAAAACAGTTACAGTTCTTACATATAATAACTGTAACCGTGTTAACTATATATATATATATATATATATATATATATATATATATATATATATATATATATATATATATATATATATAGTTAACACGGTTACTGTTATTATATATAAGAACTGTAACTGTTTTATAACAGTTATTATATATAAGTTATATAAGAACTGTAATTGTTTTATAACAGTTAACATATATAGTTAACTGTACATAAGAACTGTAACTGTTTTATAACAGTTATTATATATAAGTTATATAAGAACTATAATTGTTTTATAACAGTTAACATATATATTTAATTGTATATATATATATATATATATATAATTATATATATATATATATAGACATTCTCTTAAACGGACGTCATTAAAGAACGGATTAACGGACTTTTGTCCTTATCCGGCTGTGGTCCCCTCGTGGTCCATAAGACTTTTGTTATTAGATGGTCCCCCTCTTTTCTTATACTAAAACCCTATTTTAAGACTATATATTTAAAAGAATTATAATTTAGACCCAAATTGGTATCAAGACCTTAAGAACTTTAGAAACTCACCAAATTCCGACCAAAACCCAAATTCTGGTATCAAAGCTACTATGGTATAAGACCTCGCCTTTAAGAGGAACCAGACTCATAGGGGGTTCTCGCCTCATGACAGTTCTTCACGACTGGTGGCGAAGTGATGACTCTTACCCCTAGAGTGACCCGTCGGTTAAGGCCCGATGTGGGTTGTAGTTATCGAGAGACAACATGTATAAAAAGTAGTTCCGAGGGACCTTTGCATGCCACACGCACGCTTCGTGCTGTGTACCCTAGTGCAAAATTGTATCAGAGCCATAAGACGTTCCTTTTAGACTAAAAGTAAAAAGACTTTAATGCCCTTGGGATTTATCCCTCGCATTTACCAAGATATTTTTGGAACCAACCCAGACTACCATCCCATACCCATAACTGATTTAGACTCAGTAGGTTGTTTATCCTCTCACATAGACGGTTGTTCACACTCTGAACACATCCCAACCAAACACGCAGACAGTAGACAAGTTACTACTAGTGCTATTAATATCATAATAAACCAAAATAAGTGTATACTCCTTATATTAAGACAATTAATACAAGATACTCAAACTTTAGAAACAAAGATAAAAAAATATCTCTAAAAGACTACTAGAAATAGATAATCAAATACCAATAGACCTTGTACAAGTTCTACAAGAAATAAATACTAAGACTAATCATATAGAAGTCCTTAACAAAGACATATTAGAAATTAAAATCTTAACTAAAAATCAAGACAGTGAGTTAATTAAACTGACTAAAGAACAAGCTAAGCTTATCCTTAGATTAGATAGTTATCTTTCTAATGGAAATAGTTAGATCATACTGGAATGAGGTATCAAGAGACCTCTCCATTAAGACCTTATCAGAATTTTATCAAAGAATTTTAGAAAAGATAAATGATGATAGATTTTATGTTAAGATAAATGAAAATGACATTGCCAACGCGGCTAAAGAAACTAGAATTATATTAGAAAGATTAAATTTAATTTCTACATCCGTAGAAGCTACCCAAGACTATAACAGTAGCTTTGTTAAAGACTTGCATTTAGACTTAAAGGCTAAGACAGAAGGATTAACCACCTTTTATATAGACTTTGTTAAATTCCAACAAAATTTAGCAAATTACCTTAATAATAGGGAAAGCCATAACCTATCCAAAATGGATAGTATTATAAATGAACTTAGACTAGACATGGCCCAAGTAGAAGAAAAATACAAAGAAATTATAAACGGAATTAAGGCCGTATATAATAAACTATCCCAAGCAGAAATAGACTCTCCTTTTATTTTAACTCGTTTAGATAAAATAGAAAAGACGGTAGAATCCATAGAAGTTAGAACTATGCAATAACAAGAAAAAGATAATGAAATAAAAGACTATATTACAAATATTGCAAAATCCCTAGTTAATTCTCTAGCTAGACATAGTGAAGAAACATCTGAGAAGACTAGAAAAGAGTATAAGAATTTTAAAGAAGAAATCCTTAGTCAAATAAAAAGTCAAAAAGATTATTCAGACTTCTTAGAAAGAATTGTAAAGAGACTAGAAAAAATAGGTAACCACCTGTAAATTTAGAGAAACCCCTCCTATAGAAATTAGAGAAAAGAATACCGTAGGTAGACGAGTAATAAATGACAGATTAGATAAGATTAGTAAGATAGTTAGATCTATCCCAAATATTTGACAGAGTAATCATATGCTCAAAAGACTTAAGGATTCATCCTCAAATGTTAGGACATGGTGGAAAGAAAGAAATTTCACCAATCCTCTCCAATGAAAAGAATGGGGTGAAGTTGACTGGAAGATTGTTGACGATTCCATTCATAATGGACAACTTTCAGCCGTTAGATATATAGACTTATTTAAGGAAGGTGCCACTCCTAAGACTCCCAATTATAACATGACCTACCATTGTAGAAATCATATGTTAGACAAATCCTATACTGATCTCCAAGTATTTGACTCAGAATGGCTTAGATCTAGAGGAACTGATAGGAAGTTCCAATTCCTAACCTTTGGACTCTTTCAAGCTAGGATCCAAGGATTACATAGACCTCAGAATAATATTAACATATTATGTTGTTTAGTAGGCAAAAGATGGAAAGATTTTAGGAAAAACCTCATTGGTATAGCTCAATTAGAAATGTCAGATAACATAGGATACTTTAATGTCATTTCGGTATTTACAGTAACCGTCGACACAACCAAACATTTTAAGTTAATCTTATATGTAAGCGGCCATGAAGACTATATTATCCCAGACGCTAATATAAATATAGAATTCCAAAGCTATGTGAAGTTCTCCCAATTTCCTTATGAAGGAATGCAATCGGGAATTCCTCGCGGTAGACTTAATGAATAAATCTTAGTTAGAACCAATGTTTCAGACTATAATCATACTTACAGTATTAGGAATACTGGATCTATGAAAGAAAAAGCTAAGACCCTCTGACAATTGCCAGAATATCAAGATACTAAGACTATACAAAATAAATATTTATTTATTAATCAAGACGACGTCACTAGAAATGTTACCATCCAGTTTGGTCCTCCTAATATTGTCAATGAGAACATCCAGACCAAAGAATTTAGATTTATGAACATGGAAGAATCCATAATCAATGATCCTTCAGAAGGAGAATGTAGTAGTAAGACTAGTGAGGGTTTACTAAGACAAGCCCTGGTAATTAGACCTAGAAGATCATTTGAACAAAAAGACTTAATTAAAGAAAAAGCTAGGATCCAAAACTTTGGACATGAACCCTCAGAATTGGATATGAAGACATTTAAAGATAACCTTAAGAAAAGTCATTTTGTTAGATTTCAAGAAAGGGAAAGATTTAATATGATAGCTCAAGAACGTATATTAAAATTAAAAGAATCTAAGAATACAAAAGAACTTCTTAGAAACCTAAGACTAATAGAAGAAGGAGAACAAAGATTAATGCCATCTACACAAGTAGAGCCTAGTAAACAAGAGATAGGAAGTAGTAGTAGGCTGGAAGATACGCTTAGACTTTTTAGTAAATCAATAGGAATAAATATTCCTATATACTCAAGCACCGTAGTTAAGAAGAAACCTGATTATATAAAAGACTTTTTAACTAGTGACAAGAGTTTAACTCCTGTTAAGACTATGGCAAGCCAAGCCATAAATTCAGTAGGTACATACCTTAACCTAGACAATGTTCAAGATAGGAAAAAGGCCTTAGATGAATGGCGTAATCAAATGAACATGTGTTTTACATCTAATGAGCAATGGGATGCAAGTTCATGTAAGAAGTACGCTGAGCAATCCATTAGAGGTGTTGAAAAAGATTACTTTGATAGTTTAAGAAAATCTACAGATGAAGACACCTTAGCAAAGGTTGAGAAGATGAAAGAAAACTTAGAAGAAAGATCAATTGAAGAATATATTCAATTGTTCACAATAGAATTCATTGGAGCTGGACATCTAGCTCAAATAAATGAACAAGACCAAGAAAAAACTAAGTTAGCCCTCCTTAGCATTTGCAAACTAGATAAGATAAATGAATATAGCAATAATTATGAACAACTATATTACACAATTAAAGAATTTGGAGAAACCTTAAAAGATGAATACTTTAGAAAGATACCATCCACATGATAAATCCTAATTAATGAATATAGGAATTGGCCACGAGTAGCTGGAATTAAGAATAACTCCCTTGGTGAAAGAATCAATTTTGCCAAAGACTATATCATATCTAAAAGACGGGATATAACTCAAGGAAAGTTGATAGAAGAAACTTTCAAATAGATCCCTCCAATCAAAGACGAAAGAGACATTGCTCCAATCCAATGGGGATGTGGTAGTGAATCTAAGAAATTTAAAAAGAAATTAGAATGGAAACATAGGAAGTTTAAAAATAGACCTTTAGGATTTCCAATGAAGTATAAATTTAGACAATCTACTACCTTTAGAAAAAAGGATCCTTAGACTAAGAAAAATAGAATTAACCAAAGAAGATATTTTAAGAAGAATATTTGTAAGTATAAGAAGGTTCCTGATTATAGGAAAGTAAAAGATGTAGCTCAATATAAGCACTACACCAAAACTGGCGAATGGTCACGGCCAAAATCCCTGACCAAAGCTGTGGGTCGCGGACTTGGGCCGTGACCATTTCGGACGTTACCATTTTCGTGGGTGGCGGCCCAAGTCCTGACCAAAAAATGGTCACGGCTGAGAGGGGTCACAACAGATGGTCGCGAACTTTGGCCGTGACCCATGCCGTGACGGCTCGTGGCCCTCATCCGTGACTCACAAACATGAGAAATTGGTAGCGGTCAAAGTTCGCGACCCACAACCGTGACAAATTTTTTTTAAAAAAAATGGTCGCGGCCTTTATCTGTGACCCACAACCGTGACAAATTGGTCGCGGCCAAAGTTCGCGACTCATAACCGTGACAAAAAAATTGGTCACGGTCCTCATTCGTGACTCACAACCATGATAAATTGGTCGCGAACAAAGTCCGCGACCCACAACCGTGACAAAAAAAATAAAAAAAATGGTCGCGGCCCAAGTCCGTGTCCCACAACCGTGATGCAAAAAATGGTCGCGAACTTTGGCCGTGACCATTTTTATGCGTGGCAAAAAAATCAAAATCGTCATGGACAAAGTCCATGACCATATTTAACTATAATTTTAAAAAAATGTATTTTTTTGGTCCAATCCTAAAATTGGGGGTCGTGTGAGTGCACCATCAGTTGCTACGTGTAACGTTTGATGCGTACGAGGTGTTAGAAATATTTATTATTGGCAAAACTATAAAAAAAATCATAAATTGCGAATCGAAAACGTTGTTAATAAACAAATATATATACAAACTTATAAATATTACACGTCTTAATAAATCACAGACCAAAAAAAAAATTGGGCAGAGTTTCCTCTATTTTCTTGACATTCCAAAACCTGTAAATGTAAAACCTACTTATTATAAAGCCCCTACGACCATAAAATTCAACAATCAAATTATAAAATCCCGCACGACCATAAAAGTAAACTATAAAAGCCCGCACGGCTGTAACACAAAAAACAAAAAACTGAATGTCCACAACATATAAACAATCTTCATGCTGTAGATCATTGCCTCCTTCGTTTGTTCCGCGTGCAAAAATCCTACTAATGATAGGATACATAAAAAAAATATCACTAACCAAGTAGTTTTACAAAAAATTTAATCAAGCTGAAAAATTGCATATAAGAGTTAAAATTATCAGTAACCAAGTAGAAATATGAAAATTACCGTCGTATTCTCAAATCGAGAGACCCACGGCTGCGGGGTCAGTTCCTACGAGTTACATTGGTCCCGTGGGAGGTGTTGGTGCCACCCACGGGGGTGTTCGGGGGCTGTTTTGAGTTTTCACCCTCTAACGCCATGTTTTTAAGTCTAAATCTAGAAATATGCAAATTATCATCATATTCTCAAACCGGGAGTCTCACGGCTACACGACCAGTTCCTACGAGTTACGTTGGTCCCGTGGGAGGTGTTGGTGCCACCCACGGGGCCGTTCGGGGGCTGTTTCGAGTTTTCACCCACTAACGCCATGTTTTTAAGCCTAAGTCTACAATATTGCAAATTACCGTCATATTCTCAAACCAAGAGTCCCGCTGCTGCGCGGCTAGTTCCTACGAGTCACATTGGTCTCGCGGGAGGTGATGGTGCCACCCACGGGGATGTTCGAGGACTGTTTCGAGTTTCACCCTCTAACACCATGTTTTTAAGCCTTGTCTAGAAATATGCAGATTATCGTCGTATTCTGAAACCGAGAATCCCACGGCTGCGGGGTCAGTTCCTACGAGTTACATTGGTCTCGTGGGAGGTGTTGGTGCCACCCACGGGGCCGTTCGGGGGCTATTTCGAGTTTTCAGCCTCTGACGCCATGTTTTTCTTAAAAATAAAAAATATGCAAATTACCGCCGTATTCTCAAACTGGGAGTCCCGCGGCTGGGGGTTAGTTTCTACGAGTTACATTGGTCCCGTGGAAGGTGTTTGTGCCACCCACAGGGACTTTCGGGGGCTGTTTTGAGTTCTCACCCTCTAACGCCATGTTTTTAAGCCTAAGTCTAGAAATATGCAAATTATCGTAGTATTCTCCAATCGGGAGTCCCTCGGGTGCGGGCTCAGTTCCTATGAGTTACATTGGTCCCGTGGGAGGTGTTGGTGCCATCCACGAGGCCGTTTGGGGGCTGCTTCGAGTTTTCACCCACTAACGCCATGTTTTTAAGCCTAAGTCTAGAATTATGCAAATTATCGTCGTATTCTCAAATCGGGAGTCCCGCGGCTGCGGGGTCAGTTCCTACGAGTTACATTGGTCCCGTGGGAGGTGTTGGTGCCACCCACGGGGCCGTTCGGGGGCTATTTCGAGTTTTCACCCTCTAACGCCATGTTTTTAAGCCAAAGTCTAAAAATACGCAAATTATCATCATATTCTCAAACTGGGAGTCCTGCGACTGCGGGGTCAGTTCCTACGAGTTACATTGGTCCGGTGGGAGGTGTTGGTGCCACCCACGGGGCCGTTCAGGGGTTGTTTCGAGTCTTCACCCTTTAACGCCATGTTTTGCTTGAATTTAAAAATATGCAAATTATCGTTGTATTCTCAATTCGGGAGACCCGCGGATGCGGGGTTAGTTCCTACGAGTTACATTGGTCCCGTGGGAGGTATTGGCCCCACCGACGGGGCCGTTCGGGGGTTGTTTTGGCTTTTCTACCTCTAACGGCATGTTTTTAGGTCTAAGTCTAGAAATATGCAAATTATCATCGTAGTCTCAAATCGGGAGTCCCGGGGCTGCGTGGTCAGTTCCTACGAGTTACATTAGACCCGTGGGAGGTGCTGGTGCCACCCACGGGGCCATTCGGGAGCTGTTTCGAGTTCCTAAGTCTAAAATTATGTAAATTACCATTGTATTCTCAAACCGGGAATGCCGGGGCTGCGCGACAAGTTCCTTCGAGTTACATTAGTCCTGTGGGAGGTGTTGGTGCCACCCACGGGGCCGTTCGGGGGCTGTTTCGAGTTTTCATCCACTAACGCCAAGTTTTTAACCCTAAGTCTAGAAATATGCAAATTACCATCGTATTCTCAAATCGGGAGTCCCGCGGCTGCGGGGTCAGGTACTAAGAGTCACATTGGTACCGTGGGAGGTGTTGGTGCCACCCATAGGGACGTTCGGGGGCTGTTTCGAATTTTCACCCTCTAACGCCATGTTTTTATGCTTAAGTCTCGAAATATACAAATTATAATTGTACTCTCAAACCGGGAGTTTCGCGATTGAGGGGTCAATTCCTACGAGTTACAGTGGTCCCGTGGGAGGTGCTGGTGCCACCCACGGGGCCGTTGGGGAGCTGTTTCGAGTTTTCACCCTCTAACGCCAAGTTTTTAAGCCTAAGTATAGAAATATGCAAATTATCGTCATATTCTCAAACCGAGAGTCCCGAGGCTGCGGGGTCAGTTCCTAGGAGTTACATTGGTCCCATGGGAGGTTTTGGTGCCACCCATGGGGGCGTTCGGGTTTTTTTTTGAGTTTTCACCCTCTAACGCCATGTTTTTCTTAAATCTAAAAATATGAAAATTACCATCGTATTCTCAAACCGGGAGTCCCACGGCTGCGGGGTTAATTCCTACGCATTACATTGGTCCCGTGGGAGGTGTTAGTGCCACCCACGGGGATGTTCGGGGGCTGTTTCGAGTTCTCACCCTCTAACGCCATGTTTTTAAGCCTAAGTCTAGAAATATTCAAATTATCATCGTATTTTTCAAACCGGGAGTCCCGTGGCTGTGGGGCCAGTTCCTACGAATTACATTAGTCCCGTGGGAGGTGTTGGTTCCACCCACGGGGCCGTTCGACGACTGTTTTGAGTTTTCACCCTCTAACGCCATGTTTTTAAACCTAAGTCTAGAATTATGCAAATTATCATCGTATTCTCAAACCGGGAGTCCCGCTGCTGCGGGGTCAGTTCCTACGAGTTACATTTGTCCCGTGAGAGGTGTTGGTGCCACCCACGGGGCCATTCAGGGGTTGTTTCGATTTTTCACCCACTAACGCCATGTTTTTAAGCCTAAGTCAAGAAATATGCAAATTATCATCGTATTCTCAAATCGGGAGTCCCGCGACTGCGAGGTCTGTTCCTACGAGTTACATTGGTCCCGTGGGAGGTGTTGGTGCCACCCACGGGGCCGTTAGACGGCTGTTTCGAGTTTTCACCCTCTAACGCCATGTTTTTAAGCCTAAGTCTAAAAATATACAAATTAACGTCGTATTCTCAAATCGGGAGTCCCGCGACTGCGGGGTCAGTTCCTACGAGTTACATTGGTCCCGTGGGAGGTGTTGGTGCCACCCACGGGGCCGTTGGGGGGTTGTTTATAGTTTTCACCCTCTAACGTCATGTTTTGCTTAAGTCTAGAAATATGTAAATTACTATCGTATTCTCAAATCGGGAGTCCCGCGGCTACGGGGTCAGTTCCTACGAGTTACATTGGTCCCGTGGGAGGTGTTGGTTCCACCCACCGGGGTGTTTGGGGGTTATTTCGAGTTATCACCCTCTAACGCCTTGTTTTTAAGCTTAAGTCTAGAAATATGCAAATTATCATCGTATTCTCAAATCGGGAGTCCCACGGCTACGCGACCAGTTCCTACAAGTTACATTGGACCCGTGGGAGGTGTTGGTGCCACCCACGGGGACCTTCGGGGGCTGTTTCGAGTTTTCACCCACTAACGCCATATTTTTAAGCCTAAGTCTAGAATATTGTAAATTACCGTCAGATTATCAAACCGAGAGTCCCGCGACTGTGCGACTAGTTCCTACGAGTCACATTGATCTCGTGGGAGGTTATGGTGCCACCCACGGGGACGTTCGGGGGCTGTTTCTAGTATTCACCCTCCAACACCACATTTTTAAGCCTTGTCTAGAAATATGCGAATTATCATCGTATTCTTAAATTGAGAGTACCGCGGCTGCGGGGTCAGTTCCTACGAGTTACATTGGTCCCGTGGGAGGTGTTAGTGCCACCCGCAGGGCCGTTCGGGGGTTGTTTCGAGTTTTCACCCACTAACGCCATGTTTTTAAGCCTCGGTCTAGAATTATGAAAATTATCGTCGTATTCTCAAACCGGGAGTCCCGCGGCTGCGGGGTCAGTTCCTACGAGTTACATTGATCCCGTGGGAGGTGTTGGTGCCACCCACGGGGCCGTTCGGGGGTTGTATCGAGTTTTCACCCTCTAACGCCATGTTTTTAAGCATGGGTGTAGAAATATGCAAATTATCATAGTATTATCCAACCGGGAGTCCCGCGGCTGCGGGGTCAGTTCCTATGAGTTACATTGGTCTCGTGGGAGATGTTGGTGCCACCCACGGGGCCGTTCAGGGGTTGTTTTTGAGTTTTCACCCTCTAACGCCATGTTTTGCTCAAATCTAAAAATATGAAAATTATCGTCGTATTCTCAAATAGGGAGACCCGTGGATGCGGGGTCAATTCCTACGAGTTACATTGGTCCCATGGGAGGTGTTGGCGCCACCCACGGGGCCGTTCGGAGGTTTTTTGAGATTTCTACCTCTAACGCCATGTTTTTAAGCCCAAGTCTAGAAATATGCAAATTATCATCCTATTCTCAAACCGAGAGTCCCGTGGCTGCGTGGCCAGCTCCTACGAGTTACATTAGTCCCGTGGGAGGTGCTGGTGCCACCCACGGGGACGTTTGGGGGCTGTTTCGAGTTTTCACCCTCTAACGCCAAGTTTTTAAGGCTAAGTCTAGAAATATGCAAATTATCGTCATATTCTCAAACCGAGAGTCCCGAGGCTGCGGGGTCAGTTCCTTGGAGTTACATTGGTCCCATGGGAGGTTTTGGTGCCACCCATGGGGGCGTTCGGGGGTTATTTTTGAGTTTTCACCCTCTAACGCCATATTTTTCTTAAATCTAAAAATATGCAAATTACCCTCGTATTCTCAAACCGGGAGTCCCGCGGCTGCGGGGTTAGTTCCTACGAGTTACATTGGTCCCGTGGGAGGTGTTAGTGCTACCCACGGGGATGTTCGGGGGCTGTTTCGAGTTCTCACCCTCTAACGCCATGTTTTTAAGCCTAAGTCTAGAAATATTCAAATTATCATCGTATTTTTCAAACCGGGAGTCCCGCGGCTGCGGGGGCAGTTTCTACGAGTTACATTAGTACCGTGGGAGGTGTTGGTGCCACCCACGGGGCCGTTCGACGACTGTTTTGAGTTTTCACCCTATAACGCCATGTTTTTAAACCTAAGTCTAGAATTATGAAAATTATCATCGTATTCTCAAACCGGGAGTCCCGCTGTTGCGGGGTCAGTTCCTACGAGTTACATTGGTCCCGTGAGAGGTTTTGGTATCACCCACGGGGCCATTCAGGGGTTGTTTCGAGTTTTCACCCACTAACGCCATGTTTTTAATCCTAAGTCAAGAAATATGCAAATTATCATCGTATTCTCAAATCGGGAGTCCCGCGATTGCGAGGTCTGTTCCTACGAGTTACATTCGTCCCGTGGGAGGTGTTGGTGCCACACACTTGGCCGTTAGACGGCTGTTTCGAGTTTTCACCCTCTAACGCCATGTTTTTAAGCCTAAGTCTAAAAATATACAAATTAATGTCGTATTCTCAAATCGGGAGTCCCGTGGCTGCGGGGTCAGTTCCTACGAGTTACATTGGTCCCGTGGGAGGTGTTGGTGCCACCCACGGGGCCGTTCGGGGGTTGTTTATAGTTTCCACCCTCTAGCGTCATGTTTTGCTTTAGTCTAGAAATATGTAAATTACTGTCGTATTCTCAAATCGGGAGTCCCGCGGCTGCGGGGTCAGTTCCTACGAGTTACATTGGTCCCGTGGGAGGTGTTGGTGCCACCCACGGGGCCGTTCGGGGGTTGTTTATAGTTTCCACCCTCTAGCGTCATGTTTTGCTTTAGTCTAGAAATATGTAAATTACTGTCGTATTCTCAAATCGGGAGTCCCGCGGCTGCGGGGTCAGTTCCTACGAGTTACATTGGTCCCGTGGGAGGTGTTGGTGCCACCCACCGGGGTGTTCGGGGGGTTATTTCGAGTTATCACCCTCTAACGCCATGTTTTTAAGCTTAAGTCTAGAAATATGCAAATTATCATTATATTCTCAAATCGGGAGTCCCACGGTTACGCGACCAGTTCCTATAAGTTACATTGGACCCGTGGGAGGTTTTGGTGCCACCCTCTTGGCCGTTAGACGGCTGTTTCAAGTTTTCACCCTCTAACGCCATGTTTTTAAGCCTAAGTCTAAAAATATACAAATTAACGTCGTATTCTCAAATCGGGAGTCCCGCGGCTGCGGGGTCAGTTCCTACGAGTTACATTGGTCCCGTGGGAGGTGTTGGTGCCACCCACGGGGCCGTTGGGGGGTTGTTTATAGTTTCCACCCTCTAGCGTCATGTTTTGCTTTAGTCTAGAAATATGTAAATTACTGTCGTATTCTCAAATCGGGAGTCCCGCGGCTGCGGGGTCAGTTCCTACGAGTTACATTGGTCCCGTGGGAGGTGTTGGTGCCACCCACGGGGCCGTTCGGGGGTTGTTTATAGTTTCCACCCTCTAGCGTCATGTTTTGCTTTAGTCTAGAAATATGTAAATTACTGTCGTATTCTCAAATCGGGAGTCCCGCGGCTGCAGGGTCAGTTCCTACGAGTTACATTCGTCCCGTGGGAGGTGTTGGTGCCACCCACCGGGGTGTTCGGGGGTTATTTCGAGTTATCACCCTCTAACGCCATGTTTTTAAGCTTAAGTCTAGAAATATGCAAATTATCATTGTATTCTCAAATCGGGAGTCCCACGGCTACGCGACCAGTTCCTACAAGTTACATTGGACCCGTGGGAGGTGTTGGTGCCACCCACGGGGCCCTTCGGGGGCTGTTTCGAGTTTTCACCCACTAACGCCATATTTTTAAGCATAAGTCTAGAATATTGTAAATTACCGTCAGATTCTCAAACCGAGAGTCCCGCGACTGTGCGACTAGTTCCTACGAGTCACATTGATCTCGTGGGAGGTTATGGTGCCACCCACGGGGACGTTCGGGGGCTGTTTCTAGTATTCACCCTCTAACACCACATTTTTAAGCCTTGTCTAGAAATATGCGAATTATCAACGTATTCCTAAATCGAGAGTCCCGCTGTAAGGACAATTTGTCCATCTTTATGTATATGTTATGTCATACGCCGTTACAAGATTGTTGGTTGAAAAGATCACATCGTCATCAACAAAATCCGAAGATCAAAAGAAGAAAGAATTTGGGAATCAGACCTGACCGGACCGATCCGGTCCAGAAAAAGAACCGATCCGGTTTACCGGACCGATCCGACCATCCACCAGACCGATCCGTTTTGTCAGACTCCAGTAGCCACCGGATCCATAGCGAACCGATGAAGGAAAAAGTCCCGGACCGATCCGATGCCAACCAGACCGATCCGGTTTCAGAAAAAGAACCGATCCGACTTACCCGGACCGATCCGCCTAATCGACCGGACCGATCCGGCGAGGATAATCACTGCCAGATCGTGCAGCCGATTTTGAAGGATTTCGATCCCTTATTTAAACCACGATCAGCAGTTGGTTTTCACAAGACTTATACACGATTATCAGAGCATATCAACCCTAAAGTCTTCACCTATTGAGTCCTATGATTCTAGGTTTTTAGATTCACACATCTTCCATATCTATGTGAATCAAAGTTTGGTAACCCAAGAACACCATTACTGTTGTTCAACCCTTGTGAAGTGGACCGCTTCTTCCTCTTCATTGCAGCCCTACTGGACAGGGATAGTTCCAGCCGCAAGCCCTACTGGAAAGGGATTTTCTTCCAGCCGCGACTACAGAATCCGATACCCGAGGGTAATTCTTAGTCAACCTGTATTTCATTGTAATCCGATTGTAAACCGTATTTTACAAATTATAGTGATATACAAATGGTTTTGCCCCTGTGGGGGATTTTTCCTTAAACTTTGTGTGTTGAATATCTTGTGCATGATTTCATATTGTTTCATTCACACCTAGTTGCATGCTTAGGGTTAATTTGGGTTAAAATTGGTGTTTATTATATTATTTCTTATTTGAACGCAAGCGCCAACTCTCTCAAATTGGTATCAGAGCAGGTTACGCTAATCTATCGCGTATTCCTTTTTCCGCAAAATTTTTCTAAAGATATCAATTTTTGAAATAAATTGATTTTTGAAAAGAGCGTGTTCAAATGGAGAAGTCATATTATAAAATGCCTATTTTTGACGGGTCGAATTATGCCTATTGGAAAGCCCGTATGAGGTCGGCTTTAAAAGCCATTGATGAACGTGTCTGGATTTTGGTTGAACGAGGATGGACTCCTCCAACCGTGACTGTTGATAATGTGACCAACTTGAAACCTGACATCACTTGGACTGATGATGAATTTAAATGGTCGTCTTTTAACTCTAAAGGTCTAAGTGCTATTTCTGGGTCTGTCACTCCTGATGAGTTCAAACGCATAATGACGTGCACCACGTCAAAAGAAGCATGGGATATTTTGCAACTTACCCATGAAGGAACAAATGCTGTTAAAGAGTCAAAATTGCAAAATTTAACAACTCAATTTGAAACCATCACCATGCATGAAAATGAATGTTTTGATGAATTTTATGCTAGGCTCTCTGACATTGTTAATACTAGCTATAATCTTGGTGAACATATTCCAAATGCTAGGGTTGTTAAAAAGATTCTTCGTTCCCTTCCTAAGCGCTTTATACCTAAAGTCACTGTGCTGAATTCCTTGGGTAATTTAAATACTCTAAAATTGGAAGAACTGGTAGGAGATTTACAAACTTATGAAATAGACATGTTTCCTAAATCTGCCAAGCCAAAAGATAAGGGGATTGCCCTTAAATCCCAAGAGAGAAAAAGTGAGGGGTCGGCAAGAAAGAGAGTCGAGTCGTCTAGAAAGATAGAAACTTCTGATTCTGAATGTGAGTTTGACCTAGATGATTTGGCACTTTTTGCTAAAAACTTCAAGAAAATTCTGAAATTTAAGAAAAATGGGAATTTCAAAGATAAAAAGAATTTTCAGAAAAATAAGTTTGAAAAGAAAGACTTTAAAGAACCCCTTAAAGACAGTGAGAGGTGTTTTGAGTGCGACGGTAAGGGACACAGAGCGTTTGAGTGTGCCACTCGTCTGAATAGGGAAAAGGGTAAAGCTGTCCTAAACGCTACCCTTAGTGACGACAGTGAGGTCGAGTCGGTGGACTCGGGAGATGAGTCACCGCATGAGCGTAACTTCACCGCGTTCATGGCTAGTCATGTGAGTACTCTTAGTGCATCTCACGACGATGAGGATGCTACTTCACAGGGACACCTCGACAGCGAAAGCGAAGAGAGTGAGGGAGAGGAGGAAGGTAGTGAGGACGAGAGTAGCCTTCAACGCGCCTACGCCAAGTTATATGATGAGTCCTTCAAAACTAAAAAACGTAACAAGGCGTTAGTTCTTAGGATCACCGCGTTAGAAGAAGAGTTAGTAAAGATGAGAGAGAGAGAGTCCTCCACCTGCACCGCTATGAAAGAGAGAGAGTCTGCCTGGGTTAGTAAAGAAAATTTGCTTAAAGAGAGAGAGTGCAGTTTTGATAAAGAGAAAGCGGACTTGACTAAACAAGTGGCTAGTCTTACGAGTGAGCTCCATTCCTCCCTGGAGACTCGAAAGAAACTTGAATCCCTTGTTGCTCAGCTTACTCATGACGTTGAGAGAGCTAGGAAAGTCAAGGTACAAATCGAGGACAGATCTGGGAAGATGGGAAAGATGCTCCTCGGTCCCGCTTTAGGTTTTGGTGACCGGCATGGAATAGGTTTTGATGGTTCCTCCACGTCTCAAATTGCACCCGGACCAATTCCTGAGTTTACTACGACTCCTTATGGCCGTCATAAAAAACCAAGAAGGAGAGTTCGACCAAGAAAAGCAAACCAAGGTTCTCCTAATATTGTGCCCTTTTGCTCCCATTGCAAAAGAAATGGACACCTTAGGGATGATTGCTATAAGTTGGGTCGGACACGACGTACGGTTGCTCCACCACTTCAGACTGATGAGTTTGCCAGTCTGAGAGAGCGTGTTGAGTTTCTAGCCGCCACATCACAGAGCTTGATGGAGGAATTCCGACGGATGACCTTACCATCAATGAATGCGCCCCGCATTCCGGCTAAAACCAACAACAACAAGGGAATACTAAAAGGTACCTACTCTTGGGTTCCTAAGAAAGAGAAAAAGGCCCTTGTTGTCCATGTCGCTCTCAAAGCCCATAATACCTCACAGTGGTATTTTGACAGTGGTTGCTCCAGACATATGACAGGTGATACCTCATATTTTACCCATCTTGAGGATTATAATGATGGGAGAGTCACCTTTGGAGATGGTAGCAAATCTAGCATAGTAGGACGAGGTACAGTAGAGTTACCAGGATTTCCAAAGCTAGAGAACGTGCTGTACGTCAAAGATTTGAAAGCAAACCTTATTAGCATCAGCCAGCTGTGCGACGATGACTTTGCAGTGAAGTTTGACCGGAAAACTTGTAAGGTCTATGATCAAGCCGGTAAACTATTAGTGCAAGGGGTGAGGACAGAAGAGAACTGTTATGGGACTGAGCCCAAATCCTCACTTGTCTGCAACAGCGCCACGATCACTCCTATGGATCTGTGGCACCAACGTCTAGGTCATGTGAACGTCAGAGACTTATCTCGTTTAGTCAAAAAGGACCTAGTACGTGGCTTACCTTCACTTGGAAAGCCAACTTCCATGATTTGTGGACCCTGTCAGTTGGGAAAACAAATCCGTAGCCCGCATAGGAAGTTGAATTCCATTACCACCTCCCGTGCTCTTGAGTTGATTCACATGGATCTTATGGGTCCTACTCGCACGGAGAGTCTAGGTGGTAAGAGATACATTCTCGTGATGGTAGACGATTTCTCCAGATACTCCATTGTAGGTTTTCTAAGAGAGAAATCTGATGCTGTAGAATTTTTAACGACTAAGTGCCGTGTCCTGCAAAATCAACACGGGGTCACTATTAACAGAATACGTAGTGACAACGGCACTGAATTTAAGGAAGCAAAGGTGGATTTGTACTGTGATAGCCTTGGGATCAAACATGAGTTCTCTGCTGTGAGAACTCCTCAGCAAAATGGGATTGTTGAGAGGAAAAATAGAACGATCCAAGAAATGGCTAGATCTATGCTTCTAGGTCGTAAAATTTCTAGGAGATTTTGGGCAGAGGCAGTGTCTACTGCATGCCACACGGTGAATAGGGTCTATCTGCGTCCACACACACTTAAGACGCCTTATGAATTGTGGACAGGCAAGAAACCCAACCTGGCTTATTTCCGTGTCTTTGGGAGTAAATGCTACATCCTACGGGATAGAGAGCAATTAGGAAAGTTTGACTCCCGGAGCGACGAGGGAATATTGCTAGGATATTCATCGGACAGTAGAGCGTACCGGGTTTTTAACCTGAAGAGCTCTAAGGTTATGGAATCAATAAACGTCACTGTGCAAGATGACGAACCTCCGACGGTTATTGATCCCAACCTTAAGTGTGAGGATGAGAACAATTCTGACAGTGATTTACCTATTCCTCTCCCACACTCTGTGGACCCTATTTCTGTGTTAGGGGACACACCTGCTTGGGTTCGCAAGAGTCATGACCCTTTTGCCATTGTTGGTGATCCCACTCTAGGGGTCAAGACTCGTGCTCAGCTAGAGAACGTTGTTAGCCATCTTTGCTACACGTCCAAAGTCGAGCCCAAGAATCACAAGGAAGCACTCAAAGATGAACACTGGATATCTGCTATGCAGGATGAGTTGCTTCAGTTTAAGAAGAACAATGTCTGGGAACTTGTCCCCCGACCTAGTGATACTAATGTTATTGGTACCCGGTGGATTTTCAAGAATAAAATGGATGAAAATGGTACCATAATCAGAAATAAGGCTAGGTTGGTCGCTCAAGGCTACACACAGATAGAGGGTGTAGACTTTGGAGAGACATTTGCTCCTGTTGCGAGGCTTGAGTCCGTCCGCTTATTACTCGCCATCGCATGTCATCTGCACTTTAAAGTATATCAGATGGATGTCAAGAGTGCCTTTCTGAATGGCATTCTACAGGAAGAGGTTTTTGTGGAACAACCAAAAGGGTTTGAAGACCCTAAGCACCCTGAACACGTTTACTATCTGAGGAAAGCCTTGTATGGTTTGAAGCAAGCACCCCGTGCTTGGTACGAGAGGCTTACTTCCTATCTCATAGCCCGTGGCTTCAAGAGAGGGGGAGTTGATATGACATTGTTCGTCAGGAGAGATGACGGTGCTATCTTGGTTGCCCAAGTCTATGTGGACGACATAGTCTTTGGATCCACATGCTCCCAGCATGCTCACCACTTTGAGGAGGAGATGAAAAGTGAGTTTGAGATGAGCATGGTAGGTGAGCTTACATTCTTTCTTGGTCTCCAGGTTCGTCAGCTAGAGGATGGGATGTTCATCTCCCAATCCAAGTATGCTAGAGACCTAGTAAAGAAATTTGGTTTAGACTCCGCTAAGCATGCTCGTACACCTATGAGTACCACTACCAAGCTTAGTAAGGACACTTCAGGCAAGGACGTAGAGCAAACCTTGTATCGGAGTATGATAGGCAGTCTTCTCTACTTGATTGCTAGTCGTCCCGACATTGCCTTTAGTGTTGGAGTCTGTGCGCGTTATCAGGCGTCTCCCAAAGAGTCACACTTACTCGCTCTAAAACGTATTATCAAATACGTGAGTGGGACTCTCTCATACGGTATTTGGTATTCCTTTGATACCGATGACCGTTTGTCCGCCTATTCGGATGCCGATTGGGCTGGGGACGTAGATGGTTGTAGGAGCACTTCTGGTGGGTGTTTCTACTTTGGTTCTGCTCTTGTCTCTTGGTTGAGCAAGAAGCAAAACTCCATCTCTTTGTCCACTGCGGAGGCTGAGTACATCGCCGCCGGGAGTTGTTGCACGCAACTCATGTGGATGAAGCAAATGTTGGAGGATTATGGGATTTCACAGGACACCATGACCATTTCCTGTGATAACACGAGCGCGATACACATATCCCGCAATCCTGTCCAACATTCGCTCACAAAGCACATCAGGTTACGCGAGCACTTTATACGTCAGTTAGTTGAAGAGAAAGTCGTAACCCTGAGTTTTGTTCCTACCGACCGTCAGTTAGCCGATATTTTCACGAAACCTTTAGATGCCCTTAGATTTGAGAGTCTTAGGAAGTCTTTGGGGATTTGCACTGTTGACTGAGGGGTTGGTCTATGTCTAGAATAGGATGCTTCTTCATGTTCATATCATATGCTTCCTATTACTAGTCTGTTTATATGTACCATAGCTTTGTTGTACAGCTTTTATGTATTTGTTTCTTATTCTTAGAAAAATACAAAAAGATTTTTTTTTAAAAAAAATTTTCAGAAAAACTCAAAAAGATTTTATTTTGATAAAATTTTTGAAAAATTCAAAAAAAAGATTTGCCTTTTATGGATGAGCATTTAAGATAGCCAAGTCACAACTTCATTCCATATATCCATGTGACTGTTTGATAGAGATTTGAGAGGCTACATCATTTCATCCATGTGCTTAACATTGATTGGAGTCCTTGAGATGTAATTAGTGATATTTCCTACATGCTTGACTCCTATATCCTTTATTGCACACATGCACGGCTATATTTGATTATTGCACTTGTCAATCTCATGTTGGCTTGAGTGTTTCCATCTCAATCCTGTCTATACAATGTATAAAATGCGATAAAACTTGACAAGATTGGATTGCATGTAAAAACCGTTTGGTTAGACTGTGCGCATATTTTCATAACGGGGAGGGGCTGCGAAAGTTGATTCTTATCCTTTGCGCAAAAGCCACCGTTAAAAAGGACCTAAAAAATGGAGGAATTTTAATATCCGAGGTCCTAAGAGGTTAAAAGAGCCCGAAAAAAATTGTTAAGGCAATCAAAAGCAATACATGCCATAAATGGGCCATTTAGGTTTTCACCACCAATTCTCCAAAGTTTGAGAATTTAGTATACCTCTATTCATAATATAAATCTGAGGGAGTTTGGTTGGAGATTGAAAAACGGGTTTGCACTTCCTTGAAAGTCCTGAAAACGCATGAAAATCATTTTGGACGTTATTGGTGTAGAAATCACTTTGAGCTTTGATTTGTAGATTTGATAGTCAATGTCATATATTTCCAATCTTTTACACCAAAGGAAGCATTTGAGTTCATTCGTTAGGAATATCCAATATTCATCGTGCACATATGTCATGTTTGTATGCTTTGATTTTCCTATTGAATTTTGATCACACCCATTCTGTTACGCTATCACCGACTTTGTTGTTTTATGTTCATTCATGGTGTGATTTTATGCCTTGTGACATCCCGGTACTTGATTGCTTGATTTATTTCTCTCTTTTGTCTATTTGGGGACATCATAAAAAGGGGGAGAATGAATTATCTGATTATGGGGGAGAATGAATTATCTGATTATGGGGGAGTTTTGAAATTTGAGGTTCATCATAAATCTGGTATATATGCATATGTTTATTATCTCATTTCAAACTTGATACGTCACTTGGTATTTGCTTTATCTCATGTGTGTAGGTACATCCTTGATAATTCCATGATACACACCCTGATGAGAAAAGCGTGAAGATTCCTGAAGATTTGAAGATCAAACGATGCAGTCTTATTCACTTGTACTCTTTCAGTTTTGGGTTCATGGAAGGGTAGGTTTGTATAGGAAATTTCATATTTGATAATTCGGATTTTTTATGTTTGTTCCGGCATAGACATAGGGGGAGATTTGTAAGGACAATTTGTCCATCTTTATGTATATGTTATGTCATACGCCGTTACAAGATTGTTGGTTGAAAAGATCACATCGTCATCAACAAAATCCGAAGATCAAAAGAAGAAAGAATTTGGGAATCAGACCTGACCGGACCGATCCGGTCCAGAAAAAGAACCGATCCGGTTTACCGGACCGATCCGACCATCTACCGGACCGATCCGTTTTGTCAGACTCCAGTAGCCACCGGATCCATAGCGAACCGATGAAGGCAAAAGTCCCGGACCGATCCGATGCCAACCAGACCGATCCGGTTTCAGAAAAAGAACCGATCCGACTTACCCGGACCGATCCGCCTAATCGACCGGACCGATCCGGCGAGGATAATCACTGCCAGATCGTGCAGCCGATTTTGAAGGATTTCGATCCCTTATTTAAACCACGATCAGCAGTTGGTTTTCACAAGACTTATACACGATTATCAGAGCATATCAACCCTAAAGTCTTCACCTATTGAGTCCTATGATTCTAGGTTTTTAGATTCACACATCTTCCATATCTATGTGAATCAAAGTTTGGTAACCCAAGAACACCATTACTGTTGTTCAACCCTTGTGAAGTGGACCGCTTCTTCCTCTTCATTGCAGCCCTACTGGACAGGGATAGTTCCAGCCGCAAGCCCTACTGGAAAGGGATTTTCTTCCAGCCGCGACTACAGAATCCGATACCCGAGGGTAATTCTTAGTCAACCTGTATTTCATTGTAATCCGATTGTAAACCGTATTTTACAAATTATAGTGATATACAAATGGTTTTGCCCCTGTGGGGGATTTTTCCTTAAACTTTGTGTGTTGAATATCTTGTGCATGATTTCATATTGTTTCATTCACACCTAGTTGCATGCTTAGGGTTAATTTGGGTTAAAATTGGTGTTTATTATATTATTTCTTATTTGAACGCAAGCGCCAACTCTCTCACCCGCGGCTGCGGGGTCAGTTCCTACGAGTTACATTGGTCCCGTGGGAGGTGTTAGTGCCACCCGCAGGGCCGTTCGGGGGTTGTTTCGAGTTTTCACCCACTAACGCCATGTTTTTAAGCCTCGGTCTAGAATTATGCCAATTATCGTCGTATTCTCAAACCGGGAGTCCCGCGGCTGTGGGGTCAGTTCCTACGAGTTACATTGATCCCGTGGGAGGTGTTGGTGCCACCCACGGGGCCGTTCGGGGGTTGTATCGAGTTTTCACCCTCTAACGCCATGTTTTTAAGCATGGGTCTAGAAATATGCAAATTATCATCGTATTATCCAACCGGGAGTCCCGCGGCTGCGGGGTCAGTTCCTATGAGTTACATTGGTCTCGTGGGAGATGTTGGTGCCACCCACGGGGCCGTTCAGGGGTTGTTTCGAGTCTTCACCCTCTAACGCCATGTTTTGCTCAAATCTCAAAATATGAAAATTATCGTCGTATTCTCAAATAGGGAGACCCGTGGATGCGGGGTCAATTCCTACGAGTTACATTGGTCCCATGGGAGGTGTTGGCGCCACCCACAGGGCCGTTCGGAAGTTGTTTTGAGATTTCTACCTCTAACGCCATGTTTTTAAGCCCAAGTCTAGAAATATGCAAATTATCATCCTATTCTCAAACCGAGAGTCCCGGGGATGTGTGGCCAGCTCCTACGAGTTACATTAGTCCCGTGGGAGGTGCTGGTGCCACCCACGGGGATGTTCGGGGGCTGTTTCGAGTTCCTAAGTCTAGAATTATGCAAATTATCGTCGTATTCTAAAATCGGGAATCCTGGTGCTGCGCGACAAGTTCCTTCGAGTTACATTAGTCCCGTGGGAGGTGTTGGTGCCACCCACGGGGACGTTCGGGGGCTGTTTTGAATTTTCAGCCATTAACGCCAAGTTTTTAAGCCTAAGTCTAGAAATATGCAAATTGCCATCGTATTCTCAAAATCGGGAGTCCCACGGCTGCGGGGTCAGTTACTACGAGTCACATTGGTACCGTGGGAGGTGTGGGTGCAACCCACGGGGCCGTTCGGGGGCTATTTCGAGTTTTCACCCACTAATGCCATGTTTTTAAGCCTAAGTCTAGAAATATACAAATTACCGTCGTATTCTCAAATCGGGAGTCCCCCGGCTGCGGGGTCAGTTACTACGAGTCACATTGGTCCCGTGGGAGGTCTTGGTACCACCCACGGGGACGTTCGGGGGCTATTTCGAGTTTTCACCTTCTAACGCCATGTTTTTAAGCCTAAGTCTCGAAATATGCAAATTACCGCCGTACTCTCAAATCGGGAGTCCCGCGATTGCGAGGTCAATTCCTACGAGTTACAGTGGTCCCATGGGAGGTGCTGATGCCACCACGGGGCCGTTCGGGAGCCGTTTTGAGTTTTCACCCTCTAACGCCATGTTTTTAAGCCTAAGTCTAGAAATATAAAAATTATCGTCGTATTCTCTAACCGAGAGTCCCGAGGCTGAGGGGTCAGTTCGTACGAGTTACATTGGTCCCGTGGGAGGTGTTGGTGCCACCCACGGGGGCGTTTAGGGGTTGTTTTGAGTTTTCACCCTCTAACGCCATATTTTAATTAAATCTAAAAATATGAAAATTACCGTATTATTCTCAAACCGGGAGACCCGTGGCTGCGGGGTTAGTTACTACGAGTTACATTGGTCCCATGGGAGGTGTTGGTGCCACCCACGGGGTCGTTCGGTGGCTGTTTCGAGTTCTCACCCTGTAACGCCATGTTTTTAAGCCTAAGTCTAGAAATATTCAAATTATCATCATATTTTTCAAACTGGGAGTCCAGCGGTTGTGGGATCAGTTCCTACGAGTTGCATTAGTCCCGTGGGAGGTGTTGGTGCCACCCATGGGGCTGTTCGGCGGTTGTTTCGAGTTTCCACCCTCTAACGCCACGTTTTTAAGCCTAAGTCTAGAAATATGCAAATTACCATCGTATTCTCAAATCGGGAGTCCCGTGGCTGCTGGATCAGTTACTACGAGTCACATTGGTACCATGGGAGGTCTTGGTACCACCCACGGGGACGTTCGGGGGCTATTTCGAGTTTTCACCCTCTAACGCCATGTTTTTAAGCCTAAGTCTCGAAATATGCAAATTACCGCCGTACTCTCAAACCGGGAGTCCCGCGATTGCGAGGTCAATTCCTACGAGTTACAGTGGTCCCATGGGAGGTGCTGGTGCCACCACGGGGCCGTTCGGGAGCCGTTTTGAGTTTTCACCCTCTAACGCCATGTTTTTAAGCCTAAGTCTAGAAATATAAAAATTATCGTCGTATTCTCTAACCGAGAGTCCCGAGGCCGAGGGATCAGTTCCTACGAGTTTCATTGGTCCCGTGGGAGGTGTTGGTGCCACCCACGAGGTCGTTTAGGGGTTGTTTTGAGTTTTCACCCTCTAACGCCATATTTTACTTAAATATAAAAATATGCAAATTACCGTCGTATTCTCAAACCGGGAGACCCGTGGATGCAGGGTTAGTTACTACGAGTTACATTGGTCCCGTGGGAGGTGTTGGTGCCACCCACGGGGTCGTTCGGGGGCTGTTTCGAGTTCTCACCCTGTAACGTCATGTTTTTAAGCCTAAGTCTAGAAATATTCAAATTATCATTGTATTTTTCAAACTGGGAGTCCCGCAGTTGTGGGATCAGTTCCTACGAGTTACATTAGTCCCGTGGGAGGTGTTGGTGCCACCCACGGGGCCGTTCGGCGGCTGTTTCGAGTTTTCACCCTCTAACGCCACGTTTTTAAGCGTAAGTCTAGAAATATTTAAATTATAATCGTATTATCAAATCGGGAGTCCCGCTGCTGCGGGGGCAGTTCTTACGAGATACATTGGTCCCGTGGGAGGTGTTGGTGCCACCCTCGGGGCCGTTCAGGGGATGTTTTGAGTCTTCACCCTCTAATGCCATGTTTTGCTTAAATCTAAAAATATACAAATTATCATTGTATTCTCAAACCGGGAGACCCGAGGCTACAGGGTCAGTTCCTACGAGTTACATTGGTCCCGTGGGAGGTGTTGGCGCTACCCACGGGGCCGTTCGGGGGTTGTTTTGGGTTGTCACCCTCTAACACCATGTTTTAAGCCTAAGTCTAGAAATATGCAAATTATCGTCGTATTCTCAAACCGGGACTCCCACGGCTGCGGGGTGAGTTCCTGCGAGTTACGTTGGTCCCGTGGGAGGTGTTGGTGCCCCCCACGGGGCCGTTCGGGGGCTATTTTTAGTTTTCACACTCTAAAGCCACATTTTGCTTAAATATAAAAATATGCAGATTATCGTCGTAGTCTCAAACCGGGAGTCCCGCGGCTACGGGATCAGTTCCTACGAGTTACATTGGTCCCGTGGGAGTTGTTAGTGCCACCCACGGACCCGTTGGGGGATTGTTTCGAGTTTTCACCCTCTAACGCCATGTTTTGCTTAAATCTTAAATTATGTAAATTACCGTCGTATTCTCAAATCGGGAGTCCCGCGGCTGCAGGGTCAATTCCTACGAGTTACATTTGCCTCGTGGGAGGTGTTGGATCCATCCACGGGGACGTTCGGGGGCTGTTTCGATTTCTCACCCTCTAACGCCATGTTTTTAAGCCTAAGTCCCAAATCGGGAGTCTCGCGACTGTGGGGTCAGTTCCTACGAGTTACATTGGTCCCGTGGGAGGTGCTGGTGCCACCCATGGGGCCGTGCGAGGGTTGTTTCAACTTTTCACCCTCTAACGTCATGTTTTTCTTAAATCTAAAAATATGCAAATTATCTTTGTATTCTCAAACCGGGAGACCCGCGACTGCGAGGTCAGTTCCTACGACTTAAATTGGTCCCGTGGGAGGTGTTGGCGCCACCCACGGTGCTGTTCGGGGGTTGTTTTGGGTTTTGACCCTCTAACGCCATGTTTTTAAGCCTAAGTCTAGAAATATGCAAATTATCGTCGTATTCTCAAATCGGGAGTCCCGGGACTGTGCGACCAGTTCCTACGAGTTACATTAGTCTCGTAGGACGTGTTGGTGCCACCCACGGGACCGTTCTGGGGCTGTTTTGAGTTCTTAAGTCTATAATTATTCAAATTACTGTCGTATTATCAAATCGAGAGTCCCAGGACTGTGCGGCAAGTTCCTACGAGTTACATTAGTCCCGTACGAGGTGTTAGTTCCACCCACGGGGCCGTTCGGGGGCTGTTTCGAGTTTTCACCCACTAACGCTATGTTTTTAAGCCTAAGTCTAGAAAGATGCAAATTACCGTCATATTCTCAAACCGGGAGTCCCGCGGCTGCGGAGTCAGTTACTACGAGTCACATTGGTCCCGTGGTAGGTGTTGGTGCCACCCACGGGGACGTTCGGGAGCTGTTTCGAGTTTTCACCCTCTAACGCCATATTTTTAAGCCTAAGTTTAGAAATATGAAAATTACCGTCGTACTCTCAAACCGAGAGTCCCGTGGTTGCGGGGTCAGTTCCTACGAGTTACATTAGTCCCGTGGGAGGTGTTGGTGCCACCCACGGGGCCGTTCGGGAGCTATTTAGAGTTTTTACCCTCTAACGCCATATTTTTAAGCGTAAGTCTATAAATATGCCAATTATCGTGGTATTCTCAAACTGAGAGTCCCGAGGCTGCGAGGTCAGTTCCTACAAGTTACATTGGTCCCGTGGGAGGTGTTGGTGCCACCCATGGGGCCATTTGGGGGTTGTTTCGAGTTTTCACCCTCTAACGCCATGTTTTGCTTAAATCTAAAAATATGCAAATTCCAGTCGTATTCTCAAACCGGGAATCCCGCGGCTGCGGGGTTAGTTCCTACGAGTTACATTGGTCCCGTGGGAGGTGTTGGTGCCACCCACGCAGACGTTCGGAGGCTATTTCGAGTTCTTACCCTCTAACGCCATGTTTTTAAGCCTAAGTATAGAAATATGAAAATTATCATCGTATTCTCAAATCGAGAGTCCCACGGCTGTGGGGCTAGTTCCTACGAGTTACATTGGTCCCGTGGGAGGTGTTGATGCCACCCACGGGGCCGTTCGGGGTCTGTTTCGAGTTTTCACCCTCTAATGCCATGTTTTTTAGCCTAAGTCTAGAAATATGCAAATTATCGTCGTATTCTCAAATCGGGAGTCCCGCGGCTGCAGGGTCAGTTCTTACGAGTTACATTAGTCCCGTGGGAGGTGTTGGTGCCACCCATAGGACCGTTCTGGGGTTTTTTGAGTCTTCACCCTCTAACGCCATATTTTTCTTAATTCTAAATATATGCAAATTATCATCGTATTCTCAAACCGGGAGACCCGCGGCTGCGGGGTAAGTTCCTACGAGTTACATTGGTTCCGTGGGAGGTGTTGGCACCACCCACGGGGTCGTTCGGGGGTTGTTTTGGGTTTTCACCCTCTAACGCCATGTTTTTAAGCCCAAGTCTAGAATTTTGAAAATTATCATCGTATTTTTAAATCGGGAGTCTCGGGGCTGCGCGGTCAGTTCCTATGAGTTACATTAGTCCCGCGGGAGGTGTTGGTGCCACCCACAGGGCCGTTCGCCGGCTGTTTCGAGTTTTCTCCCACTAACGCCATGTTTTAAGCCTAAGTCTAGAATTATGCAAATTACCATTGTATTCTCAAACCGGGAGTCCCAGGCTTGCGTGGCCAGTTCCTACGAGTTACATTAGTCCCGTGGGAGGTGTTAGTGCCACCCACGGGGCCGTTCGGGGGCTGTTTCGAGTTTTCACCCACTAACGCCATGTTTTTAAGCCTAAGTCTAGAATTAGAAAATTATCATCGTATTCTCAAACCGAGAGTCCCACGACTGCAGGGTCAGCTCCTACGAGTTACATTGGTCCCGTGGGTGGTGTTGGTGCCACCCACGGGGCCCTTCGGGGGCTGTTTCGAGTTTTCCCCCACTAACGCCATGTTTTTAAGCCTAACTCTAGAATTATGCAAATTACCGTCATATTCTCAAATCGGGAGACCCGCGGCTGCAGGGTCCGTTCCTACGAGTTACACTGGTCTCGTGGGAGGTGTTGGTGCCACCCACGGGGCCGTTCGGGGGTTGTTTCAAGTTTTCACCCTCTAACGCCATGTTTTTGTTAAATATAAAAATATGCAAATTATCTTTGTATTTATAAACCGGGAGACCCGCGGCTGCGAGGTCAGTTCCTAGGAGTTAGATTGGTCCCGTGGGAGGTGTTGCGCCACCCACGGGGTCATTCGGGGGTTGTTTTGGGTTTTCACCCTCTAACGCCATGTTTTAAGCCTTAGTCTAGAAATATGCGAATTATCATCGTATTCTCAAACCGAGAGTCCCGGGGCTGCGCGACCAATTCCTACGAGTTACATTAGTCCGGTTGGACATGTTGGTGCCACTCACGGGGCCGTTCGGGGGCTGTTTCGAGTACCTAAGTCTAGAATTATGCAAATTACCATCGTATTCGACAATCGGGAGTCTTGGGGCTACGCGGCATGCTCCTATGAGTTACATTAGTCCCATGGGAGGTATTGTGCACCCATGGGGCCGTTCAGGGGATGTTTCGAGTTTTCACCCACTAATGCCATTTTTTCAAGCCTAAGTCTCGAAATATGCAAATTACCGTCGTATTCTCAAACCGGGAGTACCGCGGATGCGAGGTCAGTTACTACGGGTCACATTGGTCCCGTGGGAGTTGTTGGTGCCACCCACGGGGACGTTCGGGGGTATTTCGAGTTTTCACCCTCTAACGCCATGTTTTTAAGCCTAAGTATAGAAATATAAAAATTACCATCTTACTCTCAAACCGGGAGTCCCGCGATTGCGGGGTCAGTTCCTACGTGTTACATTGGTCACGTGGGAGATGTTGGTGCCACCCAGGGGGGCGTTCGGGGGCTGTTTCGAGTTCTCACCCTCTAACGCCATGTTTTTAAGCCTAACTCTAATAATATGCAAATTATCATCGTATTCTAAAACCGAGAGTCCGGCAGCTGTGGGGTCAGTTCCTACGAGTTACATTGGTCCAATGGGAGGTGTTGGTGCCACCCACGGGGCCGTTCGGGTGCTGTTTCGAGTTTTCATGATCTAACGCCATGTTTTTAAGCCTAAGTCTAGATATATGCAAATTATCACCGTATTCTCAAACCGTGAGACCCGCGGCTGCGGGGTAGGTTCCTACGAGTTACATTGGTTCCGTGGGAGGTATTGGCGCCACCCACGGGGTCGTTTGGGTTTTTTTTTTTGTTTTCACCCTCTAACGCCTTATTTTTAAGCCTAAGTCAAGAATTATGCAAATTATCATCGTATTCTCGAATCGGGAGTCTCGGGGCTGCGCGGTCAGTTCCTACGAGTTACATTAGTCTTGTGGGAGGTGTTGGTGCCACCCACAGGGCCGTTAGCTGGCTGTTTTGAGTTTTCTCCCACTAACGCCATATTTTTAAGCCTAAGTCCAGAATTATGCAAATTACCGTTGTATTCTCAAACCGGGAGTCCCGGGCCTGCGCGGCCAGTTCCTACGAGTTACATTAGTCCGGTGGGAGGTGTTGGTGCCACCCACGGGGCCGTTCGGGGCAGTTTCGAGTTTTCCCCCACTAACGCCATGTTTTTAAGCCTAAGTCTAGAATTATGCGAATTACCGTCGTATTCTCAAACCGGGAGATCCGCGGCTGCAGGGTCAGTTCCTACGAGTTACATTGATCCCGCGAGAGGTGTTAGTGCCATCCACGGGGTCGTTCAGGGGTTGTTTCGAGTCTTCACCCTCTAAAACCAAGTTTTACTTAAATCTAAAAATATGGAAAATATCATCGTATTCTCAAACCGGGAGACCCGCGGCTACGAGTTAAGTTCCTACGAGTTACATTGGTCCCATGGGAGGTGTTGGCGCCACCCACGGGGCCGTTATGGGGTTTAATTTTGGTTTTCACCCTCTAATGCCTTGTTTTTAAGCCTAGGTCTAGTAATATGCAAATTATCGTCGTATTCTCAAACCGGGAGTGCCAGGGCGGCGCGGCCAGTTCCTACGAGTTACATTAGTCCCGTGGGAGGTGTTAGTGCCACCCAGGAGCCGGTCGGGGGCTGTTTTGAGTTATCACCCACTAACGCCATGTTTTTAAGCCTAAGTCTAGAATTATGCAAACTACCACCGTATTCTCAAATCGGGAGTCCCGAAGCTCCGCGTCCAGTTCCTACGAGTTACATTAGTCCCGTGGGAGGTGTTGGTGCCACTCATGGGGACGTTCGTGGGCTGTTTCGAGTTTTCATCCACTATGCCATGTTTTTAAGCCTAAGTCTTGAAATATAGAAATTACAGTCGTATTCTCAAATCGGGAGTCCCGCGGCTGCGAGATCAGTTACTACGAGTCACATTTGTCCCGTGGGAGGTGTTGGCCCCACCCACGGGGACGTTCGGGGGCAGTTTCGAGTTCTCACCCTTTAACGCCATGTTTTTAAGCCTATGTTTAGAAATATGTAAATTATCATCGTATTCTCAAATCGGGAGTTCCACGGCTGCGGTGTCTATTCTTACGAGTTACATTGGTCCCGTGGGAGGTGTTGGTGCCACCCACAGGGCCGTTCGGGGGTTGTTTCGAGTTTTCACCCGCTAACGCCATGTTTTTAAGCCTAAGTCTAGAATTATGAAAATTATCATTGTATTCTTAAATCGGGAGTCCCGCGACTGCGGGGTCAGTTCCTACGAGTTACATTCGTCCCGTGGGAGGTGTTGGTACCACCCACGGGGCCGTTCGGGGGCTGTTTCGAGTTTTCACACACTAACGCCATGTTTTTAAGCCTAAGTCTAGAATTTTGAAAATTATCATCGTATTCTCAAATCGGGAGTCCCGTGGCTACGGGGTCAGTTCCTACGAGTTACATTGGTCCCGTGGGTGGTGTTGGTGCCACCCACGGGGCCGTTCGGGGGCTATTTTGAGTTTTCACCCTCTAACGTCATGTTTCAAAGCCTAAGTCTAGAATTATGAAAATTATCATCGTATTCTCAAATCGGGAGTCTCGGGCTGCGCAGTCAGTTCCTATGAGTTACATTAGTCCCGTGGGAGGTGTTGGTGCCACCCATAGGGCCGTTCCGTGGGCTGTTTCGAGTTTTCTCCCACTAACGCCATATTTTTAAGCCTAAGTCTAGAATTATGCAAATTACCATTGTATTCTCAAACCGGGTGTCCCAGGCCTGCGCGGCCAGTTCCTACGAGTTACATTAGTCCCGTGGGAGGTGTTGGTGCCACCCACGGGGCCGTTCGGGGCAGTTTCGAGTTTTCCCCCACTAACGCCATGTTTTTAAGCCTAAGTCTAGAATTATGCGAATTACCGTCGTATTCTCAAACCGGGAGATCCGCGGCTGCAGGGTCAGTTCCTACGAGTTACATTGATCCCGCGGGAGGTGTTAGTGCCATCCACGGGGTCGTTCAGGGGTTGTTTCGAGTCTTCACCCTCTAAAACCAAGTTTTACTTAAATCTAAAAATATGGGAATTATCATCGTATTCTCAAACCGGGAGACCCGCAGCTACGAGTTAAGTTCCTACGAGTTACATTGGTCCCATGGGAGGTGTTGGCGCCACCCACGGGGCTCTTCTGGGGTTTAATTTGGGTTTTCACCCTCTAATGCCTTGTTTTTAAGCCTAGGTCTAGTAATATGCAAATTATCGTCGAATTCTGAAACCGGGAGTGCCAGGGCGGCGCGGCCAGTTCCTACGAGTTACATTAGTCCCGTGGGAGGTGTTGGTGCCACCCAGGAGCCGGTCGGGGGCTGTTTTGAGTTATCACCCACTAACGCTATGTTTTTAAGCCTAAGTCTAGAATTATGCAAACTACCACCGTATTCTCAAATCGGGAGTCCCGAAGCTCCGCGTCCAGTTCCTACGAGTTACATTAGTCCCATGGGAGGTGTTGGTGCCACTCATGGGGACGTTCGTGGGCTGTTTCGAGTTTTCATCCACTATGCCATGTTTTTAAGCCTAAGTCTTGAAATATAGAAATTACCGTCGTATTCTCAAATCGGGAGTCCCGCGGCTGCGAGGTCAGTTACTACGAGTCACATTTGTCCCGTGGGAGGTGTTGGCCCCACCCACGGGGACGTTCGGGGGCTGTTTCGAGTTCTCACCCTTTAACGCCATGTTTTTAAGCCTAAGTTTAAAAATATGTAAATTATCATCGTATTCTCAAATCGGGAGTTCCACGGCTGCGGTGTCTATTCTTACGAGTTACATTGGTCCCGTGGGAGGTGTTGGTGCCACCCACAGGGCCGTTCGGGGGTTGTTTCGAGTTTTCACCCGCTAACGCCATGTTTTTAAGCCTAAGTCTAGAATTATGCAAATTATCATTGTATTCTTAAATCGGGAGTCCCGCGACTGCGGGGTCAGTTCCTACGAGTTACATTGGTCCCGTGGGAGGTGTTGGTACCACCCACGGGGCCGTTCGGGGGCTGTTTCGAGTTTTCACACACTAACGCCATGTTTTTAAGCCTAAGTCTAGAATTTTGAAAATTATCATCGTATTCTCAAATCGGGAGTCCCGTGGCTGCGGGGTCAGTTCCTACGAGTTACATTGGTCCCGTGGGTGGTGTTGGTGCCACCCACGGGGCCGTTCGGGGGCTATTTTGAGTTTTCACCCTCTAACGTCATGTTTCAAAGCCTAAGTCTAGAATTATGAAAATTATCATCGTATTCTCAAATCGGGAGTCTCGGGCTGCGCGGTTAGTTCCTATGAGTTACATTAGTCCCGTGGGAGGTGTTGGTGCCACCCATAGGGCCGTTCCGTGGGCTGTTTCGAGTTTTCTCACACTAACGCCATGTTTTTAATCCTAAGTCTAGAATTATGCAAATTACCGTTGTATTCTCAAACAGGGAGTCCCAGAGCTGCGCGACCAGTTCCTACGAGTTACATTAGTCCCGTAGGAGGTGTTGGTGCCACCCACAGGACCGTTCGGGGGTTGTTTCGAGTTTTCCCCCACTAACGCCATGTTTTTAAGCCTAAGTCTAGAATTATGAAAATTACCGTCGTATTCTCAAACCGGGAGACCCGCGGCTGCAGGGTCAGTTCCTACTAGTTACATTGGTCTCGTGGGAGGTGTTGGTGTCACCCACGGGGCCGTTCGGGTTTGTTTCGAGTTTTCACCCTCTAACGCCATGTTTTGGTTAAATATAAAAACATGTAAATTATATTTGTATTCACAAATCGGGAGACCCGCGGTGGCGGAGTTAGTTCCTATGAGTTACATTGGTCCCGTGGGAGGCGTTGCGCCACCCACGGGGCCGTTCGGGGATTGTTTTTGATTTTCACCCTCTAATGCCATGTTTTTAAGCCTAAGTCTAGAAATTTAAAAATTATCGTCGTATTCTCAAACCGGGAGTCCTGGGGCTGCGCGACCAATTTCTACGAGTTACATTAGTCCCGTGAGACGTGTTGGTGCCACCCACGTGGCCGTTTGGGGGCTGTTTCGAGTTCCTAAGTCTAGAATTATACAAATTACCATCGTATTCTCAAACCGGGAGTCTCGAGGCTACGCGGCAAGCTCCTACGACTTACATTAGTTCCGTGGGAGGTGTTTTTTCCACCCACGGGGCCGTTCGGGGGCTGTTTCGTGTTTTCACCCACTAACGCCAGGTTTTTAAGTCTAAGTCTAGAAATATGCAAATTACCATCGTATTCTCAAACCGGGAGTACCGCGGCTGCGGGGTCAGTTACTACGAGTCACATTGGTCCCATAGAAGGTGTTGGTGCCACCCACGGTGACGTTCGGGGGCTGTTTCGTGTTTTCACCCTCTAACGCCATATTTTTAAGCCTAAGTCTAGAAATATGCAAATTACCGTCTTACTCTCAAACCAAGAGTCTCGCGGTTGTGGGGTCAGTTCCTACGAGTTACATTGGTCCCGTGGAAGATGTTGGTGCCACCCAAGGGGATGTTCGGGGGCTGTTTCGAGTTCTCACTCTCTAATGCCAAGTTTTTAAGCCTAAGTCTAGAAATATGCAAATTATCATCGTATTCTGAAACCGAGAGTCCCGCGGCTGTGGGGTCAGTTCCTACGAGTTATATTGGTTCAATGGGAGGTGTTGGTGCCCCCCACGGGGCCGTTCGGGTGCTATTTCAAGTTTTCATCCTCTAATCCCATGTTTGTAAGCCTAAGTCTAGAAATATACAAATTATCGTCATATTCTTAAACCCAGAGTCCCGCGGCTGCGGGGTCAGTTCCTACGAGTTACATTGGTCCCGTGGGAGGTGTTGGTGCCACCCACGGGGCCATTCAGGGTTTTTTCGAGTCTTCACCCTCTAACACCAAGTTTTGCTTAAATCTAAAAATATGCAAATTATCGTTGTATTCTCAAATCGGGAGACCCGCGGCTACGGGGTAAGTTCCTACGAGTTACATTGGTCCCGTGGGAGGTGTTCGCGCCACCCACGGGGCCGTTCGGGGGTTGTTTTTGGTTTTCACCCTATAACGCCATGTTTTAAACCTAAGTCTAGAAATATGCAAATTATCATCGTATTCTCATACCGAAAGTGCCAGGGCTGCGCGGCCAGCTCCTATGAGTTGCATTAGTCCCGTGGGAGGTGTTGGTGCCACCCACGAGGCCGGTCGGGGGCTGTTTCGAGTTTTCACCCACTAACGCCATGTTTTTAGGCCTAAGTATAGAATCATGCAAACTACCAGCATATTCTCAAATCGGGAGTCCCGAGGCTCCGCGGCCAGTTCCTACGAGTTACATTAGTCCCATGGGAGGTGTTGGTGCCACTCACGGGGCCGTTCGGGGGATGTTTAGAGTTTTCATCCACTAACGGAATGTTTTTAAGGATAAGTCTAGAAATATACAAATTACCGTCGTATTCTCAAACCGGGAGTCCCGCGACTGCGAGGTCAGTTACTACGAGTCACATTGGTCCCGTGGGAGGTGTTGGTGCCACCCACGGGGACGTTCGGGGGCTGTTTTGAGTTCTCACCCTCTAATGCCATGTTTTTATGCCTAAGTTTAGAAATATGTAAATTATTGTCGTATTCTCAAACCAGGAGTTCCACGGGTGCAGGGTTAGTTCTTACGAGTTACATTGGTCACGTGGGAGGTGTTGGTACCACCCACAGGGCCGTTCGGGGGCTGTTTCGAGTTTTCACCCACTAAAGACATGTTTTCAAGCCTAAGTCAAGAATTTCACAAATTGTCATCGTATTCTCAAATTGGGAGTCCCGCGGCTGCGGGGTCAGTTCGTACGAGTTACATTGGTCCCGTGGGCGGTGTTGGTACCACCCACGGTGCCGTTCGAGGGCTGTTTTGAGTTTTCACCCACTAACACCATGTTTTTAAGCCTAAGTCTAGAATTATGAAAATTATCATCGTATTCTCAAACCGGAAGTACCGCGGCTGCGGGGTCAGTTCCAACGAGTTACATTGGTCCCGTGGGTGGTGTTGGTGCCACCCACGGGGCCGTTCGGGGGCTGTTTTTAGTTTTCACCCTCTAACGCCATGTTTCAATGCCTAAGTCTAGAATTATGCAAATTATCATCGTATTCTCAAATCAGGAGTCTCGGGGCTACGCGGTCAGTTCCTATGTGTTACATTAGTCTCGTGGGAGGTGTTGGTGCCACCCACAGGGCTGTTCGCGGGCTGTTTCGAGTTTTCTCCCACTAACGCCATGTTTTTAATCCTAAGTCTAGAATTATGCAAATTACCGTTGTATTCTCAAACAGGGATTCCCAGAGCTGCGCGACCAGTTCCTACGAGTTACATTAGTCCCGTGGGAGGTGGTGATGCCACCCACAAGGCCGTTCGGGGGCTGTTTCGAGTTTTCCCCCACTAACGCCATGTTTTTAAGCCTAAGTCTAGAATTATGCAAATTACCGCCGTATTCTTAAACCGGGAGACCCGCGGCTGTAGGAACAGTTCCTACTAGTTACATTGGTCTCGTGGGAGGTGTTGGTACCACCCACGGGGCCGTTCGGGGTTGTTTCGAGTTTTCAACCTCTAACGCCATGTTTTGGTTAAATATAAAACTATGAAAATTATATTTGTATTCACAAACCGGGAGACCCGCGGCTGCGGGGTTAGTTCCTACGAGTTACATTGGTCCCGTGGGAGGCGTAACGCCACCCACGGGTCCGTTCGGGGGGTTATTTTGGGTTTCACCCTCTAATGCCATGTTTTTAAGACTAAGTCTAGAAATATTAAAATTATCATCGTATTCTCAAACTAGGAGTCCTGGGGCTGCGCGGCCAATTCCTACGAGTTACATTAGTCCCGTGGGACGTGTTGGTGCCACCCACGGGGCCGTTCGGGGGGTGTTTCGAGTTCCTAAGTCTAGAATTATACAAATTAGCATCGTATTCTCAAACCGGGGGTCTCGAGGCTACGCGGCAAGGTCCTACGAGTTACATTAGTCCCGTGAGAGGTGTTGGTTCCACCCACGGGGCCGTTCGGGGGCTATTTTGAGTTTTCACACATTAACGCTAGGTTTTTAAGCCTAAGTATAGAAATATGAAAATTACCATCGTATTCTCAAACCGGGAGTACCGCGGCTGCGGGGCCAGTTACTACGAGTCACATTGGTCCCGTGGAAGGTGTTGGTGCCACCCAAGGGGACGTTCGGGGGCTGTTTCGAGTTTTCACCCTCTAACGCCATGTTTTTAAGCCTAAGTCTAGAAATATGCATATTACCGTCTTACTCTCAAACTAGGAGTCCCGCGGTTGCGGGGTCAGTTCCTACGAGTTACATTGGTCCCGTAGGAGATGTTGGTGCCACCCACGAGAACGTTCGGGGGCTGTTTCGAGTTCTAACCCTCTAACGCCAAGTTTTTAAGCCTAAGTCTAGTAATATGCATATTATTATCGTATTCTGAAACCGAGAGTCCCGTGGCTGTGGGTTCAGTTCCTACGAGTTACATTGGTTTAGTGGGAGGTGTTGGTGCCACCCACGGGGCCGTTCGGGTGCTGTTTCAAGTTTTCACCCTCTAATGCCATGTTTTTAAGCCTAAGTCTAGAAATATGCAAATTATCGTCGTATTCACAAACTCGGAGTCCCGCGGCTGCGGGGTCAATTCCTACGAGTTACATTGGTCCCGTGGGAGGTGTTGGTGCCACCCACAGGGCCATTCAGGGGTTGTTTTGAGTCGTCACCCTCTAACACCAAGTTTTGCTTAAATCTAAAAATATGCAAATTATTATCGTATTCTCAAATCAGGAGACCCGTGGCTACGGGGTAAGTTCCTACGAGTTACATTGGTCCCGTTGGAGGTGTTGGAGCCACCCTGGGGGCCGTTCGGGGGTTGTTTTGGGTTTTCACCCTCTAACGCCATGTTTTTAAGCCTAAGTATAGAAATATGCAAATTATCGTCGTATTCTCAAACTAAAAGTGTCAGGGCTGCGCGGCCAGCTCCTACGAGTTGCATTAGTCCCGTGGGAGGTGTTGGTGCCACCCACGAGGCCGGTCGGGGGCTGTTTCGAGTTATCACCCACTAACGCCATGTTTTTAATCCTAAGTCTAGAATTATGCAAACTACCAGCGTATTCTCAAACCGGGAGTCCCGAGGCTCCGCGGCCAGTTCCTACGAGTTACATTTGTCCCGTGGGAGGTGTTGGTGCCCCTCATGGGGCCATTCGGGGGCTGTTTAGAGTTTTCATCCACTAACGCAATGTTTTTAAGCCTAAGTTTAGAAATATGCAAATTACCATCCTATTCTCAAACCGGGAGTCCCGTGGCTGCAGGGTCAGTTCCTACGAGTTACATTGGTCCCGTGGGTGGTGTTGGTTCCACCCACGGGGCCTTTCGGAGGCTGTTTTGAGTTTTCACCCTCTAATGCCATGTTTCAAAGCCAAAGTTTAGAATTATGTAAATTATCATCGTATTCTCAAATCGGGAGTCTCGGGGCTGGGCGGTCAGTTCCTATGAGTTATATTAGTCCCGTGGGAGGTGTTGGTGCCACCCACAAGGTCGTTCGCGGGTTATTTCGAGTTTTCTCCCACTAACACCATGTTTTTAGGCCAAAGTCTAGAATTATACAAATTACCATTGTATTCCCAAACTGGGAGTCCCGGGGCCGCGCGACCAATTCCTACGAGTTACATTAGTCCCGTGGGAGGTGTTGGTGCCACCCACGGGGCCGTTTGGAGGCTGTTTCGAGTTTTCCCCCACTAACGCCTTGTTTTTAAGCCTAAGTCTAGAATTATGCAAATTACCATCGTATTCTCAAATCGGGAGACCCGCGGCTGCAGGGTCAGTTCCTACGAGTTACATTGGTCCCGTGGGAGGTGTTGGTACCACCCACGGGACCGTTCGGAGGCTGTTTCGAGTTTTTACCCACTAACGCCATGTTTTTAAGCCTAAGTCTAGAATTATGAAAATTATCATCGTATTCTCAAACCGAGAGTCCCGCGGCTACAGGGTCAGTTCCTACGAGTTACATTGGTCCCGTGGGTGGTGTTGGTGCCACCCACGGGGCCGTTCGGGGGCTGTTTTGAGTTTTCACCCTCTAACGCCATATTTTAAAGCCTAAGTCTAGAAATATGGAAATTATCATTGTATTCTCAAACCGAGAGTCTCGGGGCAGTGCAGTCTGTTCCTATGAGTTACATTAGTCCCGTGGGAGGTGTTGGTGCCACCCACAAGGCCGTTCGCGAGCTGTTTTGAGTTTTCTCCCACTAACGCCATCTTTTTATGCCTAAGTCTAGAATTATGCATATTACCCTTGTATTCTCAAACCGAGAGTCCCGGGGCTACGCGGCCAGTTCCTACGAGTTACATTAGTCCGGTGGGAGGTGTTAGTGCCACCCACGGGGCCGTTCGGGGGATGTTTCGAGTTTTCCCCCACAAACACCATGTTTTTAAACCTAAGTCTAGAATTATGCAAATTATCATCGTATTCTCAAACAGGGAGACCCGCGGCTGCAGGGGTCGTTGCTACTAGTTACATTGGTCTCGTGGGAGGTGTTGGTGCCACCCACGGGGCCGTTCAGGGGTTGTTTCGAGTTTTCACCCTCTAACACCATGTTTTGGTTAAATATAAAAATATGCTAATTATCTTTGTATTCACAAACCGGTAGACCCGCGGCTGCGGGGTCAGTTCCTACGAGTTACATTGGTCCCGTGGGAGGCGTTGTACCACCCAAGGGGCCGTTCGGGGGCTATTTTTTGGGTTTTGACCCTCTAACGTCATGTTTTGAATCCTAAGACTAGAAATATACAAATTATCATCGTATTCTAAAATCGGGAGTCCCGGGGCTGCGCGGCCAATTCCTACGAGTTACATTAGTCCCGTGGGACGTGTTTGTGACACCCACGGAGCCATTCGAGGGCTGTTTCGAGTTCTTAAGTCCAGAATTATGCAAATTACCATCGTATTCTCAAACCGGGAGTGTCGGGGATATGCGGTAAGCTCCTAAGAGTTACATAAGTCCCGTGGGAGGTGTTGGTGCCACCCACGGGGACGTTCGGGGGCTGTTTCGAGTTTTCACCCACTAACGCCATGTTTTTAAGCCTAAGTCTAGAATTATGCAAATTACCGTTGTATTCTAAAATCGGGAGACCCGCGGCTGCAGGGTCAGTTCCTACTAGTTACATTGGTCTCGTGGGAGGGTTGGTGCCACCCACGGGGCCGTTCGGGGGTTGTTTCGAGTCTTCACCCTCTAACGCCATGTTTTGCTTAAATCTAAAAATATGCAAATTATTGTCGTATTCTCAAACCGAGAGACTCGCGGATGCGGGGTTAGTTCCTACGAGTTACATTGGTCCCGTGGGAGGTGTTGGCCCCACCCACGGGGTCGTTCGGGGGTTTCACCCTCTAACGCGATGTTTTTAAGCCTAAGTCTAGAAATATGCAAATTATCGTCGTATTCTCAAACCGAGAGCCCCGAGGCTGCGCGTCTAATTCGTACGAGTTACATTAGTCCCGTGGGACGTGTTGGTGCCACCCACGGGGCTGTTCGGGGGATGTTTCGAGTTCCTATGTCTATAATTATGCAAATTACCATCGTATTCTGAAACCGGGAGTCTCGGGGCTACGCGACAAGCTCCAACGAGTTACATTAGTCCCGTTGGAGGTGTTGGTGCCACCCACGGGGCCGTTCGGGGGCTGTTTTGAGTTTTCACCCACTAACGCCATGTTATTAAGCCTAAATCTAGAAACATGAAAATTACCGTCGTATTCTCAAACCGGGAGTCTTGCGGCTGCGGGGTCAGTTACTACGAGTCACATTGGTCCCGTGGGAGGTGTTGGTGCCACCCACAGGGACGTTCGGGGGCTATTTCGAGTTTTCACCCTCTAACGCCATGTTTTTAAACCTAAGTCTAGAAATATGAAAATTACCTTCATACTCTCAAACCGGGAGTCCCGCGGTTGCAAGATCAGTTCCTACGAGTTACATTGGTCCCGTGGAAGGTGTTGGTGCCACCCACGGAGACGTTTGGGGGCTGTTTCGAGTTCTCACCCATAACGCCAAGTTTTTAAGACTAAGTCTAGAAATATGCAAATTATCATCTTATTCTCAAATCGATAGTCCCGCGGCGGTGGGGTCATTTCCTACGAGTTATATTGGTCCAGTGGGAGGTGTTGGTGTCACCCACGGGGCCGTTCGGGGACTGTTTCGAGTTTTCACCCTCTAATGCCATGTTTTTAAGCCTAAGTCTAGAAATATGCAAATTATCGTCGTATTCTCAAACCCAGAGTCCCTCGACTGCGGGGTCAGTTCCTATGAGTTACATTGGTCCCATGGGAGGTGTTGGTGCCACCCACGGGGTCGTTCAGGGGTTTTTTCGAGTCTTCACCCTCTAAAACCAAGTTTCACTTAAATCTAAAAATATGCAAATTATCGTTGTATTCTCAAACCGGGAGACCCGCGGCTACGGGGTAAGTTCCTACGAGTTACATTGGTCCCGTGGGAGATGTTGGAGCCACCCACGGGGCCGTTCGGGGGTTGTTTTGGGTTTTCACCCTCTAACGCACTGTTTTTAAGCCTAAGTTTAGAAATATGCAAATTATCGTCGTATTGTCAACCCGGGAGTCCCGGGGCTGTGCGACCAGTTCCTACGAGTTACATTAGTCCCGTGGGAGGTGTTGGTGCCACCCACAGGGCCGATCGGGGGGTGTTTCGAGTTTTCACCCACTAACGCCGTGTTTTTAAGCCTAAGTCTGGAATTATGCAAATTACCATTGTATTCTCAAATCGGGAGTCCCGGGGCTGCGCGGCCAGTTCCTACGAGTTATATTAGTCCCGTGGGAGGTGTTGGTTCCACCCACGGTGCCGTTCGGGGGCGGTTTCAAGTTTTCCCCCACTAACGCCATGTTTTTAAGCCTAAGTCTTGAATTATGCAAATTAGTGTCATATTCTCAAACCGGGAGACCCGTGGCTGTAGGGTCATTTCCTAATAGTTATATTAGTCTCGTGAGAGGTGTTGGTGCCCCCCACGGGGCCGTTCGGGGGTTGTTTTGGGTTTTTACCCTTTAACGCCATGTTTTTAAGCCTAAGTCTAGAATTATGTAAATTATCGTCGTATTCTGAAACCGAGAGTCCCGGGGCTGCGCGGCCAGTTCCTACGAGTTACATTAGTCCCGTGGAAGGTGTTGGTGCCACCCAGGGGGCTGTGCGGGGGTTTTTCGAGTTTTCACCCACAAATGCCATATTTTTAAGCCTAAGTCTAGAATTATGCAAATTACCATCGTATTCTCAAACCGGGAGTCCCGCGGCTGCGGGGTCAGTTCCTACGAGTTATATTGGTCCCGTGGAAGGTGTTGGTGCCACCCATGGGGCCGTTCGGGGGCTGTTTCGAGATTTCACCCTCTAACACCAAGTTTTGCTTAAATCTAAAAATATGCCAATTATCTTCGTATTCTAAAACCGGGAGTCCTGCGGCTGCGGTGTCAGTTCCTACGAGTTACATTGGACCCGTGGGAGGTGTTAGTGCCACCCACGGGGACATTCGGGGGTTATTTCGAGTTTTCACCGTCTAACGCCATGTTTTTCTTAAATCTAAAAAAATGCGAATTACCGTCGTATTCTCAAACTGGGAGTCCCGCGGCTGTAGGGGTCAGTTCCTTCGAGTTACATTGGCCCCGTGGGAGGTGTTGGTGCCACCCACGGGGACGTTCGGGGGATATTTCGAGTTCTCACCCTCTAACGCCATGTTTTTAAGCCTAAGTCTAGAAATATACAAATTATCGTCGTATTCTCAAACTTGGAGTCCCGCGGCTGCGGGGTCAGTTCCTACGAGTTTCATTGGTCCCGTGGGAGGTGTTGATGCCACCCACAGGGCAGTTCGAGGGTTGTTTCGAGTTTTCAACCTCTAACGTCATGTTTTGCTTAAATATAAAAATATGCAAATTATCTTTGTATTCTAAAATCGGGAGACCCGCGGCTGCGGGGTTAGTTCCTATGAGTTACATTGGTCCCGTGAAAGGTGTTGCACCACCCACGGGGCCGTTCGGGGGTTGTTTTGGATTTTCACCCTCTAATGCCATGTTTTTAAGCCTCAGTCTAGAAATATAAAAATTATCGTCGTATTCTCAAACCGGGAGTCCCGGAGCTGCGAGACCAATTCCTACGAGTTACATTAGTCCCGTGGGACGTGTTGGTGCCACCCACGGGGCCATTCGGGGGCTGTTTCGAGTACCTAAGTCTAGAATTATGTAAATTACCACCGTATTCACAAACCGGGAGTCTCGGGGCTACGCAAAAAGCTCCTACGAGTTACATTAGTCCCGTGGGAGGTGTCGGTGCCACCCACGGGGCCGTTCGGGGGCTGTTTCGAGTTTTTACCCACTAAAGCCATGTTTTTAAGCCTATGCAAATTACCCTCGTATTCTCAAATCGGGAGTCCCGCGGCTGCGGGGTCAGTTACTACGAGTCACATTGGTCCCGTGGGAGGTGTTGGTTCCACCCACGGGGACGTTCGGGGGCTGTTTCGAGTTTTCACCCTCTAACGCCATGTTTTTGAGCCTAAGTATAGAAATATGCAAATTACCATCTTACTCCCAAACTGGGAGTCCCGCGGTTGTGGGGTCAGTTTCTACGAGTTACATTGGTCCCGTGGGAGGTGTTGGTGCCACCCATGGGGACGTTCGGGGGCTGTTTCGAGTTCTCACCCTCTAATGCCATGTTTTTAAACCTAAGTCTAGAAATATGCAAATTATCATCGTATTCTCAAATCGAGAGTCCCACGACTGTGGGTTCAGTTCCTACGAGTTACATTGATCCAGTGGGAGGTGTGGGTCCCACCCACAGGGTCGTTCGGGGGCTGCTTCGAGTTTTCACCCACTAACGCCATGTTTTTAAGCCTAAGTCTAGAATTATGCAAATTATCATCGTATTCTCAAACCGGGAGTCCCGCGGCTGCGGGATTAGTTTCTACGAGTTACATTGGTCCCGTGGGTGGTGTTGGTGCCACGCACGGGGCTGTTCGGGGGTTGTTTTGAGTTTTCACCCTCTAACGCCATGTTTTAAAGCCTAAGTCTAGAAATATGCAAATTATCATTGTATTGTCAAACCGAGAGTCTCGGGGCTACGCGATAAGTTCCTATGAGTTACATTAGTCCCGTGGGAGGTGTTGGTGCCACCCACAGGGCCATTCGAGGGATGTTTCGAGTTTTCACCCACTAAAGCCATGTTTTTAAGCCTAAGTCTAGAATTATGCAAATTACCGTTGTATTCACAAATAGGGAGTCCCGAGGCTGCGCGGCCAGTTCCTATGAGTTAGATTAGTCCCATTGGAGGTGTTAGTGCCACCCACGGGGCCGTTCGGGGGCTGTTTCGAGTTTTCATCCACTAATGCCATGTTTTTAAGCCTAAGTCTAGAATTATGAAAATTATCGTCGTATTCTCAAACCAGGAGACCCGCGGCTGCGTGGGAGGTGTTGGTGCCACCCACGGGGTCGTTCGGGGGTTGTTTCGAGTTTTCACCCTCTAACGCCATGTTTTTAAGCCTAAGACTAGAAATAGGAAAATTACCGTCGTACTCTCAAATCGGGAGTTCCGCGGCTGCGGGGTCAGTTCCTACGATTTACATTGGTCCCGTGGGAGGTGTTAGCGCCACCCACGGGGCCGTTCAGGGGTTGTTTTGGGTTTTCACCCTCTGACCCCTTGTTTTTAAGCCTAAGTTTAGAAATATGTAAATTACCATCGTATTCTCAAACCAGGAGTTCCATGGCTGCGGGGTCAGTTCTTACGAGTTACATTGGTCCCGTGGGAGGTGTTAGTGCCACCCAAGGGCCGTTCGGGGGCTGTTTCGAGTTTTTACACACAAACGCCATGTTTTTAAGCCTAAGTCTAGAATTATGCAAATTATCATCATATTCTCAAACTGGGAGTCCCGCGGCTGCGGGGTTAGTTCCTACGAGTTACATTGGTCCCGTGGGATGTGTTGGTACCACCCACGGGGCAGTTCGGGGACTGTTTTGAGTTTTCACCCACTAACACCATATTTTTAAGCCTAAGTCTACAATTATGCAAATTGTCATCGTATTCTCAAATCGGGAATCCCGCGGCTGCGGGGTCAGTTCCTACGAGTTACATTGGTCTCGTGGGTGGTGTTGGTGCCACCCACGGGGCCTATCGGGGGATGTTTTGAGTTTTCACCCTCTAACGCCACGTTTTAAAGCCTAAGTCTAGAAATATACAAATTATCACCGTATTCTCAAACCGAGAGTCTCGGGGCTACGCGGACAGTTCCTACGAGTTGCATTAGTCCCGTGGGAGGTGTTGGTGCCACCCACAGGGCCGTTCGCGGGCTATTTCGAGTTTTCACCCACTAATGCCATGTTTTTAAGCCGAAGTCTAGAATTATACAAATTATCATCGTATTCTCAAACCGGGAGTCCCGGGGCTACGCGGCCAGTTCCTATGAGTTACATTAGTCCCATGGGAGGTGTTAGTGCCACCCACGGGGCCGTTCGGGGGCTGGTTCGAGTTTTCACCCACTAATGCCATGTTTTTAAGCCTAAGTCTACAATTATGCAAATTACCATCGTATTCTCAAACCGGGAGTCCCGCGGCTGCGGGGTCAGTTCCTACTAGTTAGATTGGTCTCGTGGGAGGTGTTGGTGCCACCCACGGGGCCGTTCGAGGGTTGATTCGAGTTTTCACACTTTAACGTCATGTTTTTAAGCCTAAATCTAGAAATAGGCAAATTACCATCGTACTCTCAAATCGGGAGTCTGACGGCTGCGGGGTCAGTTGCTACAAGTTACATTGGTCCCGTGGGCGGTGTTGGCACCACCCACGGGGCCGTTCGGGGGTTATTTTGGATTTTCACCCCCTAACGCCATATTTTTAAGTTTAAGTCTAGAAATATGCAAATTATCATCATATTCTCAAAACGGGAGTCTCGGGGCTGCGCCACTAGTTCCTACGAGTTACATTATTCCCGTGGGAGGTGTTGTGCCACCCACTGGACCGTTCAGGGGTTGTTTCGAGTTTTCACCCACTAATGCCATGTTTTTAAACCTAAGTCTAGAATTATGCAAATTACCATCGTATTCTAAAATCGGGAGTCCTGGGGCTGCGCGACCAGTTCCTACGAGTTACATTAGTCCCGTGGGAGGTGTTAGTACCATCCACGGGGCCGTTCGGGGGATGTTTCGAGTTTTCACCCACTAACGCCATGTTTTTAAGCCTAAGTCTAGAATTATGAAAATTATCATCATATTCGGAAACCGGGAGACTTGCGGCTGCGGGGTCAGTTCCTACGAGTTACATTAGTCCCGTGGGAGGTGTTGGTGCCACCCACGGGGCCGTTCGGGGGTTGTTTCGTATTTTCAACCTCTAACGCCATGTTTTTAAGCCTAAGTCTAGAATTAGGCAAATTATCATCGTACTCTCAAACTGGGAGTCCCGCGGCTGCAGGGTCAGATCCTAAGAGTTTCATTGGTCGCGTGGGAGGTGTTGGCGCCACCCACGGGGCCGTTCGGGGGTTGTTTTGGGTTTTCACCCTCTAACGCCATGTTTTTAAGCCTAAGGGTAGAAATATGCAAATTATCGTTGTTTTCTCAAACCGGAATTCCCGGGGCTGCGCGACTAGTTCCTACGAGTTATATTAGTCCCGTGGGAGCTGTTGGTGCTACCCACTAGGCCGTTCGGGGGCTGTTTCGAGTTTTCAACCACTAACGCCATGTTTTTAAGCCTAAGTCTTGAATTATGCAAATTATCGTCGTATTCCCAAATCGGGAGTCCCGGGGCTGTGCAGCTAGTTCCTACGAATTACATTAGTCCCGTGGGAGTTGTTGATGCCACCCACGGGGCCGTTCGGGGGCTGTTTGGAGTTTTCACCCACTAACGCCACGTTTTTAAGCCTAAGTCAAGAATTATACAAATTACCATCATATTCTCAAAACGGGAGACCCGCGGCTGCGGGGTCTGTTCCTACGAGTTACATTTATCCCGTGGGAGGTGTTGGTGCCACCCACGGGGCCATTCAGGGTTTGTTTCAAGTTTTCACCCTCTAACGCCATGTTTTTTAAGACTAAGTCTAGATATAGGCAAATTACCATCGTACTCTCAAACCGGGAGTCCCGGGGCTGCGACGTCAGTTCCTACGAGTTACATTGGTCCCGTGGGAGGTGTGGCGCCACCCACAGGGCCGTTCGGGGGTTGTTTTGGGTTTTCACCCTCTAACGCCTTGTTTTTAAGCCTAAGACTACAATTATGCAAATTATCATCGTATTTTCAAACCGAGAGTCCCGGGGCTGCGCGACCAGTTCCTACGAGTTACATTAGTCCCGTGGGAGGTTTTGGTGCCAACTACAGGGCCGTTCGGGGGCTGTTTCGAGTTTTCACACACTAATGCCATGTTTTTAAGCCTAAGTCTAGAATTATGCAAAATTATCGTCGTATTCTCAAACCATGAGTCCCGGGGCCGTGCGGCTAGTTCCTACGAGTTACATTAGTCCCGTGGGAGGTGTTGGTGCCACCCACGGAGCCGTTCGGGGGATATTTTGAGTTTTCATCCACTAACGCCATGTTTTTAAGCCTAAGTCTAGAATTATGCAAATTATCGACGTATTCTCAAATCGGGAGACCCGCGACTGCGGGGTCAGTTCCTACGAGTTACATTGGTCCCGTGGGAGGTGTTAGTGCCACCCACGGAGCCGTTCGGTGGTTGTTTCGAGGTTTCACCCTCTAACTCCATGTTTTTAAGCCTAAGTCTTGAATAGGAAAATTACCATCGTACTCTCAAACCGGGAGTCCCGCGGCTGTGGAGTCAGTTCCTACGAGTTACATTGGTCTCATGGGAGGTGTTGGGGGGGTCAGTCTACTTACACATAAATGACAAAATTGAGATAAGAACGTCTCACGAAACTCAAATATACATGTGATGTTAAACATTCATATAAACTCATGCATGCGTGCAAGAATGATATATATACAAAGTCAAATCCAAATTCATATCAGCATCAAAACACCGCATTAAAACAATGGTTAATATCATTCAACACATCAATAATTATGACCAAATGTCTTGGCCACATGGATAATGAAATGATGGGGTCCAAGCACACTAATCTGCCATATCAAACATGAAAGCCCACGACACCAAAATAAAAAATCTTTTTGTTTTTTTAAATAATAAATAAAATCTTTTTGTATTTTTCAATAAGGCTCAAATAAATGAAAAAAATACAACTAGATCCACGTCATAACCCTAGAAAAGATATATAACGATAACACACTAGATTATGATAAAACGATGAACATGCACAACCGAAAGATGAAACATGGGGATAACCACGAGCAATGACACGCATATCACCAAACCTAATACCTAACGCCTCTAAATTCAATTTCTTAACACAAGTAGGTGTGAAATGACGACTGGGGGTTTTGGGAACCGAAATGGACATATTCTTATACTTTCTAGGAGCATTTTTAAGATCGTAGCAAAACCGTCAAAGATGGCCTCTCCTACCGCAATTAGTGCACGTGTAGATACGAGGGGAAATGTTTCCTATGGGATGATTAATTCTAATATTCCTAGGTGGCTATCTCCTAATGACCCTAGGCGGCTCTCTTGCTTGCATGGTTTTGACTTTGGGAATGGGTGCAACATGTTTATCGAAGCCAATATCACACCTATTATCTTTTATTTGGACATTTCCTAAGATTTTATCTAAGTTTTTGGACCTAGCGTCCAAATCAAATTTAACCTTACTCGAATATCTCAATATCTCCTCAAGCTCACCTATCCTCGACTCAAAGTAAACGCCTAGAATCCTCAAACTCAAGTAGTTCCTTATTGATAGACTCCATAAGCCCTCGAATACTATCCCTCTTACCCTTAACATATTCTAGATTCTCTTAAGATTTCTTCTCACGCGCCCTAAGATCCTCAATGAAGGCATTGGAATTATTATTTTCTATGGCACATTCTTTCAACTTAGCTTATAATTGCAAATTTGACTTCTTTACTTTCAAAGTTTCTTCATATAACTCATTAAAATCAGTTTGCACATCTCTCTTATCCTCACCTTATAATCTGCACTCTCTGGGGCATCACAACCTGTGGCGGTGGAATAATCATGTAAAGGTACGTCATCAACACTCACATGATTAGCCACAAGGGTAGAAACACGATTTATCTCTCACACCAGCATAAAATTTTCTTCTTTCGGGTCACTCTCACTAAGGATAGAAACACGATTTATCGGTTTATTAAAATTCTCCCTAAGTTTAGTGGGGCACTCATCTAACCTATGGCCAAACCCCTGGCAGCAAAGACACTTCTCATAATCATCCTTTTTAATTAAATTTTTAAGAGTAGACTTCGCACGTGATTTCTAATTAGAAGTTTCAAACATGTGAGTTCTAAAATCATCAAAATGACAGAAAGGCATACCTAAAGTTACATGATCACAAACACAGTAAAATAGTGTAATTAGCTTTGATACCAATTTGAGAAGGCCCTTTACTGTGTGCTTTCGGTAAAAGTAACTTTTTCAATTTTAGTTAATCCCAATTTTAACTTCTTAAATCCTAAACATGCATTTAAGTGATATAATCCATTAAAAAATTAAAGCAGGTAAAAGAAAAAATTTCAGGAAAAAAAACCTTTCCGGTAAAACCTTTTTATTTGACTATGAACAGTCAATCATAACTTACAACATAGCAAAATTTGCAATGAATCTACCTCGACAAATCCACATAGGCACTCAGTCTAACTCAACAAAGGACTCCTTTAAGAACCTTCCAGAATCGCAGCTCTCGTGTTCAGCAAGGCACACCTGCAAGCATCCTCAATGATCGCAGTCAGTAAATGTTTAATCAATAATGAACTAACTTTTGACAAACATGTTGAAGATCACAAACTTTGGAATAGAGTAATTTGATCTTGAATAAACTCTGAATGGGGAATAAATTAATGGGAATTTTCCTAAATCGTTGTTCTGAAAATGTCTTAGTAGTAAGATGTAATTATTTCCGAGTAAAAAAAAGTCCAATGAAACTGAAACACGAAAATCGAGGCATCAACTCATTCGGGTGACATGCCAATGGCCTTCGAGCAACATGTGCATATTATTAGAACAACATACACTGTCGTTTGAGTGACAACAAAAACACGTTTTTCTCAAAAATATTTAAACTACGTTTTCACAAATATTGAATTTAATCCCTAATATTTAAAAACTTTTAACTCATCGATCATTTAATCAAAATTCTAAATCACATCAATTCTCTTAAGCATTCATACCTGAGTGATCTATAACAAACTGAGTATGAAGAATGCAACTTGACTTGATTTCTTCTTCAAAGCTTTTAATTACAAATTCCTCAATCATGAACTATCGTAGGCTTCAATTAATATCAATATGAAGACTAGCTTAGAATCAAATTATTTTGTCCGAAATTAAGCTAATTATAAACAAATTGACTCGAATAGAAATTCGTTTCTATAAAAATTGAAAAGAAAAGTAATTCTTTCAGGGTGGTGCATGGGCTATCATTGGTCTTGACGATCTAACGGGTTACCCCACTATAGGAGGGTAGCATTACTAGGGTGTATATATAATCTTAAAGGGTGAGACGTGACCCACTCCAATGGAAATAACCGTTAACGTGTTCAAAGTTTTAAGAGCAATAAGTAAATCAAAAATCAATTTTACAATATAATGATAACTTTCTAATTACAAATTGAGGAAAAAATTGATTAATACAAACTTTTCTGTAAGAACACAAAGAATGGAATCACTTGAAAGTGATGATTATTTGAGAGTGGGGAGACAAGCACTTCAATTACTAAGGAAAGAGTAGGGAACGAATATTTTTTGTGCGAATTTGTGCAGAGTAACAATGCGCAAGTTATGGTATGATTCGACCTTGACCAGGTTCTCTATTTATAGCTAAGCATTAGGGATAATGTGGCGTGTGCATGCCAAAGGGATATTCCCTTGTGACAATATTTAAATGGTACTTTTTGTCCTATTTCAATGTTCGTCGCTATCCGCTTTGACATGCCACAGTAAAAAAGAAATTGTGTCAGGCATAGTGACAAAAAGTACAAGTCTGTCACTATTTCAAATGATAACATGGTAAAAAAATTTGAAAACTTGTGAGCATCCTTGAAGGACACTCCCCATTGCTAAGTGTATATGAGTATGTGAGTGACCTTTTGGGTCCCTCATCTTAGTGTTCTCTCTTTTCTATGGTACTGAAGTGGTTGATCCTTAGCTTGATAAAAAAAATATGCCTCTTAGTCTGCAAACTAAAACTTTCAAGAGATCCCAACTGGTCATCTGCTTGAGCCCTTGTCACTCAGCCAAGGCATTTTTTTAAGCACTCTTGTGTATAAATAATAAAAGTGTTAGTATTTATTATTTTAAGTAAACATAATGTAATACCTTGTTATTTTGAAGGTTATTTATGAATATTATACAATATTTCAGTAATATTATTATTTTATTAATCAGGGATAATTTTTTTTATTTTGGTTTGAAATCGAATCAAACATTTAAATTTAAATTGTTTTTGGACATTTTATAATGGTTTAAATATATAAACTAGATAATTTTGAATTAAAAGGCAATATAGTAATATAGGTTAGCTTAGGATCCAAGCTAGGGTTTAAGAGATGAACTATATAAGGAATATTATGGGTGATTATAAGGAAAGGAAGATGAAAAAGGGAGGTCAAAAACGAAATCCAAAGAGGTAAAAACGAGTGGAATGAGAAGAGCCATTTTGGAATGTTTAGATCTTCTTTTGGAGTGCATTCAGATGAGATTTGAGAAAAATACAAAACACACACCTAACTCAAATTTTCATATAGAATCCAAATCTAAAGTCGGATTGTTTATTCAAATAATTTTTGGATTTAAATTTTCTGGGTTTTTAAAATAGCCCTATTTGGGGTTATCTCAAGTTGGGGCTAGAACAAGATTTGATTATTGTCGCGAAAGGAACGTGATGGTGCAATAAGATTTTGACACTGATTTTTATGGGACGATTCATGCGATGATTTTGAGGTACGAGACTTACACAATATGCTCTTAAATTCTCTCGAGAGTATTTCGTTTGTTCATGTGTTATTTGAACTCATATTGAATTGTGATAGTCATTTGGAATTTGAAAATTATTGGAATCTTGATATTGATTCATTATGATATATTATATTATGATTTGAGCATCGTGTCATGAGATTTTAATATAGCACGGAGAATGGTCACCCGCCAATAGTCCCACAAACTGATATATGGCTTGGAGATGACTAGGGGAGGTGAGGTGAGGCTTGGTAACTCATTGATGTGTTATTGAGAAATTAATATTGATATAATATTTGAGTATTGCATTTGATTTGTATATGCGGATTCATATTGTTGCAATTTATTCATTATGCTAATTATTTTTTAGCATATATTCCTGTCATATTGTGTACTTTCCCGTATTTTCTTTTAGTGACAGGCTAGCACGGATTTGGGCGCTATGGATTAATTGGAGATTTTTTTTAGCTTGCATATTTTGGGAAGAATACTTGAGAGAGAAGATTTGTATTTATTTTTTTTGTATAGAGCATTTAGTGATTTATCTTTATTTAGAGATAAATAGTTTCATTATTTCGAGAGAAAATTATTGTATTTAAATTTGAGTATTGAGATTTGTGGATTTATATTATTGTGGGATTCTTTTAGATGCTCTATACCTTGTTATTTGTGGATTTAGATAGTTATCGTTAGTAGTGTGTCGCTTGCTCTCCCCGGGTGGGCGAGGCGTTATAGATGGTATCAGAGCTTAGGTATACAACAACCCTCGGGTCTTGGGTATTGGGTCTAGCATGCGGGTTAGATATGTTTTCTTTAGAGATAGAAATTTTTTGAGGATGTGTTAGGCGTCATGGTGAGGATGTTTAGAATTAATTTGAGGATTTTAGTGTGTGATTTTTGGGAAATAGAATCGAGTAGCATTTTATTTGGAGTGTTAGGTTTCATCGAATTTCGAGGACAAAATTCCTTTTCAGGGGGAAGTATGTAATGACCTGTTATTTTGAAGGCTATTTATGAATATTATACAAGATTTCAGTAAAATAATTATTTTATTAATCATGGATAAAATAATTTACTTTGGTTTGAAATCGAATCAAACATTTAATTTAAATTGTTTTTGGACATTTTATAACGGTTTAAATATATAAACTAGATTATTTTGAATTAAAGGGAAATATAGTAATATAGGTTATCTTAGGATCCAATCTAGGGTTTGAGAGAGGGACTATATAAGAAATATTATGGGTGATTATAAGGAAAAAGAGATGAAAAAGAGATACCAAAAATGAAATCCAAAGAGGCAAAAACGAGTGGAATAAGAAGATCCAATTTGGAGTGTTTAGATCTTCTTTTTGAGTGCATTCGGATGAGATTTGAGAGAAAAAAATATATACCTGACTCAATTTTTCATCTAGAATCCAAATCTGAAGTCGGATTGGCGATTCGAATAATTTTTGGATCTGAATTTTATGTGTTTTTAAAATAGGACTATTTGGGGTTATCTCATATTGGGGCTAGAACACGATCTGATTATTTTCACAAGAGGAATGTGACGGTGCGATCAAATTTTGACGCTGATTTTTATGTGAAGATGCATGCGATGATTTTGAGGTATGGGACTTACACAATATGCTCATAAATTCTCTCGAGAGTATTTCGTTTGCTCATGTGTTATTTGAACTCATATTGAATTGCGATAGTCATTTGGAATCTGAAAATTGTTGGAATCTTGATATTGATTAATTGTGATATGTTATATTGTGATTTGAGCATCGTGTCATGAGATTTTAATATAGCACGGAGAATGTGCACCCGCCAATAGTCCCACAAACCGATATATGGCTTGGAGATGCCTAGGGGAGGTGAGGTGAGGCATGGTGACTCATTGATGTGTTATTGAGAAATTAATATTGATATAATGTTTGAGTATTGCATTTGATTTTATATGCAGATTTGTATTATTGAAATTTATTCATTGTGCTAATTATTTTTTATCATCTATTCCTGTCATATTGTGTACTTCCCCGTATTTTCTTTTAGTGGCAGGCTAGCACGAATTTTGGCGTTATGGATTAATTGGAGATTTTTTTTAGCTTGGATATTTTGGGAAGAATATTCGAGAGATAAGATTTGTATTTATTTTTGTTGTATAGATCATTTGGTGATTTATCTTTATTTCGAGATAGGTAGTTGTATTATTTCGAGAGACAATTATTTTATTTACATTTGAGTATTGAGATTTGTGGATTTATATTATTGCGGGATTCTTTTAGATGCTCTATACCTTGTTATTTTTGGATTTAGTTAGTTTTATCACCAGTAGCACGCCGCTCGCTCTCTCCGGGCGGGTGGGGTGTTACCCATAACTCTTGAAAAGACTTAGGGCTGGCTGACTTACGGTTGCTCGTATGACATCCCCTCGCTGACTTGGACTTATTTGTCCTACTCGCAATTTTGGATTCACTAATCTAAAATATATTTTATCCGAACTTCTCACCCGTTCTTATATTTTTTTTTCATATCTTGCCAATTATTTGGACTTGCGCGTGATTTGGACTCATAATTAGGCATAAATTCTTCATATTTATCCCCATAATTTAGATGCTTTTATTACCCTGTGCGGTGTAGTTTGAGTTGATTTATCTCATATCCTTGCTACTGACATCTTCTATATAGTGCATTTCTCTTACATTTTAGAGGCATTTTATGCAAGTGAAGAAAAGAGAAAATTAAAAATCAAGAAATAAAGAAAAGATTAAAAGTTAAGGGAAAAAAAGTAATTTTACTTCTGGAGTTCGGACGAGGAACAAAAAGAGAAGTTGAAGATCGTGTGTCCATAAGTGTGTAGGGAGACATGACATCCAAATTCGAGTCCCGATTGTAAAGTTATAAATCTTCAATGTTGAGAATAAGTCGAAGATAAATGAAGAAAAAATCCCGAGAATCGAATTGATGGAAGTGTAGCTGAATCGGTTCCCCTCACTAGAAAAGGCAAACCAAATCGATAGAAGAATATAGGTACCGGTTTGGTAAATTGTATAAGTGAAACCAAACCGATGATCAAGACTCAGAATCGGTTCAACACACTAGAATCAACGAACCGGTTCTCCCAGTAAAGAAGGAAATTTGCGAACCAGTTCTGCGTGACGGTTTTGAATTTTTATTTCTTAAAATTAGAGCTGTGCATGGTTCAAACACTTTAAAAAACATGAGAGATATATTATATTCTAACACCAGACATTAGGGAGTTAGTTTTTACATGTTTTTGAGAGCGTCTTGAAGGCAAGAACCCTGGGATTAATATTCTTCATCAACTATTCATCTTTTACATTGAATTCAAGGGTTTTTCTTCAATACATGTATAGTTTATTTAGTTCTTTCAATTTCTCTCATCTTTTTGTCTTATGATTAATTAGTTTTAGTTAGAAGTCTCTTTTACATGTTCGATTGCAAGTTTTACGTAAGATTGATTTCATGAACGTAGTTATCGTGTTTAGTTATAGTTACACCATGTCAGGATATAATTCTACATGGTTGGGGTACATGAACCCAACCTAGGTAATACACATTTACTTAAAAGTGATTAAAAAGTAATCCTTCATTCAAAGGTTTGAACTTTATTAAGATAAAGTTTGTAGGTCTTTTAATTCCATTTGCGCTAAGTAACTGAAATGTTTAAGGGTGCAACTGACTTCTTGATAATATCTCATTCTAGTCAAATACAATTTTTAATTTGATATTGTGAGGAGTAAAGTCCTCATTTATAGAATGCTTATAGAGTATTTGATGTCTCCTAGAATGGAGAATTATATTTTTGAATCTTTTATGTTCTATGCAATTACCGATGGTTCAAGGGATTACACCATGAATCTATTTTCTCCCATACATTTAACGTTTAAGTTAGTTCATCTTGAATATGTAGTTTAGTTATTGCTTTAATTCAAAGTGCATTGGTTGATAGGTAAATTCATAAAACATCATCTTTCCTTTGTTGCTCCGAGTCATTCGTAGGGTTAATTATTCTTCGTATTTATCGTCACGAGCATTCGTCCTATTCCCTGAGTTTGACACTCGGTTTAATGAATTTATACTTGAGCAATCGACTTAAACTCAAGTCGATAGAATCATGCACTAGAAACACTTTTGAAGTTGCATCAAGTTTTTGGCGCCATTGCCAGGGACTAGGTAGACATTTTAGGTTAGGTAGATTTTATTCAAAAAGTTAACTCTAATTCTTAAAAAAAAATCATAAAATTTAAAACTCAATTTATTTAGAGCATCTCTATAAGTCCTTATATGAAAAATCCTCAATCCATTCCTACCCGCATTCATGAGAATGCTATAGTAGAGTACGACCCCAATAGTCCCCACAATCCTAACGCTCCTCAGTTTTGGGTTCCACCTCTTACACCACCCAACTCCATTACGAGTCACTATTCTAGGGTATCAAATGAGGAATTACAGTCATTTGGAGAGAAAGTCATGTCGGATAATGCTAGTTTTGGTACGGGTGAGATGTCGTATCGCCCCGTGAGAGAGCTCTTATATCCCGAGCGAACTGCCACTCCGAGATGTATTCTACATTCGTACAATGCGGGATAATTTGACTTTTGCAATGGGATGATCAAGATTCTTCCCACCTTTCGCGGGGATTCGAAAAAGCCTTACCTCCACATACGTGAGTTTGAAAAGGCCCGCGACACGTTTAGCGATCAATCTTGCACTCAAGACGTCATTCGCCTAAAACTTTTTCCTTTCTCTTTAAAGGATAAAGGTAAGACCTGGCTATGGTCTTTATAACCAAACTCAATTGGATCGTTGAGAGATATGTAATCTAAGTTTCTTCTAAAATTCTTCCCCCCCAAATCGAATGAACTCCATTAAAGCTCCAATTGAAATGTTTAAACAACAAGAAAATGAGTCATTTGATTGATGTTGGGAGCATTTCGAAGAGTTAGTTCCCACATCATGTTTTTGAGAAGTATCGTATCATATCTTTCTTCCACCATGGGCTAAGCATAGATTATAAACAACTCGTGGAGACAATGTGCGAGGGAGAGTTGTTTGGGTTAAATGAGAACGATTCTGAGGCCCACCTTAGGTATGTTGCTAAGATAACCCCAGAGTGGGACATATCCGATCCAAATGCCCAAACCCAATCTTGACAAATGCCCATAACTCATTCTTCATCCGTACTTTATCATTTGGACAAAGAAGACGAGATGCAACTTTAAATAAACCAACTTACTAAAAAGTGACTAACGTGGTTGACTTACGGGCGGGAGAGATACCCGAATCTAATCGAGCAATGAGAGGGAGAGTGTGTGCGATCTGTTAGGTAGGACAATCAATAGATGAATTCCTGGAAATACCCGCCTACAAAGTCATTCTCCAAGAGCAAGTGGAAGCAGTCGGAGGATTTAAGGGAAATTTCATTGCCCCTCAAGATAAGTCTTGTAACCCTTCTTAGAGGAACCATCGTGGGTTTAGTTATGGGAAACAAAACTCCGTGTTTAATCCTACTTCACACATTGCCCCTCCTCCACCACCGCCTCCGCACTTTCAATAAGATCCACATATGAAAGCACCACCTCCCGCGTCGTCTATCACCCCATCGAGGAGAAATCTCGAGGATACTTTCAATAAATTCATACAATCTCAAAATGCAACCAATTCTAAAAAATGCCCGAATTTTTGCTGATATAAACACAAACATTTCAAAGTTGCAATCTTCCCTAAGTATCCAAGAGAAGGTAAAATTTTCGACCCAAGGTTAAAGACCTCCGCAAGGTTAACCTAGTGCGAGCTCCATTCCAACTCTAATCAAGAGCAGTGTAGTGCGTTAACCACTCTATGTAGTGGAAGAGTTGTTGACTTGTCACCTACTCCAGACGATGAGAAAAATGACATGGATATTTATCCCATCACGAAAGAGGCTGAAGATGCCCTCTTGAGAAACAATGGTAATGACGACACAGTTAGGCCTGAGGTGGTTGTGAAACCTCACATTGTTTATCCATGCCCTCAATGGTTAGTACCCCACTCCAAAGAGACCTCTCGTGATGATGTGTTATACGTTATTAAGAAAGTAAAGATTAATTTACCTTTTGTCGAGACCATAAAGTAAATTACCATGTATGCTAAAATTCTTAAAAACTTACTCATGGTAAAACATAGGATTAAGTTCAAGAAAAATGTGTTTTTAACACGGAACGTCAGTTCTGTACTGTTAAGCGACCTTCCACTACACTACACCAAACTGGGCGATTGGTCACGGACTTTATCCCTGACCACGTAGTGGGGGTCGCGGATTTAGTCCATGACCAAATAGGACATGACCAATTTCTATGGTCATGACCCAAATCCCGGACCCACTGCCCTGGTCACAGACTTCTGATAGTCACGGACATAGTCACGACCAATATCCCTATCCCGATTTACAATCATGTTCATGGACCAAACCCATGACCACCACCTAATTTAAAAACCATCTAGTCACATCCCATAACCATGACCATGTTCTGTGTCCCGGGTTATGGATTAAAGCCCTGACCATTTTTTCTATGATTAATCTTCATCACGGCTTTAGGCCGTGACTATGTTCTTTGTAGAAGTCAACTTAGTCACGGCTTTGGGCCGTGACCAGCAGTAATAATAATAATAAATCCTCGACTCTAGAGGCTAATCAGTTAGTTACTACAAGTGCTCCTTGGGAAACCTCTCGAGGTTCCCATGCTCTCAAATCGAGGCCACAAGACCCACATAGGCATTCTAAAATCTGGGCCATGCTCTCAAATCAGGGGTCCCGTGAACACACGATCGGTTCATATGGGCTACATTTATCCCGAGCGAGGTGTTGCCGCCACCCACGGGGCTATTTGGGTGGTGGGTCGTGGGGGTGGGGTGGGGTGGTGGTGGTGGTTGGGGGGGGGGGGGGGTTGTAGGGTTTCACCCTCTAATGATACGTTTTCAAGCCTGAGTATAGGAATTCTGAAATCTTATCCCTGCTCTCAAACTGAGGGTTGGGTGACCACGCGGTCGATTCCTACGAGTTACATTGGACTTGTACAAGGTGTTGGCACCACTTGCGGGGCCGGGGGGGGGGGGGAGCTAAGGAGTTTTGGCCCCCGATGACACATTTTCAAGCCTAAGTGTGGATATTCTCTATTTTGGTCCATGCTCTCAAACCGAGGGTCCTGTGACCACGTGGTTGGTTCATGCGAGTGACATTGGTTCCGTTCGAGGTATTAGCGCTGCTCACGGGGACAATTGTTTTTTTTTGGGGTGGGGTGGGGCGCTAAGGGGTTTTTCCCCCTATGGCATGCTTTCAAGCCTAAGTATGGATATTCTCTATTTTGGGTTGTTCTCTCAAACCGAGGGTACTGTGACCATGCGATCAGTTCATACGAGTTACATTGAACCCATGGGAGGTGTTCGCACCGTTCATGGGGCCATCTGGGGGGAGCTAAGGGGTTTTGCCCCCCGACGACACGTCTTCATGTCTAAGTGTGGATATTCTTTGTTTTGGGTCGTGCTCTCAAACTAAGGGTCCCGTTACTATGCGGTCGGTTCATACGGGTTATATTGGTCCCATGCAAGGCGTTGTCACCACTCACGGGGCCGTTTGATCGGAAGTTTGGGGTTTTTCCCCCTGATGACACGTTTTCAAGCCTAAGTGTGGATATTCTCTATTTTGGGCCGTGCTCTCAAACCGAGGGTTCCCTGACCACGTGGTCGATTCGTGCGAGTGATATTGGTCCCATCAGATGTGTTGGCATTGCTCACGAGGCCATTTATGGGGCACTAAGGGGTTTCACCCCCCCAACGACACGTTTTTAAACCTAAGAATGGATATTCTTTATTTTGAGTCGTGCTGTCAAACCGAGGGTACCGTGACCACGCGGTCGGTTCTTGAGAGTTACATTGGTCCCTTGCGAGGTGTTGGCACTGCTAGCGGGGATTTTTGGGGGGTGCTAAGTGGTTTCGCGCCCCGATGGCATGTTTTCAAGCCTAAGTGTGGATATTCTATGTTTTGGTCCGTGCTCTCAAAATGAGGGTCCCGTGATCATGTAGTTGCTTCCTACGAGTTACATTGGTCCCGTGTTACATTGGTCAGGGGGCATTTAGGGGGCGCTTTGGGGTTTCTACCTCTAAAGGCTTGTTTGGTAAGAAAATCTGTCTTTTCTGGCTTGGACAAATGCGGCGTGTTGTAGAGCTCTTTGAAATTGTTCTGGAAAGGTGTCCTAAATAATATGATGAGTTTTGTTCATAATGGAAGGGATGGTATGATACTACAAATTGTTCAAAATGTTGGGGCTATTACCGAGCCAGCACCGCAGAAACTTCTTCCTCATCCTTCTTCTCGTGAGCATAGCTTGAGTTCCCTGTGAGGCAACCTTGAGTATCTTAGAGTGCCCTATATTGGATGTTCTTGATGAAGGCCACACTCCCCATCATAAGAGGAGTCGTATTTGGAATACTCTATCAAAATACAAACGGGAAAACACATCATATTACCTAGGACTCCTTTCCAGAACAATTTCAATGAGCTCTACAACACGTTGCATTTGGCAAGGCCATAAAAAGGCATATTTTCTAGCCAAACATGCCTTTTGAGGGCAAAAATAAAAGAACCTCCCAAACGGTCCCGTGAGAGTTGCAAACACCTTGCACGGGATCAATGTAACTCGCAGGAACCGATCGCATGGTCACGGAACTCTTGGTTTGAGAATATGAGAATACTTTGAGAAAATCCAGACTTAGGCTTGAAAATGTTCCATTAAAGGGAGAAACCCATTAGCGCTCCCCAATCGTCCGAGCGATCAGCACGCACGGGACCAATGTAACTCAAAAGAAAAGTTCATGTGGTCACGGGATCGTCGGTTTGAGAATATGACGATAAGTTGATAAAATACACACTTAGGCTTGAAAATGTGCCGTTAGAGGGGAAACCCCTTAGTTCCCACCCTAAAATCCCTAAAGAAGTTTGAACACCTCACACGAGACCGACGTAATTCGCAAGAACCCAAAGGATTATCCCATTCTCCTTCCAAAAAACTATCGAACAACAAGCCAACAACCAATAATTATCCAACGGCCAAACTAAAAGAAACCAGTAATTATCCCATACTCCTTCTAATATACATTCCAACAACAAGCCAACAACCAATAATTATCCAACAGGAAAATTAAACAAAACCAATAATTATCCCGTACTCCTACTATCATATAAAAAATGTAAAAGATAATGCATGTCAATTATATAACTAGTTTAGTTAAAGTAAAGAGTAGCTGATTCCTGCGATCCAAGAAGGTCATTAAATTAATGTGTGATTGGACCATATTAATCCTAGATCCCCAACGTAATCTTTTACATGTACATTCGTTGACTAGTTTCTTTAATACGATCTTCATAAAATCAAGATAATTTAACTTCATTTTATGAACACCGTATCAATGAAACTGATTAATAAATGTATATTTATAGGAACACTTGGAAATTGAGCTAGGTCAATTTGATCCAATCAAAAACTCAAATGACTCTATTCTCAAACCGAGCGTCTTATGAAAGTAACTAAATATTCGATTGAGCATAACATATTATCGAATGTTAACTTATATAAATCATATTAAACATTTGTGAAAGTAACTAAACGTTCATACATCAAAGTAAATCGCTAATATAATGTCAATATAAAAATAGGATACAAATAAGATTGACAATGTTAACATAATATTTTGATACTCAATCTTCCTCTAAATCAACTAAAAAATACTTCAAATTAGGGTTGTCATCAAGAGCTGAATGAAAGTCTTTTGGAGCCTTCAATGCATCCACTTCACTAGTCATACCCTTTAGTGCATGCATAACAATAGACCAATTGCTATTGTTATGAACTTTGAGTTACCTTCATTATGATTTGAAAGGCACAAATAAAAGACTCGTCAACTATGCGATCTTTACTCTTCATCTTTGATAAATCTACCATAATAAGTTTGGAGTCAGGATCAACTTTGCAAACATTCATAGTATCCTCCACCTTTACCCAATCACAATAGAATGCGGTTTCTGTGAAATCTAAATAATCAAGTTCTCAATTTTTTTGGACTGTCCCATAATAGGTTAGCACTGTATTCTTTGGATTTTTATCACTTTTTCTAGTGATAGTGGTGGTCAAGGTAGAAATTGATATTCAACTATCTTGCGTCAAAAGGTTTTTCTCATATGGATATAAAATGAAATCAAAGCCATTGGTGCGTAATTTCTTAAACTCTTCCACAAAAAAATTAGGGCCTTTTTCTAGGAGTGCAAGCCTGGAAGACACATCACCTCTTTTTAGAAGATGCATTTATTAATGAATGTGTATTAGGGCATGTTTTTATCACACACGAATAAATAAATGCACACATAAGATCCAAAATTTACCTCTTTTGATACCCATGCCCTAAAATCAGTTGTCATGCAATTTCTCCTTTGTTTTTGGGAAATTTCATTCTCGTACTTCCTATGGGTAAATTGTAGAGTTTAGATCATAAAATAGAAAATACATATAATCAAAGAAGAAGAATTCAATAGATACTTACTCTCTCCATTCTTCGACTTCATCTTATGATTTTAAGACATAACAAGTTGCTTGCTCATATTGTATATTTGTGAGTTTCACCTCTTTAGGGTTTCCAAACACTAATTCATCCTCAAACTCTTCAGGTTCCGCTATTACTCCTCCTCTACGAGGATTGAATCTCCTCACCTTTTATTCTAGAATATATTCTCTAAAATATAACGATGTTTCCACATTTATGTATTCTTTAGCAATTTTCCCTCCAATATACCGTGTATTCTTCACATAATCTTTGAAGGTTTTCATTAAGTTCTCAAAAGAATACATCCAACGACACCTAACGGGACCACACAATAAAGCTTTATCGCATAAATTTATAAGCAAGTGGATGCTGATATCGAAGAATGATGCGAGAAAATATTTCTTTAATACACAAACTGCCTCGATTAAAGTTGATTTTGCATCTTTAATGTGCCTTCTATTTACCACTTTTGCACAAATTAGGGTAAAACACAAACTGATATGCATAATTTTTTTACGGACATCTTTGTGTTCAGATAAGCAATGCCGAAATAACAGAGGGATTAATTGTATGATTACATGCCAGTCGTGAGACTCGCACCACTTTAAGTCATTTCTTGGTAGTTTATGACCCTATGTAAATTACCAGAATAACCAATTGGAGTCTTCAAGTTGAACAATGTGTCTAAGTGTATCTTCTTCTCACTTGTAGTCAAAGTGAAAGAAGCCGGAGGGGTAGAAATTCTTCCTGTTGTAGGATAATTTTTTAACCATAGTTTCTTCTTTAGCTTCATATCCCATAGATCTCGACGGGACCTCTCTCCCTCTTTGGAATGAGATCCACCCAGACATGTTCCTATCAAATGTTCTGCAACATTGTTCTCCGTGTGCATCACATCAATTACATGCCTTATAAGATGATCTTTCCAGTACAATAAATAAAAAAATATTGATTGCTTAGACCATGGTTTTTATTTAGTTAGGTCGTTAGGATATCCCCTTTCTTTATGATTCAAGTTTACAAACTTAGGGTGCTTGCCTACGTACCTATTCCCCTCAGTCACAACCGTCGCCTTATCCTCGATGTTATGACCAGAAAGCCGAGAAGGTTGCATCCGACTCTAATGACCAATATGATAAAAGTTAGACTTATCATTTTCGAAAGGGTGACTTGCCGACAGAAATCTACAATGACCATTGTAACTCATCTTAAGACTATGTTGTAGACAAATGGCTTCAGTTTCCTCCCTATAAATAGGATATCCACAATAACCACAAACATTACAACTGGACAAGGTCCCATAAGCAGGAAGGTCAAGGATCGCCCACATCACCATTGCTTTAAGTGTGAACTCTTCACCCTTATGAGAGTCGAACGCCGTCACGCCTTTATACCACAACTCTTTAAGTTCTTCGATTAAAGGGGCTAGGAAAATGTCAAAATCATCATTTGGAGCCTTCGACCTGGGTATTAATAAAGATAATAATATGAACTCCTTTTTCATGCACAGTGTTGGAGGGAGACTTAAAGGAGCCATGAGAACTGGCCAATAACTTTGACTAGTACATAAATTACCTAAAGGGTTAAACCCATCAGGTGAGATTGCAAGATGAACGTTGTGCGATTCTTTTGTAATTTCATGGTGCTGTGCATTTGAAATTTTCCAAATGAGTGAATCAACCGGATGACACATCAAATTCCCACCCACCTCGCATCGAGCATGACATGTCATGTCCTTCGCTATCCACGATTTAGTAAAAATCATTTTAATCATGACCCAAGTGGAAAATACTTCAAAACCTTTTATGGGACTTGAGAGGTCTTATGATATTTTGCATGTTTGTCATTTACCTTTTCACAAATGACATATCTAGGCTCACCACATACTAGACATTCATGCTTCTCTCCGTGTTCATTGCGATACAATATTCAATCATACTTGTATGCATTAATAGACTTGTATTTCAATCCCAAGCCCTTCAAGATCTTCTTCATGGTAGGATAGGTATTTGGTAACACGTTCTCTTTTGGGAGAACTTCTTTAACCGGCTTAAGAATTCTGATTATACTGTTCCCAGACAAGCCAAATTGACTCTTCAAATTATGCGAACCAATAATTGCATATAATATCGAATGATCTTCGTCGCAATCTTTATACAACATTCTAGAAGCATCGACTTTCAACCATATATTTTCTCGGTCTCCTAGTAATTTAGTAGTAATTATTCATTGTGCGCATTATCTGTCTCCATAGGTTGGTGGTCTGGGTCTTGTGGACTCTATAATCATCGTGAATTAGGTTGGTAAATGGACGATGTGTTGGCGAATCATTTACCACTTCCACTCGTAGGTGTTCTGCAACGTGGTTAGTTACCGATAATTCTTCGATAACACGAGGTACATGTTTTTCACCGTGGTATGTCCACTTGTTATAATCTTGACAAATTCCCCATATTATTAAATGTAACTCCACATCTTCTAAAGATTTATATTTTTCTTTTATACAATGTGTGCACGGACATGTAATCTTCTCACTTTTAAGGTACTTAAAATCACATCTAATAAATTCTTGAACGCCTTTAATATAACTATTAACTAGTCGATCAGTCTTCCCCATCCACTCTTTGTATTTTGGAAGATACATTTAGTAATTTTCAAATTGCAATCATGTGTTAACATGATAAAATAAATATCATGCTTCATAGTAAAGCACTAATATAGTATCAAAGCAGAGCACTAATATAGTCAACAACGCACCAATCAATCAAACTATGAAATAACTTAAATACAAGAACACGCCAATCAACGATAGCACACAACCACTTAAACTCAAATTAAACAAATTTGTCTAATGATATTATTACAACATAAGAAAAATATTACTACATCTTCAACAAGAGAAAAACTATCCAAGTGGTAACAGAGTCTACATAATTTTAAAAAAAATTCCTTTCTCCACTATTGACGTGTGTTGGAACAGTTTCACAACCCTCATATACTGTATCAACCATGATCTGACACTTGCCCTCTTAAAAAGGTCTATTATATACTAAAGTTCCCATGATAATGGATATGAGCGTGCAATTCCCAATGACAAATTTATCGCTCAGGTCCTGTATGTAGTATTTCTCACCATAGTCAGCTTGGGTTATTGATGATGATCCAAGACCTGTGCCATGGTGAGGCACTGAGAAAAGGAATGTTGAAGGAGGATTCAGAATTTGTGGGGGGAATATAGAATAAGGAAAATTTTGAGGAGGAACCGACATTTGTGGAAGGAAATCGAGATGCATTGGGGGCAGCAAGGGCAAACAACCGGTTAAAAGGCACACAATCTGTGCAATTTTATCATTCACACCTCCCAATTCATTTCGAAGCCCCATTATATCCCCTTCAGTACTAGACTGACATTCATCATTGGAAGTGAAACACTTATTAACAGAAGAAAGCTTGTCCATGAGAGGTGCGATGTGTTTGAATCTTAGTTTTGATATATGCGACCCCAAACCTCTCGTCCTCCCTTTATGGTCCTTAGCAAAGGTTTGTGTGATGGCATCATTATCAATGTCATCAAACTGGATTGAATCTAACTAACTACTAATAGACTCTATTGATTCTAGAGTCTTGGACAAGTGAGGAGGGAAGTTATTATCTTTGTCTCATCTATCATGCACGTATAAGTTGGCCCTATTCAGCTTTTTTCCTTCATCCGGACTGTCTTTCATAGAAGTTGACCACTTATTCTTCAAATCTTCATAAGATTTTGAGGCAAGATGGTGGACATCAGTTATTTGGCTATATTCTGCTTGTTTCTCTCCCTTTGCAGCATATTTGAGTCCTTAGCCTCATTCTACAGAAAATCATTCCATTGAGAGACTAGCATCTCAATGTTCGAAGGGATATTGTTTTTGATCGCCAAAATGTTCGATCTCGATGCTCCCTTAGGGAAATTCTTCTGCCTAAGGTTTCTATGATATGTTCGGAGTTGTTGAGACACCCGAGAAAGCACCTTATTTTTTGAGTTTGGGGAAAATGAAAACCATTTACTGAGTTGCTTGTAGATGTCATCTTTAATATCTTTATCTACGAGGTTCCAATTGTCAGATCCTCCCACTCCCAAATTCATTTTTACCAAGGACAAACACTGGGCTTTAAAATGTTAAACGTGATTCTTATCCTCCGTGGGGTTATTTTCCAATAAAGAGAACCCAATGTGCTTCTTCTCAATTGACCCAGCAATTTCAGGAGCGTTGGGCGTGTGTGTTGGATTAGTGGGAGTAGTTTGCCTACTACAACTCGAAATAGGGGAGTGAATAGTTTGTGGAGTTGAGTATTGCTCACCAATTGGTGATGATAATTCTCCTTGTGTTTGTGTCAGGTTGTTGATGAGTGTTGCTTCCATTACCTCCCGACGTTATCTACAAAAATAATAAAAGTTCAATGTGTATCTATAATAATAGATTCATAATTTCAAAGTTCAATATGAAATTATAACTAGAAAAAGTTCAATGTGTATCTATAATATATTATAATCTACCTGTTCATGGTAAGACTTTAACAAAAGTTCAATGTGTCTGATCTCCATCCAGTCGGAATTCGTTTTTAAAAACTTACGTATTTTTTCATGTGGCCAATTAGGAGGAAGCGTATCTATAATATATGCATAGATGTCACCGACATGAACTCGAAATCTCATCCTCTTCAGCCTATTGGCAAGATTGAGTTTGATGTGCATATGTCGTGAGACATCACAGTCTTCGTCAATGTTTTTTGTACCTAATTCTATCCATAATGGGTGATTTTTTTCTGCCAAGCAAGGTCAGTGGTCTATCAGGATTATGTACACGAAATATCTATTGTACAGCTTCATCCCAACATTGTGGCAGGAAAAGCAATATATGATCGAACAAGTACTCTTGCTGGAGATGAACTCCATGGTTTACAAGATAGTTAAATTGTTCGATCTTCCTATTCCCATACCAATAAATCGGAGTACCCACTAAATGAGGCTCATTAATGAAAGATGTATGCGTGCGGTCCAATTGCAACCTTTCCCACTATTGTTGCCGTTTATTAGTACCGTGACTCATTTTTCCTAAGAAAAATGAATGAGGGCATAATTATAATTATTATAAATAATGGCTCGAATGAATCATTAACTAGTGATTATGTACAAGGGCGTGAATATGATTCCTATAAATTATGGCTCTAATGAATCATCAACCGTTAATTCATTAGGTTTTGAATACCTAAAAATATTAGTCATAAAATTAATACCTTACAAATATTACCCCTACAATTAATCAATTATGCATTTTTGGGACTTAATTTTACAAAGCCCCTAAAATTAATCCCGAATTTAGCATCAATATTAATGGAGATGTATATTTTTATATTTTAGCCCCAAACTTAAACCAACAATATCCATTAAATTAAAAGTTGCAGTAGTTTGAAACTTAAACCAACAATATCCATTATGTATGAGGGCATGAATATGATTCCTATAAATTATGGCTATAATGAATCATTAACCGTTAATTTATTAGGTTTGGAATACCTACAAACATTAGTCATAAAGTAATCCCTTACAAACATTACCCCTACAATTAACAGATTATGCATTTTTGGGACTTAATTTTACAAAGCCATTAAAATTAATCCCGAATTTAGCATCAATAATAATGGAGATATATATTTTTATATTTCAGCCCCAAACATAAAAATTAACAATATCCATTAAATTATAATTTTCCCTAGTTTGAAACTTAAACTAACAATATCCATTAAATTAAAATGTTCCATAGTTTGAAACTTAAACCAACATTAGTCATATATATTTATTTTTTTCTAGAATACACACGCACATACACGTTTACAGTATACACAATACACCTAATGACAATGTATACAAGCCTACATACATATACACAATACACACACATATACACACACACATACACACACGTATACACACAAATAAATACACACACACACACATAGAAATACGCACACATAAATAAATACACAGACACAAAAATACAAAAATACACACACAGAAGATTGAGATTACCTTTGAGATTGAGATCTTGATATTGACAAAAGGAGAGAGCCAAAATCTTCGGAGAGAGGGAGGGAAAATGAGGGTTTAGAAATTTTCAAGGGAAATGAAAATCTATTTTGCATTTTTTAAGTATAAAGACCATAGTCACGGCTTAGGGCCATGACCATATGATGTGACCCCTTTATTTTTAACACGTCATCATGGAAGTAAAGCCACAGTCACGACCCAAAGCCGTGACCCCTTTATTTTTAGCATGTCATCATGGAAGTAAGGCCACAGTCACGGTCCAAAGTCGTGACTCATATAATTTAATGGTCATGGACTTAAGCCGTGACCATATCCTTGTGTATTGGGTTTGTGGTCATTGCTAAGGGCCCTGACTCATCACGTGACCAAAATTTGAGGGAAACTTGGCACCATCATTGTCAAAGCTTAGAGTCGTGACCATTAGGAGTCAGGGTCTACAACTGTAACCACTACAAGATGACCCATGACCACACTGAGTCATGGATTTGGTCATACCCATTTTGGCTATGGTCACGATTTTGGGCCATGACCTTCCATGACCCCTTTACCGTGACCATTTACAGAATTTTTAGTGTAGTGACGAAAATTTAAAGATCCGGGTGCATAGACCATTTCGTGCATTATGGGGAAGAATCGAATTGAGAGAGAACTAATAGATTTAGGGACGAGTGTTAACATTCTCCCCTATTACATATAAAAGCAATTAGACTTGGGGGACCTTAATCCCACAGTGATGACTCTCCAACTTGCAGATCGTTCTGTATAGATACCTCAGGGGGTTATTGAGGATGAGATTGTCCAAGTTGACACTTTCTACTTCCCAGTGGATTTTGTCATTTGGGACGAGGAGACCTCAACTTTACCGAGTAATCATGTTCCCATCATCCATGGACACCCAATCTTAGCTACAACTAATGCACTTATTAATGCATGCAACATGAGAATGTAACTCATGTTCGGGAATAAGACTCTTAAAACAAATATCTTCAACATCACCAAGAGCCAGGGTGATGAGGGAAAATCACGAGAGATGAATCATATGGAAGAGACTATACACGAGTACGAGAGGAATCGCATGAGAGAGCCGTTAGGGGTATGCCGTGTTACATTAAGTGAGAGCGATAAATATAAAATTGAGTTAGAGGTTCAGAAGACGTGTTTAGTGCTTGATATGGAGAGCGAGAGAGAACAAGTAGTTGAGTGCGAGAGAGGGGATTTGGAGATTGAGCGAGTGAGAGAGGATTTAGAAAGTAATCAAGAAAGCAAAGTAGGAGATATGAGCTTAGAAGATTATAAAAAAGAATTCGAGTAGGTGGATGAGAGCCTCCTTGTCGAAGTCTAATCACTACTGGACTCATGTATTCATGTCGAAGAGAGCGAAGAGAAAGATTGTAATACCCCGTATTTTTATGCTATATTAATTTGGGGATTTATTAAATTTAATGTGAGTTAATTATTTAATAAAAATCCAGAAATTAATTATGTTATAATTATTAACGTGACGAGAGTTAGTAATTATGGGAAATTTGTTGAATATTACTAATGAGAAAATTAATACGTAATATTGGTTATATTGAATGTCACGAGTAAATAAAATGACAATTTTAAAAATTTGAGTCGGGACGCGCCCGTGTCGCGTCGGGACTAAACATTGATAAATAAAAGTGAATATTTTATAAGTCATTCGTATGGTCGTTTTGAGTGTGCCAATGTGACCGAAAGGGTCGAGATAGTCAGAAAAGTGTACCCGGGGGTTTAGTTCGGGTCTCGGGGCATTTTTAGGCCTAATTAGTACCCCGGGAGGGCGTTTTGGACATTTCGCAATTATGGGTAATTAAACCCACGAAATTCTAAGGGTTATATCAGATGTCTAAGGTTGTCTTCTACGGTTAGAACAACCAAAGACAAGTGACGGCCATAGGAGAGGGAAGGAGACAGCTTCCAAGGCAATCCAAGGCCCAAAATACACCCGTTTGCACCGCCACCACCACCAACGCGTAGATTGCGCGACGGCGAACGCAACCACACCAAAATCATCTGCAAATCAGAACACCAAAAACCCCAGGCAAGTGTTTATATTGCTTATTTCATTGGTGCATCTTTCATATTACTTTAAGAGTAATTAGAATGAGTTTTTATGGAAAAAAACCAAAGATTTAAGATATGAATCGCATGTAGTTATGGTTTAATTGGCAATTCTGGAAACCCTTGCCATGTAGAGGAATTACCGACGAAATTATGATGTTTATAAGAAGAAATTTTTGGAAATACTTGTTAGAACCATGTTTAAGAGAATTCTAGGGTTCTTGATAATTATGATAATTTTTGGCTTGTTAATCCATGTATAATGATAGAAATCCACATGCTTTATGTTGGAAATACCTAATATGGAGATATAATGTTAGTCGTATGAATTTTTGGACGTTTGGGAATGTAAAACTTGAATTTGGATGAAGATATGTGTTAGAACCCGTAACTGCAAAACTACAGAAATCGCAATACCTGCTTGATCGATCGATCGAGCCCAGAGCTTCGATCGATCGAGCCCCAGACCTCGATCGATCGACCCCTCCTAGCAGACTCCTATTTCCCTTTCTAAATTAGTTAAGTTCAATTTATTGTGAAATAATTCTTGGGCATCCTTAATAAAATGTTTTGGGAGATAGGGAAGACCAGTAGGACATGTGAATAAATTTTGGGACCCTTGATGTCGGGCAAAGATTGTATTTTGGGATAATTACATAAGGGTCGGTGAATTTATGATTTAAAGAGAGAGACACGTACGAGAGTTACTTTGGGACAAATGTGTATACCTACTGAATTTTATAATTTGGACAATAAAGCCATGAGAGTTGTGTGGTACGTTGGAATAATACCGAATCGAGGTTAGAAACGAACCGTTATAAGTGTTTACTAAAATATGATAATATGGATAAAAGTCGTAACTATGGGATTTGAGAATATACCCAATATTGATATGGTAATATTAGTATAGTTATATGATTGTGTATGCATATACTATTTATGTGTGAAAAACATGCCCACGCTACTTGCTATCCCTGAGGTTACCGCGCTGGGACAGTCTTATCTCGATGGGACCTTTATGGGGGATATTGACTTGTACCCTAGAAGATAGATATCCTTAGTACAGGCTATCGGAATGATAGTTCAGACGGTCCTAAGAGACGCGGGTATGTGCTTTCCTCTGAGAGACTTGGAATCTATGCTTCGCCTCATATTGTTTGTGTATAGATATCCTTGGTACAGGCTATCGCAGTGATAGTTCAGACGGTCCTATGAGACGCAGACATATGCCATCCTCTTAGAGACTTGGAATCTATGCTTCGCCTCAATATTGTTTGTGTATGTGTTAATACAGTTCAAGAGTGATTCCGAATTTGTATTTCCCTTAGTACGAGTGATACGGGGATTGGATAGTAGAGTATGCCCACACCATTGTTTTTATTTGGGGTGCTGTTATGATATATATATTTTACGAGTAGTTAATATATATATGAAATTCTGAAATCTGGAACTGCCGACTGTGATTTGATATGTAGGACATTGTTGATGACTCAAATTGTAAATACTTGTTTTGAGAAAGTATAATATGACACTGGAAAACCTTATTGATTAATAAAGTTAAAATGAGAACTTTGGTTACTAATTGAAATACTCTTTTCAAACAATTGAATCGTTAAATTTTGAATCCTGCGAATAACCTGAGATAAGTTAAACCATTGGGAAAGGATAGCGTGATATATGATGAGATAGACCACTGGGAAGGTTAGTGCGATAGGTGTGCACATTACAAGAGAGGTGAGAATTTCTCAAGAGAGTGTCGCACTAATATGTTGTTGCATTGGCCTGTATCAATTTAAATACTTGCTAAACAATTTTTAAATCATATACACTATCGGGCTCTGACCCGTTTTTCTCTCTCTCTCTCTCTTTCATATATATGTATGTACTACAGTTGCCCAGCCACAGGGGCGTCTTGCTTAGGATCCCTTAGAAGGAACGTGATGCAGCTTAGGTGGGAGTTGCAGGCCACTTTCTTAGACGATTTCATTTACTTGATTCCACTCCTATGATTCTCAGTTATTGGGGCATGTGTCGCCCTTTCCACTATTTATCTATTTTGTCGGGGCATTTGTATTTCAGTTATTTCTAGTACTGTTACTTTGGGATTTATTCAGCATGCATGTTTTACATTAAGTTTTAAATATTGGGATTTTGGATGTTGAATGTTTAAAGTATTTGGATTATGTTCCAGGATAATTGTTGTATGATTCTTACTTATTAAAAATGTTGTTACTAATTAAATAAATAATTTTCCTTTAAAATTAAAATTGGTCAGAAATGTTGAAAAATGGTTTTGACACTTAGCTTAATTAATTAGGGTGTTAATTTGGAAAAAGTTATTTTTACGACAGTGATGCTAAGAATGAACCAACTGTTCACCTTGATTTTAATTTAATAAAGGAGTGATCGCCCCGTATTTAATTAGGCGGGGTGTCACAGGTGGTATCAGAGCATCAGGTTCTAGTGTCCATAGGATTTGTACGGCTTATTTCGCTTTCAGCTTAACGTTTTTGCTATAGAGCCCTATTATAGGATGGTTGTATTCTTGCTTTCAAGTTTAAGTCTTCAGCTATTTGAGATTTGTTAATGACTGTAGACTAATAAACTTCTTCACGTTTCAGATGCCTCCGAAACGTGCACCGAAGGATAGGCGTGCCCAGTCCAAGCAGCCAGCAGCTCCGGTACAAGGCACTATGAATGCTAATGAAGTAGCCCCCATTGTTGCTCAGGCGGTGAATGCCGCGCTAGCGGTGGTTCAGCAGGCTCCACCCCAGATTCAGGCGGTGGCGCCAGTACCAGCACAGCTTCCATCTGCATGGGAGAGGGTTAGGTATGCTTTTCAGAAGGCGCATCCCCCTGAGTTCTCTGGTAGCTCAGATATCGTCACAGTCAACCAATGGAAGAAAGACATCCAGCGGCATCTTCGTATGTACGAGTGCACCGACGTGCAAAAATTGTTGTTGGCTTCCTTTAAGCTGGTGGGGGCCGCTTTGCAATGGTGGGAGTCCACTACCACCTCGGAGGAGAGGGACACGATCCCTATTCAGTCGTTCTGGGAGCGGTTTGACCGAAAGTACTTTCCACCCGTCGTGAAGACTGACATGAGGCGGAAATTACTGAATTTGAAACAGAAGAATTCTACCGTAGCTGAGTATGAGGAGGAATTCATGAGACTTCTCACCATCGTGCCAGATGAGGTACCCACTGAGGGCAAGAAGATTATGTTATTTGTGGACGGGTTAGCTTGGAGGATCCGTCAGCATCTTATAGGGAATCTATCTCTGACTACTTTTACTGATGTACTCAATGCTGCATTAGTACATTGCCAGGATCACTGCTTCCATCTGCAGGGAAGCAAGAGAGCAGGAGAGTCCAGCCAGCAGGGCAGGACCAGGGGTAATAGTGGTAATGGGGCACCATCTCATGGAAAGACTCGTCAGCACGAGCAGAGTTCCCATTAGGGGGACCCTGCTAAGCGATTCCGTTCAGATGATTCCTGGCAGGGATTTGGGGGTTATAGGCAGGGTTAGCAGGGCCAGCCTAATCATCAGGGCCAGCAAGGCCAACACTGACAGCAGGGTCAGCAGCAGGGCCAATAGGGCCAAGAACGTGTTCATCAGGGCCAGCAGGGCCAGTGGCGGGGAGGTAACGGCCAACAGGGCCATGGTCAACAGGGTCAGAGGGGAGGCAACTTCAAAGGCCGATGTTTTGGGTGTGGTAGACACGGCCATAGGCACCAGGATTGTCCGGAGGGAGATAGGGCTCCACAGCAGCAGGGTGCCCGTAATGAGCCACACATACCACTTTTTTCGGCTGCCCTCCCAGCTCCAGCCCAGGTACCAGCCGTTCCAGCAGCTCCATTGCAGCAGGGGCAGTTACAGTACGGACGTGTCTATAACGTCCACCAGGCAGCAGCTCCACAGGCACCACCCGCAATTGAGGGTATATTTCCTATCCATGGTACTATGGGTCGGGTTTTGTTTGATACTGAGGTGACTCATTGTTTTATAGCTACACATTTTGTGAAGGCCTTAGGGTTGTTAGCCACAGCAGAGAGCACAGTGACGTGTGTAGACTTACCACTGGGGAGTGGGTCGCTTATCTTCTTTATATGCCGAGGAGTGGGGGTAGAGATTGGTAGTTTGGTATTACCTGCAGACATGTTAGTCTTAGATATGCATGAGCATGATGTTATTATCGGTATGGATTGGCTCGCATCTTATAGAGCCATGATTGATTGCTTCGGTGGGAGCATTGTTTTTGCCATTCCGGGGCAAGAGATGTTTGTAGTGGCGATGCCTCGCCCAAAGGAAGGTTCAACCGCTCATTTGTATTATATAGAGGAGGATACCTCTAAGGAGGTTGTGATTCCGTTAGACTCGATTCCAGTTGTTCGAGAGTATTCCGATGTGTTTCAGGAAATACCAGGCCTACCCCCCAGTCGAGAGATAGACTTTGTTATAGATTTATTGCCAGATACTAGACCTATAGCACGCGCTCCATACCGTATGGCTCCGGTGGAGATGCAAGAGTTACGAGATTAGATAGAGCAGCTGTTAGGTCAGGGCTTCATTCGCAGGAGTACCTCACCTTGGGGCGCTCCAGTTCTGTTTGTGAAGAAGAGAGATGGTTCACTGAGGTTTTGTGTAGACTACCGGGAGTTGAACAAGGTCACGATACGGAATAAGTATCCGTTACCTCTAATCAATGATCTGTTCGACCAACTGAGGGGAGCAACTTTCTTTTAGAAGATAAATCTGAGGTCGGGGTACCATCAGCTACGTATTAGAGAGCAGGATGTTTCAAAGACTGCCTTCTTGACGAGATATGGGTCTTATGAGTTCAGAGTGATGCCATTTGGTCTCACAAATGCTCCAGCCGTATTCATGGACTTAATGAACCGAGTATTCAGAGAGTTCTTGGATCAATTTGTTATCGTCTTTATAGATGACATTTTGATATATTCACACTCCGAGGAGGAGTACGCTGAGCATTTGAGGCAGGTTGTTCAGACTCTACGAGAGCATCAGTTGTATGCTAAATACGAGAAGTGTGGATTCTGGTTGCGAGAAGTACAGTTCTTGGGCCATGTTATCTCTGCGCAGGGGATTGCAGTTGACCTGAGTAAAGTGTTGGCGGTGAGGGAATGGGGACAACCCACGACACCGACGAAAGTGCGTAGTTTCTTGGGGTTAGCTGGATAATACAGGAGATTCATTCGGGGATTCTCCAAAATAACGGGTCCATTGACGAACCTGACTCGCAAAGGGGTACCATATATTTGTGATGATGCTTGTCAATTAGCTTTCGACGAGCTGAAAGACAAGCTTACTTCAGCACCAGTTCTTGCTTTACCGAAGTCGGGTGTGGAGTACGTGGTTTACACCGATGCCTCTTTACGGGGACTTGGGGGAGTACTTCAGCAGGAGGAGAAGGCTATAGCTTTTTCCTCTCGCAAGCTTAAGCCGCATGAGAAGAATTACCCCACCCACGACCTGGAGTTAGCAGCGGTCGTTTTTGCATTGAGAATATGGAGGCACTACTTATTGGGGGAGAAGTTCCGTTTGTTCACAGACCACAAGTCACCGCAGTACCTATTCACTCAGCGAGAGCTGAATATGCGACAGCGCAGATGGTTAGAGTTTGTGAAGGACTATCAGTTTGACATACAGTATCATCCGGGGAAGGCCAACGTAGTTGCTGATGCGTTGAGCCGTAGACCGGTAGACGAGGTAGCGGACGTCTGGAAAGCAAAGTGGAAGGAGTTAGGCCACCAGGACGCAGTAGCCCGTTCCTTCATATCTGTTATGACAGTCACACCCGAGATTGTTACAAGGGTGATACAGGCCCAGACCACAGACCCATTTTGCCAGGAGCAGGTTGTACGACTTTTAGCCGAGGGTGCTGAGTCCTATTCTGTTAGTTCTGATGGGGGTTTGAGGTTTAATGGGAGGTTAGTGGTTCCAGAAGGGGCAGAATTGCGTCATGCAATGATGACCCAATCTCACGGGTCCCGATTTTCAGTACATCCTGGAGGAGATAAGATGTACCAGAATATGAGGAGGTAATACTGGTGGAGAGGGATAAAGAAGGACATTGCTGAGTTCGTGTCCAAGTGTTCTACCTGTCAGCTGGTAAAGGTGGACCATCAGAAACCGTCAGGATTGCTTCAGCCATTGGAAGTACCCGCGTGGAAGTGGGAGAGTATTTCCATGGATTTTATTACAGGGTTGCCTACATCACAACGGGGCCACGATTCTATCTGGGTGATTGTAGATCGTTTGACCAAAGTGGCTCATTTTCTGCCGGTGCGGACAGACTATACCACGGGTCAGTATGCTCAGTTGTTCATTGCTGAGGCTGTCAGATTACATAGGGTGCCCCTGAATATTGTGTCAGATAGAGACAAGATTTTTGTGTCACGTTTCTGGGAAAGCTTTCAGGAGGCTATGGGTACTGAGTTGAGGTTGACTTCAACTTATCACCCACAGACAGATGGATATACAGAGCATACTAACCAGATGTTAGAGGATATGCTACGCATGTGTGTTCTTGATTTTGGAGGAGGTTGGGAGCCACATCTTCCACTGGTAGAGTTTTCTTATAATAACTCTTATCAGTTTACGATTGGTATGGCTCCATTTGAGGCTTTGTATGACAGGCCTTGTCATTCTCCAACTTGTTGGCTCGAGGTGGGGGATAACAAGTTGCTAGGACCAGAGGTAATTCAGGAAACCTCCGCGAGGATTGAGATGATCAGAAGTCGCATTCGAGTAGCCCAAGACAGGCAGAAGAGCTACGCCGATGCGAAACGGTTCTTTCGGGAGTTTAATATGGGGGACCAAGTGTTACTGCGTGTATCTCCTATGAAAGGAGGGATGAGGTTCGGGAAGAAGGGGAAATTGGCCCCGAGGTACGTGGGACCATTTCCCATCATCGAGAGGATTGGGCCGGTAGCATACAGATTGGGACTGCCAGAACATTTGCATCGCATTCACGATGTATTCCACATCTCGTCGTTCAGACGGTATCTTCGGGATGATATGACCCCTACTCACATTGCGATAGATGAGATAGACTTATAGCCTGACAGCTCTTACGAGGAGAGACAGGTGGCTATCCTAGACTATAGTGAGAGGAGATTGAGGTCGAAGATAGTTCCACTTGTGCGAGTCCAGTGGGAGTATCATAATATGGAGGAATCCACTTGGGAGCGCGAGGCCGATATGCGTGAGAGATATCCAGATTTGTTCTTACCAGGTATGCCTTGTTTTCTGAATTTCGGGACAAAATTCCGTTATTAGGGGGGAAGTATGTAATACCCCGTATTTTTATGCTATATTAATTTGGGGATTTATTAAATTTAATGTGAGTTAATTATTTAATAAAAATCCAGAAATTAATTATGTTATAATTATTAACATGACGAGAGTTAGTAATTATGGGAAATTTGTTGAATATTACTAATGAGCAAAGTAATATGTAATATTGGTTATATTGAATGTCACGAGTGAATAAAATGACAATTTTGGAAATTTGAGTCGGGACGCGCCCGTGTCGCGTTGGGACTAAACATTGATAAATAAAAGTGAATATTTTATAAGTCATTTGTATGGTCGTTTTGAGTGCGCCAAAGCGCTCGAAAGGGTCGAGATAGTCAGAAAAGTGTACCCGGGGGTTTAGTTTGGGTCTCGGGGCATTTTTAGGCCTAATTAGTACCCCGGGAGGGCGTTTTGGACATTTCGCAATTATGGGTAATTAAACCCACGAAATTCTAAGGGTTATATCAGATGTCTAAGGTTGTCTTCTAGGGTTAGAACAACCAAAGACAAGTGACGGCCATAGGAGAGTGAAGGAGACAGCTTCCAAGGCAATCCAAGGCCCAAAATCCACCCGTTTGCACCGCCACCACCACCAACGCGTAGATCGCGCGACGGGGAACGCAACCACACCAAAATCATCTGCAAATCAGAACACTAAAAACCCCAGGCAAGTGTTTATATTTCTTATTTCGTTGGTGCATCTTTCATATTACTTTAGGAGTAATTAGAATGAGTTTTTATGGAAGAAAACCAAAGATTTAAGATAGGAATCGCATGTAGTTATGGTTTAATTAGCAATTCTGGAAACCCTTGCCATGTAGAGGAATTACCGACGAAATTATGATGTTTATAAGAAGAAATTTCTGGAAATACTTGTTAGAACCATGTTTAAGAGAATTCTAGGGTTCTTGATAATTATGATAATTTTTGGGCTGTTAATCCATGTATAATGATAGAAATCCACATGCTTTATGTTGGAAATACCTAATATGGAGATATAATGTTAGTAGTATGAATATTTGGACGTTTGGGAATGTAAAACTTGAATTTGGATGAAGATATGTGTTAGAACCCGTAACTGCAAAACTACAGAAATCGCAATACCTGCTTGATCGATCGATCGAGCCCAGAGCTTCGATCGATCGAGCCCCAGACCTCGATCGATCGACCCCTCCTGGCAGACTCCTATTTCCCTTTCTAAATTAGTTAAGTTCAATTTATTGTGAAATAATTCTTGGGCATCCTTAATAAAATGTTTTGGGAGATAGGGAAGACCAGTAGGACATGTGAATAAATTTTGGGACCCTTGATGTCGGGCAAAGATTGTATTTTGGGATAATTACATAAGGGTCGGTGAATTTATGATTTAAAGAGAGAGACACGTAAGAGAGTTACTTTGGGACAAATGTGTATACCTACTGAATTTTATAATTTGGAGAATAAAGCCACGAGAGTTGTGTGGTACGTTGGAATAATACCGAATCGAGGTTAGAAACGAACCGTTATAAGTGTTTACTAAAATATGATAATATGGATAAAAGTCGTAACTATGGGATTTGAGAATATACCCAATATTGATATGGTAATATTAATATAGTTATATGATTGTGTATGGATATACTATCTATGTGTGAAAAACATGCCCATGCTACTTGCTATCCCTGAGGTTACCGCGCTGGGACAGTCTTATCTCGATGGGACCTTTATGGGAGATATTAACTTGTACCCTAGAAGATAGATATCCTTGGTACAGCTATCGGAATGATATTTCAGACGGTCCTAAGAGACGGGGGTATGTGCTTTCCTCTTAGAGACTTGGAATCTATGCTTCACCTCATATTGTTTGTGTATAGATATCCTTGGTACAGTCTATCGCAGTGATAGTTCAGACGGTCCTAAGAGACGCAGACATATGCCATCCTCTTAGAGACTTGGAATCTATGCTTCGCCTCAATATTGTTTGTGTATGTGTTAATACATTTCGAGAGTGATTCCGAATTTGTATTTCCCTTAGTACGAGTGATACGGGGATTGGATAGTAGAGTACGCCCACACCATAGTTTTTATTTGGGGTGCTGTTATGATATATATATTTTATGAGTAGTTAATATATATATGAAATTCTGAAATCTGGAACTCCCTACTGTGATTTGATATGTAGGACATTGTTGATGACTCAAATTTTAAATACTTGTTTTGAGAAAGTATATTATGACACTGGAAAACCTTATTGATTAATAAAGTTAAAATGAGAACTTTGGTTACTGATTGAAATATTCTTTTCAAACAATTGAATCGCTAAATTTTGAATCCTGCGAATAACCTAAGATAAGTTAAACCATTGGGAAAGGATAACGTGATATATGATGAGATAGACCACTGGGAAGGTTAGTGCGATAGGTGTGCACATTAGAAGAGATGTGAGAATTTCTCAAGAGAGTGTCGCACTAATATGTTGTTGCATTGGCCTCTATCAATTTAAATACTTGCTAAACAATTTTTAAATCATATACACTATCGAGCTCTGACCCATTTCTCTCTCTCTCTCTCTCTCTCTCTCTCTCTCTCTCTCTCTCTCTCTCTCTCTCTTGTATATATATGTATGTACTACAGGTGCCCAGCCACAGGGGCGTCTTGCTTAGGATCCCTTGGAAGGAACGTGCTGCAGCTTAGGTGGGAGTTGCAGGCCACTTTCTTAGACGATTTCATTTACTTGATTCCACTCCTATGATTCTCAGTTATTGGGGCATGTGTCGCCCTTTCCACTATTTATCTGTTTTATCGGGACATTTGTATTTCAGTTATTTCTAGTACTGTTACTTTGGGATTTATTCAGCATGTATGTTTTACATTAAGTTTTAAGTGTTGGGATTTTGGATGTTAAATGTTTAAAGTATTTGGATTATGTTCTAGGATAATTGTTGTATGATTCTTACTTATTGAAAATGTGGTTACTAATTAAATAAATAATTTTCCTTTAAAAATAAAATTGGTCAGAAATGTTGAAAAATGGTTTTGACACTTAGCTTAATTAATTAGGGTGTTAATTTGGAAAAAAGTTATTTTTACGACAGTGATGCTAAGAATGAACCAACTGTTCACCTTTATTTTAATTTGATAAAGGAGTGATCGCCCCGTATTTAATTAGGCGGGGTGTCACAAAGATAGGATAAATGAGGTCCTTCTGCGTGACCATCCACCCGTGCCACTTGAGTCTTAGGATGCGATCGAGGAGATTACTCGAATCTCGAGAGATTTAGAGCCTGACCCATGCATTACAGAAGTCAAGGGAGATCTAGGTTCAGCACACCCTTTCAATTTTAACCGAGATGTTCTCTCCAAGTAGGGACAAGTGTGTTACTATTTGATTAGGAAACACAAGGATCTCATTCACCCAGTCATCACGAGACTCAAGCTCTCCTCCTTATCTATGGGGCTGGTCCCAACTTGTTCCGACTATTTGTTTACGATCTGAGGATGGGGAGACGAGGAGAGTATCGGACCCCGTATAGGGGGTTAGATGAGTTTTTAGTGGAGATAGATAGGTCATCATACCCCCAACGCGTATGGGGTGATTTGTTTTTTAATTTTTTATTTTTGAGTAGTGTCTTTGAGTTATATAGTGTCTTTTCGCATTTTAAATACTTTCTTGTTTTATTTGTCTCACTTATTATTTTTTGTTTTATCTTTTAGTCCTTTCGATTGAGGACAATGCAAAAGTCTAAGTTAGGCGGTGACAAGTGCGTCTTTTAAAAAAGTCTCAAATATTTAAAATGCCAAAAAAATTAGAAAATTTAAAAAAAATTGAAAATTTTGAAAACGTTAGAAATATTTTCCTTTAAAATAAATAAAAATTGGAATCTAAATTTTTCAAAAATATTAGTAAAATTTGGTTTCAAGTCTCAAATTGTAAAAATTCAAATGCACAAAGACAAAATTGACCAAAGATGGAAATTGAAAGAATATTAACGACTTTACGAGTAAGTGTGGAGATTAATCAACCCGGTGAAATTTTAAATCTATCGATTTTTGTGAGTAATTAAATCAATAAGAGTTAATGGTTAACTCAAAGTTCAATTCAGAGTTTAAAAGAAGTCGTTGAGGATCTCAATTCCTTTGTTTTAATCGGTTACGGGAAGCGTGTGAGACGCTGTCTTGAAAGCGCGCTGAAATATCTCTAAACTAAATTCATCTCGAGGTGCATATGATAAATTAACGAGTAATTCATATATGTGAATTTATGCCATCGTTTGTTTACCCAAAAATATTAACCATAAAAAGTAGTGAAAAAATTATCCTTTTGCTAGCCCAAGCGAGACTAATAAATTATTTTCTATTCATTTGTAACTCGAAAAACCCATTTAGCCCGGAGTTGTGAAAATAGAATAATTCATCAACAACGTCCAAATAGTGCATAAAAAGGGGCCGGAAAAAAATAAAAGAAAAAAGCTCAACAAAAATAGCAAGAAAAGAAAAATGTGAAAAAAATGAAAAAAGAGAGAAAAAAGAGCAAAATCCCGAAAAACACTAACGGACATCATAAGAACATTTTTCATTTCCGAAGTTCCCAACCATTCCCAATTTTAACCGAATACACCTCAAAACTCAAGAAAGTCCTAAACGAGTCCTAATTGCAAATTTAATTATCGCGTGGAGAGCTAAGACATGAAAAGATAGGATGAAAGATTAATTCTTGTGAGTAAGAGGCGATGTCTCCCGTTTTTTGATGACCATAATTCGATGATGAGATTTTTTCACCTCAAATAATTATGTCTTTCATATTTGTGTTCGTGAATTTGTGTTTCATTATATTTACTCTTCATATCATACACATTGAGATAAAATAGTCACATTTCGAGTGATTCGTTTATGAGAGCATTTGTTAGCGTTCGACTCAAGACGAATTTTTAAAAAGTAACATAATGATCAATTGGTGGAAATTAGCGATTAAATTTTTGGTTTCGCGCACACACAACAAATTGAGACTCTTGAATATAAATTTACAGTGACTATTTTTGGGGAATTTAAATTGTACAGTTTTTAAGTATTTTGATTTTTCTTTGAGTCAATTTTTTTTTGGGTATGTTCACTACAGACCCTCACGAGACACAACTCGTCCTACTAGGATAACCTAGGGGTTTAAACGCTTGTTGCATAAGGCAAACGCAATCTATTTCCCGCGAAAGAGGTATTCTATCCTAATAACATGTTTTATAATTATTTTGACCTTGCTTTGATACTTTTGCATTGCTCGATACGATCAAAGTTCTAAGTTTGAGGGGTTTGATTAGGTATAAATTCTCCATATTTATGCCCTTAATTTAGAGGCTTTTATTACCCCGTGTGGTGTAATTTGAGTTGATTTACCTCACATCCTTGCTATTGACATATTCTATCTAGTGAATCGACTTTCATGTATTTCTCTTACATTTTGCACATATTTTATGCAAGTGAAGAAAACCAAAAACTAAAAATCAAGAAAGAAAGAAAAAAAGAAAAGTTAATGGCAAAAGAGTATTTTTACTTTCAGAGTTTGGTTGAGGAACTTAAAAAGAATTTGAAGACCATGTGTACACAAGCACGTAGGAAGAAATGACATCCAAATTCAAGTCCCGGTTGCAAAGTTATAAAGTTTAAAAATTGAGAAGAAATCAAAAGAAAGGAAGAAAAAATCCATAGAACCGAATCGATGGAAGTGTAGCAGAATCGGTTCCCCTCACTGGAAAGAGAAAACCGAATCGATGGAAAAATAAGGGGGAGAGTTTGGTAAACTTGAAAAGCCAAACTAAACCGATGATCAAGGATCAGAACCAATTCAGCACGCTGGAATCAGCAAATCCGTTCTCCCAGTAAAGAAGGAAATTTTTGAACCGGTTCGACGTGACGAATTTTGAATTTTTATTTCTTAAAATTAGAGTTATGCATGGTGCAAACACTTTAAAAAATGTGAGAGATATATTCTATTATAGCACCAAACATTAGGGAGTTAGTTTTTACATGGTTTCAAGAGATTCTTGAAGGCAAGAACCCTATGATTAATATTCTTCATCAATTGTTCAGTTTTTACATTAAATTCAAGGGTTTTTCTTCGATACAAGTATAGTTTCTTTATTTCTTTCAATTTCTCTCATATTTTTGTTTTATAAATCACTATTTCTAGTTATAAGTCTATTTTATATGTTTGATTGCAATTTTCACATAAGAATGATTTCATGCAATGTAGTTATCATGTTTAGTTACTATTACACCATGTCAGGCTAGATCTCTCCAGGGTTGGGGTACATGAACCCAAACTAGGTAATACATTTATATTTAAAAGTGAATAAAAAGTAATCCTTCATTCAAAGGTTTGAACTTTATCGAGATACAGGTTGTAGGTATTTTAATTCCGTTTTCCATAGGTAACCGGAATGTTTAATGGTGTAACTGGATTCTTGATAATTTCTCATCCTAGTCAAATACAATTTTTTGATTTGATATTGTGCGGAATAAAGTAATCACATATATAATGCTTAGATAGTATTTAATGTCTCTTCTAATGGAGATTTATATTTTTCATTCTTTTATGCTAGAGTGTATCCTGACTATATTTTCACCCATACATTTAACATTTAAGTCCGTTCATCTTGCATACGTACTTTAGTCATTGCTTGAGTTCAAATTTCATTATATGATAGGTAAATTCACAAAAATATCACCTTTTTGTTTCTTACTCCGAGTCATTCATAGGGTTAATCATTCTTCCTATTCATCATCACGAGCATTCGTCCTATTCCCTGAGTTCGACACTCGATTTATCAACTTTACACTTGAGCGACCGACTTACACTTGAGTTGATAAAATCACACACTAGAAAAACTTTTAAAGTCATGTCAACTCACTTATCCAGTATTATTTCACTCTATTTTTGGGTATGCTCGCCCATTAACACTTTTATTCCATCCTCAGGCCTATTTGCCTAATATTACTCTGCTTAGGATTTGGCCTTCATCGTAACATCTGTAACTCTTATGGGAGGGTTGAATGGTTACCCCTCTACATTGTCCCCCTCAAATAAAAGTCTTTTTTTAGTTGCAGACGAAGATTTTTGTATGAGAATGCATCTTTAGGGACTCAAAGCGACTCAAAAGAAATCATTAATACTTTTTAATGAACATTTAATGCTCTATCAGGGAAGTCATTCTTAGGATTATTTTGTTTCTTGAGGAGACACATGTTGCCTTGGTAAGTCATTTCCATTATTTAGGTAATGATTACCCCTACTTTCAAACCATCAGTCTTGCATGCATATATCCTATATATACCTTTGGCCTCCTTTTTTAAACTTGCATCGCCATTTACACTTGTTTTCTTAAGAGAGAGAAATTCTTTTGAGCGATTTGAGAGCTAAAGAGACCTTCAAAACCCTTTTATTTTTTTATTTCTCTTTACAAAGTACTAAAATCCTTGGCTTCTATTATTTTCTCTTCTTTTCTACCTCTATGAGTGAGGTTTTTAGGGGAACTTTTCCCATCCATGTCACCATAACCACTTCCGCTGCCATTAGTGATGTGTCCATCGCTTCATCTTTGGTGATTTGATTTTCTGCTACCACCATCCTCATGGTGGTGTTGGGTCCTCTGTGGGTGGTGCTACTACTTTTTCTAAGAGGCAAAAGGAAATTTTTGGAAAATATATCAAAAAGGGATTTCTCGATTTATACTCTTTCCCCATTCTTTAGCAAGGATGACAACTTTGTTCCCTCGCTCAAGCGATTTGAGATTGAGTTTATGGAGAAAATTAACGAGTGACCAATTTTGGAATTTGTTGAGTTTGAGGATTCTTATGTAGTTCTTGCTAATAGCATCATGCGAGTTCAAGTGGATAAAGGTGAATTCCCTTTCTCCATTGTGAACATTGACGTGTGTGGAGGGGCTCTAGAGGAATGATCACTATGGGTTGACCATGATATTCGTGTCTTAGCCTATTGTGTTGTTATTCATGGATTGGGATTGACTCAAACTAGTACCAGTTTAAAGGCCCATACTATCCTCAATTGTATGAGTTCCTACAACATTTTTCTTTCTCAATGAAGTGTGATTCTCACACTTTTGTTACCTGTTGGGTGGAATTTTTTTATTACCTTCGAAGATATCTCTAAGTTTAATAGTTTGCCCATTTTTGGAATAATATATTTACTGATAGCTATGGGTACTCTATAGAATAGGATATGGGCGAGGAGCTCCTTCACAATTTAGAAGAATGTTCTCTCTATGTTGGTATTACCCAAACTAAAACAAGAAAACATACCCTTGACAAATAAAAAAAGGCATTGGTTCAATGTTTTCAAGCCAATGTCCAAAGAATAGGTTCAGAATAAAGTGCCTAGAAGTAAGGATGGGCCAAAGTTGACATCAAAGATCCATCTTTCCGCCTTTTTAACACATTCCTAAACATGTTTTCATTCAAAAGGAGGCCAAATCATGAGTTAATCTTTAGTTTGGAAGTTAGGCTTGCTCGTGGAAGAAACATTTCACTCTCTTCCTTCACATTTGATTCATGTACACTTGGTTGGATCGTGCTCATTTGGAGATGGAGCACTCTCATGGAAATTTTGATGAGGTAAATTTTGTTAGGTCTTTTATATTAATGAGTTATTTTTTGAACGATTCCCAAATTGGGCTCCTGAGCCTCGTTCACTTCATAATCATTCACTCTCATTTATGGGTGGCATAAGAAATCCCCTAAGAAATCACTCAACTTATTTTGGATAATATCGACGAGTTCTTCCGTCTCTTTCTAAAGAGAGTAAGGGGCATATTTTCTTAGGATTTTTTCTCTGGTTCTCATGGTACATTCCTTTGTCCAGCAAATGTTGAATCTGTGATGGATTTCCCTCATATTTTTATGATGGGTTTTGTTTTTCCTTATAATCTTCCATCCTTAACTGAATTCGGCCAAGGAATTGAATTTCATCACTCCGAGCGAGTAAGGAGATAGTTTAGGTATGATCAAGGTACCTACTCTCCTGATTTTCGTCCTGCCTCTTTCGAGAAGAATTATATTTGGAGGCCTATTCAAATTTCAAATCTAGGGGGATGGTTCGATGGAATCTCATTTGGGTAACTTTTCTATTCCCACTTGTGACTACCTTCCTTCAATCAACTATTCATTTTTTTAATTTTTGGCATCATTAGATTTAATTGATAAAGCATTGTATCCAAGACACTCCTCCTAAATCCTTTATTGCGAGTGTCCCCTCATCTGATAGATATATGTCCAAGTGAACCCACAAGAAAGCTTCACATCATAACCAGGTTATCAGGACCCCCATAACAAAGTTATCCTGTCCTTATAAATCCTCTCTGCATAAAAAAGTATTTATTCAAAACATCTTGAGGCCAAAGCTCAATAGTATAAAGGAAAGACTAGGTGGAAGGTTAGATGTGAATTCCCCTAAAATAAGAAAGCATCTAGACACTAATGTTTCAAATTTCATTCCTGCATAAGTAGGGGAGGTTGCTTCTCCTCCTTCTCCAGTGAAGACATGAACAACAAGACAAAATAAAAAGTCGTGAAAGTCTGTTGGCCCCTCTATTTTTAAAGATCAAGGTTCAGAATCTAACACTTTCTGGGTTGAAAAATCATTTCATACCATTTGTAAGTAGGGTTATGAGGCTCTCGAAGACATTATTTCCCAATTTTTTTCTCCATTTTCTACTCCCTTCTTCCACTAGTCCAACCATTGGACCCTTGCCTTATGGACAAACTCATCATGACAAGCTTGTAAGTGTTTTTGTTTAGTTTCTTACTTTTCCTTTTATTATATCTTCATATGAGTTGTAACTTATGTTATTACTAACTGCCCATCATTTTAGAGCAGTCATTTTCTGTAGGGATAATTGGACCCTTAGGGTTGAGGGTAGTTACTTCACCCTCTTTTCCTGCCATTCTTCGTGCTTTATTTCAACATGAAAGGAATTCTATGGTAGTATCTTCTATGGCTTTCACATGAGACATTTGTACATTTGTTAGGCATATTTATTCTTTTCTTTTACCCTTTTGGATTTTAAACCCCTAAACTCTAGCACATGTGGACTAAAATCTTCCACGATTTCTCATATAGCTCTATATTATATTCCCCACCACTGTTAGGAATTCTTCTAAGACTTCTCACTCAGTCAAAGTATTCACCACCTTACAAAGACCTTTATTTAGTCTTATTTATGCGTTCTCTACTAACTTGTATTATTTTTCTAAAATAGGTGTCTTTGGCTCCTCTCTCACCAATTACCTGGCCACTTTCTTCCCCGCAACGAGTGTTCCCCTAGTCCAGCCCCCAGCCAGCGTTGTGGATAGTTCTGGAGAGATATTCTTTGAGAACCTCCTTTACTTTCTTTAAATACCTTTTTTGTTGATAAAATAATGTCTATTTTACTTTTCATTAACATTATATTGCAGGTCGTTCCCATGAGTGATCCCCGTACTACTGGGGACATACTTTTCGTCACATGGATAATCATTCCTCTTTTACCTCCATATAGGAGGATATATATTCCAAGGTTTTATCTTCCCTTTGACATGAGGCTCAAAGGTCAGACCCTTCCTGCTCAGGCTATCTTTAGTGTGGCTTCGAGTGGGCCTATTGCTTAGATCACATATTTAATGTAGGTAACTAATTGTATAATTTTGTTATTTTTGATAACTTTTTATTGACAACTTTTTTATTGACAGTGTAGTGAGAGTATACCTCCACTTCCTGTTGTAGACTTGAGTGCTTCCCCTTCCATTGGGGTTCAGGTGCTTGAACTGGTTCACTTATATGCTTGCTGTCAGAGTTCACACTTTGTTTTTTATGTGTTAGTATCATTACTCAGTCTATCTTTTTTCTTTAATGCTAGGTGAGTATTTCCATTACTCCCTCATCTACTATGTATCCATCTAGTGCTGCTGCAAGTAGTTCATAACCTATTCCAGTGCAAGTATTAATCTAGCATGTGTTGATTTCCTACTTGCAAATTCTTTGTACTTGTATTGTTTTTTATGACTATTCAAATGATAATATTCTCTCTTTTTTTAGGTTGACATCACGAGCGTTCTCATCATTATAGAACCTCAAGTCAGTAAGGTCGTTTGCACTAAGGTATTATTCTATGATACTTAGCCCCTTTAATCTTTCTTTTACTATGCAAGTGTTCTGATAATATTTTGTTTCATTCTCTTATTTATAAGCTAGCACATCATACGTTCCTTTAATTATTGAAACTCCTGTGAGTATATCTATGAGTGTCTTTAAGGTATTATTCTGTCATACTCGGTTCCTCTATAAATTTATTTTACTATGTAAGTGCTTAAGTAATACTTCCATCTTTCTTTATTTTCAGGTTCATGATACAAATGTTCATTTATCTATGGATCATTCTGTGAGCATTGCTGTGAGTAATCCTTATGTATTATTCTATCACACCTGGTTCTTTTATAACTTGATTTTACTGTACATGTTCTCATGTAACACTTTCATGTTTCTTTATTTTTAGGTTAGTGATACGAGCGTTCCTCTATCTGCGGAAAATTCTGCAAGCATTGTTGTGATTTTTCTTTAGGTATCATTCTGTCATACTTGGTTCGTTTATAACTTTCTTTTACTATGTAAGTGATCGAGTGACCAGCCCTCCTTACATTGTTTTTAGTTTATTGGTGTTTTTAGGTCAGTGCCAAGAGCTCTTCTATAACTGCTGAGTTTGGGATTAGGTAAAAAGAGCAGCGCAGGCTCTCTGGTAGCATGTTGATTCCTATTGGCCTATAAGTGAGTCCTTTTCCTTTTCCTTTTTATTAATTTATGCATTCCCCTAACTATTTTACTTATCTCATTTCTTTATTCTTCATTTTAGGAAGAAATAAAAAAGGCAACGGAGGCTGTTGAAGATGACGAACAAAGTTCTAAGGCCACTCGTTCTAATGGGGTTGAGGAGGAAAAATCCAGTAAAGAGTTTTCCCCTCCTTTTGAGGATATCTTTATATAGAAAGGTTTTAATGCTATAGAACGTACACTCTTGAAACTTTCATGAGGGATTTATGGCACGAGCACCATTCTAAAAGGTTTCGCGAACCAGTGCGATCTATCCCAGAATTGATCTTCGAGCATCACCTTGAGTCCTTTATAGCTAAATGTGTTTGTAAACATTGACAACATAATTGTTCTCAAACTGAAGGAAGTCTCCAGTCACATTAATAAGTTTAATTTATCTTCTTCTACAGATGTGACAAGTGTCAGTGCTCGTACCTTTTTAGCAGTTATCAAGGACTGGAAGAGATGTTATGCTTGATTAGTTTAACACTTCTATTTGTAAACTTATTCATCCTCTCATGAATAAACTAATGAAATATAAATACTCCGTGAGAGATAGGGCAGAGCGGGTGCTGGGAACACAAGTCCCACTAGGTAAGGGACGGTTCAAACAAAACAAAATGTCTATTTTTAAAATTTTCAATTTTAAAGAACACAACTTTAAAAAACACCAATTTTGAATCTTTGTCGTGAAAAACTGATTTATCCAAATTTTTTAAACTTAAAACATACATCTAGGTGACAAGAAGATAAAATAAGAAATCCAACATAACACGTCGATGTACAAGGAAAATCACAAAGGGAAAAATCTTGGACGACCCAACCAAATAGTTCACTATGATAAGGTTTTTGCAAAGACAGATAGTATAATTTCTCAACGACTTGTCCCCGTTGCAAGCCTTAAAGTTATTCTATCTTATACCTCTCCTCCATAATGCAATAATGGAGTCCCCCCACATAAGAGGCCACAACGCATGGGTCCATGCACGCCTCGATATCCACCGATGAGGCTCAACAACTGTTTACCGATTTGAACACGGAATCCATTACTTCATCATCACAACACATCAAAAAACACGTACGGAGTCCACCACACGAATTTCACTCAATATGTAGAGACATAAAATTTTATGCCCAAACAAAAGATTTCAAAACATATGAATATGAAGATCTCCGATCTTTAAACTCAAAGGGTGAAACTAGGGTTTTGGAACTTTGGTAAACTGGTGATGAATTAGTCTTTGCTAAATATTCCAAAAAAATTTGATTCCAACACACCTTAAATAATGAAAACATGAGTTTATAGGAAACAAAATCATTCAAACGATATTACACAGTTCATTTTAATGAGAATGAGTTTTTGGTTTAATGAGAACCAAGTTCGTTCGGATGAGAACCCTTTTTCGTTCTAATGAACTTTCGGCGACCTTCTAATGAATTGTCCACTGTTGAACAAAGATTCTTCATTTGATGTTTGTATGATGCACACTGCAACGAGATTCTAGAGCTGTTCTAACTAGATCTCACTTCATTCGAACGAAATAGCAATTTCGTTCTAATGAGGTTAGAATTTCGTTCTAAAGACTTTAAAACCAAAAAATAATTATCTCCAAAAATCATTTTAAAATTAGTTCTAAACGATTATTTCAAAAATTACACCTAATGGACTTAATGGGTTATATCATGTATGCACCATATTTTCAACACCATAGGTATCATTTTAGTATTATTGTTGATGCCAAACTCCTATTTGGACTTTTTTGAAAATTTGGGGAGTGACACTCTGAGTTTAAATAATTGTTCAAACACGTATTAATCACATTTTAAAATGTGTCCAACCATGTAATCAATTAAGCTACGTATTTAAAAGTGATAAATTTAATTCTTAACATATGCCTTTTATATTTTAAAATTAATTTTGTTATTAATATTCAACTAGAATAATTATTGTATAAAAATATCTCAAAATATAAAAAATCATCTTTTACATGTTCTTTTTGAAGAAATAAAAGAAAAAAATTTTAAATGACATTCATTGTGGATTCGATATGTTAGCTTATCACTACACATATAAAACATGTGTGGTTAAAGTTGAAATTTTTTCTATTGAGGTGAAAAATCGACAAAAATGACAACGTATATATACGTCGCTCGTTTTTTTCCTAATAGAAAGCCTGAGGCCACTATCACTGTCCGATGGAGAATGGTTCCAACAATAGTGAGGATGCTATTCCCTAGTGAAGAGCCTAAGGATAAGATATTTCCAATCATAAAACGGTTCAAGTCATGTGAAGGGAAGATGAAGTTATCAGAGTTAGCCAACTTTCACATGCTGTAGGGCATGATGTACTTCAAAACCGTGGGTGGTTTCCTAGAAGAGTGTATTGGGGAAGAGGAAGCTAGAGAGAAGTTATAGGCAATGCAAAAAAGACACCGTGGGGATATAGATATCCCACTTTATGAATGGCTGCAACAAGGGAACTATTATTATCCTACCATGAACATAGAGGTTACTTGCGTACAACAAGGGTACTTAAAGTTCCAGATAAAGTTTGATTAATTTTGGGAGATGAGAGGCGACCCTACATCGCCCATATTAAAGATGGAAAGCTACTAGTTTACTGGGATGATGAGGTTTACTTGAAGAAAAGAGTTTCCCTATCTACTTGGTATATGAGGAATTATAGGAAAGGGTATAATGAGAAGGCTTTGAGATTCATGCCAAGGGAAGAAGTAGCGAAGGCACTGAAAGAAACCCACAAGCTTCATGCGTGGGTGTTGGAAAATTATGGGATCAACTAATTACCTCGGGGTACTATTGGCCAAAAATGGAAGATGACTCTATAAGTTTTGTAAAAAAAAGAGCATGCCAAATTCGTAGAAATATGGTTCATCCCGCAGGTAAGTTTGCAAAGCTTATCTACTATATATCCATTCCACCCTTGAACATTTGATTTGGAAGGAAAAATCATCCCACACTCTCATGAAAATGATTTATCCTTGTTTCCACATAACTATATATTAAATGCAGAAAATCGATTCCTTTGTGAAGTTGTGACATAGTTCATTTAGTAATATCCAATATGTAGGTTTGGCATTCCAAAGGTCATCCTCACAGATAATGGCAAGAAGTTCATGTGCAAAGAAGTACACATGCGCACCAATAAGTACAAGATCATCCATAACAGTTCGAGTATCTTCAATCCGAAAGGGAATGGTCAAGTAGAGGAAACCAACAAGACACTAATCAACATTTTTAAAAAGAAGTTAGAATACCTATCGGGAGCTTAAGATGATAAATTGCCTTGGTTTTATGGGCTTACATAACCTCCAAGAGGAAGTCAACTATTTTTACCCTATTCTTTCTAGTCTATGGTATATAGGTTGTCTAATCGGTAGCATTAGATGTGCCTTCGGAATAAGTGGTCCCAAGACATAACCTGGTGCCAAATTCAAGACATGTGCAGTTGGAAGCTTTGGATGAGCATCATGATAAAGTTAAAGAAAACTTTAAATTCTACGCTCTGTAGCTGTCTAAATTTTATGAGAATTAAATTAAGCCTAGATAATTCCAAGTGGTAGGCTTAGTTTTGCAAGAATCCACTCATTACCTGAGAAGCATGTCGGCCTCAAAGTTCAAACCTAACTAGGAGGGGCCTTTCATGGTGCGAGGAGTAGGGAGATCAACATACATCCAAATCTCTGGGTCGGAGAGTGAATGCATTCAATTGATAAATTGCAAATGGATTAAGAAGTATTATGCCTAAGGTACCCTAATTTTTTTTAGTTCATTCTACAAAGTGAAAAATCCTCACGTAAAAAAGAAAAATTGTTTGTGACTCTATTGTAAAGGCACAATTAAAAAATATATTATTTTTGGGCAGTGAATACATTAGTGAATGTTAGTTATGACCAATTACTTCATAAAATCTATGATGATGTTTATAATGTTTATAAGTACAGATAACTATAAAGTTTATCATGCAACATTTTACAAAGTTTTACGAATAGATGCATTTAAAATATGATTTTGTTTTTGTTAAGTCAATTTTACGAACAAAGAAGATTGAGATTCTCACAATATACGAGAAAAGTGATTTAATTTCAGGAGCATTTCTCATTATACTTAGGGGGTATAGATCTCCCAATGATAAAATATAATGAGCAAGGAACCTTTACATTTAATAATTTGAGGGACAACCTCCCAGAAAAGAGTACCCAACAAAATATGGCCACATAGTTTTGTTGAGAAATTCAATAACAAAAAAAGAAAATTTTGCAAGTTATCTAAATAATTTGTATGTCACCCATAACAAAAAAAGGTGGGTTGACCCCAAATTCTATTTCATAAAAAAAATATAGGACGAGCATCCCGCCGAATATGGGAAAGTTACTTTACTTGCTAAATTGGAAGCAGACACTCCCACATAATATGAGAAAGTTATATATATTACTATCCAAATTGCAAGCAGACACTCCCATAGAATACTGGAAAGTTATATATATTACTCGGAAATTGCAAGCAGGCACTCCCATAGAAAAAACGAATAATATTAATTTACAAGCACATGCTTCCCCATAATAAAGGGGTAGTCCACAATGTGTGAAATAAAAGAATGAATGAAGAATGTAAAGTGCAAAAATTGATATCAAAAGATTATCTTTCATTTATATATGCGACCTCCTCGAAATAAGACCAAGTCGTAATATTAAAGATGCCACATAGAAAATTATTACATCAATAAACCAAACGAAAGATAATGTTCTCCTGAGAGTAAAAGTCTCCAAAAGAGAGGCTAATCTCTCGAACAACGTTGTCTTGAATCTTAGCTAGTCGAGCAGCCACCTTTGCTTCGCTAGGTAAGAATTTGGTTTGTTTTTCTTCCAGAGCTCGAATGTGCTCACAAATGCCATCAGCCTCATAAAGGCACTTGATGAATGCATTATTTTGTATTTTCTATATTTAAATTTATACTTTGTTAGTCCCATTTTATTTTATTTAATAAGTTCTTAAAATCATTTTGTTAAAAATGGAAAAAAATGCAAGAAAAGTTGAATTCATACTCAAAATGGTAATTTTGAGTAAAAAATGGGCACTTTGATAATTTTACAAATTTTTTGTCCTAATTTTTGAAAATTTTTGTCTATTGAAATTTTTATAGGTATGATGGAAGTTGGCACAAATTGATGATCAATGCGAGAAAAGCGAAAAAAATCTGATTCTTACGGTCATTCAAAAAAAGGCATTGTCTCATTGTGAAATCGTAAAAAAAATCAAAAAATTTTATTCTCCAAATTGGATAAAAATCAATATTCGTGTTCAACAAGAAAATATAATACTCCTCGAGGGGGGGGGGAGTTGAGTCCGTAGTGTGATCGGTTCCAACATTGTTCGACTAATCAAAGAGAGTTTCACCCCAACTCAAACACCTCACCCCTTGCCTTATAAATGGGACCCTTGGGCTCACAATTTCACACACAATTTGGGAGAGCAATTTTTTAGTGATTGTATTCAATTTGAGGGCCAACTTTTTATCATTTTTTAGAGAATTGAAGATTAATGTGACATAACTTATTCTAAGTTTGATTTATTAATAGAAATTTCTACTCATTCTTGTAATTTTGTTTGTCCTTTATCATGGCATCTTAATTATTCTATTATACTAAGGTTGAAGTTTATCATAGTTATCTAATATTGTAACGTTAATTTAATGGTTGTTTATTCCCTACTCGCTAACTATGATAAACTTCCCAGGAAATATAGTTGACAATATTAGCTAACTATGATAAAATTCACCCTAATCCTAATAGATTAATTAAGCTACCATTATGAAGGACAAAAATAATTTGCAAGAATGAGTAGAAATTTTCATTAATAAATCAAACTTACAATAAATTTTGTCACAATAATCTTCAATGCTTAAAAAGTAATAAAAACTTGGCCCAAAAATTGAATACAGTCACTAAAAAATTACTTAAATTAACATGTTTTACTTAAATTAACATTTTGAATATGAATTCAACTTTTCTGGAATTTTTTCCTTTTTTAACAAAATGATCCTAAGAACTTATTAAATAAAATAAAATGGGACTAACAAAGTATAAGTTTGGATATAAAACATACAAAATAATGCACGCATTAATGCTTGTAAGGACAAATTTCCAATCGGATCAATTTGTTTGTAATTGTATTAATTTTGGGAAAAAATATTTGAGTCATAGGTTAGACTTTGTACTGTCAAAATCGTAAGCTTATGACATGTTTGATAAAGATGAAGCACCCAAGCTTTAAGGTTGGATTCACATCATGACGTGTTTATCGTGCCAAGTTTGTTTGCACATTTATCGAGGGTCTCGTAGGTATGAATGCATTTTGAATATGGTCTTTGAATATTTTTTAAGGATGTTTTTTTGGAACAAAATCGTTTGAAACTAATTTTTAAATGATTTTTGAGGATTTTCTTTATTTTTAAGTCGTTAGAACAAAAACGAAATTGCTATCTTGTTCGAACGAAGTGTGATCTTGTTAGAACGACTCTAAATCTCGTTGGAACGTGCATCTAACGAACAGAAAATGAAGACTCTTTAGGGGATAATTAGTTGAAAACTCATTGGAAGTTTATTAAAATAAAAAATAGTTCTCGTTCGAATGAACTTTGTTCTCGTTACAACAAAAACTCGTTCTCATTTGAATGAATTGTGTAATCTCATTCAAACATGTTCAGAACTTTCAAATTTGTGTTTTAATTATTTAATGGGCATTGGACATAGATTGTTTTAGAACTCTAGGAGACAAGTATTTCCTCACAAATTGACCAAAGTTCCAAAACCCTAGTTTCACAATTCAAGTTTAAAAATCCAAGTTCGTAATATTCATATGTTTTGACATCTTTAGTTTTGGCACCAAAGTTTATTTCTTTTCATCTTAAGAGAACGTGTTCGGTGAAGTGGTCTCCCTACGTGTTGTTTCTTATGTTGTGATGATAATGCAGTGGATTTCGTGTTCAAATTTATAGACGGTTGCTAAGCCTCATAGGTGGATACTGATACGAGCGTGGACCTGTGCGTTGTGGCATCTTGCGTGGGTGGACTCCTATGTTACACTGTGGATGAGAGATAGAATATAAAAGTCCGTCAAGGCTTATGATGGAGACGAGAGGTTAAGTAATTATATTGTCTATCTTTGTAAAACCTTATCATAGTGAACTATTTGGCTGAGTCGTTCGAGGTTTTTCCTTTTGTGGCTTTACTTGTACATCGACGTGCTATGTTGGATATATTATTTTGTATGCTTATCACCTAAATGCATGTTTTAGGTGAAAAGATATAATGGATAAATTTTTTTTCACAACAAAATGTTTAAAATTGGTACAAAAGTGTTTAATGGGTTAATTTTTTTAAATTTGTGTTCTTTAAAATTGTAAATTTTAAAAATGGGCTTTTTATTTTGTTCGAACCATCCCTTGCCTAGTGCGACTTGTGTTCTCAATGTCGCAAGGCCCTGTCTCTCACACAGGATTTGGCTTTCATTACTCTCTTAGAGATTGGATGAATAATTCTACAAACATAAGTGTCAAGTCCATTAATCATGAAGTGATATCAGATCTCGAAGTCCTTGATAGATACCAAGAAGGTACAAGCGCCGACACTTATCATATCTCTAGTAAAAGTTAAGGTAAACTTATTAATGTGACTGAAAAGCGCCTTCTGGTTGAGAAAAATTAGGCAAGCAATGCGTATGAAATCAACATTTAAGTCTAAAGATGAGGGGGTTTGGTTAGCAGTACATGAAGGGTGGTCTCCACCTATCACCAGAGATGGAGAAGAAATTCATTAAAAAACTAGTAAAATTGTGGAGTAAGGCTAAGCATAGGTTAGCAAATTTTCAATTGAGTTTTTAATGCTCTATATTATTATGTCACCCCGCAGGATTTCTATCTTATTATGATGTGTGAGACGTCCAAAGAGGCTTAAGACATTCTCCAAATCACCCATGAAGGAACTAGTGCAGTTAAGGCTTTCAAACTTCAAAACCTCACCACTCAGTTTGAAAGAATTAAGATGATGTCAAGTGAGATCTTTGATGATTTTTATGCTAGACTATCCAGCATAGTAACTAGTCTTTTAACTCGAGAAAATATACCTGACAACCGAGTAATCAAGAAAATCTTAAGGTCGTTGCTTGGAAGATTTAATCTGTAAGAGGGGAGTCCTCTCTGAGTATGGGAAGTTGCAATATAAACGGAGGCTTAACTCCGATTATTGTGATGATGAATCACTAAACAATGTGTTATCAATAGTGATAAGATGAACACAATGTATATGAATTCACAGACTTAGATTGAAATCACAAAAGAACCTATGTACAACTCAGAATAAATAATAAATTAACCTCAGAAATAACTCAGTTAGAGGGAGAATAAAATAAGCGCTCTTAGATACACCTTGGTAGGTAGCTCAAACACTAAAGCCCCTCCCATAAGGATCACAACAATAAATGGTAGTAAAGTCTTGGAAACAACTAACATTAGTGGGTGAACAAATGCTCTTGTTTCAATAACTATGGCTCTCAGAAAGATATCTTTTTATTGTGAAGGACCCTCTCCTTAAGGACGTGGCTGAGCTGTATATAGCCACTAACCTTATTCAAGTGGTCTCAATCTCCAAAAACATGAAATACCACCCCTCATACCTTTATGTCACTAATATTAAATGTTCATGGTCTACGTCATAGGCATTAAATTCCAATAGGAACCTTTTGGCTACCAACTATTTTAGTCATCTGGAACACATCAGTAATCATCCAAAAAACTGTATGATAGCCCCACAAACCACCAAGGTTTACCTATGTTTGGATTTGGACAGCATGTAGGTCGCGTGTGACATCATTCAAAGACGATGTGGCATTTTGTAAAGGACTATTTGGAATAATGCTCAATGTGAGATGGAACTCATGGTTACTTTGGATAAGCTCTATCAAGTTTTAGTCCCTCAATGATTTACCAGGTGTATCTGGAATGATTAAGTCAAGATTTAACGTTGCTTTGCTTCTAAATCCTCCAAACCAGTTCCCTTTGAGGTTACCTTAGTCAGTTCATTCGATAGAGCATGAAATATCTCTTAAGCCCTTCCACACATGGTCCCTAGCGAATACCGTTTGACCTCTCCCTCATATTACAAATCATTTTAACGTACAAGTTATAATACATGTTTACAAATAAATGAATTGAATAAGTACAAAAAATAGTGAAAACTGAGCTTCCTCTAGTAAGATTCTTCTGATAAGCTTCATGTATAAGATTCCTCACTGAGTTTACTCTCTGAGCTTCCTTACTGTGCTTACTCTCTGAGATTCTTCTGGTAAGCATCCTGTATAGCATCCTCACTGAGATTCCTCTTTGAGATTTATCAAAGAGCTTCCTTCTCGCGTTTTCATCCTAACTGACTCCTGAGCTTACGCGCTGGCTTCTCCACCTTTCTTAATTAGGAGGGGGAGTTATCTCTAGTCACAAGACTACTTTTAGGTTCCCCCTACATTTTCCCCTTCATGGAGATATTTTTTGTGTGGCCAAGAAATTTTTACATGAAACATCTCAAGCTGAGAAACCTTCATTCTTCAAAATCCTCTCTTGTGTGCCCAAATTCGATCAACACCGAGCAGACTTCCAATTAGGGAAGTTCGTTGACTGAAACATTTTAAATTATTTATGAATAATACCCTCAGTCAAAAGAAAGGGCACTAAAATTTTTTGTTTGCATCCTAGGAACGTCAATCTACTAGGTATTCTCCTCCCTATAGTCCAATCATTGAGGAACATGTTCATGAAACATCTCCTACTCCCTGTTACTCTATGATATGACTTACATATTTTTGACAACCTCATTCTTGACAGGCAGACGAGGCTGCTGGCAAGATTTCTTTGGGTGAGTATTTGACCGCTCCATCTATAAACATTGATGGAGCCACCTCATTACCAGAGAAGGATCACTTGGACGCTCCGCAGTCTCCCATCTTGATTGTGCTTCCTCTGGAAATTATGCCCGATTGTTCAAGTCCACCAAAGGTACTTATTTCTACCTTCAAAATTCTTTAAGTGTAATCTTCTGTAGGCAAGACTAAGTGTTGGGCTTTTTTTACTTTTTAAGTGGATGTTGTATCAATTGTTAGGGATCTCAGTCAGTGTTTTCCCTTAATACCTTTGGCGAGGGTCGTCTTGGACTGAATTCCATGGGAAGCTTTGGAGGAGGTATAAACTAAGATTACATATTTTCCTTTTCATTTTCCCCTCTTTGCTAATACTTAGACAAAAAAATTTCTTCTTTCTTTTATGCATCTCTCCCAAGGTGGTCCTTTTACTGACAACCCTTAGGTTCCTCTTGCCTTAGTGGGGAATGGTCCCTCCGCCACCCCCACTGAAGTTCCTATTGCCTCATTTGAAGTTGTCCCCTATGGTTTACCTGATTCATCTAGAGAGTCTTATCTTGAGGTAACTCTTGTGTTAGTGGGTGGTGGACCTTCCTCACAATATCATGAGGCAACTCCCCAAGAGGAAACCCCCTTGAAGGCAGTCCCATTAGGACTTATTAGGGAAACCGAAGATGGTAGCATTCCCCCAAATCTTTTTGAAAATGTTCAAGATTATTAGGTCTTTTTCTTCTATATTGCAATATGCCCGAACTCAAAAATAACAACAACAATAACAAAAAAAAAATAACTCACACCTACTTGGTGACTTAGCAATACAACTTTTTAATATTTTTATTAGCTTAAAATCTCACACTGGCTTGATGACTTCATAACGAAAATACTTGCTAAGGTTTTAACTCAATGCATCCTTAGTGACTTACCAACGAAAACACTTACTAAGGTTTTAACTCCAAACCTTCTTGATGACTTATCAATGATAACGCTTGCTCTAGTTTTAACTTAAAATCTTACACCTTCTTGTTGACATAGGAATGAAAATGCTTTCTAAGTTTTTTTTGACTCATTCTTCGATTACTCATGTTTCATTCTCTGCAGGCTTCACGGGAGCCTACTTTTCATGTCCGCGGATTCTATGTACTAAGTAAAGAGTGTAATAAACATAATAAATAAATTAAAGGCAACAAAATTAAAATTCTTTTACAAGGGATATGCCTAGCATCTTATTACATAGTTGGGTTTGAAATAAAATATTCAGGAATCATAAGAGTTGATAAGTTGTGGTGTAGATATTCCAATGGGGACTACCATCCTTGTGTGCTACCACCCATACATATGTAAACAAAAAGATTTTTCATAGGTAATATAGAATAAAAGTCCAAACGTATGGAAGGTATCTCGTGTTCTTCAATTTCATTGTCCATCTGGAAGGAAAACAATTAAGCCGACATGTAAAGTAGATAATTTTTATTTCAACACAAGGTATGAGAGAAAATGTATTGTTAGAGAGTAGTTGGATTTAATATTGATATCAGAAAAATCTAGAGGAAAATTGAAATTTCATAGAACTGTCAGGGGTATACTAACTTTTAATGATATGTAAATGAATAATATGGTAGAGTGTAACCGGATAAGTTGTGTCTCAAGTTATCAAGATAAGGGTTCAGGTTATAACAAGATAACCCATACATTAATGGTTATATGGGCTTCAATCGCGTAGACATACCATTACAATATCATCCGAAGCATAATATATACTTGGACAGGAAATTCAAAAAATGTTGGTGGATAATTATCATAATAAAGGCTTGGTACACTTAGCTAGAGTTGGACTCATATGAATGTAGCAAATAAAAAAAAATTATGAACTCAACATCTGAGTCCTACATGCCAATTAGAACAACCGTGGCATACCAGGGTCTAATACCTAAATCGTAAGGTATACTACTAGGGGTTTCACTAATAAAAGTCATAAATTGCAGGGTAATATGCAATTAGTGTAGTAGGTTGCAGGATTATACCACAATTAAGGGTAAAAAAGAATTCAGTGGCTTTTATTGAAGTAACAAGCTGTGACGGTTTATTGTGTTTAGGGATAACTGAAATACCGAGAGACTCAATATACGGAATAAACATGAACTGCACAAATGAGTTCATAATTAAAATATGCGTTCAAAATTATCACAAAGTGATATAACAATCAGTAATTATGAAACACATAAGGTCAGTTTGATTAATACTTAAATTAAAATCATCTACTTTGAATTTTTAATTTCGAGTTTGTGCGTCTAATTCAGTAGGGTTGACAGAATAGTCTGAAATCATGGAGTATCAGTAGGTCATATATACCCAAAAGAATGCTTATATAGTGTATTAGGATACTAACTTACAAGAAGTTTCAGTGTAAACATAACTTAAATGGTATAATGTATAATTTTTATAAGTTTTAAAATAATTTTTCTTTTTATTTCTAGTTGAATTTGGATTTAGTGATAAAATAGCTTTATTTGAACTAAAGAACTTCTAGAAAACGTTCGGAGGTGTTTTGAGATACTTGGAAAACTCGTCAAGTGGTTATATGTAAAATTAAAACTTAATTTCAAACTTTAAAGTTGGTTTTCTTAAGAAAATTCTTTCCTAGGTTCCCAATAGGATGATGTAAAATAAATTTTGTTCAGAATTAAAAAATAAATTGTTTGGAAAAAAAAAACCAATTTTTGGAAAAAAAATCAAAATTTTCTGACTGGAGACGTGCCCTCACATACTCAGTCAAATATTTCATGCGCCTAATTTGACTCTCACTCATATGCGTGTCACCCACTCATGTTCAACCTTCGTTCATTTGAATTTAGGGTTATAAAACTTTGACATTAAATTTGAGACGTTTTAGGAATCCATTTGAGTTCGTTCCTGAATGAAAATTTCATAATTTTTGAAGAGGAATCCAACCAAATTGGTTTTAATAATTTTGGTGGGTTGTATTGAGCTATTGAGTTTCTGTAAAAATGTCAAAAATTTGACTAAACATAAGTGATTAAAAGCTATGATTCTTGTTCCGATGTTATAATGATTTTGTTTAATGTTAACAATGTAGCAAAATGCCTGATTTGAGTTATATTGGTAGAAGAAAACTCTTGAATTTGTTTTCTAAAAATTACAGGCCCAAAAACTTTAAGATTTGTTTTGAGGTATTAAAACCTATTATTGGTTCAATTAAACCTTGAACCTAAGTTCCTGAGAACCTCGCTCAACGTGCCTCACTTTGAAACTGGTTCAAAGTCAAGGAAGCATAATCCACTATTGAATCTCAAGCTTTAATGGAGTTTTATGGTTTTTAAGCTATTTCAGTGCATGCACACATTAACTACATGCAGAAGCATAACCAAATTAAAGAAACAAACTTTCAATAATAAAATAATAGAACTTTGAAAACTCTAAAATTTTTACATTGGAAAATCTCTCAGCTAGGATGAGTTTTTACTAAGGTGAGAGTGGGTATTTATAGGGTTCGTGGGTAGGTGTTGATAATTGGTTTTGGAAAGAGAGAAGGGGACGAAATGGCACAAGAGATTCAATTTAGTCAAACTCTATTTCGACATTATCAGAATAAAACGTAGTTTAAAACATCTAAAACACTTTTAAAACATTTTAAAACATTTATCTTATAAAATTACATACTTTTCTTTTATAAAAATAATTCTGAGCACCATTAATTATACGCATTCATACCTGTGTGATCTCGGAATGCAATTAACTTGAAGACGAATAAACTTGCACCAATAAAACTTCGGTATGATTTATTCTTTAAATATTTTCCACAACGCCTTCGATTTCTTCAATATGTCATAGACCAAGTGGGATCATGATAAAATAAAATCTCCCTATGACATATTACAAACGCAGTTTTGTTAATGGAATTAAGTCAAAACAATACAGGGACTCAATTAAAAATTTATGTCCGTACAAATCTCGCCCTGTGACTATTCTGGGACAAAACTAAACCAGTAAAATGCCTAACTCGGGCCGTCAAGCTGTACGACGCCTAAATCCCATCCCATAAAACCAAAATAAAAAATTACAGGACTAGAACTAGAATATGTAGCACCGGTAGGCATGAACTGTCTGAATGTGATGTAGGCTTGAAATCTCGAATCTCTGAATCATATCGACACACATGAAACAGACAAATAAATACCCAGTGAAGTATGGAGGAACAAATGAAACCAATATATATATCCAAATGATACCAAATGACAATAGATACCAATATGAATAAACTCTGAAAAATCATTTGTTAAACAATTTGAGCAACAAAATGATACGAATTTTTACTACCAATTTGTAATACCAATTTGTAAAAATTTGTAAAATATGTAATAAAAAACATGCTCAAAGCTCCCCCTACGTAACATACATCTCTCCCCCTTTTTGTCTCGAATAGATAATCCGTTGAAAAGATAAACCAATGAAAGTATCTAGCATGAAGATATACCAATTTGAAATATGAAATCACTAGATAATCATGAAACAACCAGCTAAATATGATCAAGTAATGACAAATCAGTAGCTTGTAAACCAAATTAATCACACAAAGAATATAGCAAACTAATCAGGTGTGATAAACAAAATCATATGCAAAATATGAATATGAGACGGTAAAACTTGCATATAAACCGGTCAGTCCAGAAAGTTTCCAGCAGTACCAAAAATATCACAAAGTAAACTAGTGGACTACAAACCAACTAGAAGAAAAAATCCAGGCTATCGTTCGAACGAGCCAGGGACGTCGCTCAAACCAGATGAGTACGTTGCTCGAATGAGACTTCGCGCGACATAGAGATGTCGTTCAAACAAGTTCTCGCGACAAGCCAAAATTTCCCAATTATATTTTTGCCCATCGAAAAAATTTCTAGAAAAATCATACAGGAAGGGCCTGACATCAGCGAAACAGTGCTAAAACAGTAATATTTCTACCAAAACCGCAAAAACTCATAAAAACTAACAAAGCGAGTTACATACAAACATAATACCAATGTGCTCAAACATGGACATGGAATGTATGGGCGTGAAACTATAACAAATGAGTCACAATTCCAACACAAAGAAACGATCAAGAAGCTCTAAATGATATCGATAAATCATCAAACTTTATCATAGCCACAAGACAATTAAAATGTGAGCTTAATGAACTAAACATACTACATACACACAAATCCAGAATTTTGACGATTCTACAAATAATAGCATCAAATTGCAATGTTTGAGCATTAGGATTAGTTGTGCAAACCCTTTTAAATTTTCTCCAACCAATCTCCCTCATAAACATACTTTTTCAAGTTCTTTTGAGGTTTCTAGAGTTCTCAATTTAGAGAAAATCTTATTGGCCCTTTTTATTTGCATATTGCTTTTTCTTTTGGGATCTTTTAAACCATGGCTTTCACTACGAGTTAATTTTGAAGTCTCGCAGCCCTTTCTCGTGAATCACTCATCATTTTTTCAATTAGGTACCAATTCAAATCCTCATGGTAAACGGTTCTTATATGCACACTTCTCCTTAAGTCTACTTACGCATAGATGAGAAGATTTAGATAAGAATGCCTCACCAAATTCAAATATGCAAGAGAAGTTAAACATCCATATAAACTCGTGCATGTGTGCAGTGTTGGCATATATACAAAGTCGAATCAAAATGCATATCAACTTCGAAACAACCCCATATAAACAATGGTTAAGATCATTCTAAGCATTGATAATAATGACCAAATGTCCTAGACACATGGATAATGAAACAATGGAAGGGAGTCCAAGAACACCAATATGCCACATCAAACATGCAAACTCAAAAAAAAAGAAAAACCAAATAAGAAAACAAAACTATTTTCGATTTTTCAAAAATTTTATCGAAAACAAAATCTTTTTGTATTTTTCAAATAAGACTCAAACAAATGAAAAATATAATACAAAGAGATAAACATGTCATAACACTAGGAAGAATATATCATGAAGCAAAACTAGCATATGACAAACAATATCATACAAACAAGTATGCATAAAAAATAACATGTGACGAATCATGTGCAATCATGTGAGACTCAACCAACCTAGCATTTAGCATCTCCAAAATGGATTTCCTTACCAAAAATGGTGTATACCTAGCAAAATGGGTTTTGGGAACCAATGGGACACTACGTTTAAACTTCCTAGGGTCTTTTCTAAGATCAAAACAAAAACTCCTAAGGTGACCTTTCCTACCACAATGCGAACATGTGAAAACACGACGAGGAACGGGACCTTTTGGTTGACCTTTTATAATACCCTCGGATGTTGTTGATGCTCTAAAACAAACTATGGTTTTGGCTTTAACATTCTAACCACTAGAACAAGATTATCCGCAACCATCACTACTCGATTCATTTAAATCTTTTTTTAACTTCAAAACTTTTGACTCAAGCAAACGATTAAACTCCTCAAACTTTTGGGAATCCTTCTTTAAATTTTCAATTACCCCTAGAAGGTTATCTCTCTTTCCCTCAATATGATGAAACTTATCCCTTAGATTCTTCTCATGTGCCACAAAATCATTAATCGAATTATTTTCCTCAACATCACAAACCCTAGAATTTCTCAAATCCTCTAACTCTTTTTCTAAAACGAGGACCCTATCATAACTCTCCTTTTTAGAAAATTTAAAAGATTTAAAGTCATTAAATAAAGTTCCAAACTTCTCACTAATGATATCTCTTTGAATTTGAAACGTTTTCAAATATCCAATCATATTTTTAAAACGGGAATTTTCTTCCTCAAAAGCTTCAATACGTTTTGCAAACTTTAAATTCAAATGATGTAAATCGTCAAAGCTTAGAGAATCCATCGAGAGAAAACAAACACAGGAGAGGTAAACAAACACACGAGGTCACAAAAAAAAATTATGTTTTCTAGCTCTGATACCAATTTGAAATTTATGTCCTTACAAAGGTGTTATCAATAGTGACAAGACGAACACAATATATATGGAATAAATACTTAGATTGAACTCACAAAATCACCCATGTATAACTTATAATAAGTAATAAATGAACCTTATAAATATCTCAGTTAGAGGGAGAGAAAATCAAGCACTCTAAAATACACCCTAGTAGGCAACACAAACACCAAGGTCCCTTACAAAAAGATCACAATAATAAATGGTAGTAGAAACTTGGCAACAACTAACAATAGTGGGCGAGTAAATGCTTTTGTTTGCAATAACTTTGTCTCTTATAAAGATATCTCTTTTTTGTCATGAAGAACCCTCTCCTCAAGGAAATGACTAAGGTGTATATAGCCACCAACCTTACTCAAGTTGTCTCAGTCTCCAAAGATGTGAAACATCACCCCTCATACCTTGATGTCACTAATATTAAATGCTCTGATGTGTTAGCATGGTCTATGGCATAGACATTAAATACCAACAGGAAAATTTTGGCTACCAACTGTATCAATCAGATGTCATACGTCAGTGGTCATCCACTAAACCGTCTTACATACCCTCAAATCACTAAAGTTTACTCAATTTTGTATTTGGACAACAGGTAGGTGGCGTGTGACATAACTCAAAGAAGATGTGACAATGGTATAGGATTGTTTGGCACAAGGCCCAATGTGAGATCAAACTCAAGGTTACTTTGGATAATCTCTCTCGAATTATGGTCCCTTGGTATTTTTTCAGGTGTATCTATAATGGTTAAGTCAAGCCTTAACGTTTCCTGGCTTCTTCATCCTCCAAATAAGTTATCTCTGTGTTTCCCTTGGTGAGGTCATTCGATAGAGCATGAAAGCTCTCCTAAGCCCTTCCAGACTTGGTCCCTTACGAATGCCATTTTACCTCACCCTCAAAATACAAATCATTACAAATTACAAGTTATAATACTTATTTACAAATACAAGAATTGAATAAGTTCAAAAAATAGTGAAAATTGAGCTTCCTCTCTGTGCTTCCTCGCTGAGCTTCCTCTGGTAAGGTTCCTCTCTGAGCTTACTCTGGTAAGATTCCTCGATGAGTTTACTTGATGATCTTCTTCTCTGATCTTCCTCGCTAAGATTACTCTCTAAGCTTCCTCTATTGAGCTTCCTCTTTGAGCTTCCTTACACAAGTTCATTTCCATCTTCCTCTTTGAGCTTCCTCGCCAAGCTTCCTATTTGACTTCCTTAAAGATCTTCTTTGCTACCTATTCATCCTAACTAACTCTTGAGCTTGTGAACTGGGTTATCAACCTTCCTCACTTAGGGGGGATATTTATCTCTAATCATGATACTGCCTTTAGGCTCCCCCTACGTAATTGAAAAGTGATCATTTTTTATTCTTTGGGTACTTTAAATTCTAGTAAACTTGAAGAGCTTGTAGGTGACATACAAACTTATGATCTTGACATATTAACCTCTAAGAATGTGAATAAGGAATAATAGGGAATTGATTTGAAGGCTCGGAAGGAGGAAACAACTGTTTCAGATGATGAGTTTGACATCGAATTCGAGGATTTACACATGATTGCAAATATATTCAAAAAATTTCTCAAATTCTAAAACCAATCGAAAGATGCTAACATGTTTGAGAAAAATATGCATAACAAGGCCTATCACTTCCGTCGGAACTGAAATGATAATTTTAAGAGAGATAAGTTAAAAAGATGTTTTGTAATAGGTATGGTCATAGGGTAGATGAGTGCGCCACTAAAATAAGGAAGGATAGTAGGAAATCGATAGCATATTAGGGGGCCCAAACTATAAAATCCCAATTTTTGGTGGTTCGAGTAGGCCCAATAGGATCAACACACCTCCCCAATCAAGCTCAATACCAGGAGAATAAATATGAATGCTCATCACGTGGATAGATACTAGAACTTATCATTTAAATATTGATAGGCTTAGTTTGTTACCTACAATCTCAGATGAGATAATCAAGAGTCACCACATGAGCCAATAACAAGCTAGGTGTGTTTCTGGTATGACTCAACTACTTTACGTTGCTATAAATACAACCCTCACCCTAGGGTCGAAGGGGAGGGGATGCAATTTTTGAACTTTAAGAGAAATTAATAAGAACCGAGAACCCTCTGATTGGATGTAGGCAATTGCTGAACAATGTATATCTTTGTGTTCTGAGATATTATTATATTCTTTCTACTTGTTTCTTTCTAGAAATACCTCAATGTGATTAAGTGCACTCATAATTGGTGTCGTCTATGGGAAAATATCTTCTTTTTTATGAAACTGGCCCGTGCAAAAGAGTGATCAAAGATGTCTCAGTGCCCAAATGGTGCACCCCATCTTGGAGACCTGCAAGCGAACTTAGCTCCAATCATGATCAGATATGAGGTTTTCCAAGATGGGAATCTGGGATTTCACTCGGAGGAGCATCTCTCCAAGTAGAGTAATGAGCCACCAATATCAACACAGATCTCGTGACTAGTTTATGCATATAAAGCATGACTCCAATAGTAAGAAGAGGAAAATTGCCTCCAAATAAAGGAAAATGCATGCATCCCGTAATAATTAGAGAAATAACTCCATTATGAGAATCGAAAATGCTGTGATCGGACTCCTAACCCTCAAACGAGAAAAACTCACAATCGAGGATGGAGTAATGGATGTGACCAGGACTGTTCGGAGCGTGGGAGTCACCCGGTGAGATTCGAGATGAAAAGATCCACCGTAATGATAGTTGGAGTTTAGTCCGAAGACTGATGGACGATCATCCAAGACACTGAGGGGCTAGATATATAAAGGAGCTAGCGAGAAGAGCCTTAATCACACAAATAAAGTCCCCTTTGTTAAGAGCCATTCAGGAGGAGGAAGCCCCAAATAAGTTTACAACCCTGAGGTTGAATATTTACGATAGCAAGACAAACCCCGTACATCATGTTCGCTAGTATAGGCCAACAATAACTTCGTGGTACCATAACGACGCTCTTATGTGTCGCACATTCCCATCCAGGTTGGGAGACGTCACCCTGAAGTGGTTTGAGAGGCTACCTCATAGGTCGATTAACAACTTTAAGGCCCTCAATGAGGCCTTCACTACTCGCATTATAACAAACAGCTAACATCCAAAAAGGATGGATTCTCTGCTCACAATGATGAAACAACCACAAGAGATCGTACGTGAGTATGCCAAACACTAATGTGAGACTTTTAACGAGGTAGAAGACTTTTCAGAGCAGGTCGTTGTAGAAACTTTGAAGATAGTCTTGCCCCTACCTTCATTATGAACTAGTACCTTACTAATATGGAAGAGAACATCATTGATAACCTCATGTCGCATATCGAAAAGTAGGCCAAAGTGGAGGACAGTAATACCCTTTACTTTCATGTATTTATATTTTTATTAAATTGGTTGATGCGTGTGTGATTTAATATAATTAAGAATTAAAATGTGAATTGAACATAAATATTAATTTGGGTGGAACAGTTAATATTTATGTGAATTGTACGTTTACTAGGGTGATAATGTAAATAAAATCATGTTGCATGTTATTACGTCGTATGTGTGTATTAGCGGTGGGAATTGGCTATTTCTCAACCGGGATAAATTTCATGAATTATATAAGATTTAGAGATAATTGCACTTTTGGAGTCTCGGATGACAATTTGGAGTGTATTGTTAATTAGGGATGCATCAAGATAGTCAAAATGAGTGCCCGAGGGTTATATTTGGGTTCTGGGGTCTTTTTGTGTAGTTGCACTCGGATAGGGGTACACGAGTTATTTTATGTGCGTATTATCATTTAAAGTTGGGATTAATAGTAATATGGATTATTAGGCTTAAGAGAAAGTTAATTTATATCATTTTGAGAGAAAACCCATTTGAGAGAAAAACATAAGGAAGAAGAGAAAGAGAAGAGAAAACCTTAGAGCTTTGGGAATCCCGAGCAAATCCGTGATTTTGAGGAAGAATCAGACTCTACACCTTTGAGGCAAGTGATTAAACTTGCTAAATAATTTTTGTGTGTGAATTAGTGTATAATAAAGTGTTGGGTTAAATCTTGATATTGTTGATAAACCATTGGGATTTTTTTATAGTTGGTTAAATTTTAATTCTTGTTTTAAATGCTTTGATGTTAGTGTTAGTTATATAACTTAGATGATGGAAATATTGGTGAAGTTGGGTTAGAAATGGGTTTTTAAAGGAGTAGTAAGTCTCAGAAGGAACACATATGAATAGACCAGATCGGTTCAGTTAGAAGTCCTTAGATCAATTCATTTTTAGAGGTGTCGGACCAGTTAATTTTGGAGCCTATCGGCTCGGTTTGCCTCTTTTAGTGTGTCTGGTCGGTTCTTTTTTAGATCTGTTGGTTCGGTTTTCATGCCATAGATTCCTAACTTGTCTTTAACTCTTCTCTAATTGGGTTTAGCAATTGAGAACCCATTAATAGAAAGTGATATTAATGTTTATGATGTAAAACAGGGGATAATGATACCATACTATGGTAGGGAGACACTGGGATGATTATGGATGTATATTAGTGAGATTTATTCTTGAGTTACTTATTTAAGATATTGGATATGGGCCAACCGAGAGAAGTCGTGTGTCCTGAGTGATATTAAAATTGTAGATTAATCCAACGTGTGATTGATTGTTTAAGCTTAAGTGAGCAATTGAGCAATGTTAATTGTATGTGTGTGTATATATATCTAGTGTGTATGATATATTACGTGGAACATACCCCTCTAGTGCTATGATGAGAAGTTGCACAATGTGGGTGAATCCCCTGGCTAGTTAATGCAGGAAGAGTATAGTCCCGAGGTTATAGCGTCCATTATTTATTCAGTGTGACTTTTATCATGGTTGAGGCGTATTAGGTATGATCCGTCTCTCTTTCAGGTGAGTAACTATGGCCACTTCCCATGCGTTGTGCTTGTTATACCCCGTCGGTGTGAGAGTCCGACGGTTGTTACCCAGGATGGTGTGAGTACTCCCTGGAAGATGGTAGCACTTAGAGAATGCATCGAGTGAGTTAATGCTCTGATGGATGGATAGTATATGTATATTATGAGTGTTATGTACGTGTACATGTTAGAAATGTTTGATCATGTATAATTAAGAGAGTGATATTATACAGGCTTTAAAGATAATGTGTAAATTATCATGCTTATAACTAGAGAAAGTTATTAAGTAATGAAGTGGTATATAATCAATAAGAATGATACTATAAGGTTATGTATGCGTAGGATGAATACGCGAGTTGGGTAAATGCATAGGTTTGAGCTTGAGTTATCCGTAGCTGAGTCAGGTAGGCTAACCATGATTAAAATGCATACGTTTAGGTGCGCACAGTAGCTAAGAGGTGAGGTTGAGTCTCAAGATAGTGCGGAAGCACTTTAATTATGAAATTTTTGCATTCATAATTATTATGCATTTTATTCACTTGCTAAATTTTTAAACCCAGGGCTCTGACCTGTTTATATCTTTTTTGTTGCTATATATTGTGATTATAGGTTTCCCACCGCAAGGGCGCCATTGATGGTTATCCATTCCAAGGTCTTCAAATTTGTAACATGTGCGGACTGTTGCAGGGTTTTTGTAATATACGCCTCTTTTTATAAATCTAGTAAAGGATTTAATATTATAAATGGGGTCTGTGTACCCAAGGTTTGTATATGTATATGCTCATGTTTCATAGTTGTTTATATCATGATCATGCTTCTTAGTTAGGATTGATAAATTACTATTTCATCTTATATATAAATTTTTCCATTCGCTTATTTAAATTGAGGGGTTACTTATGTTATATTTGTATTCGGCAGTTGATGTTGAGAATGATTCACTTGACATTCCTGCATTATTTTTGTATAAGGTTGGCTACCCATTATATTAAATAAGCGGGGTATCAGAAGGACGTGGTTAAACTTAGCCAAACAGATACTGGTCTCACTATGACAAATAAAGGGAACGAAAAGGATACTACCGCTAAGAAGGGAAACAAAAAGAAAAACGGAGCAAAAAATGGGGGCAAAGAACATTCCTCCAATGCTTTTAAAGTCATCAACAAGATTTCTAAAAAGAGAATTCACAAGATCATAGGGAAGATCAAGGACCAACAATTCCTAAAGTGGTCGAAGAAGATGGGGGGTCATTTGACCAAGAGAAATAACTTTTTTCAATGTGCCTTCCACAAGGAGAATGGAAACAAGATAGAAAACTGAAGAGCTCTCAAAGCTCAACTGGAGGAGTTAGCCTAGGCAGGGCACTTAAATGAATATTATAAGATGTGGGTTCTTGGAAGCCGATTAGTATTAAGCAAGACATAACCCCAGATCAAGACCATGATTAATGCTCAAGGATATGTAAAATAATGACAATAAATAAGAATGAAAGATACAATGATATTCAGTACTCTATCTAGTATTAAATAAGATATTTTCACCATAAAAGCAAGGAGAACACAATAAATGAGGAGAACCAACAAGACACTTGGTCGGAGGGAGAAAGAAAAATCACTTTTGTCATAATAAAGGAAAGGAAGGAACATCAATCTCAGTTAATTATCGATGATGGTGATATCAATGGGAGTAAGGGGAATATTTAAGCAATAAATGTTCTCACAATAGCACTAGTGTATGAGGAAAATCCAACAACAATTCTAGGTTCAAATTGTCGTCCTTAAGAACTGTTTGTTCAATCTATTTATACGAAGGCTAGGTTATTCGAGAAACCTTGCCAATATTATATGTGATTTGACCGATATTAAATGCTAAGATATTATGTCATTAATACAAACGATATTTCATTAAAGCATGGGATGTCTTATTTTGGCGGGAAACCACCTCACCAATTAAGAGCGTGGTGGCATCAATGAGGGTGTGACATGGAAGCTCACAGGTCTACCCTAAAATGGCTATAAAGTCTGAATTCACCAAATAGGTATGCTATTCTAAGGATAAAAGTCAATTGAGTGTTGTTACTTTGAGTCCCTAAATGCATAGGCATCATGACATCAAAAAGTAGGTGAGCAGTAGTCTAGACAGGGTGTGTTGTCACATTAATCAAAGAGAGAATTTATCGAGTTAAGGTTTCTCGGCTGGAAGTAGCTCGAGAACCTAGTGTACTATGTGTTGATTGGGAATTATCTCTAGACGATCATCTAGGATTGGGGTCTCTCGAGGAGGTTCCCCCGGGTATGGTGAGTCGAGAAACTATTTGTGCTAAGTGAAGTTTTGCCAAAGTGTAACAAGAGGGTTATTTACTTCTTTCCCAATGTTTCCTTGTTCCCAATCCTACAAACCAATAACCTGTGAAGTTACCAAGAGTAAGTTGTTCGATAGAGAAAGTGATATCTCCCGTTCCCTTCCAGACATGGTCCCGTGAGGGTACCAAACATCCTTGCACATGTTACAAAGTGAATCATTTATAAGTACCCATGATTACAAGGCTAAGCACATCCTATTTCTTGTTACAAATATTGTTATTCGAATGATCAAGGTATTTGTAGGAAGTCTCTTAGGAAGCCTTTACCTTTTCTCTCTTGTTTGCCTCTTGCTAAACACAAGGTTGTCTCCGCTAATCAATCTTGAGTGTGGACTCCCCCTACAAATGCATAAATAAGAAAGATGATCAGCTCGTTGTAAACAATGACCAAAAACTTGATAATGTCCTAGACGATGAGGCAGTACATGATTTTGCTATAATACAGGGGGCGTCGAACCTCAAATAGATATAGGGAAACACAGTTCGAATGGAACTTAAGAAGGTTATAGTAGTGATCGAGATCTTCCAGATAGATCATTCCAAGAGATAATCTGTCAATTGCGGGCGATCATAGGATGTGGATTACAATACAAATTTAGTGTTGATGGACGAAGGTTTGGTTGGGGTAAGAACCCCACACCACGACGCACTAGTAATCACTCTTAGGATTGCAAACTGGGATGTGGATAACCTACTAGTGGATTAAGGGAGTTATTCGAAGGTCATGTACTTAATACTCTTCCACAAGCTTAAAATGAAGACGTAGAATTTAAAATAAGTGACTTTTCCTTTGGTTGACTTCGTAGTAAAGATGGCCATGTTGTTGAGGAATGTAGTTCTACTAGTGAGGGAAAGGAATAATTCAAACTCATTGAGTTTCTAGTAATCTACATTGATCTCCCTATCACTCCATCCTCGGAAGAGGGAGGTTTCATGCTATGAGAGCAATCCCTTCAACTTACCTCTAAAAACTCAAGTCCATCAGAGATCGCGGTATAATGGAGATCTAAAGTGACCAAGCCATTGCTCAAAAAAACCACATCACTACCATTAGAACAAAAAGGAAATAAGAAAGATAAGTAAATGCTCCTCGAGATGCCCCATGATGGGGATAATCATGCCAAATAGCAACTAAGGTACGACCGACCAGGGGTGGAGGAAATTAGAATCCACCTCATTGATGAAGGTTTAGGGAAGATGAAGAAGGATGTTTTTAATACGAATCGAACATAGATAAAGTTTCTAATTGATGCCACTTTATCTGATAAAGAAAGGGAAGAGTTGATCACCTTTCTACGAAAAATAGGGACATTTTTTACATGGGAGCCATACGACATGTCGGGGATTGATCCCGTAGTCACCTGCCATCATCTTCATGTGGATCCATCATTTTACCCAATCATTCAAAAATCAGACTACCCTAAAGAAGACAAAGGTGATGGAAAAGAAGGTAAGGAAAACCCTAGAGACAAGGTCCATTAGAGAAGTTCAATTTTCAAAATGGATCTCAAATATAGTAGAAGCTTGTAAAAGCAATGGCAGCTGGAGAGTCTATGTAGACTTTAATGATATCAATAGGTCTCTCCCAAAGGATAGCTTCCCACTACCAAAGATAGACCTGTTATTTAATGCCAAAGCAGTCCATGAGCGAATGAGGTTTTTATATGCTTATACAGGGTACCTCCAAATTCCTGTGTTTAGCCTCAACCAAGACAAACTTTTATTAACTACCCCGCTGAGCCTGCACTGCGCCTTAAAAATTCTAGATCCATGTATCATAAATTGGTCACCAATATGTTTAAACAACAAATGGGTGAGACGATGAAAGTTTATATTAATGATATGATCGTCTCAAGTAAGTGCAAAGACGACCAGCTCAAGGACTTGGTAGACACCTTTGAAATCATCAACATTACCAGATGAAGAACAATGTGAGCAAGTGCTCATTCAGGGTCCAATTAGGATTGTTTCTCATATATCTAGTCATCAAGAGGGGAATCAAATTGAACCTTAACCAGATTGTGGCGATCAATAATGTTCAGTAATCGAAGACGTTGCGAGAGATCCATAAGATGTCAAGAATACTCGCAACCTTAAATTGTTTCATTACCAAGTCATCCAAGCTTTGCAGGTCATTATTTTAACTGCTTAAGAAGGAAAAGATACACACGTAGAATGATGAATGTTTAGAGTATCTTGAAGAATCCAAGTCTTATCTGACCAAACCCCAACTATTAGCAATTTTAGATCTAATAGATCCTCTTTACCTCTACCTTAAAGTTTCAAGCCACGTAGATAGTTCGACCTTAGTTTGAGAGAAAAAGAGAAAATAGTTCCCTATCTACAATATCAGTAATACATTCCTAAACGCCGAGCAATGCTACTTACTGCTAGAGAAATTGGCTTACGCACTAGCGATTGCATCCCAATAATTAAAACATCACTTTGAGGCCCATTCCATTACAGTCATCACATATTTCCCTCTTAAAGTTGTCCTTCATAAAGAGGAACTATCTATACGTATGTACAAGTGGTATGTAGATCTCAAAATATTTGACATACACTACCAACCAAGAACAAAAATCAAGGGGAAGGTGTTAGATGACTTCATAGAAGAATTTGTAGGTGAAAGGACCCCTACCGACTAACAGGTGGCCAATAAGTTGAAAGATCGTGAGCTGGATTAATCCAAGAAGTGGTATTATACGTGGATGGCATCTCTAATGATAAAGGAGAAGGAGTAGGATTTGTTCTCGTAACACCAAAAAAATGCCATGATCGAAAAAAGGTATCAAACTAGGCTTTAAAGCCTCTAACAATCACGCCGAGTACAAATCACTTGTATTTAGATTGTGTAAGGATCACTTGTTGGGGGGAAAACACATTGAGGTGTATTGTGATTCAATGTTAGTATCCGACCAATTCAGTGGAGACTTCAACACTAAGGATGAAAGGATGCCATCATATCTATAGGTGGCTTGTGAGCTAATATCAAAGTTTGAAGAAGTTCAGATTCAATAGTTTTATGGGGGAACAAAAATCATGCAGATGATTTTGCAACCCTAAGCTCATTAGTATATTAGAATATGAAGAGAAAAATTAAAGTGGAGTTCCTATCCAAGTCGAGCATTGAAAATGTTATGCTTCCAAGCACGTTCTTTCCATTGAAAAAGTTCCAAGATGGATGGATCCAATCATCACTTATGTATAGAACAATGAACTATCGATGGACAAAAATCAAGATCATTAAATTAGGGTTAAATCCACTTATTTTTACCTAGGAACTGGGGAAAAATTGTACAAGAGATCTTTCAAAGACCCTTACCTCCAATGCACACACCCAAAAGATGTCGATCGAGTTCTCTATGAAGTACACGGTGGAATTTTTGGGATCCATGCAAGAGGAAGACCTTTGGCCTTTTAATAAATTAAAGAGGGCTATTAGTGGCCATACATGAAAAATAATACAAGTACTTATGCTCAGAAGTGTGAAAAATGTCAAAAATTCTCCCATGTGCTTTACCAGTCGGCCAACGACCTGAAGCCCATAACCACTCCATGGTCGTTCGCGTAGTAGGGGCTGGATAATGTAGGACCACTACCTACTATACGAAGAAATTGCAAGTACTTAATTGTCAGCATGGATTATTTTAAAAAGTGGATTGAGGCAGAACCACTGGTGAACATCAGAGATGCTGATATGATCAGGTTCATCTAGAGGAATATTATAACTTTCTTTGGGGTACCCAAGACAGTCATAACGGATGATGGCACATAATTTGAGAGTGAGCCTTTTTAAAGATTCTGTGATGATCACGAAATCACACACCACTTTAGTTCTATGGCATACCCCCAAAGTAATGACCAAGCAGAGGCCTTCAATAAAATAATGCTCTGAGGCTTTAAAAAGAGGATGGAAAGAACAAATAGTGCTTGTGTTGATGAGATTCCCCATTTCCTCTATGCGTATCTAACTACACTAAGAAGACTTATTGGGTAAATCCCTTAATTATTTTTTATGGAATGGATGTCGTGATTCTAATCGATGATGGTCTACCGACCATGAGGACAAACATTACCAAGCAAGGGTTGAATGACGAATCCCTTTGCACTAAACTTGACTTATAAGAATAATGGAAAGAACAAGTCATGATCAAGATGGCTTCCTACCAACAACAGTTGGCAAAAAGGCATAATAGAAGGTTCAATTTGAGGAAATTCTAGGTCTGGGCTTATTTCCTCAGGAAAGTGCTTGGTAGTTCCAAAAGGCCCTCAGACGACAAGTTAGGGACCAATTGGCAAGGTCGGTTCAAAGTGCCCAGGGATGATTTGCAAGGAGACTATCACTTGGAAATATTGGAGGGCAGGGAGATACCTCGAGAATGGAACGCATACAACCTCAAGAAATTTTATTTTTTGTTTTATTTCCAGCACATTTAGTTTTTGAAAATTTTCATTTCAAAACTTATGATGCTCACTGTTTATATTGAATTTATTAATAAAGGCCCTAATTATTTTCTCAATTACTTATCTATTTAATTGCTTTACATTGTTCCAAAGTAATAGGTTCACATTTTGCATTAACTTCCAAACGTCAATCAGACTTAAGCTTAATTACAGTGGAAACTTTGCTTATTATAATTAAACTAAGGTCCTCTGGTCTTTGTCATTACAAACAAAAATGACCTCATGAATTTCCCAAGAAAGAGACAACCCTGTGGGGGATCCTCAGGCATTAGATGAACCCAAGTTGGTTGGATAAAATCATGAACGGGTGGATTACCCTTACACCAAGTGCATTTTTTCCATAGTTTGTTGTAGGCCGAGGGTAGTGTGATGACATAACCTAAAAGGTGAGATAAGACGAATATAATACATGCTTGGAATAAAGGAATGGAAAATTACATGAGAGTGGTATTTAATTAACTTGACTTTAACACTCAATTATATGTTACGAAAAGTATCAATTATAAAAGTCATTCATAAACAATACCAATTATAATAGGCTATAGTCAACAAGTAAGAAGTTCGATAATTTCTCTTCTTCTATTGTCGCTAGGATCTGGTCGGAACTCATCGTCTCTAAAATTATATTCCAAGTATCTCTTGGTGAGTTAAAGGGGAATAGTATCCAAAGGGACCCATTTTTCCTCACTGCCAAAAGGAGGGTGCCTGTACACCGGGCAGTCAACGTGGTACATATACCAAAGTTTAGAATCCTTGGGAACTTTCAAAATTACCAAGACATTATACCAACCCTGTTTATAGACCACACTCTTGTACTCCTCCAGTTTGACTGGAGCATCCGACCAACCTTCATCCTAGCATGTCGATCAGGTCGCTCGAGGAGATATTCTGAACAATTATCAAAGCTTGGTTATGTCATGACTAAGTCCCATGACAATGACATGAGATTTTTTGTTTCTTTCCTCTACATAAACAATCTTCTTCTTAAGCTCATCATTCTCAAACTATAAAAGGGAACCAACATCGCCAATGTATTTTGCATTAGAAAGTTGAGCTCTCATATTGTTCACTTCCTCTTGCATCAAGGCTCCCATGTCCCCTAAGTTCTTAAAGTCATCCATTAGCTAAGAAACTAAGGATGACTGGTCCTTGTAGGCATCAATCATTTTCTTAAGAGACTTGAAAATATCTACGAATGCTCGGCGTGCCTGAGCACTAGCATTTTGACCAAAAAGGACATTTAAATAAACAATAAAGGAAGGAACGTCCTCGGTAACATACTACACAAATTAAACATAAATAAAGGAAAATATTAAGCAAAGCACTTGAACAACATGATAGTAAAGGTAAAGTTTTCTCCATTAATAAACTTCAAAATGAGCAAATCCCTTATAAGTAGGAAAGCATGAAAAGGCACAAGAAATAGAAGACCAAGTCTAATCACTCTTATTTATTCACATATTCCTCAACTTCTTGTGGCCTTATCCTTGGACACCATATCCCAGTATGGTCGGCCTAAATTCTGGTGGTATTCTATTCTTTAATAATTGGTGGAGAGCTAGGTTTGTGCTAGTTGAAGAGGTAAATTTAACTGGGACACTGGTCCTCACCAAGGCTGCATCTCAACCCTTCTTGAAGTTGGACTTCTGAATGAATGCCAACTTGCGTTTGGCATCCTCAAAGGCTTCAGTATAGCCTTTATCATAGATATCATCCTTAGAAGAGGGAAATCTCTCAGTATCCTATATTAATCGATCCTACTCAACCTTCAGTTTATTATTTTCAATTTTTAGTCGATCATTCTTGGTCTTCAGCACGCCCATCGCGTCACCAGTGTATTTCTTCTCTTCCTTATAGGCCTTCCTGGCATGGGCAAAGGCCTCCTTTGATTTTTAAAGATCTTTGTTGAACTCATCATTGGATTTGGACTGGTCAAGGCGAAAATCCAAGATTTGAACAAAATCTGCCACAAACTGCATAAAAGAAATAAGGGATATATTAGAAAATATTTGTCCCAGCCCTTAAAAATTTGTAAAAAAGGGAAAAAGAAAAATGTTCCTTACAAGTGATAGAATTTTAGTAGTGCGGGATGATATATGCTTAGGGGAAAACTTCCTGACTTGTATATGATCACAACCCCCTTCAAAAGGCCATAAGACAAGGAAGAGTTCTTGGCCACAGATGTTGCTTATGAAATCCTCACAAGAAGAGGATGATCACTATTTTTATAAGGTGGAGGGGACAAGGGGGTCTTTTCCTTATTGTTCTTCTCCCAGATGACTGAGTTCAAGTTAATGGCCTTAGAGCCTTCAAGTTCAGTCCTCTTTAAGGACTTAGTCTTAAGAGATGAGGCCCCAGCCTCAACATCATTTTCATTGATCAATAAAATTCTCTTCCTAGGGGCCATGAAGTCCTCCTCGTTAGAAAGTATGGACTTGAGGTCAAGAGATTTGATGAAAGAGAAGACACGTGCTTCTTTTTTCGATAAAAAAAAGACCAGGGATACTATACATTAGGCGAGCAGTAGAGATGCTAGTAGTATTTTTGTATTGTAAGAGAAAATAGGATGAATATGGATGATTACTACCAGGAAGTAGCTCCCCCAACCTCCAAACTTTTAGTAATTGTGCCATGTTGATGTGGGCAAGGACGAATTCCTTCTTCTCTAAGTGAGTTGTTCAAATCCAAGAGAGAAGAATCCCATTAATCAAGGTAGTTAAAAATATGTAAATCACAAAGAAGTGTGCAAGGAATAATGTTAATCTATATCACTTCCCCAAACTGGGCTTACTATTCACCCTCAGGGAGAGGCTGATGATGCCAGTTTCGGTCAATAAAATCATAATCCCATTATTCCATATTGGAATGAGGGAGGTTCTCTACAAGGACTATGTTGGCTTTCCTCACCTTCAAGTACACAACACCATCATTGTTGTGAGACCAGTAGTAACAATATTTGATTTTTGGGATACCAAGATTGGTCTCATATAGTTCATTAATTATGTGCACTAAATTAACAATACGCTAAGTATTGGGGCACATTGAGCTGAAAAGGCCTCAAAATATTCACAAAATTGTAAAAAGATTTAGGTTGGCGGAAAAGTTGATCCTCCCAGAACCACGGCTATCGTGTGGATCTAGTGGCCGCCATCAGCTGCAATAGGATTTCTGGGTAAGGAGACACACTCAATTGTAGCCTGGGAAGGGATGGAATACATCTTCCAAAAATCATTTATGTTCTTCTCAGGAAGAACTTTCTCCTTTTTTGACAAAGATAGAAGAACGATAAGAGAATATGTAATGGGGGTAAGCAGAAAAAAATTACGAAGAACAAAAGGCAAGAAGAACTTACAGAGCAAGCAAATGAAAGAGAGGGATTTTGAGATATTTTTTAGAAGGAGTGAGAAGAAAAAATGGTATAAATTACGGAGCTAAGTGTTGTTAAAACTATTTGCAGGCAATCATATGGAACAAAGCTCAAGAATGGTTATTAATGGGTTGAGCTTCAAACAATGACCAGCGTACCCCTGTCGATTTTGACTAATCACAAGGATGTCCTATCAAAGGTTTTCAGTTTTGTTTGGATTAATTTTTTGGGCTTGCAAAGGATTTAAAATTATTTAACCCAATTTTGGCCAAGAATTTTAGGGCAATGATGGGGACCAAAGCATGAAATCCTAATTTTTGGTTATCCGAGCAATCCCAACAGGATCATGACACCACCCAAGTCATGATCAATTTCAAGACAATAAATATGAATGCCTATTATGTGTATAAATACAATAACTTATCATTTATATATTGGTAGGTATAGTTGGTTACCTACAATCTCGAATGAGATAATGAAGAGTCACCACATGAGTCAATAACAAGCTTGGAGAGTTTCTTATATGACTCAAATACTTTACGTTGCTATAAATACAACCATCGCCTTAGGGTCAAAGGGGTTGTAATTTTTTAACTTTGAGAGAAATTAATAAGAACTGAGAACCCTCTCCGTGGACATAGGTAGTTGACAAACCATGTATATCCATGTGTTATGAGCATTTTATTATATTCTATCTATTCCTTGCTTTCTAGAAATACATCAATGTGATTAATTTCCACTCACACATATAATGCCACCCTTAATGAAAATGATCCGAAAGAGGGACCTAATTCCCCCATTGAGCGTAACTTCACCGCATTCATGGCTAGTCATGATAGCTTTGAAATTTTTTCCCATGAAAATAATTCTTTGTGTGACACTTTTGAGGCCATAGTTTGTGGATCCCAAGTAAGTGATGGTCGAGAGAGTGAAGATGAGAGTGAGGATGAAGAATAAGAGGAGGAAAGTAAACTCCAAGTTTCCTTTAATGAGTTGTATGCAAAAACTTTAAAGGTGAGGAAGGTTAATTTAAAGTTGGAAGCTCGGTTAAAAGAACGTGTTATAGTGAATGACGACAGTGTTTTAATTGAGGATCTTAGGACACATGAGAGGATTCCTTGAAAGAATCTTGACTACGTTGAGCGTGAGAGAGATAGTCTTCGAGGTTTGATAGACATTATGGAGAAACAAATCCTAAAGTTTTAGGAGTTTACACATTTACTAGAGTTAAGGATAGTTGAGCTAGAGGTGAGATTAAGGGAATTGAGCCGTGTTAAATTTGATTTGGAATCTAGGGAAAAAAAGTGGGATAAGATGTCAGGCACCGTCCAAATCAAAGATAACAAGTGTGGAATTTTCTTCAATTATCTTAATGCTTCTACTACACAAGCTAAGACCATGCATTTAAGAGTCAAATATGAACATTAGGAAAGGGTAATCCTTAGGTAGCACCCCTCAATGTGTTTACACTTTCACTCATTGCGAACGAAAATGTCATCTTATGTGTTTTTTATGATCTTAAAAACGTTCATAAGAAGTCTAAGAATAGAGTCACTAGGGTTCCCAAAACTCAAGAGTGTCATGTTACACCTATGTGGGTTCTCTAAAAATTAGAATTATTGATTTTCGTTTGCCTTCACATGATACTCCCAAAGTTATATCTAATGGTTGATTATGTTCGCATGTTTTTCATACAATACTTTGTGCTTCATGATATATGTTTTCTAGTGTTATGATGTATGTATATTTTATATTTTAATTTATCTTTTATTAAGTTATGTTGAAAAATACAAAATATTTTGTATGTTAGATTGCTTAATAAATTGGTATTTTCATTTAAATTTTTAGACAAACACAAAAAGATTATTTTTTTCTGTATTTTATTTTTACAAATTTTGTGTGGTGTATTGTTATGTTTGAATCCAATTCATTATGTGGTATCCATGTGACTAGGACATTTGATTATGATTTTTAATACCTAAATTGTTCTTGAACATGATTGCATGGCAATGTTCGAAGCTGATTTGATTTGTGGACTCAACTTTGTATATGTCCCTTGCACACATATGAACGAGCTTTTTCAATGTTAACTTTACATATATATTTAAGCTACGTGAGATGTTCTCCCATCAATCTTATCATCTGCATATTTTGTGACAATGGGGAATTTGTGCATGTAAGAACCATTACCCGTGAGATTGGTTGATTTTTATAAGGAAACGTTTACAATCAAGTCAATTTGAATGTAGATGGCTTAATTCCAGACAAAACGTTTGAGTAGTAGGATAGACTTCGTGTTGTTAATCTCATAAGCCTATGACAATATTTGATGATGACATAGCGGCTGAGCTTCAAAGATTGGATATTCCATGTCAATTTTAGTGCCATGTTTATCTTCATGCTTATCGAGAATCTCACAAGTATGAATGCGTATTAATTATGATTTCTTGAAAATATTTTAAGGGTGTTTGTTTTTTATTTAAAAAATGTTTTGGAACATAATCTATATTTTCAGGAAAATTTGTTTCTGGGTTCAAATGAGATATAACTCGTTAGAATGAAAATAATATTTTTGTTCGAACGAAATTATAACTTGTTCAAACGAATTTGATTTTTTGTTCGAAATAAGGTTCAAATGAACATTCAATGATGTCACATTGTTTTAATTCCTTGGAATATGGTTAGAAGCTAGTTTAAACGAGATTTCATGACTTTGAAAATTTATGAAATTTTTGCGAAAAATGTTTCTACACCTATTAGTTTCAAGATTCATCCTTTTAGTTTCAAGATCCAAGTATCCTAATCCATATGATTTGAGATCTTGGTTTGCACTTCCATTTGATTCTTTCATCTAGAAAGAACATGTTTCGTGCGGTGGACTCTATACATGTCACGTTCAGTGTGAGATGGTTGTTGAAGCTACATCGATGGATATATAGGTGCACGTGGACTCGTGTGTAGTGGAAATCTTGTGTGGGTGGAATCTTGCATTACACCATGGAGGAGCGGTTGAAGATTAGAAAAGCATAAAGGCTTGTGGGTGATGGATTTGTTGAGTAAGTCTGTTGTCTACTCTTTGTAATACTGTATCATAGTGATTTGTTTGGCCTGGCATCCGAGGTTTTTTTTCCTTAGTGATTTTCTTGTACATCGAAATCTTGTGGGTGTGCTTAATTTAATTTTATCTTCTTAATAACCGTAGATTCATGATATAGGTTTAAAAAGATAAAATTTGGTAAATTAAGTTTCCCATTAGATTTGTTTAAAACTGGTGAAAATTAAAATTGAGAAAAAATTAAAATATATTGACTTTGCCTAAAGTACACACTGTAGGCACAGTCTCACATTGGTATCAGAGCATTCCACTCTAACATTTCTATTGAATATATAAGGGTGCATGGGAAAGGTATACAAAAATATCAAATATCCTTTATAGGAAAGCAACCGTTAGCAAGAGCGTAATAAAAAGATTAAAGAAAAAAAAAACAAAAAATTTCCAAGGACAACATGTTTAGTTTGTTCGATTTTCAAAAAGTGATAGTTAAAAAAGAATTAAGAGAATATAAAATATGATATATTTTTATCTTTTAAGGGTGTTTACGTGAAGATCAACGAGATTGCACAATGAATCCTAGTTATACTTATTTCATCATGGTGCTATTGATTGTATAATCATCAATAGTGTCGGCTTGTGTGCAATGCGCTTATTTGTTCATAGAGTTCAATTCATCAGGTCAGTTGAGGATAAATCTTAGTTTGATAAAGTTTTTTGGTCAATAAGAACCTCTTGATCATATTTTAATTTTTGGGTCATAATTTATTTGTATTTGGTTCACACCCATTCATTCCATCCCATAGACACATCGATACTATGCTAGTGTGTAAAACTTATGTGTCAAGTTTTGTGGTTGTTTTACCTATACATATGCATCAATATCTCATTGGTATATTTTGCATATTTATATATGGTATAGCTTTTTTTGAGTCTTTTTGGTTTACACTTAGTCCATGTTTGTCATATGCTTTATCTTTAGATTTGGCATGCTATATGATCATATTAATATCTGTTTTAGAAGGCATTGGAATTTCATATCTCAAATTTCATATTGATATCTCTTATTCATATAAGTATCTTTTTTCATTGATATTGATATTGTTTGATCATCGTTTGGACTATTTGTGCTTAAGTGGCTATGGTGTGTGTTTGTCACTTTTTATACCATTGCTTGATTTTATTCTCTCGTCCCAATTTTAATATTGGTATCTCGTGTTCATATATTTAAGGGGACATTTGGTTTTGGAGGGAGTAATAGTATTATGCTTTCTTACTTTGTCTATTTCTAAACAAAAAGGAGGAGAAATGGAATCTTTCCTTTCATTATTAGGACATCTTTAACTTAGGGGGAGATGTTTTACCTAGGTTACGATTGTTTTAGATATAGTTAGAAATTTATTCTTATATCAATTTATACTTGTTATATTATCTTTGCATTTGAAGGTGTGTTTAAATTTGAAGGTTTACAGGTGGATAACATGCGACAAAGTTTTCAAGCATGCATAGCTACTCAAGTTTATGAGTCAGTTAAGTTGTATTTTTTTCTTTTTGGGTTGGGGATTAAGTCTTTTTAAGGAGCTTGATTGCCCATAGGATTTTTATTTTAGTTTTGTCCTGAAATTTCCAAAGGGGGAGATTTGTAAGGACAAATTTTCAATCGAGTGAGTTTATTTGTAATTGGCTTAATTATGGACAAAGCGTTTGAGCCATAGGATAGGCATTGTATTGTTGAACTCGTAAGACTATGAAATGTTTGATGAAGACGTAAAGGCCAAGCTTCAAACTTGGATACACATCTTGTCATGTTTACCATGACAAGTTTTTCTTCATGTCTACTAAGGATTTCCGATGTATGAATTCATTTTGAATATGGTCCTTTTATATTTTTTAAGGGTGTTTATATTTTTTAGCAATAACTAACATGAAAAAAATCGGTCTATTCCATCATACCGTAGCGAAGAAACTACACACCCGAAATGAGTTCATTAATCTCGACCAAATAAAAATTACCTATATATCATTTTTAATTAATTAAATAAAATAATGTGCATGAACAAATAATTTTGAAAGGAAGAAAATGATTTTAAGTGTGTGCATCTAATTATGAAAGCATTGAAATTGATTATAAAATAATTGACTAAATTAAGCGAATAATTTATTAAAATCTAGAAATAAACTACAAGATAAAATAATGGACTACACTACTTTAAACTAACTACTAAAATCAGTCTAAGATTTGATGTCGAATGATAAACTAAAGGACCCTTTATATAGGTGAGGAAAATTAGACGAGGGCAAAAAAGGAACACCACAAAATGGAAGGGTTTGAATTAATTATTTGTGACAAAGGGAAAATGGGAGCACACCTTAAGAGTGATTTTTTTTAAAGGGGTTTTGGATTTTAATTAAAATTAGACACCTTTTATAACATTAATGTTTCTTTTCTTTGTTTGTGGTAAAAAGTGTGTACAAGAAAAAATATAAAGTATAAAGGTTTAAATAATAAAAAGAAAACAAAAAGAAGAAGAAGAAAGATAAATAACTAAATGAAAAATAAAAAAAGAAAAACCAAAAGAGTTGCATCTCGGATGCAAGGAAGAGCAAACAAAGAGAAATAAGAGAAGTGGTCCCGCACGTGGTGAAAAAAAGAGAGGGTCGTGCCAAAAAAAAGAAAGGGGAGCTTTGGGGTTGGGGGTTTTGAACCCCCGAACTCTCATTTAAGAAAAACCACCTCCTACCATCTGAACCATCAAGCCATTCATTAAATAATTAGGGGGCATTAATATTTACACTCTGTTTCTAAAAAACTTTCAATATTTTCAAATTAAACCCCAAACTCTAGAATTTTCACACACGACCTCGAATTGATGCACTGCAAAAACTGACGTGACCTATATTTTGGGTCCAATAATATTTCAATAGCATTTGGGTTATAGGTTCAATCTTCGAGTTTGACCAGAGGCATTGACTTTTAATTTCTTTCGATTTTGAACATTGCAGAGTCACAATTTCTTCGTTTGAGCTCAGATTGACACATTATTTGAACCCACTCTTTTCGTGATTCAAGGCCTACAACTTCCATAATTTGTCCGACTCTAAAATTTGTCATCTGAATCCATTATTTTACCCCTGAAGGTGCGTATGTGACAATTATTTTCCCACAATGCATCTTGACTTCGTCCTTAGCATCGTAAATCTTATAAATCCTTAAATAAACCTTGAACAAATGATTAACGATGACTAATTAAGGTTATATAGTAAATGAGAGTAAAATGTGAGCTTATTGAGGATGAGATTACATTATTGTATTGTAACAAAGGGAATAAAGTGAAATATCTGACATGAATCACTCTTTCATTTCTAATTTTCGTGCAATTATTGTCAAAGCATTTGAATGTCTATTCATTGCCCTAGGGTGCCTCTCTATCTTCATGGCTAAAAACTGGCTCAACAACTTCTGGATGATTTATTTATATGGAGTGAGGTTAGAATGTTTGAGCAAGAATTCCCCATTGACTTCCATAACAACCATATTAGAGTCGCCTTGTATACAAAGTACTCTAATGCCTCTTTTCAAAGATATAAAAATAATGATTCTAAATAGATGGATCATGCAATCCTCATACCCTGCCTCATTATTTGAGCACTCGAAATCAAATTTGTAGGAGATATTAATCTTCCTTTTGCTTTTAGAGAGAATAATGACTACTCTGCCTATTCTTTATGCGCACAAGACATCAAACTCCATTCTTCATTCGTCTATTTCTTTGGCTAAACATGATTGGAAGTTTTCTCCTAGTAGCTCATCATTGGGGTGGCTTAAAATTATGGCTTGGAAAAAGCCAGCAGGTCAGCCATAGCTTGAAACTTAATAGCTTTTGATACATCATACTTCAGATCAGACTCAAAGAGTATCAAAAACCACCTACCTGATCACCCACCATGACAGTAAATGCCAATAAATACTTTATGGGATCACATTCGGAGACAATATGCACCATGAACGTGAGCAAGTAATGTCTCAAATTTTGTTCTACAAATACCAAAGTCAAATTACGCCTTTCTATGTTCGTGTACTTGGAATCCATCCCTGATATTAATTGAGACATGTAGTATACAAGTCTCTTTACTCCTTCCTTTTCCCTCGACGAGAAAGGCCCCTATGGATCACTTGGTAGAAGTGAGGTATAGCAACAAAGGTGTTCCCACATTTGGTGGGATCATTATTGAAGGGGAAGTCTTTTTCAAAATCTTTATTTTGTCCATCTCCCCACACCCATTTCTCTTTATCTTTTATGAATGGAACAAAGGGGTGAGTGACTTTTGCTAAAGCTGGTATGAACCTTCTTAGGTAAAGGAATTGTTTGAAGAAACTCTTGATCTGTCTCCGATGCTTTGGGAGCAACATCATCAAAGGAACATTTTCTTTTCTACATTAACTTGTACTTCGTGTCTATTAATAACAAATCCTAAGAACTTTCCCATAGTAACATCAAAGGGGAACTTTGAGGGTTCATCCTCATTTTGTACTTCTGACATGGCTTAATGACTGTTATAAATCCTGGACATGCTTTCTCTTATTTTACTTTACCACCAAATCACCTACATACAATTCTAATATATTATGAAATAAGTTATGAAATATGGCCATCATGGTCAGTTGATAAGTTGCTCATGCATTCTTTAGCCAAATGGCATGATGGTGTAGTGGAAATTGCCTAGAGGGGTCTGAAAAGCTATCTTCTCTGCATTTATCAGGTTCATTTTGGTTTTATTTTATACCACATACCCTCCCATGAAGAAATAAATTTTATGATCAGTGGTGGCATCTTCTAAATTTTCAATACTAGGTAGAGGAAGCTCATCCTTTGGCAAACATAGTTTTGATTTTTAAAATCCACGTAAAGACGTATTTGCTTCTTTTCTTTCTTTTCCACAGGCACGATGTTTGATAGCCATACCGAGTGATGAATGGGACCGATGAATCCAACTACGAGTAGTTTCTCCTCCTTTACTTTAATCTTTAAATCTAACTCTGCTATATAGCTTTGCACAGTGTGTCTTACGGTCACTTAATTAGGAAAAATAATTAACTTGTGAGAGCTTACTTTCAGATCTATGCCTTGTACTTCTGAATACTTCCACATAGATACATATGTAATCTCCTTAAGTAATCCAATGATCTCTTCTCACTTCTTAAAATTTAATCCAATATAAATGAAGATGGGTAACTCATCACCACCTTACATTATTAAGTTTAGCTTATTAAGTTCTTGGAGATGCTCTCGTGGTCCGTTCTATATTCATTTCGTTTCTTCTTTCAATTCTTCAATGTGTTCAACAATGTGGGACTCATGAATCATGAAATAATATGGCGTCAAGTGGACTCTTTAATCCCAAAACGTCATCCACTTAGACCATTATGAGCGATAGATGGCTTTGACATTAGGCAAAACAATCTTCTTACAACTTTGTGCATGACCTTCTTGTTCTTCAAACATACTCTTTTATGATACTTTGTGCTCAAATGGGGGCTGCTCATGGGCCTAATCTCTTATGTACTGATTTCTAGGATTTAACTTCTTCCTGGGCCACGTGAGATTCCCCTGCTCCTTTGATCAAGAATATTCTTTCCGCATCTAATTCTGTATAAAATATTACATAAACTAAGTGTGCCTCTTCTACTGAAAATGGTCTTTGCATGGCCTTGAACATAATATCTATTCTATGAATATTGGCTTTTATGCACCGGTGGAATGTTGATGGAAAAATTCCATGCGTGTGCATCCACATGCTCCCTATCTGGAGCTAGTAACTCATGTCATGATTAATGATATAATATTTAACATGGGATGTGAAGTTTCTCAACTTGATCCCCATATTGAAATAGCCAAGGGACTACATCCCCATGTTATCACAATGGGAGATCATGAGAGGCACCAACATAATTTTTTCCTAGGAAATTCCAGTGTCGTATAAAGTGCTAATAGGCATGATATTTATTTATTCCCCTCCATCTAGCAGCACTCTTGGAAAACTAATTCCATTTGCCAGAGCAGTAGCACATAGAGGTCTATTGTGGAAGAAAGGTACTTGCCCATATGCTAAATATTACTTCAAATGTATATTTATTGATCAACCTCCCATGGGACCACGCCAGTTTAAAGAGGGGTCCCCTCCGTCCTGGAGCACATCTAAGATCTTCTTAATGATCATCGTTCGTGTCTCATATTTTACCCCAATTTGGTCAAACAACCTTTTGAACTTGGGGCTTCTTGCAATCGTTCCACACTCTGAATTTATTTCAACTTTGTATGTTTGAGCGTTACACATGTACCCATCCTCTGATGTTCTTCCCTCTTCTAGGGTAAGGACCACATCAACACTTCCACCTTCAAGATTTAGCTTCTCATCCCACTCACTTCTGGGATCTCCCTCATGCCAATCGGATAACTCTTTCACATGAATCATCACCATTCATCAATTCTTCATATTTGAACATTTATTCCCCATTATATTCTTCTAACATGTTCGTTGTGCCATAGTGATGATATGGTAGTGGATTTTTGTTAACATCCGTAGGAGGAATTTGTAAGTTATTGTTAGAAACTTGTTCTCCTATTATCCTGCACAAATAGTAACAATCTTTGGTAGCATTCTGCATCATCTGGTGTAACTCACAAAACATTACATCCTCTTTGTCTACTAATGTAGGAACCTAGCCATTTGAATGAGAGGGGCCCACAACTCCCTCATTCATCATCATACAATAATAATTCATAGCTTCTACCACGCTGAATGAAAATGGTGGTGGGAACGTTATTTCCAAACTTACCTTTTTCGATGACGTTATTGTTCTTAAGCCCTTGTCCCTCTTTCTTTCCCTTATGGATTTATTCAATATAGTTCACTACTTGTCGGCGTAAAACTTGAAACTTACCAGCTAGAAGAATCATCTGTAACCTCCATCCTTGTGGTTTTGGCTCAATGATCATGGAAATATTACTCACCACTCATGTGAACTTTATAAAAGTAGCCTCTTGACTCTCATTGATTAAATGGATTTTGTATTCATCCATCAGCCCCTCTACATAGATCTGCTACTATATCACCTTTGTAAAATCCTCCTTTATCTAAAATTCTTAATGTATTTCATCAACTCTTTGCCCTGCTTATGAAACTCTTGGGCTAAGTGTCTCAGCATGAATTCATATTCAGCCAAGAAAAATTTCTGTAAAAATTATCTATGCCTTTCCTCCCAAGTGGGGATGCTGTTAGGCACTAGGTGAGAGTATCACATGTAGGCCTTTCCCATGAGAGGTTTTAATAAATCTCTCAACTTTAACTCCTTGCCATTGCCATGCATTCTAAGATACTCCATGTGCCTATTAACATGCTCCCTGGGTTTTTCACCTATACCATTAAACTTCATGAATTTGGGAGGAACATGTCACTCAAGGTATGGCTTTTTATTGATGCGATCTAGATAGGGGTTATGCAAATCTTCATACATAATAAGTGAATCTTTCTGGGATTAGAGCTACCTTTTCACTTATTTCATTTTTATTACTTTGGAGGGTGATTCCTCCATTTCCACATTTTTTGTAGCTAGTGAGCTTATTGGAGTCACAAATTATTCCGTCTCAACTATTATGGTTGGAACCATCTCTGTTATACCTTCTTCTTCAACAAGAGCCACTATTGGTGTCATATAAGCTCAGAATAAATAGGACACATCCACGTTGTGTTGTCATAAAAACTCAAAGAATTTACTCAGCAGTTTTATTTCGTTCAGCGGCACAATCACTGTTGTGCTTGTCTCCCCACTAAATTAGACAGAGATCTCACTCCATTAATCACAACTTCCTCATTAGTCGTATTACCACACTGGGCTCCATTATTGACTCGAATGTCTTCAAAAACCAACTTCTTTGAAACATTATAACTTCATTTATCCATGGCCATGAGAATACCTCCCCATCGGAGTCGTTAAATGTAGGGGTAATGGTACTCGGATCTATAAATAATCTGAAAGGGTGAGGCGTAACACACTCTAAAGGAAACAACCTTCAAGATGTTAAAATTTTCAAGAGCAGTAAGTAAATCAAAAAGCAATTTTTGTAATATAATGAACTTTTTTATTACAATATGAGAAGGACAATGATTAAATGCAAACTTTTCAGTATGAACAAACATAATAAATTCACTTAAGAGCGATGGTTTTTTTTAGAGTGGAGAGATAATCACTCTATGTACCATGGAGGGAGCATAGAGAGAATAATTTTTGTGTGAATTTGTGTAGAGTAATAGTGTTGAAATTATGGTATGATTTGACCTCGTCCAGGTAGATCAATATTAGGGATGACGTGGCATTTGCATGCTAAAGGGATATTCCCTTGCGAAAATATCTTAGTTGTACTTTTTGTCCTATTTTAATTTTTTCACTATCCACTCTTATAGGCGACATTTAGTGCAACCAAATTCAAAAATCAAATGTGTCGAGCATAGTATTGAAAAGTATGATTTTGTCAATATTTCAGACGATTACAGAATAAATAATTTTGAAGACTTGCGGGCAGCCTTGAGGGCCACTTGCCATTGCTATTTTACAAAATGACATTACGAGTAGTGCCATGAATGCTCACCCATTTTACAAAATGTGAGCTGTCTTAGTGTATGTGAATGTGCAAGTGACCTTTTAGGTCCCTCATCATAGTGTTCTATCTTTCCTAAAGTATTGAAGTGGCTAAGCCTTAGTTTTCTCAACGAGACTTACATATTAACCTATAAACCAAAACTCTGAAGAGAGCTCAACTTGCCATCTGTTAGAGCCTTTCTGACTCAGCCAAGGCTATTTTTTAAGAACTTATCTGTATAAATAACAAAGGTGTTTGTAAATATTCTTTTATAAAAATATTAATTTTGAAATGACTCGGGGTTACTCGCACATCACCCCCTCACTGACTTGGGGTTGCTCATATGGCATTCCCTTAATAGCTTGGCCTTTTTTGCCCTGATCACAATTTTGGATTCACTCGTCAAAAATTTATTTGCTCTTATCTTGGGCATGCTTTCCTATTATTGTTATATTTTCTTATTTTGATAATTATTTGGACTTCCTCGTGATTTGGACTCACTCGTCTAATATTATTTCACTCATGTTTTAAGCTTGCTCCCCCATTATTATTTTTATTCTAGCCTTGGTTATATTCGCATAATATTACTCTACTTATGGTTTGGGCCCGCATGTAATAACTATAACTCTTACGGGAGGGTTGAATGGGTACCCCTCTACACCTAGTTTTTGGTATACTCCCCAATGAGTGGGCTTTGATCCCATTTCATGCTTCTGACTTAATTTTTTGATCTAACCTTTATACGGGTCATGCTAATATTTTTGCTTTTTTTACAGTGGTGGTTAGGCCGTATAATCAGGTAATGGATGATATGGAGAAGTCTTTTAGGCTATCCTCTTCCCCTTTTGAGACTTTGCCATACCCATATGCTCTTTTGACAGTGAGTCATGACCTGAGCCCAGTCTTGTAACATTGGGGGCCATCCTTCTTTCCCTAAGCTAGTGATGAAGGAAGTACCGGGGTCTGAGACCTTAATTGAGGTATCACAAAAGAGAAAATTATGCCAAGTTAGAGTCTATGGTCCCAAAGGCTTTCGACGAAGAGGATAAAACCCAAGGTCGATCTAAGTTTTCTGTTGTGGTTGACAGGACCATTATATTGGATTTTATCGAGGAAGGAGACCAACTAAGTGAGTGGTTCACCTTGCCCTTATTATTAGTTTTTCTACTTTGTCGTAATTGTTTTGATAACCAATTTTCTTTCTAGTCTTACTATTGTTGTTAATAAACGGGAAAAATAAGGGTGATGAGGAAGTTTTCGAAGGATATATAAATTGAGGTTGATGCTGCCATGGGGAAGAGGTCCCTTACGCTGAAAATCCTGAGGTTGGGCTAGCCGAGGTGACTGAAAAGGGACCTACGATAAAAACCCTTACATTAATGCAAGCATCAATGGGGGAAGGTGAAACCCCTAGGGAATCCGAACTATGATTTTCTATTTCGGGGGACCTGCAACCCCTGGTCTCAAAGAGTAAAGCAAAAGCAATTTTTTAAGAGGGAAAAGACATGAAGATGGGTGAAGATACCCTTAGCCGTTCAGAGGGGATGGATGCCAATGAGAGGTATTATCGACCTCCTATATTGAGAAGCTAGATTATTATGGTTCCCTAGTGTATGACCTCTATTTAAGGACTAAGGTGATATGACCTGATGTTGCATCCAAGCTGAGGACCTTGGAGACCTATGTTAATGTCGAGGATCTAATTCTCTTATTGGTAAAAGTATCTTCAAAGTTACCCTACTTTAAGTTCTTTTACCTTATTTTCTTTTATTCTTAAATCTTCCCTTTTTTATTATAGACTCAGTACCTAACTGAGGCTCTTATGGCTGACACCCTTGATAGTTGTAAAGGATGAAACATAGCTATTGAGATGGAAAATGAATAGATACTTACCTGGATGGAATTGGATTAGACCATTCATGGCTTGAAAGTGGAGATAGATGTACTTAGGAAGGAGAAGGAAGATCTAAGATCTCAACTCATTATATTAGAGAAAGATAAGCTTTTAGATACAAGAATTTGAGGGACAATTCTTCCCTGATGTATGCCAAAAGGGACTCCTTAGCGGAGGCAGAAAAACTTCATGCCCTTGGCCAGATTTAGATTTTTGAGATGATAGAGAAATTCATGACTAGATCCCTAAGTCACAAGGCTTTTAAGAAAGACTTCTTCATGCTAATTGTAAAGTTGAACTTCTTAAACAACCAGTTCGAGAGCTCATTATAGTAAAAATGAACATATCTCTAAGGGTCAAGAGCTCCAGTAAGAAAATTCTAGGGTTTCCCGCTTCGTTTCGCTCTCTTGGGATAAATACACTATACTATTAAGATGAATGTGGATGTCGATCTTGGGTCTAATCCTTTAAGAAGTACCTTTTTTAGAATTACAACTACGAATTTGATGCCTACAAGACAAAGATTTTGAGGCTATTCGTTGAGGTGGAAATTTATGTCCTATTTGTTATGGCCTTGGGTTAGTTGGGGAGAGATAAGATGATGAGGTCAACCCTGGGAAACCGAAACAAGAAACATTTTCTTCCTCCACAAAGTGAAACTTCTATGGATCCCAAAGTCTCAAGCCTTGATTGGCTCTTTTATAATTTTTGTTTGAACCATTGATAAGCTATGGGCCACTGGATGTAATTCCCCAATATTCAATTTTTAATTAAGGGGCTTTTGAATGGGAACGTGTTATTCTCTAGTCTTTTACTTTGTGCTTGCTTTAATTTTTGCTTTGTTAAGGAGTTTTTGCATTTTTTGAGATTTCTAAGGTCTGACTTGCATGTGGTATACCATAATCCCTTTAATACTCATTGTTAAAGAAATGTTGGTAGGAGAGACATTTTGCTTAAGTATATATAAGGTCCCTGAGACCTCTACTTCACACTTGGGCTAATTTTTCAAAGTCAAGACTGTGGTTTATCGAGCCTTAGAACCTTAACGCTTTTGATTCTTATGCTTTTTTGATATTGGAAGCCTACAATTTTTGTTCAAGAACTTTGCACCCAAAATATTTTTGGCATAAATATGCAAAAGTCAAACATATAATGGTAACTAAGATCTTAAATTTTTTAAGCTTGAGCTTGAAATTTTAAGTAGTCCTTATAAGGATCCTGGGACCTCCGAACGTAGAGAAAATGGAAAGATGAAGTCCCAAAAAGGTTCATAGGATCTCTGAACTTAGGAAAAATTTGAAATTTTAAAGTCCATGTAAGGGTTTAATACCTCTGGATTGAATTTGTTTGTAATCTGAAATGTTTGTAAGAGTCAGGAACCTTTATACTTAGAAATAAATTGTGGTTTAGTTGTAAGGAAATTGGTTGTTCATTGGTCGTTAGACTTTATCCTTCTGGAATTTTTTGACTATGATTTTTAGGTTTCCTAAACTTAAGGATTGTAATCACTTTTAGGTATTGAGACCTTTCAATGTTGGCCTTAAGCCAAAGCTAAAATCCTTCCAACTTTAACGGTGGGTCCAAAGACCCTAACCTTAGTCCTTAGTTTAAGTTTTGAATCAAGGATGAGCTCCATGTGTATTGTAAAGGACACTTGTGAAAAATACATCATGGGTAAAAACAAGATTTATTTTATTTTACTTGAGCCTTGAATACATTATTAATAATAGTTTTGAGGTGGTAAACATTCTAGGGATGAGGGAGTAAGTATCCTTCCCCATTATTTAGGTAATAACAACCAGGTCTTGTAATTTTTGACACCACTTTCGGGCCTTCCCACTTGGGGACTATCGTCCCTTCACTGGTGTTTCTGGTGGATAGAGTGACCTCCCCCAGGACTAGGTCCCTGACCTTAAATTCCTTATGGAGGACTTTTTAGTTAAAGTGCGGGGATATTTTCTGCTTGTATCTGCCATCCTGATCAGCGCAACTTCTCTCTTCTCCTCTAGTTCATCCAGGTACATCTTTTACCATTCTTCATTAGACCCTAACTCAAACTCAAATATTCTTTGTGTGGGTATTTGTACCTTAGTTGAAATCTCCCCCTCAGTATCTAAGTTCAAAAATAATGAAGTTTCTCCCGTCGGGTCTATAATTATGGTCCTATAGTCCCATAGGATGCTTGGTAATTCTGTGGCCCATAACCCCTTAGATTTCTCTAGTCTTTTCTTTAGGCTATGGAAGATTGTTCTGTTTATCACTTTGACTTGATCATTTTGCTGAGGAAGTTCTGGAGATGAGTAGTGGTTGGAAATTCCATAGTTTGAGAAGAACTCCCTAATAGCTGAGTCAAGTTGCTTGTCGTTGTCTAAGATGATGGCCTTATATAATCCAAACCTATAGATGATGTTCTTCCATATGAATTTGGTGGTTTTCTTCACAGTTATGGTGGCTACGGGTTTAGCCTCAGGACATTTGGTGAATTAATAAATGTCTACTATGCATTAATTTGTTTGATCTTTACTGAGGGGAAGAGGTCTTACAAAATCCACACCCCATTGAGTGAAGGGTTATGGACTTTGCATTGAAGCCATATTCTTGTGTGTCTGGTTTAAAATATAAATTAATATTTGGATCTTATCTTAACATTGCACTAGGTCCTCATATTCCTTTCCTAATGTTGGCTAGAAGTACCCCTGTCTTAGGACCTAGTAGGCCAAGGTCTTCGGGCCCGTGTTAGCACCATAGACACCTTCATGGACGTCTATGAGGTCATAACTAGCATTTAACAAGATAAGTTATCTCTGAGGTTCTAAGTAGTATCCATTCTTGTACACCACTCCATTTTGTAGGTACGACATCACCCTTTAAGCCTGGAGCTTACTTTGGGTAGCTCACCATTTCTGAGTTTGGCCTTCAAGGTAGTTGGCCATTCTGAGCCTAGATTAACCTCCATAATGTTAATTTAAAGTTATATAATGTTTATATGATCCATAGTGATAACTAGAACCTCTAGGTCTATCTCATATGTTAACTGGAAAGGTGGTATGTCTCTGCGTTCTCAACTTGCGATACCATTTTGATGTAAAACTTATGTATCCTCCTAATGAGGTACTGTACAATTATTAGTTACCCTTCCATCATGTCACCTTTGGCATTATAGACCTCAATGACCTAATTGACAAGCAGTTGAGAGTCACTAAAAGCATCCATAAGTTGATCTTTTAAATGGATGGTAACGTCTATTCCTTTCACCAAGGCTTTATATTCTATTTTATTATTATAGGCTTTCAACTTATACTGAAGAGAAAGGAGATAGTACCTTGTTCCAACATAGCTAAGTGAATTATGATCGCACTACCTGAGATATTTGAGAATCCATCCATATTCAATACCCAAGTAGGTAGGTGAAGTCTAGCTACTAGAATAAGAGATGTTTGGGCTCTTGGGATACCACCGGGAGCTTAACCCCAAAACTAGTGGGTTCTTCTTCCACTTCTCCCAAGTTAATCAATTCCTTAATGAAATCATCTAAGGTTTTCCCTTTGATGGGACTCAGATGTTAATACCTAATATTACACTCCCTCTCGGAGGACGAGTCGATCCTAACCACGATGGAGTGGGACTCGAATTAGGGCTTAAATTTTTTGCTGAGATGTTGAGGTTGAAAGACACCACCTCTATCCTTGGGTACTTTCTCTCGGCTCCATTGAGGTCTCGGTTGACATAGTAGATGGGGTATTTCTCCCCAAATTATTTGTGGATGACATAGGATCTGATAGTAGTGGGTGAAGCATCCAGGTATAAGTGCAAGTCTCCCCCCATAATCATTCAGAACAGTTGCGGGGACGACCCCAAACAACTCTTAAGGCTATAAAACGATTTCTCAACCTCAAATGTCCATTCAAAGGCCTTATTTAAAATTTTAAAGAAGGGTAAGAATATGTCTATCGCCGTAAAGAAAAACCATTTGAAGGTTTTCTTTTATCCATATTTTTTGAAGGTTTGATTTTATGAGGATAACTTCTTGAGAAATTTTCATTTGACTTATTTTCCCTCTTTGGATTATATATAACCTATCCTTCCATTTTAATTTACAATTTTTCCTTACTGAATCTCAATATTTCTATGTTCACATACACACTTGAAAAGTTTTTATTCATATTATAAGTGTATGTAATTTCCCAAAATATCTTGTTTGCTCTTTTAGATTAACAACGCTAGTCATAAGTCATATATCAAGTAAGAAGTTTCTCATGTATATATGATTACGAAAAAGAGTGTTCTCACAATGCAATGGGATTGTCATCACTCATATTTCTCACAAGCCTTGTTGTATACCTTATGTTTATATATTAGAATGCCATATTTTATCTTTTGAATTCAAATGCAATGTCTTACAATTATGGTATTTCCATAATTATTTCATCTAATCACGAATATCATGTAGGCTCAATTTTGTGTAACATTTATGAGATTGTCATCATTTTTAGACAAAGTGAGAATTTATATTTTATTCAATCATGATATTATATAATAGGGTATTCACTTCTTTATCACAATGGTATATATTAACTAAGGTTGTGACACCACCATAAAATTTAAACTAGATTGATTATGTCCAAGTTAAATTAAAATAGGAATCTAAACAATTGTGTACCATTCTAAGCATAACTGGAAATATAACTAATATAATGTAAATAACTGAAACATCACATAGGTGAAACCCAACATCGCCGAAACCAAAACAATTACAGTAATAAAGCCATCATATGCTACAACTGTCACATAAAACAACCCAATCTGAACTACAAATGAAAACTCAATCCAACTCAACATAATTCGACTAAAAAAATAGATAGCATGGACATGAAGGCTCGAAACCTACATCCCAGATTATGAACAGTTGGATGTAGATAAATATTGGATTAGGGGTGAGGCTACAAATGTGGACTATGTCCTGAAATAATAAATTAACAACGTTAACAAGAAGCCTACTTAATATAAGAATATAAATGAGTTAGACCATGATATAATTACGCATTTTCGTCTTTTCTTTTAGTGTCTTTAAATTTTTACAAAACCTAACAATCTTAGATATAACATTCATCTAATCGCAAACCTAAGTGTACCCTATGATTACATTTTATCCATTTCTACAAAATATTCATAAATTATTATTCTATACAAGTATACTGTAATCGACTATCGGAGTACCGAAGAGGTGCAGTCGCATAACCCATGGTACTACCCATAATTTTCTAATGAAGTCTTAAAGAGACACCATTTCACGACCAATGGTATAGTCCGTCTCTATCTACCAGGATACGCAAGAGACACCTTTGCCTGACCAAGGGTTTAAGTCAATGCTATTAACTATAATACAATAAAAATTATCATCTTATGATTTAAAAATGTATACCATCTAAATTGTATTTCCCGATCATGCATATATGGTGCTTCGCATATAAATTAATTAATTCTATGCACATGAGATTTCAAGTCTTAATAAAAAAAAGTTTTAACTTAATTTAAATATATTAATTAAAATATTTAGTGGAAGTAGAACTCGCACTACTGAATTAAACTCTTAAAGGAAGGTTCACCCAAAATTATGCCCCCTAACCCAACTAAACAAACTTCGGTTCAAACTTAGGCAAAACTGAAGGTCGATAGATCGAATCCAAATGTCGATCGATCGATGGTGTTGATTGATTAAATCCCACCGTCCATCAATCAATAATCTCAATTTTCATCATCTTCTTCCTTACGGTAATTCAACCCCCAACCTTCATTCATGAACATTCAAGATCTTAAATCATCCCAATAACATACAATAATCCAATAGACACATTCAAACATCACTTCTACCATATAATTATGGTTTTAATAAATTCCTACATGAATTTCAAGGAAGATTTCAAAATTAAGCTAAAAATACAAGTTCCCAATCTCTAATCAATTGTGTTCAAATAGTTTATCAATTCTTCGAATAATCATTGGGTTTTTGGTTTAGTTACAGTATAGTGTAACCTTATTATATTTTTATTTTGATTCTAATCCAATTTCACAAATAATTCTTCCAATTTCATCCTAAATTAACAACGTGACTACTAACCTAATTAGTTGATTAATTTATTTCAAATTTCATATTAACAAATATATGTTTAGAATCCAGTACCTAATTATTTTGTACACAAAACAATTATATAATTATATGAAATAAACTTTCCTTCATATTCAAGTAGGCTGAATTCCAATTGAAAAGTCCCAATTCTCCTTTTCTCAAACTAGGTTCCTCTCTCTAGCTCTAATCCTATTATTATAATGCTCATCACTAAAATTAGGTATTCCCTATATGGGTCTGGACCCATTAACTCTAAATCTATATCCAAATAGTCCAAAACCTATCTCGAGTCCAATACTAATTCATAAGACGTAAAATCGACCTTTTAAGGTAAAATCGAACCTTTTACATATCCTACAAATCATCCAAACTAAACTATCAATATTTTCAATATTTAAACTTGTAGGGGTTTTAAATAATCTATTACATTTATTTACTAAATAATTATTAATTTATTTCGATCTATTACCTTCAATTTGAATTCAAATACTTATAAATTTATACACATGTGCACATGACATGTAATAAATCTAGTGACGTCACTACTCGCAATAGATATATGAAATTTAATAATATAAAATAAATTTAAATTTAAATTTAAGCATTAAAATTACTTAGTATTACAAATATGGTATTTCCAACTTGATCTCATGAGTGGGATTGCCGCTCAATTTTCACAATGACATGAGTCAAATTTCAAATTATGTGAGCACGTTTAAAGAATGACTTGAATGTAGATCCGCTATCTATAAAATTTTGACTATACATGAGTAACATGTATTCAAATATGGAATTTCATCCTCGAGATTCGAATTAGGACATGAATAGAATAATTTTGGAAATCTTGCTTGCATGTCATCCTTGATCCTATGTGGATTATGCCTCACTATGGTGTCCTTGATGGATTCAAACTTATGGTATAATATTCAATCATAATTTCTTGTCTCTCCAATAAAATATGTGATTTGGTCTCTCCTTGTAACTCACATTGTGTTACAACTCAATCCCGTGGAGGTCGATGTGATTATATGTTTCCTCACCCCTCATAAATTTCCTCAGCATTTACACTTGAAATACATTATATACTCAATGAATATGGTCGGGTAAATCCAATCAATATGCCATCAATCCTACCATGTCCAAAATTGTGAAGGGAATGACATAGAGGGGCAATAACTTTCCCTTAGACCTAAATTTGACCACCCATTTCATTGGGAATACTCATAGAAGCATTTTATCTCCCATTGAAAACTCTAGTTTTGTTTGTGGCTTGTCAGCGTAACTCTTCTATCGATCCTACACCAAATAATATCTGGTCCAAACATACTATATTCCCTTCATTCCAACCAATAGTTTGGTCAACGTCATAGTCACTCGTATAGTTCTTCATAGGGTGCTATACCAATAGTATAATGGTGACTATTGTTCTAAGAAAACTGCATGAGAGGTAAATTTTGGTCTCACCCTCCTTTGAGATCGAACACACATCCTAATAACATCTTCCAAAACATGATTAACTCGCCCACTTTGATTGTCGAACTTAGGGTGAAATGCCATACTCAAACTAAGTTTTACCCCCATAGCTTTTTGAAAACCTCTCCAAAATGTAGGTATGAAAGTACTATCCTAGAAAAAAATGATTTCATTTGGTACACCATGAATTCATACAATCTTTGCAACAAATAATTTGGCGTATTGTTCTATTGTGAACTTTATATGTACTAGAAGGAAATGAGACACTTTCGTCAGTCTATCCATTATGACCCAAATCAAATCATATCCACTTTAGGAACTTGGAAATCCCACTAAGAAGTCCATGGAGATGATCTCCCACTTCCACTTGTGAATCTCCAATCATTGCAATTCCCATGCTCGTCAGCATGGTAATCACTATTCTTAAAAATGCATTAAAAATATTAAGTGGCACTTCATTGTGCTATCCAAATGTCTAGTAATTTATCCTCATGCACTTACCATAATGATGCAGTGTAACAATCAGTTTCCAACTCAACGCATCAACTACCATTTGCCTTCCACCGGTGGTATACGATCGAAAGATGGCATTCCTTTACAATTTCAAGCCATATTCGTAGTCTTATATTCATTTCTCTCTGAGTAAACAAGTGTGGTGAACTCTTGTTATTGGAATATAAAGTGAACCTATCACCTAACAAATAGTGTCTCCAAAAACTACTATGAAGAAATCCCAATCATTAGTGGGGTAGTTACCCTCATGAGGCGTAATCTTTTTAGAAGTGTACGCTATAGGCCTATCTTCCTTCATAAGCACACTGCCTAGACCCTAAAGAGATCAATCTCTAACTACCAAATAATCTATGTCGAATTGTGGTATTGCAAGTACAAGAGCATTTGTGAGCTTATCCTTGAGCACTTTAAAATCTCTTTGGTAGTGTACACTCAAAAGGAATGATACTCCCTTAAGCCTGAGGTATGCATCTATAAATTCAAAATACTCCGCATAAAATTATGGTATCATAAGTACAAAAGAGGTTGTGAGCTTATCCTTGAGATCCACAAAAGCTCTTCTGTAGTTTTCACTATGAATGGTAGTCCCTTAAGTGTAAGGTGAGTCAGTGCCTAAGAAATCTTCAAGAACAATTAAATGAACCTCCTGTAATACCCCTCCAAAGCCAAGAAACTACTAACCTCTGTAGGCGTTGTGGGTTATCCCCACTTTACCACTATAGACACTTTGTTAGGATCAACTGAAATCATAGTAGCGGATACAATATACCCCATATATTGTACCTCTCATAGCCAAACCCACACTTAGATAACTTTACGTACAACTTATGTCCATGTAGTGTCTGTAAAACCAACCACAAATGTTCCTATGCTCTACCTTATATCGGTTCTATATCAAAATATCGATAATAAGCACAATAACGAACAAATCAAAAAATGGAAGAAACACTCGTTTCATCCTATCCCTGAACCCAAATGTTGAGTCGGTCAACCCAAATGGAATTAGTCGAAACTGGTATGATCTATATTATATCATAAAATCCATCTTTGGAATGTCCTCATCCCGAATACATAACTTGTGATACCTTGAGCATAAGTAAATATTGGAAAATAATGACGTACCAATAAATATGTCGAATAAATCATCAATGCACTATAATGGATACTTATTCCATATCTTGACTTTATTCAACTCCCGATAATCTGTACATAATTGAAGTGATCCATCTGTCTTCTCAACAAATAAGACTGAACCTCCCCATAGAGACGTACTCCTCTATATGGACCATTGGCTTAATAACTACTGGATCTGCTTATGCAATTCCTTTATCTCTAACGTAGCCATATGATATGGTTCTCTTGCTATGGTTTTGGTACCATTCATCAAATTTATGGAAAAGTCTACCTTTCTAGCTGGTGGTAATCCTAGAACCTCCTTAGATACTTTCATAAACTCGTATAAAATTGGTATCGATTTTAACAATATGGTGACCTCATCAAACGAAGTCACATCTATTCTAATATAAGTGTGTTCTAGCACCACTTGAGCCTATGCATAACTATAAGAACGTCTGCTGCCCAAAAATGGAAATCATAAAGACATGCCTTTGATAGTGCATATCAGCATAATAAATATAGCTACTACACGAAGATAAATAATACGAATAATAAGATCACATGTCTAATTTACAAAAGAGGTTGAACACTAAGCCTACTGACAATCTCTATGTCTCCACAATAATGATGTAAAGTAGACCCTAACCTATGGGGTATCCAAAGAGAAACACAACCAGGTAAGAACATCTATATATCTCATATTCTAGTAAACACGTTACTAATAAACAAGGACAACTACTCAATGTCTAAGTAAGACTCCTGCGTGTGAGTCTTAAACATACCCATAACCATCCCTGACGGTACATCAAATGAGCGATTGTCACTAAACATTTAGTAACTGTTTGTCCTCACTAATCTTAAGTGTAATACCTTCCTTTAAAGGATCTATCAAAACGGAAACCCTATTGGCGGCCCTACTGGCCTTACTTCTATGGTCATTTCTGCTAAAAAATTATCTATCTGGGCCTACTCTCATTAGCCATGACCTCACTCGTCATAATTTCCTTAGATCTTCTTGCCATAACATATCATATTATCTACTCTTAGAAACCCTTTGGGGTCTTCACCCCTACATCGTTCCTTTTTTCTTGTGAGGTATACCATGTTCGGGTCGATGCTAAACTATCCCCAATCATTTGGGTCATCTTTAGTCTTTGTCTTCCCATTCATAAGAATATCTATCATTCATATAGTTGTGATGGTTCTGCTGATGTCATAAGGTAACTTCTACCACCTAAGTGCAAATGGTGAAGAATAAATTATCTGATAAAATATACAAAACTCATCACGTAAGCTTTATGCCCTCTCCAAAAAGTATTCTCGAACTGTGATTGCAATTATGTATCAATCCATATCGCTACAGAAAGAAAAATATAGTTGAACTCTTCATTATTATGGTTACCACATGGTCATGTAGATAAGGTCTCTGCAACTTTATCCTTTTTTGTGATTGATGATGAATGGAAAATTTTACCCTCGAACCATATGCTAAGAACATTCTAATGGTCTCATGCTCATAGGTCCCCAATTAATGATCGAAAATTACTTCACGTGTGGGACATATCGCAATCGAAATCTTCGATCAATTCGATTCACCCTTCTAGCACAATATTGAAATATCCCCTAAGCGGTCGTCATTGTAGAGAATACAAGTCCAAAATGGTAAGGCTCTAAATTAATCAAAGATAACAATGGGGAAAAGTGATAGATGCACTCAAGATCCCTTGGAATTCTCTGGTACAAACTATGACACCTCATAAAATTTAATCTTGATTGATCAGGTCCAAATTAAATTAAAATATGAGTCCAATCAATTATTTATCATTCTAAGGACAATTATAAAAAGAAATAAAATATAATGTAAATATCTGAAGCATCACATAGGTGAACCTTATCATCTCTGATACTAAAACAAGTATAATAATAGAACCATCACATGCTACAACTGTCGCATAAAATAACCCTTACTAAAACAGAATTAAAAATACTAATGCAATTTGAATGAACATAATTCGACTCAAAAAATAAATATAAATAGATAGGATGATCACTCAGGCTCGATACCTACATCCTAGATAATCAGTAAGTGGAACAGGATAAAAATTGGATTATGGGTGAGGTTGCAACTGTGGCCTATGTCCTAAAAATGGTTAATTAACAACATTACCAAAAATCCTAATTAATATAAGAATATAACTGAGTTGGAATATAATATAATTATGCATCTTCATTTCGTCTATTATTATCTTTTAAACTTTACCAAACCCAACAATCTTAGATATCACATGCATCAAATCCCAAAGCCAAGTGTATCCATGATTGCGTTTTAATCATCTATATTGAATATTGACAAATAATTGTTCGATACATATCAAGTATATATCAAATCAGGGAATATATCTTGTCATGTATATCCATATATACTATAATAGACTATTAGAGTACCAAAGAGGTGGCATCACATGTCCTACACTAAAGCGCGTCTTAATCTATCGGGCAACTGAAGAGCCGTCGTCGCTCGACCCAAGGTACAAGTCAATGCTATCAACGATAATACTATAAAAATCATCGTCTTATGATTTGTAAATATATTCCATCTAATAATTATTTCTCAATCACACATATTCGGTGTTTCACAGGTAAATAAATTAATTCCATGCACATAAGATTTCAAGTCTTAATTCAAAAATCTTAACTTAATTAACATCTATTTATTAACATATTTAGTCGAATCACAAATATCGATATTGATTCAAATTCCTAAAGGAACGTTCATCTTAAATTAGGACCTCTAACCTAACCGAACAAACACCGCTTAAATCATATCCAAAACTAAAAGGGTCAATCGATCAACTCCCAGTCTCGATCGATCGACAATTCCAGTTATTAGCATCTTCTCCCTTATGGGAATCAAACCCCCAAACATCTATTAGTGGACCTCCAAGAAGAAAAATCATTCTAATAACATAACATAATCTCATATACACATTCCAACATCATTTCTACTATAATAATACAGCTTTAGTTAATTTCGACATGAGTCTAAATGAAAATTTCATAATTAGACTAAAAACCCTTGTCCTCACTATCTAATCAATTGTTTTCAAATATGTTATCGATTATTCTACTAATAAGGGGGTTTTGATGATTACAGTGTAGAGTAAATTTGTAACATACTTATTTTGATTCTAAATCAATTTCACAAAGAATTCTTCCAATTTCATTTTAAATCAATAAAATGACTAGCAACCCAATTAGTTGATTAATTTATTTCAATTTCAAGATTAAATAATTTAGTTTTCGAATCCAATACCTAACTATATTATAACACAAAACAATTATATAATTATATTAATTAAACTTGCCTCCAAATTTAAGTAAGTTGAATACTAATTCTCATCTAAATCATTTCCAGGGTTCTCCACCAATAATTTAGAAATGATTTAGATCAACCCTAATCCTATTTTATAATTCTCATCACGAAATTAGGATTAGCACCTATATGCGCCTTTACCCATTAACCCCATATCCATATCCAAATAGTCCAAAACTGAGGTCAAGTACAATACTAACCCACTATTTTCAGGTAAAACCAACCATTTTATATATCCTACAAGTTAGTTCGTAACAAACCTAACAATGTTTTCTATATTTACACTTATATGACTTTAAAAAATTATTACATTTAATTATTAATAAATTATTAATTTATTTATATATATTACTTTTAATAGCTATTTATATACTTAAAAATGTATACAAATAGGCCACTGAAAAACAACAAATTTAGTGGCGTCATTAGTCACTAGAGATAAATAACATTTCATAAATTAATGCATTAAAAGTATGGTGTGTTATAAAGGTGTGATTTCACCTTGATCGTAGGAGTGGGATTGCCACTCAATATTCACATTGACGAAAATACAATCAAATTTTAGATTACATGAGCATGTTTGAAGCATGACTTCAATGTAGATTTTGTGTCTAATAAATTTTGACTTTACATGACTAATATATTCAAAAAGCATTTTCTTGAGATTGTAATTTTGTGTGATACCTCGTAAAATTCATATAAAGATTGATCAGGTCTAATACAAAAATCAAGAGAACATATAATAATTGGTAACATTCTCAGCGCATAAATGAAAAACTGAAACTGAACAAGTTATATAAATAAGTAAAGAACTATTGAGTAAGACAATTTGATATAACTATCAATAATATGAACCCAAGTCTACAACAGTAACAACAACCTAAGACTTGTGAAAACAGATATAACAATAATGTAAACATCAAGTCTAAGTATAATAAGATTATCTTATGAGCCTAGTTCCAATCCCAAGTGATCCCATGATTAAGTATTATTCATCTCGGTTGAGTATAACTAGTGGGTCCAAAATAACTCTTTACTAAACATCTCAAATGTATAAGTATATAGGTGTGCATTCCTAGTATAACACATAAATCGATACAATTATATCCACTACTGAATGTAGGAGAAAGACAATCTCTATATCTAAAACCCACATAAACTACATTCCATGGAACGTACATTATAAATAGGTTACTCGAAAGCCCTCACATAATGAATGACTATTCTTCCCACCTTCATGGATCGCTCACACGTACCAGGCACAATTATATATTTTCCCACACCTATAACCATCAAAACATCAATTAGGTATAATAATTACTCTTTCGTATTGGTCATATAGTCCCATACCCAGAAGTTATATAAAAGGATTAGCTCATGTACATATCCGCAAGATACATCGGGAATTTTGGACCCATGTTTGAGATAAAATGGGTATGGTGAAACCCATCTCTCGCCTCAGGGTACCCACATAGTTGTTGTCGCTAGAGACCGATAAGGATATACCCTCTAATGTGTATCCTATGAGAACTCATACCATTTATGTTGCACATAATACTCATGATAAGTAAATAAGTACGATCGTACTTAGTTTGTACAAACAAACAAATATAAACCTCAATCGTGATAGTTACACATAAATTCTCTAACTATTGTTATCTAATTCGAATGTTAATTAAATTATGTTTTATATAAACACTAGCCCGATCTACCAAGCTCTCTACGTCTAAGTATCTCGCACACCAAACCTTTAACATCACTCATAACACAATTACTACCTTTTCAATGATTTATCAATTCATTATAAACTATCGGGTGATCTATAGAATCATGAGCTATTTATTTATCTCATATTTTATCTCCATACTCGGCAATATACTTAAGGTCATCAACACCTATATATAAATACAATTTTTTCTTGCATTAATACTTTAACATCTTAGATTGCAACACCAAAACAAGTTTCTAATCAAAACCCTAAGTAACCGAACATAACTTAAAGTCCAACCAAAAAATCACAAGCCTAGAATGTCAGCCTTGGGCAATGTCGGTAAAATATTCATAATAAGTTAAATAAAAATCTAATAAATACATACTCAACCTTATACTCAAGGTCCTCAATAACTATAATTTTAACTATAACTATAACTATAACTATAGCTATAACTATAACTATAACTATAACTATAACTATATGTATATATATATATATATATATATTCTTAGATTAGTTCTCTAACATCTCATATTGTAACCCCGAAACAACTCCCTAATCAAAATCCTAACCAACCAAGCAAAACATAAATTCCAAACCCAAATCACCAACCTTGAATTTCAGTTTTGTGCATTGTCAGTAAAATTTTCATAATATATTCAATAAAAAGCCAAGTCCTTCCCTCATTATTCTACTCAAGTGTATCCATATAATTAAGGATAAATTCTAAAGTTAAACCTAATTATAAAAAAAATATATGAATTAAATGAATAGAAATCAAATCTGTAATTATATTACATTCATAAACCAATGAATAGAAATATTCTACTTAAAAAGAAATTTAAACCAAATAAACTTGCCTCAAACACAGAAAAAATTGTACCCAAACCTCTCGATTCCTCCTCTTCTATTGAAATCCCTTTTCTCTAGCCATTAGGGAGTCTCTCTAATTATGAAATATGGATTATGAATCCCTAATTTCCTATTAAAACTTTTAATCCCATGAAATTAAGTTTAACCTAGATATGAGCCTTATCAAAAGGGCCCAAAAACATCTCCAATAAGCCTACAACCTTATGTGAGTCCTCTACTATCCCAATGGGCCTAAAACCCATACATATAGACAAAATGGATAATCGTCCCAAAATCAACCCGAAACATGACATAAATCAATTAATAATTTAACTCATTACTTTTGTTAATTTAATCGGTATTAGTCTGAGAGTCAATTATTTAATTATTTATTAATTTAGTGTCTTTAGTGTCCTTTGCTAATAGGATCACCCTCTCGACACAAACTATGCTAAAAATCCTTCATTATACCAACGATATGAACTCCTCCAATTATTATACTTCCTATTATACCTTAAATATAGGTAACCATATAGGCCTCTCTGGACATGATCGACTTAATGTAAAATCTGTTCGGCCAGGGATAATGAGGTCAGATTTTGTATAAATGTACTCGGTCGTACCATTCGATCGCTTATCTTACCACTATTAATAGTGTTAGTTAATCCCATCAACATCAACCTTGTGCCAGCTTGCACACGTGGTAGAATATCAGTAGTCATAATTATCTTAATTGTACACGTGAAGAATTTACACACTATCCCACCAATCGTGTTGTAGCAAACTCATCATTATCTGTCCCTTAAAATGTAAAAAGTATAACTACCTAAACTATTAAGAAACTCCATCTGTCCATTATAATATCTCTTTAATAACTACATATATATAGATCTCAATCCCACTGAATAAGGAATTCGAAATTATTCTTCTAGATGGCTATACGCAAACCCTAGGGAAAGAACATATAGAACTTGTATTCCCAACTTTCATGGATATTGTTTGATAAAATACAGAGAATCTATACAACGCGTGTGGACGTAGGCACCAAATTGGGCTGAACCACGTAAATCACCAATTTACTTCTTTGTCTCTCATCTCACTCTATTCCTCCCAACTTAGAAAGTTTGTAGTTATCATTTCCTTATTTGTTATTGTTTATTATTGGAAGTTCTAGATAAGACAACTAATAAATAAACCAATTTTAGATGATAATAGATTGGCGCCATCTGTGGGAAATTGACAAGCCATTATTGTTTCCTACAATCCTTAGTCTTGAAATACTTTCCCACTTTTTAACGATTTCTTGTAAATTATGGGAAATAGAACATAACCTAGAGAGTAGTCGCACAACAAAAGCACACCCACCCTCCACACATGTAGGGATAGATGACATAAAGGGAATTTTATTGAGCCTAGCAAAGGGCCATGAGGCAATGCAGGAAAGCATGAAAAATTTGATGCAAACACTTCAGGATGGGCGAAGTAGTTCTAGAACGGATCCTTTCACACAAATTGAAAGAGGCACCTTCAAAAGGAGAGAAGAAATGCTACCCCTAATCTCCTATAGAGACAGCGGGCACTATTTTAGAGCTCACGCTCTAGAAAATCCAAAGAGATTGAAAGGGGTCACGAGATGGCAGGAGTGCATCCAGGTATTCTGGATCACAAGAAGATAGGTCATACTGCCCCGGGGCCACTTCCTCCCTCAAATCAATAATGTGCGATAAAAAATGATCCTTCTTCTAAGAAAGCCCCAATGTACTGAAAAGGCTAAGTATATGGTCACTATCTGATTGTCTAGGCCCACGTAAAATAAGGGGAAATAATACATAGGCCCCAGAGAATGGAATGAGCATCGAGAAAATCAACTTGATCGGTCAACAAGATAACACAATGCTCGGCCAAATCCAAAACGAGCATAAGGAGATCGGCCCAAGATGAGCAGACTTCTCAGGAAGAGAAATCATTTGAAAGTTGAGGCCAACCAATCAATACAATTGAGGTTAAAGTCGAGTAAGAACACCGTCCTTGAAAGGGATCTATCCACCAATTAAAGAACCATTTTAAAGAAATTGCTTGGTCCAAGAACCCATTATATAGAGACTTTGTGTAGTAATCCCTTTTTACACCAACGATTATTGGTTATCCAACGTTAGGTTTCGTAAAGTTGACACCTATAAGAATACCTAAAAGAATGAACAAAAGGATAAAAAAATTGATAAGACAAAAAGGTACAATGAGTACACCCCCTTAACCGTTGGCATTCATCATAGGAAATTCGAGGAAATAAAGATTTAATGGGGTCTGGGAAGATGGAAGCCCAGCAAATTGCCGAGACAAAAACAAATACATGAGTTTTATAAGGACCACAACCATAACATGGAAAAATGCATGTCTTGAAAGAATGTAATCTAGAGATTGATCAGAAGAGGGAAACTATCAATGTACATGGATAAAGGTGGCCTAACTGGTCAAAACACTGAATGTAAAGTCAGTTAACGATCAAAATCTCCCTGTAAAAATCTAGATCTAAAAAGGGGACGAGATGATGATTCGGAGGACGACTCCAGTTTTCGTAAAAAACCAAGGATCTTATTCATGAAGTCAAGATGATCTCTTTAGGATACCAAGTTATCACTGGTGTGGATACTGGAGGAGGAGAGAAATTTAATAAAAGAAAGTCCTACCTCGACAAAATGAAAGCTTGCACTCATATTAGGCAGATCAATATAATAGCCATTATGGATACTTATCCGAGGAAGGTTAATAAACATCGCCTTATTATAGGGGTTTTCCAAATATGATTTACCTAGATTTCCTACGCGCACAATGACCCTCTAGTTGTTACTATAATGGTGCATGAATGTAAAGTGGCATGGATCCTCGTCGACAATGGTAGATCAGTGGACATGATGTTCAACAATTAATTCATAAGCTTGAGACCTAGGGACAATAAGTTAACACCCTACCACTGGCCACTGATCGATTTCTTTAATAAGAAGCTAGACCCAGACACGGTCAAATTAGAGGTTATAGTAGGTACATGTCCAACATGCTAAATAAAAAATGTACATTTCTTCATCTTGGATAAAAATGTTCACTTTATGTAAAACATCATACTTGGAAGAGTAGGGTTGAAGAAGTTCAAGGTCATTTCTTCTCTAGTTCACCAATTCTTGAAGTTTCCCACCCATTATGAAGTTTTTGTATTCAAGGGGAACAAAGTAGAGGCTAGAGAATGCTACTACAGCATGGTTGGCCAGAAAGAGAAAAATAAATTAACATCGACCTATCAGATCGAAATAATAGATCCACGAGATGAGAAAAAGTTGGTCTAGGGTTAGGTAGTTTAATAAATCGAGTCCATTATTCTTAATGATGAGCAGTCGAAGAAGACGTTCATATCGTCTTGTCACTAGTGCCCAAACTCATAAAAGATTTGGTTAATTTTCTCAGGTAGAGAGAAAATGTGTTTACCTAGAGTCATAAAGACATGCCTAGAATTGATCCATATTTCATATGCCACGAGTTGATTGTAATTAGAGGGGCCAAACCAGTTAAAAAAAGCGACAAGTTTTTTATCAAGAAAAGAACATGTCTGTACAAGAGGAAGTGTAGAAGAAGAATAACAACTGGATAATAGCATGGATTTCACAGACCTAAACAAATAATGCACTAAATATCATTACACACTACCCCAAATCGACCAATTAGTCGATACGACCTAATGACACAAGCTACTCAGCTTCATGCTTGCTCACTCGGGTACAATCAAATAAAAAAGAAGTCGGAGCATTAGGAGAAACCAACATGAAATCACTAATAGAGGCACTTACTATTATAACATCTTACCTTTTGGACTAAAAAATGATGGGGTGACATATCAGAGACTGGTAAACAAAGTGTTCGAAGAGCAGATCAGAAAGAACTTGGAGGTGTATGTCAACGGCATGCTCACGAAGAGAAAAAAGGCTGGAGACCACATCAAAGACTTGTAGCAAATATTTGACAACCCAAAAAAGTGTGTCTTCGAGATGAAAGAATGGATGTTCCTAGGCTTCACTTTTAACCAAAGAGTAATCGAGGACAATCCCCACTAAATCCAGGCATTGATCAATATTCAGTCCCCAATACTTAAGAAAAAAGTATAGGGACTAACGGGACATGTGGAAGAACTTAACAGGTTCATTTTTAATGCCACTAATAAATGTATTCCATTCTTAACGTGTTAAAAAAACTTTCGAATGGAATGATAAATGCAAAAATGCATTCTTGGAGTTAAAACAATACTTGGGATCTGTACCACTACTATTAAGGCCAATTTTTAGGGAAAAACTCTATCTCAATTGAGATGTATCAGAATCTGAGACCAGTTTAGCTATAGTACAATAAAAGGAAAGACTATAAATACATGTTGTCTATAACAACAAATCATACCAAGGCGTAGAAATACTGTATCCAAGACTACAGAAGCTAACTCTTTCATAAATCGAAGAATCTAGGAGAATGAAGTCGTAATTCTAAGCCTAAATTATCATCGTCTACATGGACCTTCCTTTTTAATAAGTCCTTCATAATCCTAAGAAATTAAGTGAACTGATAGCTTCAGCAGTGGAGCTTAGAGAATAGGACATTTAGTAGAAACTAAGGACATCGATCAAAGGCCAAGCTATGGAATTTTTTTATTGCTGACTTAACCCATGCAAAATAACTTATTGAGAAGATTTCTTTGAAAAAAATCTCACCAATCATGGCAAAGAAGACTTCTAAGGAACAAATTTTAGCCCCAACTCCAATGGAGCAGCTTCTTCGAAAGAGAGATCACAAATCTATCGAGATGATTAAACTCCTATGAGAGATAAACTAAACACTCAATTATTCGACTATAGTAACTACATTCTAGAATCATCGACCAATAAGAAGAATTATCTCATGACTGGATAAAAGAAAAAAATTGTTCAGACATGAAGAGCTGATCATGGGGGATTTAAAAAAGATCTTCATGTATGGAAATTATTTGTGAATGGCTAATCCTTCACAATCGGGAGTGAAGTAGGTCAGATAATCATGACGACAGATGATATCAACGTGGAATAAGCCATTAGCTTCCTATTTGAAGCCTCATACAATGAGGTAGAATAGGAGGCGCTCATAACAGGATTTGATCTAGCTTCATCATTGGGTTCTTAGAAGATTTTGGCACACAGTAATTCATAATTGGTGGTAAATAAATTCTTAGGAATATATGAGGCAAGAGAAAAATCTATGATAAAGTATTTGGCCACGAAAAATTGGTGGTTATTAAAATTTATAGGGGTAAAGATGCTTAGAATCCACAAAGTAAAAAATTCCCGAGCAAACACACTTTCCCGATTAACATCATCCACGAGAACAGAATTATAAAGAACTGTCCATGTGGAGATTCTCACGCATCACAAAACTAATGAAGAGATGGTCAATATCATGGAGATAGAATCAAACCTTATTGGATGGATCCTATATGAGCTTACATATAAACTTATGTTATACTAACAGACACTGGAAAAGTAAGAAAATTTCGTTATAAGGAAGCAAAATATTTCTCAAAGGAGGAATTCTATTTAAGAGAGGATATAGAGTATCGTTGATACTATGTGTTCATCCGGCCAAAGGAAATAATTTGATCAAATAAGTACATGAAAGATGTTGCAGAGAACATTTAATAAGAAGATCGTTAGTGAAGTGAGTGGCTACACATGGATATGACTGGCCCACCATGACAGCAGGTTGCACTCATTATGCGAGGAAATGTGATAAGCTACAAAAATACACCACCATCCACCAAAATCCCAGAACCTCGCTTACACCAATAACTTCACTTGGCATTTACTCTAGTCGGCCTCTTATTAAAAATCGGAGGAAGGTTCAAGTATTTCGTGGTTGCAGTGGATTATTTCACCAAATAGGTGGAGGCTGAACCCTTATCTGAGATGAAATATAAAAGGGTCTTCTAATTCATCTGGAATAATATTTTATGTTCATATGGAATGCCGTATAGTGGACCATGGAACTTAGTAAGATAATTACTAGTTCGAGGATTATTGCATACGCTCCAGCATACAAAAGTTGCACTCTACACCAGTCCATCCATAGTGTAACTGACATACTGAAGTAACTAATAAAACTTTGATGGATGGGATGAAGAAATGACTAGATGATGCGAAGGGGAACTATATCAATGGACTATAGAGTTTCCTTTGTGATTATAGGATAACTCCTTGAACAATAATAGGTGAAACCCCCTATATGCTGGCCTTGGGTATAAAGGCAGTGGTACCAACTAAAATCGAGTTACCTAGTCACTGTGTCCTTAACTTAAACTCACCGTGAATTGACTTGAAAACGATATTAGATCTTAACCTGGTAGAGGAAGTGAAACAAAATGCAAGACTCAGAGTAACAACTTTCCAATAAAGATCTGCACAATTCTATAATAGAAGGATGAAGCCGAGCAGTTTAAAAGAAGGCGATGATGTCTTGAAGAGGTCATTTAGAAGGGAAAAAAATTACAACCCCACTGGCATGGCCCTTGTTGTATCTCAAGCATTGTCAACCTTAGAAGGGGAGTAGTTCAAGAATCCATGGAAAGCTAGGCACATGAGAAAGTACTATTAGTAATGTAGTGAAAAGTTTTCTGCAGTATGTAATTTCTGTATACAATAAATGAAAGTTCCATTTAGCTTATTGAATATTGTCATTTTTTATGTTTCTTTATTTTGGGGCCATGGCATATGTACATATCACCATTAATGTCATCACTAATGTGCTCCCTAACCTCACGTACAATCATATCTTAAGACAGATTGTGAACAATAAGTATCAACACGATATTAAAAACCTTCACTTATAGCTTCATTTATGAGAAAGTCACGAACAAGAAGTTCAATTTCATGTACGATCTCATCTTAGGAGAGATCGCGAACAAGAGGTATTACAAAGTAATGTTAATCCATTCTTAATGGATGACCATATACGACCATAACCCAACGCAATAAACATTGGCCGACTCAGTTAATAGGTGTTGACACATAGTCAGAACGATGACATCCGTTCATAGGAATAATAAGCTAGCACAAACACTGGTACCACCTTGGTCAGGACAACTCAGGTTCATCCAAAAATAGGTAGATAATAAGGCATATCAAGTTGGTTAAAAATCGACCACATTATCATAAGACTAAACTATTAGCACGCCTCGTCCAAATGTTAAAGTAGTTACTAAGTTGACATGGAAACAAATCAATATGCTACAAAATTATGATAAGACTGGAAAAAATGAATATAAGGTATTCGATCACATCCACTTGAAAAAAATAGTTTGATTACAATATGATTTGATCAAATGAAAGAAAATATCTTTAAAGTCAACACGATAAGAATAAAGCATACAACAAAATATAATTGCAACAAAAAAGAGAAGATTAAATGTGTTCATCAAAAATTACAAATTGATCACGACAAAAAAAAGGATGCATAGAGATTAAGGATCAATAAAAACACACATCCTAAACATAAAGGAATTAGCTAAAGGACTATTGTCAGCAAGAGTAATAGGAATATAGGCATCAGTATTGACTAAATCTTCGTTGGTAATAAGAACAACCCCACTATAAGGGACTTAACTAGTTTCATCAGCCTGCTTATACTTAGAGGCATACTAATCTTCCATCTACTCGTCAGTAAGAGTTGTAGCTTTAGCATCATCACTTTCCCACTTTTAAACATTACCAACTATAGCAAATTAATGTTTCATCACCCAATTCTTTAACTCCTCATGACCGTCTAGAAAGATGGCTAGGTTGCCCACGTTGTAATCTACCAAAGACTTCACCAAAACTTCCTTGGCTAGCACAAGTTTCTAATTGGCCACACCCAGATAATCATAATACTTTTTCAAGGCTGCTTCTAAGTGCCTCAACTTTACAGAATCTTTGGTGGCCTAATCCTTCAACTTGGCGATCTTTGCCACAACCTAGCTGAGAGAGACCGTCTTGGCGATGACCTCCTCATGCTTCTATTCTAGTTAAGTATAATTCTTCTTCATATTACCATCCATCGCTATCTTTATGTTTGGTGTTTTCTTTTGTTATAGCCTTAATAGTGGTCCTTTGTTCCTCATAGGCCACATGGTTTGTAACATCGTTTTGCCTCCAAATAATCATCAACGCAAAACTCTATCAATATAACACAAAATCACAGATAGGGATGAATATGGAAATTCAAAAATAAAAATATGATTCATAAACTCACCACGACAAGGCAATGTTGATCCAACCTCAATAGAACAACTAGATCATAGTCCCTTGGGAATTCAAAGTCCTTACTATGACTATAATAGCCATAGAGATTGGTGGCATTGTTCATGTTCTTGAAAATGGAATATGTGACCTTCTCAATATCATCTAATGTCACCAAATGAGTAGGATCAAACTCAAAATCTTCAACTTTTCCATGACGAGAAGCTGATCCATGTGCTCGAAACAGATGATGAGAAGATCTCCCATCAATTTTTACCCTCTTAGAAGTAGTGCCAACCCTTGGAACCTTAGGATCATTCCGAGGCTAGGGATCTTCAAGTGTCCATTTATCCCCTATGGTAGATAAAATGGGGAGTATAGGGTATTTTCCCTTCTCTTTAGACCTTTCATTAGCCTCATCCTCTGCCTCTATGTGGGCATTAACCTCCTCTTACTTCCTATACTCAACCTTAATTATTTTTTTGGGCATCAACCTTCTTCTTTGACCTAACCTCAACATCGTACTTCCTCTTTTGCTTGACCTCTATTTTCTTATGATGAGCCTGATTCATATGGCTCAAATCGATTTATTTAGGGGGCATCCCAAGTGTGGACTGAGAAGGTGGTCTCGAAGAAGTAATGGAAGGAGATGTGCGAACAAACATATTAATAATATGTTAAAAATAGTAAGTACGTGCTAAAAAAGCTAGACATGGATAACTATCTCAGCGTCGTCCTCAACCTCTAAATTGGACTTTGTATTCAAATTTTCCTCAAAAATCTCTCCCTAGGACGGGTATGGTACCCTATAGCTATAAACAAAGAAACAAAAAATAATTCTTCAAATATGGGGGACTTTTGTATGCAGTAATCCACTACCAGGTTCTGTACCACAAGTAGAAGTCTTGGGACCTTCTTCACTAAAAGAAACAACTTAAACATCAAAATAATGCAATTTAATGAGAATCACTATGCATAAAAGTATAAAAAATTTACCTATTCCGTTCTTCCCATTCCACTCTCGTGGAACCTCACAAAACCTATCATTTTCATGGCCCCTGAATTTGCATTCACCCCTCGTAAACACAAATTATCCTTTCGAACTATTATTATTGGTTTTGACTACCTTAATTGTTCTTAAATACAACCTATTGGGGGTCAAATAATAGTATACCTACTGGGGCCCCCGGTAGGTTTTGACAAACATATTAATGAATATGTCACCAGTGAGTTCAAACCCAATCTGAGCCTGCAAAATTATCATGGCCCCTAGGATAGTCCTATATGCATTAGGGGGAGCTGAATATGTGTAACACCATACCCACTAAAAATGGATCAAATAACAGGAGTAGGCTATGTCCAACCTAAAGAGCCTAAAAGGGAAGGCAAATGATGTCTGAATTGGAGTTATCATAGACCATTTCCTCACTAGTGGGCAACCCAGTCTGAATACTTATGGGGATATTATATTTTACCATAAATTATGCGATTCATCTTCTAAAATATCATAAACATACCACCTCGAATCAGTAAAGGATGAGTCATAGGAGTCTGAAGAATCATTAGAATAACTCTCCTCCCTAATCTTCTCCTCACTAGATGGTTCTTCTATGGGGGGAAGATGACTGGACAAGTCTCACATCATTAGCTCTATCAGACATAACATCTTGAAAAGAGTACAAATTTATAACAAACATTAATACATTATTACACAAATTCTCAATACCCACTCGCTCCAAAACCGAGTTAGATACATCTTGATCTTCAAGGTCAGGAAGCTCAAATGGAACTTCATCTGATAATAGGACGTGGCCAACAAAAGAAGATGTACTGCGGGTATAATCTCGGTGCCCTCATTTTTCTTCTTGGCAGATAACTTTTAAGGGTTATGTAATTCTCCTAGAATTAATATCAAGACACATTATATATAATTCATCTAAAATCTCAATAAATCCCTGAACGTGCGGATACAAAGTTTTTATACGCTCACAAAGCTTGGGGTCTCCCCGGATGAAGAAAATGGATGTCAGTTCTAAAACAAATCCTAAAAATGGTGAAAACCTAGGCCAACCAGATCAATGCCCACCTAAATGCTTAAAATTTCAATTATTAAATAGCAAACACCAGGAAATCCAAGAACAACTGAAGAAAGAACAGTGTTAACCGTAAAAAATTGAAGAAGATGGGTAAAAACCCTAAAAACTTGAGAGGACAAACAATCACTACCTTCAAATGGGAAAAGGAATTGAAAGAAGATAGAAGAAAGTGAGAGCGACACTAGAAAATGGAAAAATCTTGCTGGAGATGAAGGATCTCAGAAGATAAAGTAATTTCTTTCTCTCTCTAAAAAGAACTTAAAAAGTTTAAAATGGTTTGGAGTTCAAATGATGGGATATTGAGACTTTAAATTCTTTGGGTTTGATGGAAAAATGTCACTAATCATGGCATCTCCGCTAAAAAGCCAACAGACACTATAGGTACACTGAACAAGCATGCTTAATGATTTATATGACACGTGGCCAACCCATTTAAAAATTACAGAAGTTAATCTGCTCGGCTCGAGTCGAGGAGAAATCAGTATGATCAGATATACTTAAGATGACCAAATCATGCTAATTAACACTTCATCCATTGGTTTCAGCTAGAAACCATATTAGAGGTTAACTATTTTGGATAATCTTCTCCAAAATTTAGTTATGAATGAAGTCTTGGGGGATTTTGTTATACCATAAATAAAAGACAACATATGGGCCTCTCAGGAGGTGACACGTGTCTCATTAACGGCATAAAGGGATATCGGCTTAATGTACAGTCCATTCAGCCAGGGATAATGAGGTCGGCTCAGGTATAAATATGCTCGGTCAGGCCATTTCATTGCCTATCTCACCACTATTAATACTATGTTAGTCAACAATGTTAATTAACCTCGTCAACACTAACTTTGGGCCAACTTACACACGTGGTGGAATATCATTAGTAACATTTATCCTATTTGTACAGGTGAGAAACTTACACACTATCTCACATTTATCATGCTATAATAAACTCATCATTATATATCCCCCAGAATGTAAAAGGTGTAACTGCCTGACCAATAGAGGAACTCCACCCATCCCATTATATTCTCTCTCTAATAACTACCTATAAATAGCACTGAATATGACTGAATAAGTGATCCGAAATCATTCTACTAGATGTTTATAAGCAAACCCTAGGGAGAGAACTTATTGAGCCGATTTTCCCCACTTTCATGGCTATTGCCCAGTAAAATATAGAGAATCAACACTTCACATGTGTACGTAAGCACCTTATTAGGCTGAACCATGTAAATCCCTGGTTTACTTCTTTGTCTCTCATCTCACTATGTTCTTCCTAGCTTAGAAAGTATGTAGCTATAATTTCCTTATTTCTTATTGTTTATTGTTGGAATTTCCACCTTAGAAAACTAATCCATAAACCAATGTTAGATGATAACAAATCCAATATCTTATGGGATGTAAATTAAATCACAAAGCATGCGCCTTGGTCAAAACCACCTCCCCTAGATTAAGATCTTTTGGCGTAAAAAAATCTCCCTTGGAAAAATAACCCTATCTTATCAACGAATGAAGAAAGGTGACTCCTCCTAATTACGGGTTGAATACCATCTATTGGTAGAAAATTCAATTCTTGGGCTTGAACCACCCCTAATACTAATTTTGGTGTAATGAACACCACTCCCTCTAAAATAAAATGTCTTCACCTATCATAAAAAATTAATTGTGGTCAAAATTCTCTAATGATGATCCACATCTAGTCATAGAACTGTCTTTTGAATAATTTTCTCTCGATATTGGTGATAAATTATTCACAAAAACAAATCAATATCCTCGATTGTTCTAACACATCTTTGATACGCGTTAATGGACACTCGTCCCATATTATGACCTTACTAGGGCCGAGTTGGTCCAGAAATCAACTCAGTGAACTGTTCATCTTTTGGGAGATTCCATAGAGTAACGTCTTCTTTAAAAAATCTTCTAGATCAAACGTTATAGTTACTTTTCCCACGAAAATCTACATCTCTAATGGAGTTAACCTAATAAGATTCCCTCGTAACGACCTAATGCTTGTTCCACTCTATGGATATAACTAATCTATTATATAGGTGATAAGTCAACACTTTTATAACTAAAAATTAAATGAATCAGGATTTTCGATAATATCGCTACAAAACTAAAATCTACTTTAGTGTGCACGTACCTATACATAGAAAAAAGTGTGCTACACCTTCTCCCGAGCCTAAGCATAACTATAAGAAACATTCCCTGTTCGAAAATAAAAATTGTTACAATTCACGTGCAATAATCGATATAAGTGTAATACATATAAATACCACTCAAAGCTAAATAGTCAGAACTGTAAGACCACATGTATAAATCAACATAGCAACTTAACATCAATCCGACCAAAAAACTACCACGTCTCTACAGTCACGACGTAAAGAACCCATTACCTACTGAGTATCTACATATAACTAATGCTCGATGAATAAAATCTATACATCTCATAATGTTAGTAATCATTACTAATAAATAATGAAAAATATTCGATGCCGAACCAATACTCATGTGAGTGTGCGGTAAATGAAATCACACCAATCCCCTAGTGGTGTCCTCAATCAGATGGGATGTTTTCATTCATCTACTAACTAAGTGGCCTCACTTTCCACAAGTGTAACAATTTCCTCTAAAGGTATTATCGAACCAATGACACTAAAAGTGGTCTTATTAACACTATTTTTATGGTCGATTTTGATATAACCATCCTTGTCGACTTTTTTTCCATTTACTCTAACTTCTTTGGACATAATACCCTTGGATCTACTGGTTAAAAATAACTCTGATTTTGTGTGATCAAACTTATTAGGGTCTAATCCCTAGAGTGGTTCCTTATGCCAGTGAGGTCCTCATTATCTTGGGATAACTCTACACTAACCCTAGTTTATCGGACCTAATTCGACCCTCAATTTTCTTATTGTTTTGAACTCTATCCTTCATATGTTTATATTGATTGTTTTGACAATGTGTAGGGTTAATCTCCCCCACCTAAATGCATGTAGTGAACGATGGTCACCCCATATCACCAACTAAATTACACCTAGCTTCAAATAACACATGGAATCAATTGATATGTTTATATATAACATGAAAGTCTTTCTTTGCTTCTGTACCAATATTTCAAGGTGTAGAAAAAGAAAGATAGTTGAATTATCCCATATAATGATAACCATACCGTTGCCCTGACAAGGTCTTAGAACTTACTTCTAATTCTGTTATGGATGGTGATTAGAAATACTTCCCCTCAAACCATTATCCAAACAAATACTAAAAGTATGACCTCCAATAGTCCTTAACTCTGGACTGAACTCCACCCGATGAGTGGGACGTCTCGAAAGAAAAAAAAATAAGGAACCCTCCCGATACACTTTTTAAATTGTTCATCTAGAATCATATCATGAAACTCCCTACGTAGTTATCGTAATGTAGAGTCTAACTCGTAATCACAAATCTCTAAAGTAATGAAAGAACACAATGCGAAAAGGAGACAGACGCATTCACGACCCAAAGGACACTAGAACCTGGAGTGCTTTGATAACAACTATAATACCGTGTAAAATTCATGAATAGATTTATTAGCTCTAATACAAAATTTAGGAGAGTAAAAAGTAATTGGTAACATTTTAGAATAAATGATAAACTAAAAATGAACAAGTAATGTAAGTAAAGAACTATTGAGTAAGGCAATACCAACTATTATACCATATGACTGCTAATAAAATCAACCTAAATCTACAAAAGCAACAACATACTAACACCTGTAATAAAAGATATAACAACAACATAAACTACAAGTCTAAGTAAAAGAAGATTATAACAAAATTTGGGCTATAATATCACTAAGCATCTTCATCTTGTCTTTTAGTTCTTTTTAAGTTTATCTTAACCTAAAAAACCCTAGATATCTTATGCGTGTATTACTAAGCCCAAGTGATATAATGTTTAAGTATTATTTATCTCGGTTGAATATAACTAGTGGATCTAAAATAACTATACAATAAACATCTCAAGTATACAAGTCTATAAGTGTGCATTCCTTGTAGAACACATAATCCAGTACAATAATCTCTAGTACAGCAATGTATAATCCCGTATAGTGGGGAAAACAAAATCTATACGTATAACATCCACGTAAAAGTACAATACATACTAGTTACATCATAAATTGGATACTCGCAAGTCCTCACATAATGAAGGCATAATCCTATCATCTCCAAGGATCTCTCACGCGTACGAGGTGTAGTTATATGTTGTCCCACACCTATAACCATCAAAGAATCAATAAGGGAAAATCACTATGCCTTCACACCAGTCATATCCCATATCCAAAATCTATATGAAGGGTTGAGCCTATGCACATCTCTGGAAGATACAACTATAATTTCAACATGTAGTGTACGGGGTAAAATCACTAAGGTGAAATCCACTTTTTGCGTCAGGCTACCCACATATTCGCCATCGCTCGCACCCTATACAGATATCCCCACTATTACATATCCCACAAGAACTGACACGCAGTATATTTCATAAAATACACAATAGAATTAAACAAGTAAGACCCGACTCAATTTGTCCAAATAAATAAATATCGACCCCAATCGTCAGGGTTACACATAAATTATGTAACTAATGTTAGATAATATGAACGTTAACTAAAATTTGTTATATATAACACTAGCCCGGTATCCCAAGGTTCTTTAAGTCTAGGTATCTCGCACAACCAACCTTTACTGGCATTATCATAATACACTTACTACCTCACTCAACGGTTTATTAAAACATTCTAAACTATTGGGTGATCTACACAATTACGAGTTATCTTATAATTTATCTCCATACTCGGTCCTATACTCAACGTCCTCAATAATTATATATAAATACCATTTATTCTCGAATTAATAATCTAACATCTTAGATTGTAATCCCAAAACAACTCCCTAATTGAAACCCTAACCAACCGAACATAACACAAAGTCCAAACCCAAAATCACCAATCCAGAATTCCATCCTTGCACATTGTCGATAAAATATTCATAATAAACTCAAAAAAAATCCAAGAAATACGAATTCAATGCTCATGCATTCATAATTCATAATTCAAAAATTTTCAATTTTATTTCTTCCAACTGTGAGAATGGACTAATTCCTATACATGCACAGAATTTTCAATGAGTCGTGCACATGGTCTCCACAACCCAGAATTTAATTTTTATTTTCATGTGAAGGTTCATGTGTATGATCGTTTTACAACAACAATTTCATAAACAAATTTTCATCCAAATCATTTTTCGAATCCATTTTAACTCTGAAAACTTTTTCCTCATAACAATGGTACTTTGTTTCTCAAACATATTTTTCTTTTTTCACAGGCTCTTTTTCAAAGATAAGTACCTTCCCATTCTTCTTTCTCTAGCACACCTTTTATTTTTAAAACAAGCTTTATCTTTTCAAAAACATATACACAGGTCGTTTTTTAAAGATCCCCTCATTTGGTTGATCTTTAAATTCAAAATATATTTCAAAATAGTATTTATGAGCTAGGCTGTGATACCAATTATTGGACAAAAATTAACTCAAGAGGGGGGGGGGGTGATTTAGGATAATTACATTTATTCAACTTTAGACAAATTAAAATTTCTTTATTTATTTTCACAAATCATCTTATATTCTTTCCAAATTTGTAAAATATTCTCTTAGAATGTCGATAAATTATTTTACTTTTTGTTGTTTTCTTGCATCCACACACATTCACATGAGTGTAAATAGAGTAAAGGATGAGAGATGCTATAAAGGAACTTTGAAAACGAAAGTTTTAATGTGGTTCAACCTTACCTACGTCCATGCTTGTGATGGTACTTGAGAAACATCACTATATATGATTCACTTAAGATGAAACCAAAAACAGCACAAGGAGTTATCATACTTTGCCAAATGCCACTAATAAGATACTAAAATCTTCCTTGACCAAGAGATTACCACCCCAAAGCCCAAGCATTACAAAGAAAAAATCTGACACGTGTCTTTAAGAATTTTTCATCAAAAGTAAAGCTATTGGGAAACTAAAAAGTAAAAAAAAATCCTTTATTGCGAGTGTTAACAAAGAACCCTCATAATTAAACTTGCAGCTCATTAGTGCCCCAAGAAACTAAAATCAATCGATGCAAATTCCAAGACAGCCAAATTTATGGGTTAAAGGGAGTTAAAAATATTGTCCATTCATGGAATTTAATTATTCCACAAAACACAAAAAGTTGTTATTTGGATACTTCCACGCCTGCAACTAGATTTGGTGGGGACAATACCATTAGAAAAATATTCATAATAGGCCTAAACCATTGCATTTTAGGTCTTAAGGTGCAAAAATAAATAAACACGTGTCATATGCCAAATTTGACTACAAACGGGCATATTCATTAATGGTTAGAGAAAATAGTAAACCAAAATCCCAAACTTGGTTAAACCAAAATTAAACAACAAACATAATATCTATAAAAGTAAAAAATTAATTCAAAAGACGACATATTGGTAAAAAAATATAATCCCACAACAACAATTCATAGTAGAAATAAATTTTTCATTAAATCCATAAGTGATTGATAAATAAGAATAAAACACCATTTTTACGTGTTACATAATAATGTAGGAATGAATAAGTAACAATTTAGTGGAATTTATCCCAAAAATTGTTTGTATATCCTTTTCTTATAATTTCCAATGGGATTTATCTTGTACCAAGTCGAAAAATGAGGCCTCATGATGTTGGATGTTCCGGACTTCCTCCTGAGTTTTTTCTCAAATCCCCTCTACTCTAAGAGTAATTTCCTCTAGCGAAAGAGCATCAAAACCTGAATCTTTCATGTTAACTTGTCCAAATATGTATATGTTCTCAAACTCTTTTGAATTCCCCAAAATATAATTGGGCATGTTACGAAGATCATCTTGAGAAACAACTCTATCCAAATTATCATCCAAACTAGTAAGATGTTTTCTTACGCTTATAATGAAATAGGAATATATATTGAGTAAAAAGATAATTTGAACCTTGACACAAGTATGAGAGTCTTAGAAATTCTAAATGACTTTGCACAGCCAAGAAAAGTTATTTTGAGCATGGAATTTTAATAGAATAGAAGGGAGATATGAGATAATTCATGGAGGACTTCCAAAACTTTTCCAACATCAATGACAATGAAGTATAATGCAACATGGGTTTGCCAATGTCTAGGCCATCTAAATAATACATCTCCAGATCACGCATTGGATCCTTAGACAACATGTGGGGGTAACTTATCAGATTAGATAGGTGGATTTGAAGAAATTAAAGGCAATCACCAAAGATTTAAAGTGAGGAAAATCGAAGATATCTCCATCCAAAACATACGAAGTATACATGTCTACATGGGATGTCAAACCCTCAATTATAATTTATCCCCAAAAACATTATTGAGGTAAATAAAATCACACAATATGTATGCATTTCGATAGATGATCATTGAAAATGTAACATATTTGTCTATAGTTTATATTGGCAATCTCCAGTGTAAGAACATTTTATTTATGCACTATGTTGAGACAAAACTCTTGATTCACTAGTTGAGTGTGCGTGTTTTTTTCCTTACCAATAGATATTATGATTCAATGACATGAACACACCTCAAGAAGTTTCTGAATCCATGTGTTGCTTAAAATTGAACTATATCCTTTTGTGCAGTTTGGCTAAAATGTTAGAAATTGCACATACCCACATTTTTAAACTTGAGAGAATTTTTCATAAAATTATTTTTGAAAAATGATCTTCCATATTGTGTATTCATTTTGATAATTGGGATCAAGAATAGATTTTATAAGTCATTTTTGAGGTTTTCTATCTTGGCCATTCACACGAAAAAAAAGTTTACTGTTTGCATGGTGGCATTCACACGACACCATTATATGCCTTTGCATACATCTTTGGCATTCATTCCACATTGGTTATAATCATGCGCATATAATTTACTCAACCGTGTGCACGATGAAGACATATTTCCATATTTTTTTATAAATAACCTTGTTTCCCTCCAATTAAAAATAAGACTTTCCCCTCATTTCAAAATATGATATCTGAGGAGATTTTTGAGTTTGTGAGGTTTTAGTTCTCTCTATAAACCACATTTCAAAATTAATTTGAGAGTTTTAAATATACCTTGGATTACACATATGATCTACACTCCAAGATTTAAAATAAAATTATTCAAGCTATGAAGAGTTTGAGCATGGTGTGGAGATAGGGAGAATAATGTTCTTCTATGTGCAAACGATGGATTTTCTCTTAGATTTATCATTTGAATGGGGTAGAGTTACAAAATTCATTGGCACCTTCTTGTGAGTGAACTTGATTAATTTATCTTCATGTATCGTGTGAAGAAAATGTTCAAATTTAATGATATGGTAGACCACGCTGAGGTTTTTTACCCATAGGTTGGTGTTTTTCTCATATACCCGACATTACATGTTTTTATGTGATTATTTTATGTTTTCAATTTCGTAATTGCGTTAATATGATTGCTATTTCACTAGATCAACTTAATATTTAAATATTTAATTTAGATCTAAGTTTTGTGAATTGGAAAACTAAATTTTGTGGAATAACCTATTATCCTCCCTTTAGCTTATCTAGAGCGAATACATACTTTCATTTTCAATTGGTAGTGGAACTAAGTTTCTTTATTAGGCTTAACAACTTGCGTTTGACCCTTATTTATGAAAAATAAGATTAAAGTGTTTGGAGAGGATAATGGATTGTTAAGAATTTTAAAATAAAATGATGAAAGGATTTTTCAACTCAAAAATGAGTTAAAACATGTCAACGATCAAAATTCATCTTTGAAACATTAAAAAGGCAATTTCTTTAAAATGAAATGTACACTTGAAAAGAAACGCAAAATGTTTGCAGTTAGGGAAAGAGAATATTAAAAAGTGGTTACGGCCGTAAAAATGATTTGGCTAATGCTTTGAAGGTGAAACTATCTTTTAAGGGGAGATCAGAAAAGATAAATACAACGTTTTTTGAAAACTTCTGATTTTGAATGGCATAAAAAGTATTGGATTTGATTATTTTGATAATACTACAAACTCTTCAATGACATTTGGGGGTGAAAAGAAAGATTATGCTTAGGATGGTTCTACTCAAGTTAAGAATGGAAAAGTGATTTTTAAAGAAAAAGAACTTAAGAGTAAGTCTTACATATCAAGAGAACAAAATGTTAAGGTTGAAAAGTTTTGATAAATCCAAATGTCAATCAACCTAAGCTGGTCAAAAGCCTAAAAAAGAAATTGAAAGAAACCTTTTTAATAAACAAATCCTCACTTTAACTGTAATGAAATATTTTACATAGTCCGATTTACATTGAGTATGTCATATACCGTTACACCCTTATAAGAATGTTCATAATCATTTGGTCCAGACGACGGATCAAAATATCGAGCTTCTTCAACAACAATCCTCCGGAAGATTGGTTTTGGTATGGTTGTGTTTAAACTTCATTAATGTTTCATTAAAGTGTTCGGATAATTTTTCTAAAATGTTTTTATCAACTGAGGCATTTTAAGGAGTCCAAATATTTTTTCTAAGACGTGTAGGTGGAGTTTTATAATAATATTTTTATTATTTCAGTTGTTCAAATGACAAGTGTATGTTGTCAGAACGACAAGCACAAGTCGTTCAAACGACTCATTTAATGACATTAGATGTCGTTTGAAAGTTTGTTTGAAGCTTGCTTTAAACGACAACATATTATTTTGGTTTTCATTTGCTCGTTTCTTCCTGGATCTAACGACATGTGATGCCATTCAAACGACCTACAGATGTGATTGAAACGACAGTTTTTTATATATACATGTTTTATGATTCCTTTTCCATAAAACGTTTATTGAATGAAAACTCAATAGCTGCAAAAATTATGTCTTCACTTTTAGGGATTAAAAACTTTGTTTTTGAATCACAAATCATCCTAATTTCTTTAGTAAACCATTTTGGTACCCAAGACACAATTTTGTTGAAGTTTCTCTCGTAGAGACGAAATCTCTAGTGTTGGATTGGTAGCTCTTGAGGGAGTTGCTTGCTGACGACTGCGGTCATTGGGAATACCAAATGGTGTTTCTTGCTAAAGGAAGAGTTGTGTTCCTTGTGGGTTCTTGAGGTAGTCCATTGTTGATCTAGGATTTGGTCTATGAGAGTTTTCTATGGGAGATTCATTTCGAATTTCATTGTTTACTTTATAAGTTGTGATTTACTATTCATAATGAAATAAATGTTTTACTCAAAAGGTTTTTTTTTCTTAAATCTCTATTTGTTGGATTTGCATGATTAATTTATTCACCTAGATGCATGTTTTAGGGTTTAATTAATTTGGATAAAAAAATTCACATTTAATTAAATAAGTTTAAATTGGAAATTTGCGAGTTAAATTGATAATCGATATCACACACCCTTTTACAAATCGGTATTGAAGTGGGTTTCACTAAATTTAAGTGAGATCCTTTTTCTGGAAATTTCGGGGATATCGATTTTTTTTACAAAAAAAAAATCTGATTTTGAAAAATTTTGAAATTTTTAAAATCGATAACTTGTATAATCGGATGACAGTTTTTAACGTAACTAATTATGCCTATTGGAAAGCCCGCATGAAACCTTACTTAAAAGAAATCGATGAATGTGATTGGGTTGTTTGTGAAAGAGGGTGGACTCCTACCACTCTCAACGTTAATAAAGCCATAAATCTTAAATTGGTGTCTGACTGGACTAAGGATGAATTTAAGTGGAGAACGTATAATTTTCACAGGCTAAGTGAAAATTCTGGATCCATCACTGTTGACGAGTTTTTGACGCATCATGACGTGTACCACGTTAAAGGAATCATGGTATGTTCTACAACTTACCCATGAAGGAACGAATGCAGTGAAAGAGTCTAAGTTGCAAAATTTAACTACTTAATTTTAAACAATTACCATGCATGAATCTGAGTGTTTTGATGAGTTTTATGCATGTCTGTCTGATATTGTCAGCACTAGTTTTAATCTTGGTGAATAAATTCTTGATGTAAAAAAAATTTGAGATCATTGCCTAAAAGTTTTCTCCCGAAAGTAACTGTATCGAATTTCTTAGGAAATCTAAGCAATCTTAAGTTTGAAGAACTGGTAGGAGACCTATAGACATATGAAATTGACATGTTTCCTGGCACTGTCGATCCTAAGGATAGAGGGATATCACTTAAAGCCCAGTCTAGAAAAAGTGAGGAAGTGTCTAAGAAAGAGAAGAAAAAGTAAGTGAAAGTTTGTGAGTCCGAGTCTGAGTGAGGATTTGATTTTGATTATGTGAAATGCTTTCTAAAAAATTTAAAAAATTTCTCAAATTTTCCAAAGAAAATTCTTCCAATAAAAAGATTTTTGAGGAAAATAAAAAGAAAGGGGGGGGGGGAAGAGAGCGATGATAAAGATAAAGAGGAAGAGAAAGAGGAGAGAGATTTTTAGTGCGAGGGAAAAGGGCACAAATAATTTGAATGTCCCACTATGCTTAAGAGAAAAGGAAAGAAAATTGCCATGCCATCGACTCTTAGCGATAGTGATGAGAAAGTGAAAGATTCCGGGGATGATTCATCACATGGTATATGTGTCACCATTATGTCAAGTCACGTCAGTGCACCTAGTTTGTCCGACGACGATGAGGATACTTGTGTACATGAGACCCCTGAAGATTATTTGAGTCTTTCGAGTGAGTGTGAGAGTGAGGTTGAAAGTACGGGTAAAAGTGAACTCCAAAGAGCATTTAGAGACTAATACTCCGAGACCTTAAAGACGAAGAAGTTGAATACGGAGTTAGGTCTTAAGGTGTTAGATTTGAAGAGAGAGAGATAGATATTTTCAGGGTATTTGAGACGTCTGCGAGTAAACTCGAGATGGTGAAGGTAATTTGAGTTAGAAGTTGATCGTCATAGGTCGTGAAAAGAGTGAACTTGAAGCCCGTGTGGTCCAACTCGATAGAGATCTCTAATGAGCACGGGAGGTAAAGGTCACTATAGAGGATACATATAAGATTGTAGTAAAGATGCACGTCGGTCCCTCTTTGGGTAATGTGAAGAAACTAGGAATAGGTCATGACGGTATGTCTACTTACCATGTTACACTCGAGCAAGTTCTCAAGTTTGTTATAGATCCTTATGGCTCTCAAATTAACCCACTTAGGCATCCCATTCGAGATAAGAGGAGTGTGTCATAGACATTTTGAGAAAGTTATTCCTAGGACCGTGTATGTTTGTTCCATTTGCAAGAAGAGAGTACACCTTAGGAAATTATGTTTTAAGTTGGGTAGTGTGTCACATAGAGTTTTACCATGTGTTTCCACACCTGCACCCACGCGTAATAATTTGAAAAAGTTTCCACACATTTGAGAGAAAGTTAAGTTTTTGGTCAAAACTTCATTGATTTGATGGATATTTTTCATAGGTTGTCACCACACTTGGAAAACTCCTCTGCACCTAATGGCTAAGGTTTATACTTATCTTCTAGCATAGGATATTTTTCATGTTGAGATTTTGTTCTTATTGCTAGTGTGTGCCACATTTCTATTTATCTTTTTCCTTTTTGATATATTTTTCAGAATCCCCAAAAAGATTTTTGTTTTTGAATATTTTTGGAAAAATACAAATAGATTTCTATTTTTTGAGAAAAAATTGAAAAATCCAAAAAAGATTTTATTTTGATAAATTTTTTGGAAAAGGACAAAAAGATTTTTGTATTTTTTACAACATTTATGGATGGAAATTTAGGATGACCAAGTCACAACATCATTCCACATCCATATGACTATTTAATAGTGTTTTGAGATGATACATCATTTCATCCATGTGCTTTATAATGTTTACAGTCATTAAGATGAGATTTGAGATTAGTTTCTACATGTTTGACTCGTAATTTCCTTTAATGCACACTTGCACAGATTTATTAGTGTTTCCATCTTCATCATGTCTTTAAAATGAACCATATGCGATAAAACTTGACAATGAATGTAGCGGATGTAAGAACTGTTTCTCGTGAGAAATTTGTTTACATATAAAAAAATGATGAGTTAACATGGGGAAGGATTACCGAAAGGTACTCATGTCCTTTGCGATGAATCTACTATCTAAATCGGACTTAAAAAGTGTGGCATTGTAAAAATTAGCCAAGGTCTAAAGATTTTAAAAAGATCTAAAAAAGTGTGGCATTGAAAAATGTAGCCAAGGCCAAATTAGTTTAGTTTGATATGATCATTCAAAATAAAAGCATTGAATATAAAAATATGATCATTATTTTATATTTGGGGGAGTTTGGATGGAAATATATCAACGAGTTTGTATGTCCTGATAAAGTATTAAAAAACATTAAATAGTTTTGGACGTTTTTGGTATGGAAATCATTTTAGACTTTGATTTGTTGATTTGACTGAGTCGATGTCATTTGAATTCAATAATTTTTACACCTAAGGATGTTTGTGAAGTTCATTCGTTAGGAGAATCCATATTCATCGTGCACATTTGTTATATATGTTTGAGTTGATTTATCTATTGAACATATTCACACCCATTCATTACGTTTCCACGATTTTTTCTTATCTTAGTGCAAATTCATGGTGTGTATTGTTTTTATAAATTTTCTTTGCTCGAAAAATTTTTAAAAATCAAAATGATCTTGTGGATATTTTTGGGTTTCTCCTTGCATGATCGTAGTTGATTTATTGTGAAGATTTTCTTGTCATGACTCTCCATGCATATTTTTGGTTTATTCTTTTCCTTGTCTATTTCTGACAAATAAAAAGAGGGAGAATGAATTATCAATTATGGTGGAGTGAGATTTTAGAGTATGGGGGAGATTTGAGATATTTGATCTTTGATTTCATTTTATGTTTATCTATTTTCAAACCTAATACATCACGAAGGTATTTATTTATTGTCTCAAGTGTGTAGGTACAATATTTGATGATCATTATTTTTCACACCCTAATGATGGAAAAGAAATGTCGAAAATTTGAAGATTTCAAAGTTGAAGATTTTTGAAGACCTATAATTGTAGTATCTTTCCACTTTTGGGTGTGACACCCCGCCCGCCTGGGGAGAGCAGAGCGGAGCGCCACTATCGATAAAACTAACTAAACCCACAATATAAACAAGGTATAGAGCATCTAAAAAATCCCACAATATAAAAAATCCATTAATCTCAATTCTTCAAATTCAATACAACAAAGTCTCTCGAAATAAAACAACTATATATCTCGAAATAAAAATAAATCACCAAATGCTCTATACAACAAAAATAAATACAATCATTCTCTCTCGAATATTATTCCCAAAATAATCCACGCAAAAATAATACCAATGTGACAACCCGCGATCCGAGATAAGGGGTGGCCAGCCCGATACTCAAACGTAACAGGAATCATGGATGGATAACATTCTCAGCATCAACAATAATAAACTGAGTATACGGGAAAACCACCCGATAAATCAGAAGACGGGTTGTCAACAAGTTTAGAAGTTTAAATTGCAGTTAAGAAATTTAAATTAAAACAACCCCATTTGACAAGCAAGTGGAATTCCAAAAAAGTATATATAATACAACTAAGATGAATATATACAAAAGGACCGAATAAGTTTTCGATCCACAACAAAATACAACGAAGTAACCAATTTAAATATTTTTACCTAATACATTCATTAAACAAGTACAAATGTTTGGGCCACACGCCCGATGAAAAGACCCGATCATATCTAGAACACAAAGATGAGAGCATCTAATACAATGTCCTGTAATAACCCGCAAAATCTTACAACTCGTCAAAAGAAAAGGAATGGGAACATCAAAACTGGCGTCCTTGCGGAGGAGCACCTGAGCGTATACAATCATATACACAAGAAGGAAAGTAAACCGGTCAGGGCCGGGTTCTATATAATCACCAGAAGAAATAAAAAGCAAGATAGGAATGAAAAGTTATGTATGAATGATAAGGATGATAAATTTACATTACAATTTAACTAAATGATGAAATGAAATGTCATTGACATAAAAGAAAGAAAAGTAATAACTTAAATTTAAAACCTTTCCTCATTTATCAAATTTCCATTACCTTTTGTATTCCTTAATAGGAATAAAAACATTTATTAACTTCCACAGTTAATTATCTTACCGTTTCATCTTTCCATTCCTTAATAGGAATACCATTAATATCAAGTGCTCTTTATGGCACATATCCTATTAATCTCATTCCCGTGCTCTTTATGGCACGAATCATGCTCTTTATGGCATATATCCATCAAGTCCCACTTGATGCAGAAAAGTTATATTCATATACATATAACGATTCTAAGACCGCCCCTCCGAGTTCCCCACTGGGCGCGCCCCTAAATGACCATCATCTTCCAGGGCCTATCTATACAAGACAACCTGGGATCATAACGCAACGTCGGGAAGCGGCCATATGCCTGCGAGAAAGTCAGGACCACACCCGGAATCCCCTAACCAGCACAGAAAACATATAAAAACCCGGCATACGGCCTAGGACTATGTCCACCCTGCATTCACTAGCCAGGGGGCATCACCAAGCGCACGAACTTCCCTTATGATGTCATTTAGAGAGGTGTGTAATCAGTAAATTAACATTTACCATTTTAATCTCATTTTCATTTTCAATTACCATTACCAAATTCCATTTCAAATATCCATGTGTTTGGTTCTTTTTATTCGAACCTATCATCATTAAACAACTGGGTTCATTTTAGTTGAACCTAATTCCCCCCGAATATTGTCATTAATATTCCTCAAATTACAAGTCCCGACTAAATCTCCAAATGATCATTATGATCCTACAAGTCCCCAAAGTTCATAAGATTGTTCGATAAGCCCTTAAGTCTTCCAAACATTGGCCTACAACCCCTATCCTCCTATTAAGAAGTAACCAAAAGAGTGATGCCTAAACATCACTTTGGAACACCCCCTTCCCCCTTCCCCCTTTTGGACTTAACCCCAAGTGAAATCCATTCCACTCTAGGGTGACAACCAAACTCAACTGGGACTCTAAAAGCCAAAGTTTACTTCATTCAAGAAGGTTCCTAAGTCCCTATGAAAAGAAAATATTTAAAAGCAAAAGTAAAATTTTGGCAAGAAAACAGGGGACCGGTCGACCCGCGTCTCAAGTTTTTTCCTAAGAAGAAAAGCAGAAAGCTCACTTTGGTAGGGCCGGTTGACCGGTAAGGGGGACGCGGTCGACCACGGCTCAACATTTATGCCTTTGAAAGAAGGCAGTGTGCCCTCTCTCGAAGGCCCGGTCGACCGGTCTGATAACCGCGGTCGACCGGTCATAGCAGACCTTGCCTCCCAATTTCTTCTTCCAAAAACCAAAGCCCATATCATTTAATGGAACTAATACACCACAAATATGTCTAATTACCATCATTTACAATATTAATCATCCAAATCAATTTCCAAGGGTTAATACCCATAAATCCAACAAAACCCTAAAATAATTAAACACAACTAATTCATAACTATCACAACTAATTATTCTCCTTAAATCATATAATAGCAAGTAGATAACTTGCCTTGATGTAGAAAATCAGATTTGAGGAAGATGCAAGCAAGATCCAAGATCCAATCTCTCTTTTCTCCAAAGTTCTCTTCTTTCTCCTTTCCCTCTCTAGGTTAACAATTGTGTGTTAAGAGAAAATAAGGAAAATAATGAGGTTAGAAAAACTAAATCGGACCACTAATCTAAAATGTCCAACTTTAATGACTAATACGCGATAAAATGACACGCGCTACACATTTAAGCTATAACCAGTCAAAAGTGTCTGAAATGCCAAAATAGAATATGACACTTATTTTGACTGTCTCGCACCTACTGGGACTAACTACACCCTCCAAATTATCATTTGAAAATTTTATAACTCATTTTAAGTTCTGGTTTCTCATTAATCCAAAATGTCATTTTATATCTTATTACACCATAAATCACCACATGGATATTTTTACCTACTCATCAGGTAATCATACAACAATTCAGTAAATATTAACCTTTCTCATATTAAATTAATATTTACTGAACATCTATCATTTTATAATTAATTACTATACATAGTAAATAAATATAAAATAGGCTACCGAAAGAGAGGGTTGTTACATTCTCCCCCCCTTATGAGGGAATTTTGCCCCCAAAATTCAGGCATACCTCGCAAGAAGAAATGCGGATACCCTTTCCGCATGTCATCCCCGCGATCACATGTCGACTTCTCGACACTAGGATAATTACAATACGCCCTAACTAAGGTACTACCGGTGATTTCAATCGCCACTCTCCCTGCTCTAAAATATCAACCGACTACTCCTCATAAGGAACGTCAAGTTGCATCTACTTCGGAAGAAATGTGCCTAAGGGCACCAATCACATCTCTTGTACTACTATACAGGAGAGATATGGAACACGTTATGAACTTGTTGAAATTGTTTCGGTAAATCAAGTCAATAGGCTACCGGACCCACCTTATCATATATAGGAAAGGTCCAACGTAACACGGTGCAAGTTTTCTTTTTACTCGAAATGCTTAATGCCATTCATAGGCGATACTCGCACCAACACTTGGTCTATCGACCTCAATCTCCACATGTCTTCTCCCCGCATCGATATAGCTCTTTCGTCGATCTTGGTTATACGAATGCGATTCCGAATGAGCTCAATATTCAAAGAAGTACCTCGAATTATTCCAGGTCCTCGAGACTTATCATCTCGCACCTCTAACCAACAAGCGGGAGATCCACAAGACCTACCATACCAGGATTTATAAAGCGCCATCCCGATAGCGAATCGATGCAAATCATTATAAGCGAGTTCGACTAGAGAGAGACACTATTCCCGACTATACTTGAAGTCAAGCACGCACATAAGGAGTATATCCCCCAACATAAGGTTTACCCTTTTGGTCTGGCCATCCGTTTAAGGATGATAAGGAGTGCTTAATCTTCATTCGGTTCCCATGGCTTCTTGGAAACATGCCACAAGTGGAAAAATGAAAATCTTGTCTCAGTCGGAAACTAAAATCAAAGGCACCCCATGTAGTCCAACAACCTCGCCATGCCCGACCACTACTACTGGCGGCGCATAACTTGACACATTATGTCGTTACCCGGATGTAACGCAACCTTAGAACCGTAAGATCCCACCATATCTGCCTTTCTTAAGTCCATTCATTCGGGACAAAAATTCTCTTATGGAAACGCACCCCCACCCTCAAGGTCATAAGAGCAAAGTTCTGTTTCCTAAATCAGCAGCTTGTATATGTGGTCTTAACCACCCTTGTCTCTCCTACGACATCTTGCAACAAAATTGTTCCTCGAACGAAGGATTAAATTTTTGCCCAGGAAGTAACACTTCCCTTTCCTACACAGCAGTCACCCCCACGCTGAACTTCAGTTCAAACAGGGAATAATACTTCTCACACGTTTAAACTTGTGAGGCGCATCAACAATAAGTCGTTACTTCGGTATTATTACGCCCTCATCATGGCAGAGACTTGTCAATTGAATCCATCCTCGAGCTAAAACAACATGGGCTTAGGAGTGAAAGTCAATTCACCCTTCTTTACGAAAGTTGAGTGCCAACGTAACATTCTAACTACGAGAGGCCCCATCTCCTTAGGCCTAACCAACCAAATTTCTCAAAATCTCACACTTCTCGTTACTAGGAAACAATCCCTCTTAGAGTTAACACACAACTTATTTTTGGTAAACTCCCGACAACCCTCCTAAACTAACGTCATATAAACTAAAGGCCTTATGTCCAAACAACCCTAAGGTCTACCTAACTATATCCTATCTAAGCCGTATGAACCTAATACTAAGCATATCCCTATTGCCCAAGACCTTTATCAACTCCCGACATTTGCTCGGTTTCGTGCGTGGGACGTCTCGCCGAAGCAAAATCCAAACAAGGAACCCTCCCGTTACACTACTACCTCGCGTTGTCAGTCATCAAGGTATACAGGTCTAAGACACATGTTTGGGACCAAAAAGATTCTACTTATATACATTACCATATAAATAACTAAAGATTTAACAAATCAAACATTCACTTTTCATAAAGCCTTATAATTATATACCCCACAATATATATATACCTTTTCAAATAGCCTTCTTATGAAGGCATAACCCGAAGCCTTAATTCGACTTCGCATCCCAGTCTCCCTCACATCGATCAGAGGAGAGAACTGTATACAGTGCTTCTATTTCGCACTTTAATAGCCATTAATCACTCTTCTACGTGATTCTCGACTAAACCTTTCAACCAACAGAATAAAATAAAATAAAATAAAATGAAATTAACTAAAAGAAGAAAGAACAGCATCTCTCCACTTCCAACGTCGTCGAGGTTCACACGTGGAGCGTCCCGCAAAAGCGGAATCCAAACAAGGAACCCCTCCTATACGCTACTACTCAACTGTGTCGGTCGTGGAGATAAGGCATACCAATCACATTATACCCGACCATATCAAGGAAGAGTAAATCGGCCTCAAAATACAAAATACCACAATAAATCCCTATGTGTAAACAAACAAGGAATTGAGCGAACCATCACTCGTAGAAAACTCAACACTAGTAAAAATACTCTCAGCAGATCTCGTCAAATCTGTAGTCTGAGAAGAGCTCATAAAACAACTGAGCGCGTAACACCCGCCTCAAATAATACGTAACTCAAGCACCTCCGAAATAAAACTTACCCATAATAGCAGGCGATGCTAACGAAGCTGGAGGAAGTATAACCTCCCGAATTTAATAAACTCTCCCATACAGTAGCTGTCCCTGCTGCATGGGAACAACCGGATCAGGTACTTGAGGTGGAAACTAAACGTATGGATGCTGCGAAGCCCTAGGAAACTGACCCCCGTTATTTCTAAACTGGGAAATGCCTTCGCCCAAATGGTCTTTACCTCCATGACCACCCCGACCAACATGTTGTGAAGCACCCTCACCGTGCCTAAATTTATTGCCACCAGCAATAAACCTTCCTAAACGTAGTATCTGAGACGAAACCCCTTGTCAAGGGTCCCTCTCTTTCTACTCATAACCCAAAGGTTGGGATGAGGTAAAATGCTCCTCCTCCAATCCCATGTTCTCCAAGCTTTCTTGCTTGCCCCACGTCAGTATCTTTCTTGCTACTCGGTGTATATAACCGATGCTCATGGCAATGGGGCGAGGCTTCATTCATAACCTCACCAAAAGTTTGTAAAGATGGATTACCCAACAATTGTTGCCGGATTCTCCAGTTTAAACCTCACATAAACTTTGAGATCTTTCTATCTTCCGGAGCCACTTCATCCGGTACAAAACTCGCCAACCGGGTGAACTCCGCTTCATACTCCACCACTGATCTCTCTTTCATAGCACAACATCCTGGAGCTTCTTTCTCATCTCCCTTTTTGAACTGCGGGAGGAACGTACTCACGATCGAACAAAGCCCAAAACTTAGTGATCGTAATTTTTGTCTCTCTGCTCTGGTGTGGTCATCATCTCCCACCAGTATAATGCAGTTTCGACTAGCTTAAAAGTGGCAAGGACTTATTTCTTTCCTCGCAACATTCTATCATTCTAAGGTGGCGTTGTCTGTTCTCTTTCCATTTATTGGCTTTGATAACATCCGTGCCTCCCTCGAATTCTGGGGAAATTGCCTTTTAGAAAGGACTCTCATAGGAGGTTGAACATTATGATTCCCTGGAAATTTTTGAACCACTGAGGTCATGGCGGCGCTAACCGCTTGGGCTACTATGTTTGTTACATCCACAGCGTTAACGGTCCCTTATGGCGGCAGTGGGGAATCTACCTCCTCTTCTACAACTCTATTTCGTCTTGCTGGGCGACCTCCCTAGGTGGCATTTAAGATGAAGTAATAATAGAGTTAAAAATACTATTTGAAACTATCTATCTTGCAGAAGATCGCAAACATAGGCAACTACACAGTCCTAACATTAGGCTCTATATCAAAGAATGCTACGGTAGAACGTGACGAATCCACATAGATCCTAAAGACTCTAGAGCCTGATGCTCTGATACCATCTGTGACAACCCGCGATCCGAGATAAGGGGTGGCCAGCCCGATACTCAAACGTAACAGGAATCATGGATGGATAACATTCTCAGCATCAACAATAATAAACTGAGTATACGGGAAAACCACCCGATAAATCAGAAGACGGGTTGTCAACAAGTTTAGAAGTTTAAATTGCAGTTAAGAAATTTAAATTAAAACAACCCCATTTGATAAGCAAGTGGAATTCCAAAAAAGTATATATAATACAACTAAGACGAATGTATACAAAAGGACCGAATAAGCTGTCAATCCACAAAAAAATACAACGAAGTACCCAATTTAAATATTTTTACCTAATACATTCATTAAACAAGTACAAATGTTTGGGCCACACGCCCAATGAAAAGACCCGATCATATCTAGAATACAAAGATGAGAGCGTCTAATACAATGTCCTGTAATAACCCGCAAAATCTTACAGCTCGTCGAAAGCAAAGGAATGGGAACATCAAAACTGGCGTCCTTGCGGAGGAGCACCTGAGCGTATACAATCATATACACAACAAGGAAAGTAAACCGGTCAGGGACGGGTTCTATATAATCACCAGAAGAAATAAAAAGCATGATAGGAATGAAAAGTTATGTATGAATGAAAAGGATGATAAATTTACATTACAATTTAACTAAATGATGAAATGAAATGTCATTGACATAAAAGAAAGAAAAGTAATAACTTAAATTTAAAACCTTTCCTCATTTATCAAATTTCCATTACCTTTTGTATTCTTTAATAGGAATAAAACCATTTATTAACTTCCATAGTTAATTATCTTACCGTTTCATCTTTCTATTCCTTAATAGGAATACCATTAATATCAAGTGCTCTTTATGGCACATATCTCATTAATCTCATTCCCGTGCTCTTTATGGCACGTATCATGCTCTTTATGGCATACATCCATCAAGTCCCACTTGATGCAGAAAAGTTATATTCATATACATATAACGATTCTAAGACCGCCCCTCCGAGTTTCCCCACTAGGCGCGCCCCTAAATGACCATCATCTTCCAGGGCCTATCTATACAAGACAACCTGGGATCATAACGCAACGTCGGGAAGCGGCCATATGCCTGCGGGAAAGTCAGGACCACACCCGGAATCCCCTAACCAGAGCAGAAAACATATAAAAACCCCGCATACGGCCTAGGACTATATCCACCCTGCATTCACTAGCCAGGGGGCATCACCAAGTGCACGAAATTCCCTTATGATGTCATTTAGAGAGGTGTGTAATCAATAAATTAACATTTACCATTTTAATCTCATTTTCAATTACCATTACCAAATTCCATTTCAAATATCCATGTGTTTGGTTCTTTTTATTCGAACCTATCATCATTAAACAACTGGGTTCATTTTAGTTGAACCTAATTCCCCCCGAATATTTTCATTAATATTCCTCAAATTACAAGTCCCGACTAAATCTCCAAATGATCATTATGATCCTACAAGTCCCCAAAGTTCATAAGATTGTTTGATAAGCCCTTAAGTCTTCCAAACATGGGCCTACAACCCCTATCCTCCTATTAAGAAGTAACCAAAAGAGTGATGCCTAAACATCACTTTGGAACACCCCCTTCCCCCTTCCCCCTTTTGGACTTAACCCCAAGTGAAATCCATTCCACTCTAGGGTGACAACCTGACTCAACTAGGACTCTAAAAGCCAAAGTTTACTTCATTCAAGAAGGTTCCTAAGTCCCTATGAAAAGAAAAGATTTAAAAGCAAAGGTAAAATTTTGGCAAGAAAACAGGGGACCGGTCGACCGGTCCCAAGACCGCGGTCGACCGCGTCTCAAGTTTTTGCCTAAGAAGAAAAGCAAAAAGCTCACTTCGGCGGGGCCGGTCGACCGGTAAGGGGGACGCGGTCGACCGCGCCTCAACATTTATTCCTTTGAAAGAAGGCAGTGTGCCCTCTCCCGAAGGCTCGGTCGACCGGTCTGATAACCGCGGTCGACCGGTCATAGCAGACCTAGCCTCCCAATTTCTTCTTCCAACAACCAAAGCCCATATCATTTAATGGGACTAATACACCACAAATATGTCTAATTACCATCATTTACAATATTAATCATCCAAATCAATTTCCAAGGGTTAATACCCATAAATCCAACAAAACCCTAAAATAACTAAACACAACAAATTCATAACTATCACAAATAATTATTCTCCTTAAATCATATAATAGCAAGTAGATAACTTGCCTTGATGTAGAAAATCATATTTGAGGAAGATGCAAGCAAGATCCAAGCTCCAATCTCTCTTTTCTCCAAAGTTCTCTTCTTTCCCCTTTCTCTCTCTAGGTTAACAATTGTGTGTTAAGAGAAAATGAGGAAAATAATGAGGTTAGCAAAACTAAATCGGGCCACTAATCTAAAATGTCCAACTTTAATGACTAATACGCGATAAAATGATACGCGCTACACATTTAAGCTATAACCAGTCAAAAGTGTCCGAAATGCCAAAATACAATGTGGCACTTATTTTGACTGTCTCGCACCTACCGGGACTAACTACACCCTCCAAATTATCATTTGAAAATTTTATAACTCATTTTAAGTTCTGGTTTCTCATTAAACAAAAATGTCATTTTATATCTTATGACACCATAAATCACCACATGGATATTTTTACCTACTCATCAGGTAATCATACAACAGTTCAGTAAATATTAACCTTTCTCATATTAAATTAATATTTACTCAACATCTATCATTTTATAATTAATTACAATACATAGTAAATAAATATAAAATAGGCTACCGAAAGAGAGGGTTGTTACAACCAATTGGTCCATAGCGCTCAAATCAACGCTAACCTGCCAACTAAAAGAAAATATGGGGCAGTACACAACACGACAAGAAAGATGCTCAAAAAATATATTAACGATGAATAAAGCGTGACAACACGAGTACGAATATTCAAATCAAATGCAAATCTCAAAGAATTTCTCAATAAATTTCTCAACAACACGTCAATGGATCACCAGGCCTCATCCCATCCGCATATGCTTTATTCAGACATAGTCCCAGGAAGCAAAAATTTTGGTGGGTGCCCAACCTCCGTGCTATATCAAAATCACATGACAACGTTCTCAACAACAATATATTGATGCCACATGAATCAAAATAATTCAACAATTATTTCTGCAGATTTCAATGAATTTAACAATTAAAATATGAGTTCAATTAATAAGAAATCAATAGAATAAACTCACGAAATTTAAAGGAGCATATTTTGTAACACCCCATACCTTAAAATCATTGCATGAATCGCCTCTAAATCTGATCGCACCATTACGTTCCTCTCGCAAAAATAATCAAATCATGTTCTAGCCCCAACACGAAATAACCTCAAATAGTCCTATTTTAAAAACTCGGAAAACTCAGTTCCAAAAATTAATTGAATCGCTGATCTAACTTCAGATTTGGATTCTACACGAAAAATTGAGTCAAATATGTGTTTTGGATTGTTTTTAAATCTCATTCGAACGCACTCAAAAAGAAGATCTAAACATTCCAAATTGGCTCTTCTCATTCCACTCGTTTTGCCTCTTTGGATTTCATTTTTGCCCTCTCTTTTTCATCCCCCTTTCCTTATAATCACCCATAATCCTTGTATAGCCTCTCTCTCTCGAACCCTGGCTTGGAACCTAAGCTAATGCATATTACTATATTTCCCATTAATTCAAAATTGTCTAGTTTATATATTTAAACCATTACAAAACGTCCAAAAGCCAATTAAATTTGAATTTAAATCTTCAATTTATTTCAAATAAAGATAAATATAATATCAATATCCCGATTAATAAAATAATAATGTCATTAAAGTTATATAACATATTCATAAATAAAGCCCTCAAAATTACGGGGTATTACATACTCCCCCCCATGAAAAGGAATTTCGTCCTCGAAATTCGACGAAACCGAACACTCGAAATAAAATGCTACTCGATTCTATTTCCCAAAATCACACACTAAAGTCTTCAAATTAATTCTAAACATCCTCACCACGATGCCTAACACGTCCTCAAAATATTTTCGATCTCTAAAGAAAACAAATCTAACCCGCATGCTAGACCCAATACCCAAGACCTGAGGGTTGTCTTATACCTAAGCTCTGATACCATTTTGTAACAGATGGTATCAGAGCTAAGGTAGTCGACAACCCTTGAGTCTTGGGTATTGGGTCTAGCATGCGGGTTAGATGTGTTTTCTTTAGAGATACAAATTTTTTTTGAGGACTTGTTAGGAATCATGGTGAGGATGTTTAGAATTAATTTGAGGACTTTAGTGTGTGATTTTGGGAAATAGAATTGAGTAGCATTTTATTTTGAGTATTAGGTTTCGTCAAATTTCGAGGACGAAATTCCTTTTTAGGGGGAAGTATGTAATACCCCGTAAGTTTGAGGGCTTTATTTATGAATATGTTATATAATTTTAATCATAATATTATTTTATTAATCGGGATATTGATATTATATTTATCTTTATTTGAAATGAATTGAATATTTAAATTCAAATTTAATTGGCTTTTGGACATTTTGTACTGGTTTAAATACATAAACTAGACGATTTTGAATTAAAGGGCAATATAGTAATATGCATTAGCTTAGGCTCCAAGATAGGTTTTGAGACAGAGACTATATAAGGAATATTATGGGTGAGTATAAGGAACGGGAGATGAAAAAGAAAGGCCAAAAACGAAATCCAAAGAGGAAAAACGTGTGGAATGAGAAGAGCCAATTTGAAATGTTTAGATCTTCTTTTTGAGTGCATTCGAATGAGAAGAAAAATCCAAAACGCATATCTGACTCAATTTTTTGTTTAGAATCCAATTCTGAAGTCAGATCAGCGATTCGAATAATTTTTAGAACTGAGTTTTCTGAGATTTTAAAATAGGACTATTTGAGGTTATTTCATGTTAGGGCTAGAACATGATTGTATTATTTTTGGGAGAGGAATGTGATGGTGCGATCAGATTTAAAGGCGATTCATGCAATGATTTTAAGGTATGGGGTGTTACATTGGGTTCATGGGACGGTATTTGATTTGTATGGGATATTTGATTTGATAATTCTTATTGTTTTATAGTTTGTACCGGCATAGACATAGGGGGAGATTTTTAAGGACATATTTTATATAGTCCATTTTAAATTGATTATGATGTATACCGTTACACCCATCAAAGAATGTTCATGATCATTTGGTCAAGATGACGGATTCGAATATCAAGCTTCTTCAACAACAAGCCACCACAAGATTGATTTTGGTAAAGTTTTGTTTAATGTTCATTAATGTTAAATTTATGTGTTGGGATATTTCCTCTAAAATCTTTTTATCAACTTGAGGCGTTTTATTGAGTGAAGATATTATTTCCCAGACCTATAGGCAGAGATTTAAAATAATATTTTTTTGACATTTCAGTTGTTAAAATGACAAGTGTATGTCGTTAGAATGACAGGAACTAGTCATTGAAACAACTCATCTAACGACATTAGATGTCGTTTGAAAGGTCGTTTGAAGGGTCTCTTGAAGTTTTCTTTGAAGGAAAACATACTATTTTGGTTTTTATTTGGTCATTTCTTCCCGGATCTAACGCCATCTGATGTCATTCAAACGACCTGCAGATGTCGTTCAAACGACCCCGCCGACTTATTTTTTTATAAATACCTATTTTATGAGTCCTTTCTCCTTAAGATGTTTGTTCAACAAAAGTTGCATATATGTAAAAATGATGTCTTCACTTTTAGGGCTTGAAAACATTATTTTCAACTCATAAATCATCCCATTTACTTTAGTGAATCGTTTTAAAACTCATGACACAATTTTATTGAAGTTTCTCTTGTAGCGAAGAAATCTCTACTATTGGATAGATAGCTCTTGGGGGAGTTAATTGTTAACGACTGCGATCATTGGGAATACTCGACGGTGTTTCTTTCTAAAGGAAGAGCTACGGTTCTTGTGGGTTCTTGAGGGAGTCCATTTCCAATCTAGGCTATGGTTTATGTGAGCTTTCTGTGGGAGATTCATTTTGGATTTCATTATGTACTTTGTAAGTTGCGATTTACCGTTGATAGTGAAATAAAGGTTTTAACGGAAAGGTTTTTTTTCCCGAATCTCTATTTGTTGAATTTGCATGATTAATTTATTCACCTAGATGCATGTTTTAGGGTTTAATTCTTTTGGATCAAAAATTGACATTTAATTTAATAAGTTTAAAATTGGAAATTTGCGAATTAAATTCATAATCGATATTCCCCACCGTTTTGCATTAACAATCATGCAAATTTCTTACAAGAGGAAGAGTTTTTCAAATTAAAAAATATCAGCATTTTGGAAAAAGGAATACGAACTTCCTTCTTAAACTATTTCAAAACTGCAAGTGTTCCTATTGATTCACGAGAGGACACTTAAGGCATTTTTGCTATAAACCTTAAAGAGATGAGGAACATTCATAACCTAAATTTTCAAGAAAAATTGTCTTTTAAGGACTAAACTAGAAACTTGATATTGACTTAAAGAAACTTCAAAAAGATGTTAATGATTTGAGAAAAGAAAATAAAGTGAAGCCAAAAAAGGAAAGAAAAGAGATTCTCTTCTACTGTATGGATTTTGAAATTTTTAAAACTTCAACTTCTTTAACTACTTAAAATTTGACTAATTACTTGTAACAACCCTCACTTTTGAGAGCCTATTTTATAATTATTTACTATGTGAAGTAATTATATATAAAATGTTAGATTGTGGAGTAAATATTAATTTAATGAAGAAAAGTTAATATTTACTAAAATATTGCATATTTACCTTATGTGTAGGTGAATACCACCATGTTATGTTTTATTGTGCCCTGAGATTCAAAATGACATTGTGGTTTAAAATGAAACCGAAACTTAAAATGAGTTATAAAATTTCCAAATGATAATTTGAAGGGTGCAGTTAGTTCCGGGAGGTGCAAGATAGTCAAAATGTGTGCCATATTGTATTTTGATGTTTTGGGCACTTTTGACTGGTTTTAGTATATTGCGCATTGGAAATCATTTTATTGTGGTATTAACCACTTAAGTTGGGAGATTTTAGACTAATGCCACATTTTAGTCTTGCTAAGCCCTTTTAATTCTCTTAAGAGCATTTGTGACCTAGAGAGTTAGAGAGAAGAAGAGAACTTTGGAGAGAAAAAGAGAATTGAAGATTTGGAGATTGTTCTTGCATCCATCTTCCACAAATCTGAGATTGAAACCCCAAGGCAAGTTTTCTACTTGCTATTATATGATTTAAGATGGATAATTAGTATGATAGTTGTGTATTAGTTTTAGTTTGATAATGTTAGGGTTTTTATTGGATTTATGGGCTTTGAAATCTTTGGAAGAGATTTGGATATTTATTGGTGTATATTAATGTGGTTGGAAGAATTTATGATCATTTGGTAGAAATAAATGAGATTGTTTTGGTTGGATTTGAGTTTAGGGTAATTCTTGGAGTCCAAGACTCCATAGCCAAACTTGGCAAATTTGCAGGGGCGAATAGATTCGCTTAGGGGCAGTTTCCCAGGTCTAGTAACCAAATCGATTCGGGTTGAGGGCCGAATCGATTCTGCATTTACAGAAAGTTGGGTTTGTCAGCCGAATCGATTCGCTTTTGAGGGCGAATCGATTCGAACCCTGCAGTTTTGAGTTGATTTTTCCAACTCAATTTTTATTCTATTTCTCTGGGCTTAGGACCTAGGAACCTTCATGAATGAACTAAACTTAGAGTCCTAGATTTTTAGTTGAGTTTGTTCGTTACCCTAGAGTTGAATGGGTTCACTTGGGGTTCATTCCAGAGGTGTTTAAAGTGATGTTCAGGCATTACTTTTCTTTTCAAAAATTATTAGGAGTTTAGGAGCTAAAAGCACCTATTTGGAGACTTTTGGGGCTCATTTGAGGTATATAAGACCTTGAGACTTGTGGAATTATGGTGATTACTTGGAGATTAATTCGGGACTTGAAACATGATGAATATTAATGAAAATATTCAATGATTATGGTTTCAGATATAATTAAACACCCATATGATTAATGGAAATGAAAATGTGATTTAAATGGTAAATGTTAATTTACTTTAACACACCTCTCTAAATGCTATCATATGGGAAGCTCGCGCATGAGGTGATGTCCCCTGACTCGTGAATGCAGGGAGACTATAGTCCTCGGCTATATGCGGATTTATTATATGTTTTACTCTGCGCTAGTGAGGTAATTTCGGGTATGGTTATGACTCACTCGCAGGCATATGGCCCCTTCCCGACGTGCGTTAGGTGCCCAAGCTGCCTTGTTTGATAGGCCCCTGGAAGATGATAGTCATTTAGGGGCGCGCCCAGTGGGTAAACTCGTAGGGGCGGTCTTAGAATCGTTATATGTATAAGAATATAACCTTTCTAAATTCAAGTGGGACTTGAGACATGTATATTGCCACCAAAAAGTATTATGGTAATTATATTCCTGCTAAGGAATAAGAATTGAAAAGAAATGAGAAATAATGATGGTATTATATTCCTGTTAAGAAATGGAAATCGGAATAAAGTGGTAAATAATGATGGAGGCTTTTAAATTTATGATGTCTAATTATATTCTCTTGCATAATTTAATAAAAGACATATCATTTAAACTGTTTCATTTATGCTTCATGATTAGGTTGTTTGATTTTCATCTTCATCATTCATGATTAACTGTTCATATATATCATGCTTCTTATTCATCTAGGAGTCATATAAAAACCGGGCCCTAACCCGTTCATTTTTCCATGTTGTGTATGTTATTGTATCCACTAAGGTGCTCCGCCGCAAGGGCGCCCGTGTTGATTTTCCTACTCATTTGCTTTTGCGGAGCTGTATGATTTTGCGGATATTACAGGATATTTTATTAGACGCGCTCAATTTTATATTCTAGATATGATTGGGTCTTTCGCTCGGGCGTGTTGCCCAAAATTTATAATTGCTTAATGACTGTATTATGTAACATATTAAATTGTTGTAAAACATTGAATGTAGCTGTGGACCGACAGCATATTCGGTCCTCTCCTTGTATATTCGTTCTGGATATATTATATATGTTATCTTGTAATTCCACTATATTTTAGAATGGGTTATTTAAATTATTTTCTTTTCCTTAATCCATAATAGAATTTAAAATTTTTGGCAACCCGTTTTCGGAATTATTGGGTGGTTTCCCCATATACTCATTTTATTATTGTGATGTTGAGAATGATTTCCATCAATAATTTCCGTTATGTTGGAGTATCGGGCTGGCCACCCCTTATTTCGGACTGCGGGTTGTCACAGATGGTATCAGAGCATCAGGTTCTAGAGTCTTTAGGATCTATGCGGACTTGTCACATTCTACCGTAGCGTTCTGTGATATAGAGCCTAATGTTAGGACTACTTTGTTGCTTATATTTTTGATCTTCCGTAATATAGATTATTTTGAATAGTATTCTGACTCTATTGTTCCTTTATCTCAGATTCTGCCTAAGAGAGGTCGCCCAGCGAGACGCAATAGAGTTGTAGAAGAGGATATTGGTCCTCTACCGCCGCCACAAGGAAATTTTAATGCTGCTGATGTAGCAAACATTGTGGCCCAAGCGATCAATGCTGCCATGACCTCAGTGGCTCAGCAAATGCCACAATCTCAACAACGAGCACATGATGCCCAAGCTCCTACGGGACCTTCTCCATGGGAAAGAGTTAGGGAGTCCTTTTTAAAGGGACATCCCCCAGAATTTGATGGAGGTTCTGACGTGGTTTGAGAAATCAATGGAAGAAAGATATGCAACGCCATTTACGAATGGTGGATTGTAGTGAGGAGAAGAAAAAATTCCTTGCTACCTTTAAGCTTGTTGGGGCCGTATTGCATTGGTGGGAGTCGATGACTACACCCGAACAGAGGGATACTATGTTGATTACTGGTTTCTGGGTCTTGTTTGACCAAAAGTATTTTCCTCCCGCAGTTCAAAGGGAGATGAGAAGGAGACTTCAGGATTTGGTACAGGGAGAGCAGTCTGTTGCCGAATACGAAGAGAGGTTCACACGGTTGGTAAGTTTTGTACCGGATGAGGTGACTCCGAAAGAGAGGAAAGTTTCAAAATTTATGGGAGGTCTGAACTGGAGAATCCGACAACATTTACTGGGTAATCCAGCCTTGCAACCTTTTGGGGAGGTGATGAATGTGGCATTGCTCCATTTCCAAGAGCATCGATTGTACATGTAGAGTGGCAAGAAAGCTACCGTAGTGGGGTAAGTGGGAAAGCCTGGAGGCAGTGGGAATGGAGGATGAGCTTTTTCCTTGTTCCAATCTTCAGATAATAAACAACGAGAAAGGGATCCCAGTAGGGGGACGAGACAAAAAGGCAACATTTTGGTGGGTTTAATTCGGGTGGTAATAATAATCGGCACGATCAGGGTACCTTGCAACAACAGCAAATAGGTCGGGGTGGTCAAGGAGGTAGAGGCCATCAGGGCCAAGGTGTTAACCAGTTTAGAAATAATTGGGGCTGTGTTCCAGAGGATATGATGGGAAAGTGTTTCCAATGTGGGGAGGCAGGTCATTATAAAAAGGAGTGTCCTTAGTTTATTGACGGACAACCTCCTAGAGTCCCTCAGCAGCCTTATGTCCAGCTTCTGCCACAAGCACCAAATCCGATTGTCCCTTCGAAGCAGGGTCAACTACAGTATGGAAGAGTTTATCATATCTAGGATGCTACGCATCCTCTTTCTCCGCCAGTGCCGCCAGCCATTGAGGGTAAGTTCCTTATTCAAGGACACATTGGTCGCATTTTGTTTGATACGAGTGCGACACATTCATTTATTTCTAGAAGTTTTGCTCAGTCTACAGAGTTGATAAAATCTGCAGAGAGCACTTTCACTAGCGTTGAGTCCTCTATGGGTGATGGTTGACTCATTTTCCTTGTTTGTAAACATATAGGGATTACTCTTGGTAATTTGTGCTTTGAGGCCGATTTACTCGTCCTGGACATGGTCGGGTATGATGTGATTTTGGGCATGAATTGGCTTGTCAAGTATCATGCAATAGTAAATTGTTACAGGAAGAGTATAGTCTTCACCGTTTCGGGACAAGAAATTTTCTTGGTGGTTATGCCTCGTTTAGAAGGAGGTACTAGTACTTATTTGTATTGTATTGCGGAAGAGACTTCTCGGGATGTAGTTGTTCCCTTGGATTCGATTTCGGTTGTTCGAGATTTTGAGGATGGTTTTTGGGAAATACCGGGTTTGCCTTCGAGCCGGGAGATTGAGTTTGTGATTGATTTAGCGTCGGGAACTCGGTCGATTGCGAGAGCTCCGTATCGCATGGCTCTTGAGGAAATGAGGGAGCTAAGAGAGCAAATCCATCAGTTGTTGGAGCAGGAATTTATTAGGCATAGTACATCGCCACGGGGTTCTCCTGTGTTGTTTGTGAAGAAAAGGGACGGTTCTCTCCGGTTATGTGTTGACTATAGAGAATTGAATAAGGTCACCATCCGGAATAAATACCATTTGCCTCGTATCGATGATTTAGTTGATCAACTTAGGGGAGCGTCATACTTCTCTAAGATAGACTTGAGGATGGGGTATCACCAGTTTAGGATACGGGAGCAGGATGTATCCAAGACCGCTTTTCTGACGAGGTATGGGTCTTATGAATTTTTAGTTATGGCCTTTGGACTAACCAATGCCCCCGACGTATTTATGGATCTCATGAATAGGGTATTTTGGGACTTCCTGGACCAATTTGTTATTGTATTCATCGATGACATTCTAGTCTATTCTCGAACAGAGTCTGATCACGCTATTAATTTAAGGTTGGTCCTACAAAGGTTGAGGGATCACCAATTGTATGCTAAGTTCGAGAAGTGTGGCTTTTGGTTACAGGAGGTACAATTTCTGGGTCATATTGTGATGCCCCCGGGCATATCAGTGGATCCTAGTAAGGTGATTGCGGTGAGGGAGTGCGGTCATCCCAAGACACCTGCCAAAATTTGTAGTTTTCTGGGTTTGGCGGGTTATTATCGTCGATTTATCAAGGGTTTCTCAAAGATCACTAGCCCTTTGGTAAATTTGACACGGAAAGGGGGGAAATTTGTTTGGGATAACTCTTGTCAGGATGCTTTTGATGAGATCAAAGATAGATTGACTTCGGCTCCAGTCCTTGCATTGCCAAAGCTGGGGTTGGAATATCTAGTCTTCACCGATGCATCTCTACAAGGATTAGGAGGTGTGCTTCAGCAAGAGCGATGGGCTATTGCTTATGCTTATCGAAAGCTCAAGCCCCATGAAAGAAACTATCCGGTGCATGACTTAGAACAGGCCGCAGTTGTCTTTGCCTTAAAGATTTGGAGGCATTATCTCATAGGGGAGAAATTTAGTCTTTTCACGGACTATAAGTCGCTGCAATATTTATTTTCACAGAAAGATTTGAATATGTGACAGCGCCGATGGTTGGAGTTCGTGAAAGATTATCAATTTGATATCCATTATCATCAGGGCAAGGCGAACGTAGTAGCGAATGCTTTGAGAAGAAAGCCCGAGGGAGAGTTAGCTGAGGTATGGAAAGCTAAATGGAAAGAGCTAAGTCACGAGGATGCGGTTGCTAGGGCGTTCATGTTAGTGATGACCGTTACTCCTACAATTATGGCAAGGGTCGTAGAGGCCCAAGGAAGGGATAAGGGTTGTCAAGACCACATATGCCTATTACTGTCCAAGGGAGCGGAATCCTACTCGATAAGTTTAGAGGGTGGACTACGCTTCCATAGAAGACTCATTATCCAGGAGGAGGGGGATTTGAGACGGGCGATGATGGCAGAATCTCATGGTTCTAAATTCACGGTACATCCTGGTGGGGACAAGATGTATCAAGATATGCGCCATCAGTATTGGTGTCCAGGTATGAAGCGAGATATTTTTGAGTTCGTATCTCAATGCACTACTTGTCAGTTGGTCAAGATTGATCATCAACGATCGACACATTTATTGCAACCGTTGGAGATTCCGGTATGAAAATGGGAGAGCATATCGATGGACTTTATTACAGGCTTGCCAAGGTCACAAAGTGGATGTGATGGAATTTGGGTGATGGTCGACCTCTTAACTAAGTCATCACATTTCCTACCCGTGCGTACCGATTATGACACTACTCGCTATGCCCGATTATTCATCGCGGAGATTTTTAGACTCCATGGGGTGCCTTTAAATATCGTTTCCAATCGTGACAAAATCTTTGTTTCCCACTTTTGGCGAAGTTTCCAAGAAGCTATGGGAACTGAATTGAAGTTAAGCACTTCTTATCATCCTCAAACAGATGGCCATACTGAAAGAGTAAACCAAATGTTGGAGGATATGCTCTGTATGTGTATGCTTGATTTCAAAGGCGGTTGGGAACAATATCTTCCTTTGGATGAGTTTGCTTATAACAACTCATACCAATTTACTATTGGGATGGCGCCCTATGAAGCTTTTTATGGTAGGCCTTGTAGATCACCCACATGTTGGTTGGAGGTGGGGGATAATAAATTCCTTGGACCTGAAATGATCCAAGATACTTCTTCTAAGATCGAACTTATTCGAAATCGCATTCGGATAGCTCAATACCGTCAGAAGAGTTATGCCAATGCAAATAGAAGTCACATGGAGTTAGATATTGGGGACCAAGTCTTGGTATGAGTGTCTCCCATGAAAGGTATCAAGCGTTTCGGAAAGAATGGGAAGCTTGCGCCGTGTTTTGTTGGACCTTTTACCGTGATTTCTAAGGTGGGTCCAGTGGCGTATCAACTTGCCCTACCAAAACCTTTACAAAAAATCCGTGATATGTTCCATGTGTTCTCTTTGAAGAAGTACAAGAGGTGTGAAAGTGCACTTTGGAATATTCCTTTTGAGGATATTGACTTGCAACCCGACATTTCATATGAAGAACAACCGGTTGCTATTGTAGAGCATGGGGAGCGTAGGTTGAGGTCTCAAGTAGTACCCTTGGTGCGAGTCCAATGGAGTCATCATAATACCAAGGAATCGACATGGGAATGCGAGGACGATATGCGGGAAAAGTATCTGCATCTCTTTATCTAAGGTACGCTTGAATTTTGGGGGAAAAAATACCTCATAAGGGGGGAGTATGAAACAACCCTCACTTTTGAAAGCCTATTTTATAATTATTTACTATGTGAAGTAATTATATATAAAATGTGGGATTGTGGAGTAAATATTAATTTAATGAAGAAAAGTTAATATTTACTAAAATGTTGCATATTTACCTTATGTGTAGGTGAATACCACCATGTTATATTTTATTGTGTCATGAGATTTCAAATGACATTATGGTTTAAAATGAAATCAGAATTTAAAATAAGATATAAAATTTCCAAATGATAATTTGGAGGGTGCAGTTAGTTCCGGGAGGTGCGAGATAGTCAAAATGTGTGCCATATTGTATTTTGATGTTTTGGGCACTTTTGACTAGTTTTAGTATATTGCGTATTGGAAATCATTTTATTGTGGTATTAACCACTTAAGTTGGGAGATTTTAGACTAATGCCACATTTTAGTCTTGCTAAGCCCTTTTAATTCTCTTAAGAGCATTTGTGACCTAGAGAGTTAGAGAGAAGAAGAGAACTTTGGAGAGAAAGAGAGAATTGAAGATTTGGAGATTATTCTTGCATCCATCTTCCACAAATCTGAGAGTGAAACCCCAAGGCAAGTTTTCTACTTGCTATTATATGATTTAAGATGGATAATTAGTATGATAGTTGTGTATTAGTTTTGGTTTGATAATGTTAGGGTTTTTATTGGATTTATGGGCTTTGAAATCTTTGTAAGAGATTTGGATATTTATTGGTGTAGATTAATGTTGTTAAAAGAGTTTATGATCATTTGGTAGCAATAAATGAGATTGGTTTGGTTGGATTTGAGTTTGGGGTAATTTTTGGAGTCCAAGACTCCATAGGCAAACTTGGCAAATTAGCATGGGTGAATCGATTCGCTTAGGGGCAGTTTCCCAGGTCTCGGAACCGAATTGATTCGGGTTGAGGGCCGAATCGATTTGGAATTTACAGAAAGTTGGGTTTGTCAACCGATTCGATTCGCTTTTCAGGGCGAAACGATTCGGCCCTAGGGACCCTGCAGTTTTGAGTTGATTTTTCCAACTCAATTTTTATTCTTTTTCTCTAGGATTAGGACATAGGAACCTTCATGAATGAAGTAAACTTAGATTCCTAGAGTTTTAGTTGAGTGTGGTCGTTACCCTAGAGTTGAATGGGTTCACTTGGGGTTCATTCTAGGGGTGTTTAAAGTGATGTTCAGGCATTACTTTTCTTTTCACAACTTATTAGGAGTTTAGGAGTTAAAAGCCCATATTTAGAGACTTTTGGGGCTCATTTGAGGTATATAAGACCTTGAGACTTGTGGGATTAAGGTGATTACTTGGAGATTAATTCGGGACTTGAAACATGATGAATATTAATGAAAATATTCAATGATTATGGTTTCAGATAAAATTAAACACCCATATGATTAATGGAAATGAAAATGTGATTTAAATGGTAAATGTTAATTTACTTAAACACACCTCTCTAAATGCTATCATAAGGGAATCTCGCGCATGAGGTGGTGTCCCCTGACTAGTGAATGCAGGGAGACTATAGTCCTCGGCCATATGCGGATTTATTATATGTTTTATTCTGCGCTAGTGAGGTAATTCCGGGTGTGGTTATGACTCACTCGCAGGCATATGGCCACTTTTCGACGTGCGTTAGGTGCCCAAGCTGCCTTGTTTGATAGGCCCCTGGAAGATGATAGTCATTTAGGGGCGCGCCCAGTGGGGAAACTCGGAGGGGCGGTCTTAGAATCGTTATATGTATAAGAATATAACCTTTCTAAATTCAAGTGGGACTTGAGACATGTATATTGCCACCAAAAAGTATGATGGTAATTATATTCCTGCCAAGGAATAAGAATTCAAAAGAAATGAGAAATAACGATGGTATTATATTCCTGTTAAGGAATGGAAATCGGAATAAAGTGGTAATTAATGATGGTGGCTTTTAAATTTATGATGTCTAAATATATTCTCTTGCATAATTTAATAAAAGACATATCATTTAAACTGTTTCATTTATGCTTCATGATTAGGTTGTTAGATTTTCATCTTCATCATGTAACAACCCAGATTTTTGGATGACTATTTTATATTACTTTGCCCGATAGGCTAATTTTATAAAATAGGGGAAGTGGGCGTAAATATTGTTTCCCCGCGATATTAAGGGATAATATTTACTATATTTTGTCTATTTACCGTATGAGAAGGTAAATAGCATCATGTTGTGTATTATTGCGTCATTATATGTAAAACGACGGTTATGACTCATAAATAAATTTGAGTAAAATTAATGAAACAAAATGAATTTCGAACATAAAATTTTTTCACGTTATTCCGAATGCCAAAACAGGGGGTGCGGTTGTTTTTAGAATAGTCGAGATAGTCGAAATAAGTGCCACATTGTGTTTTTGAGTTTCGGGCACTTTTGGGATGTTATGACTCAATTATGGGGTTACGAGTCATTTTAATGGTGCATTAGTAATTAAAAGAGGGGAATTGTGTTTTATGACCCGTATAAGTCCCCCACCCCCTTTCATTTTGTTCATCTTGTGAGAAAATCCAAAGGAGAGAGAGAGAGGAGAGAGAGTTGGTAGAAATGGAGAAAAAGGGAGAAAATGGAGATTTGGGTCAGATTTCCGTTGCTACCGGAGGAGGAATCAGAGATTACAAACTCGAGGCAAGTTTCTTACTTGCTAGATGTTGATTTAATGTGATAAATTGCATGTGTAGTTGAGCTTTGGAGATTTAAACCATTAATGGGTATTTGTTGATTTTGATGATTAATCCCTTAAACCTTAGTTTTATTTTGATTTGAGGATAAATTATTAGTTATTAATGGTGTGGGAATGATTTGGGTTGAATTGTTGTTGTTGATGTTGGGGAAAATCAAGGGTTTAGAGGTTTTCGGGCTTTAGGGTTCAAACAACCCGTAGCCAACACTTGGAAATTTGCAGAACCGAATTGATTCGGCCCTAGCGAATCGATTCGGTGAGGGGAAAGTGTCAGGTCTGGTTTGAACGAATCGATTAGGACCATCCGAATCGATTGAGGGTTATGAAGAATGCCAGGGTCTTCTTAACCGAATCGATTCGGACCCACCGAATCGATTCGCTATGCGCCCGAATCGATTCGTCGAGGGCGAATCGATTTAGAATCCCTGAATTTTTGGGATATTTTTGTTAGTTTAGTTTTTATCCCTTTTCTTTTAGGTTCGAGGTTTAGGAACCTTCCTTTGGGAAGTAATTAAGAGTCTTAGAGGGTTGTTATGGGTAGACTAATGTCCTAGGCTAAAACAGGATGATTTGGGCTTACCCGAGAGCTAGTTTGTATAAGTAAATGCCCTAACGATATAGGAAGTTATCGAAAGATAAAATTGGAGATAAAATGCAAAAGTTGAGACTCTTGGGAGATACTCCTTGAAGGAGGCTTACTTTGAGGGTTTATGAAATTTTATGAACTCTTGGAGAGTAGTTTGAGGTTTATGGTACTTGGGGTCTTAACCATTAATAAAATATGACACTAAGAATAAGAAAAACATATGATAATATGTGGTATTAATTAGTAAGTACAAATGATTTCGAGAATGTAAAAGTGGAATTTTTCAAAAGGAACAAAAAGTTATGGTTTTCATAAATGTTAATTTATGATTACACACCTCCCTAAATCGCTATCATAAGGGAAGTTGCGTACGTGTGGTGAAGCCCCCTGGCTAATGAATGCAGGGTGGATATAGTCCCTAGGCCATATGGTCATTTATATTACTGCGTTAGTTAGGGGATTCTGGGTGTGGTCTTGACTTTCCCGCAGGCAATATGGCCGCTTCTCGACGTTGGTAGGTTCCCAGGTTGTCTTGTATAGATAAGCCCTGGAAGATGATAGCCATTTAGGGGCGCGTCTAGTGGGGAAACCCGGAGGGACGGTCTTAGATTATTAAAGCAATTCATGATAATGAATTGGCTTTAATTACATTTTCTGGATGGAAGAAGGGAAATGGGATATATGGTACAAAAGTATTTTTATGCTAATAAAAATGACTTTTGATTTACACTTCCTGGCTGGAAGAAGTGAAGTGGGATTTTATAAAAAAGGTTAAAGAATTTTTATGTTAATAAAACTTGCTTTAAGATGTATTCTTCCTGGATGGAAGAAAGGAAATCAAATTGGTAAAGAAATTGTATAAATGAGATAAATTGGTAAACATTTGATAAAATGTTATACCATTTATGTATATTCCTAAGAAAGAAATAGGAATGGTACATAAAGAGTTATGAGATTGAAATGGTAAACATTTGATAAAATGTTGTACCATTTATATATATTCCTAAAGAAAGAATTAGGAATTCTGCTTTTAGATGGTGAATGGAATAAATTAAGTTTTGTTGAGTAGCTGTAGATCATATGCACACCCATTTATATATATATTGATTTCATGCTGAGGGTCTAATGGATCTCAACGATCAACCTTGCCTAAATAGTAGTGTATCGGGGGGGTTTCTTGTTTGGATTTCTCTTTGCGAGACACCCCACGCACGAATAAGGCATAGTGTTGAGACTGGGGAGAAGCTTAGCCCTTAGCACTATGTTAAAAGAAATTAAATTTGATGATTATATTCATCAATATTGTACTTAGGGTCTAACGGATCTCAACGATCAACCTTGCCTAAATAGTAGTGTATCGGGGGGGTTCCTTGTTTAGATTTCCCTTTGCAAGACACCCCACGCACGAATAGGGCATAGTGTTGAAAATGGGGAGAAGTTAGCCCTTAGTACTTTGGGGTAATTAGAGCATCATCATTTATATTGCGCTAGGTTGCTTTAGACTGAGAGGTGAGTAATATTATTATTAAGTGCGGAACTGTCATGGATTTTAGCCACATGGGAATCATATCAAACCGGGCCCTGACCCGTTATTACTTCTTTGCTTCTGCATATACTCTTTGCCGTACAGGTTCTCTACCGCATGGACACCCGTATTTTTGCATTTCCATTCCGGTTGTCATGGAGCTACAGCACATTGCGGATGTTGTAGGTTATTTGTTTTAGACTCCTCTATCTATTGTACTCTAGTTATGTTCAGTTTAATTATTCAGGCGTGTTGCCTAAGTGTTGCATTCATTTATTATATTGTAAATATTGAAATGTAATACTTGGTGTAATCATTTGTATTGGTTTGTTCACCGACAACTTATTCGGTGATCATTTATTATATTGTCCCTCTTTATTCTTCATTTTTTTATATCCACCGTTTTTTACAAATGGGATTGTCTAAGTGTTTTCTTTTACCCATTAAATTTAAAATTGACAATCCGTTTTCTAAAATGATTGGTGGTTATTTCGTACTATTATTTTAATCGACAGTGATGCTGAGAATGGACCATCTATGATTCCTGTGATTATTAGAGTATTGGGCTGGCCACCTATTATTTTAGTAGGCGGGTTATCACACATCATTCATGATTAACTGTTCATATCTATCATGCTTCTTATTCATCTGGGAGTCATATAAAAACCCGGCCCTGAACCGTTCATTTTTCCATGTTGTGTATGTTATTGTATCCACTCAGGTGCTTCACCGTAAGGGCGCCCGTGTTGATTTTACTACTCATTTGATTTTGCGGAGCTGTATGATTTTGCGAATATTATAGGATGTTTTGTTAGATGCCCTCATTTTTGTATTCTAGATATGATCGGGTCTTTCACTCGGACGTGTTGCCCAAACTTTGTAATTGTTTAACGACTGTATTATGAAACATATTAAATTGTTGTAAAACATTGTATGTAGCTGTGGACCGACAACATATTTGGTCCTCTCCTTGTATATTTGTTCTGGATCTATTATATATGTTATCTTGGAATTCCACTATCTTTTAGAATGAGTTGTTTATATTATTTTCTTTTCCTTAATCCTTAATAGAATTTAAAATTTTTGGCAACCCGTTTTCTGAATTATTGGGTGGTTTTTCCGTATACTCATTTTATTGTTGTGATGCTGAGAATGATTTCCATCCATGATTTCCGTTATGTTGGAGTATCGAGCTGGCCACACCTTATTTCGGACTTCAGGTTGTCATATTACTATTTTGATTGTTCTTTCACATGTCACATAACGGGATACAAATTTTTGTTTACTTATTTTGAGAGTTTTATGGTGATATGGCTACATTTGAAAATGGAATGAAGTCAAGAGTGAGTGGGAAAGGAACGATATGAATTTTTACTAGTGCCACACTTCACAATATTTAATGTATTGAAGCAGTTAAGGTCAATCTCATTAGCATTAGTCAATTGTGTGAGGATGATAATTGTGTGAGTTTATCTAAGAGAGAATACTTTGTCTATAATGCAGAAAGTGGTGTTTTAATGAAAGGTGTAAAAAATAATGAAAATTGTTATGTTTTAGTCAATTGATCAAATGATGTAGTTCAAAAGAATAAAATTGATTTTGTCGATAAATGGTTAGAGAACATGGATTTTCAAATTTTAGAAACTGTTGAGCAAATTTTTTTCAGCCTAGCTCAACAAGTGTGGATAGTATTTCAACTCATGAAATGGTGAAAATGGTTCTTCTTTAGATGATAATGAGAAACTCAAGTTTTAAAGGAAAATCTATTTGTTGAATAAAGAGTTTAGAATGTAAATGTGAATGTGCATGACTAAGTTATTTTCAAAAGTCAAGAAAGTTTGAAAGCAGATTATAAATCCTACACATGAACACGTTGTCATAAAAAAGGTTATTTGAGAAAGTCTTGCTACAAGTTTTTAAAAGATCAAATAAAGTTAAAAGTTGTTCAAAAAATCATTCCACGTTGGTTCATCGTGAATCTTATGTGTCCACTTATTGTCATAGAGCCGGTCATTTTAGAGATTTTTTCTTCATTATTAGGAATTCTCATGTTATCTCATATTCACATCATCATGATTTTCTTGATGAATTGAAAAATGAACTGAATGTACTTGTGAACAAAGTGAATGAGAGAAAAATGGAATGTGGTAAATATTTTAAAAGAGAAAACGTTTCTTGTGTTTATCCTCACAAGAGTGATTTTGTGAAAAGAGAATATTTTCAAAAAGAAGGGAATTTCAATTTAAAACCTCATATTGTATCAAATGTTTCTTCTAAACCCAAAAATACCATTTCAAGGGATGTTTTGAAAAATATTGTTTAAATATTGATATGTGTGTTTTCACCTCTAAGTGTGATTCATCTTCAAGTGTTCTCCTATGTTTCAATGATACGAAATAGGTTCCTCCAAATACTTGAATTGAATTATGAGTGTCATAAATAGTATATTCTTATTTCATTTTCCATATAGTGTCCTACACCATGTATTGTGTGTTAGTGTTGTTTGTGTTGCATCTTCTTTGTATATATAAGTTTTTGTATCGGTTGTTTTTTTTCCATTAAGAACAATGCAAAAACAAAATTAGTTTATTTATTCTATATGAGCGTGTCTTGTTATCCATGTATGATTTGTTTATCTTATACCTTATTTGGTTTGTTTTTATATATTTTTGAAAATTCCAAAAATAATTTTGTTTTTTTAATCATTTATTTGGTGCATATCCATGTTATCTTCATTGTTTTTGGTAAGCTTATGTGCTTTGAGGCATATATTGTAATATCTTGCGGTGATTTTGTGTAACACCCCGCCCGCCCGGGGAGAGCGAACGGGGCGCTAATATCGTTAAAATAAATCCAAATCCACAAGTGACAAGGTATAGAGCATCTAAGTCCCACAACAACAAAAGAGAAACCACAAATCTCAATCTCTTCAAATTAAATATCAAATCTCTCGAATTACATACAACAACTAACTCGAAAATAAAATACAAATATCCAAAGCTCTATACATCAAAATAAATAAAAGTCTTCCCAAAACAATCCTCGCTAAAATCAATCTCCATAGCGCCCCCAAAATCCGCGCTAACCCGCCACTAAAAGAAAATATGGGAAAGTACACAATACGACAGGAAAGATGCTCAACAAATATATTAACGATGAACAAAGCGTAACAACACGAGTACGGATATTCAAATCAAATGCAAATCTCAAAGCATTTATCAATAAATTTATCAACAACACTTTAACCGGGTCACCAGGCCTCACCACATCCGTATATGCTTTATCAAGCCATAGCCCGAGAAACAGGAATTTTGGCGGGTGCCCAACATCCGTGCCATATTAAAATCTCATGACAACGTGCTCATCAACAATATAATGATACCACATGAATCAAAATAATTTCAACAATTATTTTCCAGATTTCAATGAATTTATCAATTCAAATATGAGTTCAATTAAACAAGAATTCAAAGAGAATGACACTCGCGAGATTTAAGGAGCATATTTTGTAAAACCCCATACCTCAAACCATGATGAGAAACCAATGATCACATCCTCAAGATCAACACAAAAGATCTACAAAATCTCCTCCAAGAACTTCCAAAAAAAATAGCCCCAAGAACACCTCTAATCTAAGGTTTGAACTCACAAATCTCAAGGGCCAATGTGTATATAAACAGAAGAGGAATATAAAATATATTTGCTGCCAAAATTTATGCCAAAAGTAGTTAAAAGGCTTGTCCACGATGTCCTTTTATAATGAAAAGAAATGAAGAGTTTGAAGCCAAAAGACTCCTTTAAATAAGGCAAAGAAATGAAGAGTTGGAAGTCCAAACAACTCCAACAGTTAAAAACATTTAAAAATCATTTTAAAATCCGTTTTAACTCCGTTTTCGAAACCGTTTGAAATTCTCTCCTTTAAAAATAATATTCAACATATTTGAGCAATAAAAATAATTTTATCAAAAACTTTATTTTCCTCCATTTTCGTAAAATTAATTAAAATAGCCCAAAATTACGCGGGTTGTTACATTTTGGTATAGATGTCGATCTTGATTATATACATATATGATTACAGATCTTTTATCATATTTTTTGGATGTTCGATGTCATTTGTGTTGGGATATTTGAGCTTCATATATTTTACAGGATTATCACATTGTTTTTGTCCATACGTGTCTCTTGTCATTTAGTCTCATGTTTATCCATAGCTTTCATGATTATACCGACATTTATTTGGTATACCTCTTCATGATACTCCTCTGGTTTTCATGGTAAAAATAATTCACATGTTTCATATACTTATGGTTTACCATACTACTTGGATCATGTTTTGATTTTCGTGGTTAATCTTGAGTGAATTTTTTAGAGTGTTAGGTGATTCTATATTTACATATTTACACTTTTGGGTTTCTTTGTTTGAACATATTTCTTCTATGTTTTTCATCATAAAAATCCAAAATATTTCACAATTATTTATATCCTTTTAGTTAAATCCCATTCTTAACATGTTTATAATCTATAGGATTGAATAATTTAAAATTATATTGCTTAAATGGTTTCTTATTGATCTAGTTATTGAATATATTTTGTCAAAGTAAGGTTTTCAAAACTATCCTGGCAAACATTGACTTTAGTTTGAATTTGTTGACGTTAAAGTTGTAATTACTTTACACCGTACGAATTCAAGAGTGTTATTGACAACTTGTCATTTTATAAGAATTTTCGACTTTAAAATATTAAAATTCAATCTTACTTGAGTTTCATAATCATTACATGGTCTATAAGTTAGAACTGTGAGATTTTTATATTTTGGAGTTGAATATGGATAGTTTTGATGTGTTAATAAGAGCTATCATTATTTTCATAATGCCGAATTTGAATTTTAATATCATTGGGTAAGTTCCAACTAGGCATGTGAACATCTAATCAATGATAAAATCCAATGTACTAGAAAGACACATTAGCCAAGTGTTTAACTGGTAAAAAATAAGATAGGGACTTAGCATTTCAAAATGTAATCACTATTTTAGTTTGACATAGAAAATAATCGATCAAAACTTGCCGAGGTAGTTTGTAGATGGAGTTGAACTTAGAACAAAAACCCATGGACATATTGCATTTTTCATTAAAAAAAAGTTTGCTAAATAAGTCAAAAATGCAATTAGTTGATGATTTTGTGATTTTTCATCTTTATGCATAAGAATTCACGTAAGATTCTTAACTTACTTTTGTTTTGTTTCAAATTGAATTGCAAATGTTTAATTTGCATAAAATATATAAACAATTTGGATTTTGTTAGTCTCTAGTGATATTACACTATAGACTATGTTCTCTTGCATGATTTTTTTGATTGTTTGGTTTTGAGATTTGTCCTTATATTTTTCATACTTGTTGGCATTTTTGGTTTGAGATAATTACCTTTCTTTAATCTTAGTGTTTGCGCATGTTGGTGGGTACATATTTTGGCCAATATGAGTTATTTGCTTCAGTTTATTTGCCATTAAGGCGGATAAAATAAATTCAAATGAGTGATGAGGTTGAAAATAAACTCTTTTTTCAAGTATTTTGGTTGAAAAACCAAAAAATAAATTGATTTAAAGGAAAGTTTTATGGCCAATCCATTCGAACATCTCAAAACAAACAAGTGTGCACGGTCCCCTATTTTTCAAGCATTTTCTTTAATTCCATGTTATCTCTCGTGTAATACCTATTTTCTTCATGCTTATATATCTTATGTTTTCCATGTTTTATATCTTGTATATATTTATCTTTTCTTTATTTGTTTCGTACTTCTTTTTTGTTTATTCCCTGATAAAAGGGGGGAGATAGTTTATATATGTTTTACTTTATTAAAAACGGGGAAGATTGTAATACTCTTGATTTTAATAAAATAAAGTAATTGTTAACTATTGGATCAGAGAAAAGTTTTACCTAATATATTTTCATGCATTACACTGCATGGGATCCATTAGTGTCAAAAGAAATAATTTATGTTTTAAGCGAACATTCCATGTAAAAGTTTGCATGCTAAAAATTATATGTTCTTTACATATGTTTGATATCACGAATATGAAACTACATATCGTGTTTGGGCTTGATTTTGTGCACACATGATGCTCATTTGTAAAAAGGATAATAATTAGAAAAATCGTACTTGGCCTCAAATGAAAAACTAAAATGCGTGAACCACTCTTGTTGTCTTAATAACATATACAAAGCGTTGCGGACATGTTCTTATGATTATTTTTATCTATGGGATACGAACCTCACTATGATAAAATTAATATTTTTGGTAAGAAAATATTATTAGGATGAGAAAATATTTCGGGTAAAATAACTTAAATGTAATTTTTGGCATATATTAGCTCATAGCTTATACTATATATCGATATAATATTGAATGGGGGTATTTTACTTTTTAATAAAGGGATAAGAAAATTATGGGTGAGGATTGAGCAAACAAACCAGGAAAGAAATAGATACATGAAGGCTTACACATCAACCCATCCGTATGCTTTACTCATAAGTATATTCTCTCTAATTTTATTTTTAATGGATCCCAGTTACTGATACACAACTTTCTTACCAACCTACCAGTCACCAAACCCACATCTTGAACAACTCCAAATTCATTTTATGCTCTAAAACCCAAAAGACCCCCATCTATCCTTACTTCTTCATTCCAGCAGCTAAGGCTTTTCGGCAAAAGTTCCATCATTAAAGCTGACATCAATTGTATGTTATGATTTCTCCTTTTTATTTTGTACCATACGTAATATCTCATGTAAAATATAATTTTTAAGATAATTTTTAATACATTTTCCTATGTTAATATAGGTTTGACGCTTGGTATTTTACCTTTTCTATATTAATTAATTTGAAGTGATTATTGATATAACTTTTGTCGCATAATTTTATGTATCGAAAGTTGTAATGGTGTGATATTATCAGATACATGTCAACTTTTGACTTATTGATGGTGATACGTAACAGGTTCGTTAAGTTGAAAACCTATTACGAATAGGTGATGCTGAATGGTATAGACCAATAATTAAATACAAATTCATGTCCCCTTAATCCTTTTTATTCACTCATTACTTTACATTATTTACCCCTTCTGTAATCTTTTGTTATGTGTGTGTCTGTTTAATGTATTTATTCATCACTTATATCATGGTGTTCCACAATATTGATCGCTATATTAAGAAGTATTTATTTTTCATATTTGCAGAATAATGGGACCTCTGTGATTTATACCTGAACTTTGTCGATCAATTTAGGTTTCTTCAACTACCGGGGTAAGTTCTTCTATCCATTTAATTATATAGTTTTTTTAGTAATTATGCCAACCTAATATTGGTCGATGATATGGATATAAATTATATCATTTGACACAAAGGTATATCAAATTATATATTTCCGATTTGATTATTTTATTCATCATTGATCCTTTTTATTTATTCTATGAACACAAAACATACCCTATGGTGGTTTGTTCATTACTTCCATTCAGTGTCATGGTATGAGGTTTTGATGTTAAATGAAGTTATGGGTTAATATGAAAGTGGCGTAGGTTTGTGGAGAGTGGAAGTTATGGGGTATTATGAAAATTATTTGATTATTTTAACAATATTATCAATGATGTACACATTTGTCCTTCTTTTTCTCTTCTTTTTGAGGGACTTCTTTTATTCAGATTTTGGATGTTGAAAATTGACAAAAACAAGGGGACTTAGGCTGGAATCATGTGAAGATTATTAGTTCAAATGAATATTTATCTCTTCTTGATTTAATTTGTTGGAGGAGTAACTCACTTTTCGTAACCATAATAACTGATAAACCATTATAAATTATTCTCTATTTTATTCTTTTTAATAAACATGAACACAAAACAAACTAGCATGAAGCGACCCATAAATTAAACCATAATTAAGAGAAAACTTGAACATAGAAACATAGGTAAAAGACGAATAACAAAATTCTTAATTTTGTCACAAAAATGATTCAATAAGATAGTTATAAAAGGCCCTCCCAAGAACAACATGTCATGTTTATTTCAGGTCATTCATTTCATTTTGTGACATTTGATAGTATAATTCCCAAAAAATTTCCCTCATAGCAATATATTAATTATGAGATTTCCATAGTTAGTGTTTATCTTTAATTTATGGGTGTAACAAATTTTTATTTCATTTTGTGAACTATGCCTTACTACTAACGACTCATTTTTTTTTTGGTAAATCTGGTTTGTAAATTCAATTACCAAATCTTCTTTGAAAATTTTAGAAATATATACTAGTAAAATTAATAATCTAAGGTTATTTTTAAAACCTAGAACTAAAAAAATTAGGAGTATATCAATGCTAAGTTCTAATTATCTATAATTTTTAATTTGTAGGAACTCAAAACAATGGATAATCTGATGAGTGTTAACATCGCAAGTAATTTTAGATCCATAGGTTCTCCCTTTTGGAGATCAGATGTGTACGAATAGAGATGTGTCAAAGTAAAAGACAAAGGTTTAAAGTGGTTCGAGCCTCAACTGAGGGTCCTACATCGACTATAATGGATGTTCCACTAGTATATTAGAAAGTAAATGTAGTATTATAACCTAAGAGGCCTCTTGATATTTAATCAAGAGAGTCTAAGATCTTACAGCCTTAGTCAATAATGCAGAGGGCCTTATGAAGTAACTGAATTGCTTATTTAAGGGTTCCAAGGTGCTATTTTAGGAATCTATAAGATTTACAAAACTTCTCGTGTCAGAAAGAGAATCTATAAAATTTGATCAACCATTGACGAGTAATCCTAATGTGGGTGTATTTGTGTAGAAGTAATGGAATATGTCCAAGTTACACGTATATGCTCACAAAAATAGGTTGTGAGTATGGAATTAGGTGTGAAACATTTGTGAAATGATAGAACTCTTATGAGTCTGATTGTTTGGATTCCTTAATCTCTTTGAATTCTTGATGTCGATCCCCTCTCACTTTCCACTAGCTCCCTATTTACGAGAGAACTCTTGAAGAGAGAACGAGTGGACTTTCACAGCACGACGGGGTGTCCATAAGGTTTATCTATGTTAGCAAAGTGGCAGACTGTTGAAAAAAGTAAACCTGCCATGGGTTAGCCTTAAATTATTTTTTAGACACTTGGGGTGGTACATGTAACACCCCGTATTTTTTTGCATTTAATATTTAATTAATTCGGAAATTTTAAATTACTAGTGTGTTGTAATTTTAATTGAATTAATTATGGCAATATATATATTTAAATATTAATCGGGGAGTGAATGGTTAATGTTTAGGGAAATTTATTTACTAAGTGAATAGTAATAATTTAATTACGTCATTTTGGGTATTCATGATGGGGTATGCACTTATCCCAGCCGGGGGTCGGTATAGACTAAATTGGGTATGAGATAAGAATTTTTTATAAATTAATTCGGATGATGATTCTGAGTGCGCGGTTATGTCCGGATGGGTCGAGATAGTCCGAAAAGAGTACCCCGGGGTAGTAATTGGGTCTCGAGGTATTTTTGGGCATAGCCGGGCCCACACGGGGTGAGTTGGGCCACTTTAATTAAGCCCATTAGGTGCAAAACGGGATTAAGGGTTTTTAACCTAATTGGGAGATTAAGGAATGGCAGCCAACATAATTCTAAGCCTAGGGCTTGAGAGGAATATTGGGGGAAAACTTAGCAAAAGCCAATTTGGGGATTTTGGAGCCAAATTGAGGGACTACGCCAACGGATCAGACACTACGAACACTTTCAGGCAAGTGGTTAACTATTTTGATTCTTAAAGTATGATAATCAATTCATATTATAGTGATGTGTAAACCAAAATTCGTTTTGGGGATAAATGGGTACAAAATGGGGTTTTTTGTTCATGAAACTATTGAATGAGATTCATAGTAAAAATGGTTGTGCTGAACATATTTGAGTATGGATGTTTAATTGGAATAAGAATTCGGAGTATAAACAAGGGAAATTCTGGATTTGGAATTTGGGTTGTAGAACAAGATTGATGAATTTTAATGGAAAACCCATTTCAAAAATTGTGAGATAAGTTGAGAAATTTATATACTAGAGGGTGTATATGATGTATAGGATCCAAGTTCATATGTTTATGTGATGGGATGACTTGATCAGGGGTTGAAATTAAGGTTTACAAACATTGAATTTTCGTTAATGGTGTAATGCAGTGGGGAAGAAGAGCTGCCCAGGAAGGATCGATCGATCGATCGGGGGCCTTCGATCGATCGACGGTCCCAAGAACTTGACAGTTCGGCCAGTTTGTTTATAATGAGGGTTTAATTTAAGTTTTAATTCCCTTACTTTTATGTGGTGACAAATTTATATGGGACACATGTTTCCTTAACAATTATAGGGTGATATAATTGGGTTTAGGAGGGTGTGAACGGTATGTCATGAGATGAACGAATTTGGAGAAATAATTCAATTATTGATATTGAGCCGAAGAATGATATTCGGGAATTGTAATTGGGTGACAATACATTATTAAAGGAATTTAGGTGAAATATTTAATTATGGACCAAGTGGGTGAGTCCGGGTGTGCTAACAATTATAGGTAAATATAATTGGGGAAATTATGGAAATAAATGTGTGACACATTGTGGGTGAAAATGTGAGAATGAAATTTTGAGATGTAAAATGGACCGAGTGAGCGAGTCCGGGGATATTGGTTAAGTGGCATTAAAGTAGTAAATTTATTATTGAGAGAAAGTAATTAATTTGGAGTCGGAACATTGACTCGAGAAATATTGAGGTACGGGCTAAGTGAGCGAGTCCGGGGATAATGGTTGGGTGATACCAAGTTATTAAATTAATGGGTGTGATAATTAATTTAATTAGAGTCGGATTTTAGACTCGGGTGGGATTAAATTAATAAGTGTGATAATTAATTTAATTAGAGTCGGATTGTAGAATCGGGAAGAATTAAATTAATAAATGTGATAATTAATTTAATTAGAGTCGGATTATAGACTCGGGTAGAATTAAATTAATAAATGTAATAATTAATTTAAATAGAGTCGGATTGTAGACTTGGGTAGGATTAAATTAATAAATGTGATAATTAATTTAATTAGAGTCGAATTATAGACTCGAGTAGGATTAAATTAATAAATGTGATAATTAATTTAATTAGAGTTGGAGTGTAGACTCGGAAAGGATTAAATTAATAAATGCGATAATTAATTTAATTAGAGTCGGATTGCAGACTCAAATTTGTGTTGATTAATTAATGCGTAAATTAATTAAATAGGAGTCGGATTGTAGACTCGGGTAAGTATTAAATTAATGGGTGTAACAATTAATTTAATTAGAGTCGGACGATAGACTCGGAGAAAATATTATATAAATTGAGGTATGAGTTAAATATATTAGAGTCGGACCATAGACTCGGAAAGACGATAAATTATTAAGTGAGAAAGTTAATTACGTTGAGTCGGGCCACAGACTCAGGAAATTTCGGGCAGTGTACGGGATATTTAATACACGGTAAAACCATGGTTTATAATATATATAAACGGTGTAGTGATAGTATATATATATATATATATATATATACGTGTATATATTGTGTGTGATACTAAATTACAGGCAGTGTACGGGATTTTGAGTACACGGTAAAGCTGGGGTTTATATTATATATATACGGTATAGTGATAGTATATATATACGTGTTTATATTATGTGTGATATTAAATATCAGTAACTAGATATTTATTCAATTTAAATACTCTAATGCTATCAAGGGAGGTTGCGCGATGTGGATAAATCTCCTAGCTTGAGGAGTAGGGAGAGTATATCCCCAGGTCCATAGCATCCGGTATATATGGGTGAGGGATTTATCTCACTTTCAGGGAAGGAATATGACCGCCTCCACTACGTTTATATTTTGGGCCAAGTTGGTGAGCTATTTCAACTTGGGGAAATTAGGTTTTGTGAGCACACCTAGTGAGATAGCATTTTAGAGGGAATCATCCGATGAGGGTATACTCGGAAGGATGGATATACATATGATATATGTGTGGATATTAGTAAAGGTACGTATAATATGGTAGAAAATATTATATGTAGGTGAAAATACAGTGTGTGATGTATTTACTTTATATATCTCGGGTTACAGTTATATGCTGTTAATTAATGAAAAATTAATTAAGTTAATCATTTGTGGAATAATACAGTGTGTGATGTATTTACGTTATATAACTTGTGATACGGTTATATGTTACTATCTAAGAGGAATTAATTAAGTTAATTGTGTAATAACTTATAATTCAAAAATTATTATACTCGGGTTAGAGTAGTATGACAAAGGAAGGTTATACAAGGACTAGTTGGACGGGGTAGTACAACTAGGTGGGGTTAAGGTACTCGGTTGGTGTGCACAATAGTGGAGGGGTGAGAATGTCCACAAGGGAGTGCGACATTAACTTAAATATGAAGCGCATTCATGCATTTTAAATTACAGCAATTAATTCACTTGCTAAATATTTTCAAAATGTTTTGGGTTCTAACCCTTGCTATAAAACTATTTTCAAAACCTTTTAGGTGTCCAGCCACAGGGACGCCAGGATTGATATTCTATTCTAGGGACACGGAGTTGCGGCATATGTGGATGCTAGCAGGAGTTTATATTAGACGCATCATTCATTCATTCCTAGAGTAGGAATCTTGCATCAGTTTCAGTTTTATTTAGGGCTTGTCGCCCAGACTTCTCAGTACAGTTTCAGGTGTAATTCATTCAGGTGTTGAATATTTATATTGGATTATTTCATTGGTGGCCGGTGATTTATTCGGCAAGTTGTGTAATTATGATTCAGTTTATTTTCATTCAGTTGTGTGAATGGTTTATATTTTAATTCCGCATGTACTGTTTTGTTTAATCAAAAAGTTAAAATTAGCACCAGCTTTTGGAATACTAGGTGGTTAGTAAGTTTTAAAAAGTTTTCGACAGTGATGCTAAGGATGATCCAACTGGGATTCCTATTTTAATTTGGTATAGAACTGATCCCCCAGTATTTTATTAGGCGGGGTGTCACAGTACACCTTGGCACCGATGGTGAAGCACTTCGGGGAGGTCATTATCATATAGAATTAGGTTTGTTATGGGCGCCAGACTTAGTGGAACTCCAATTTTGAGGTCTCTAAGCTTTATTATGAGGGGTGGTACACTGGAATGACTGGTCTTTTTTGGAAGATCGATGCACGACTAAGATTTTTTGTCATACCATGGTTTATTCCTAATAGTGGCATAGATTTATGGGGACATTTATCCCCTTGTCTAAGGTCCGATATCAGTTGATGGGCCTCTTTTCTTATACGAGGGATTTCGAAGAGGCTTAAGTGGCTTCATAGTGTTAAGGTTTTAATAAGGCATCATCAGTAGACCCTTGTTGATCTTTTCAATAATTGCAAGGGGTAACACTTAATCCTTTACTAAAGCTAGGGGTAATGCAGTAACTTGCCATTGAAATACCCATTATGTCCAGATTGCATTGGGAAGGAGGACTCAAGTGGTTGAGAACATCGATGGTACATTCTTTTGGGGGGTGGACAAAATGAAGCATTATATTGAGAGAGATATAAAGAATACCCTTAAATGAGCTTCGTATTTTCACCATTTATAGAACCTTTCCCAAAACTTTCGAATCAAAAGATATTTCCTTCTTTCTTCTCTTTGAAAAAAAATATCCACTAAAAGTTCTTTCCCTTCTAAAATTTCTGATGCAATACCTCTGTGACAACCCGCCTAAAAAAATAATAGGTGGCCAGCCCAATACTCTAATAATCATAGGAATCATAGATGGTCCATTCTCAGCATCACTGTTGATTAAAATAATAGTAAGAGATAACCACCAATAATTTTAGGAAACGGACTGTCAATTTTAAAATTTTGTAAATAAAAGAAAAACACTTAGACAATCCCATTTGCAAAAACGGTGGATACCAAAAATCAATGAGTAATGGAATACAACAGGCATAAATCAATAACCGAATAAGCGGTCGGTTAACAGACTAATACAAATAGTTACACCGAGTATTACAATTTAAATATCACAGTATAATAAATGAGTACAAAGCATGGGCCACACGCCCGAATAAATGAACTGCACATAACTAGAGTACAATGGAGAGAAACGTCTAATACAAATATCCTATAACACCCGCAATATGCTATAGATCCATGACAACTGGAATTGAGATGTCAATACGGGTGTCCATGTGGTAGAGCACCTGAAAGGATAAAGAGTTGCATGCAAAACAAAAAAAATATAGACGGGTCAGGGCCCGGTTTGATATGATTACCATGTGACTAAAATGCAAGACAGTTAAGTGCGTAATTCTCTCGCAATTATATAATATTTCTCACCTCTCAATTCTAACAGCACAACCTAGCATAATATCAATGACGATGCTCAATGATCATATATGAAAGGGGAGAACTCATTTACAATCCTCAAGGAAACAATCAAAACCATTCACCATCTACTGGCACAATTCCTATTTTCTTTAGGAAATACATATATGGCAATTCATTTTATCAAATGTTTACCAATACAATATCATCTCAAAACTTTATTTAGCAATTATATTTCCTTTCTTCCATCGAGGAAAAATATATATATAAAGCAAGTTTTTATTAACATAAAAATTCTTTTCCATTTCATTTAATATCTTCCATTTTCCTTCTTCCATCCGGAAAATGTATTTAACTTCCCTATTTCCTTTCTTCCATCCGGGAAATGTAAGTAAAACCATTTTATTATCATAAAATACTTTAACATCAATAATGTCCCAAATTATTAAGAAAAGTTATATTCACATACATATAATGATTCTAAGACTGTCCCTCCGGGTTTCCCCACTGGACGCCCCCTAAATGGTTATCATCTTCCAGGGCCTATCAAACAAGACAACCTGGGATCATACCGAAACGTGGGGAAGCGGCCATACCCCTGCGAGTGAGTCATAACCACACCCAGAATTACCTCACTAGCGCAGAACAAATATACAATAACCGATCATATGGCCAAAGGACTATATTCACCCCGCATTCATTAGTCAGGGGACTTCACCTTAACACGCGCAACATCCCTTATGATAGGGATTTAGAGAGGTTTGCAATCATTAATTAACAATTTATGAAAAATCATTTTTTTCTATTTTGAAATCATCCACTTTTACATTCTCAAAAACAATATATACTTAGCCATTTGTGCCAAATTTTAGAATATACATTTCTTATTCTTAGAGTCATATTATTTTAATGACCTAAGATCCGAAGTATCAATAGACTCACAATACTCTCAAAGAGCCCAACACAGAACCACAAATCATCAAAATGAGTCTCCCTCAAGAATAGACTCCCAAAAGTCCCAACATTTATCATTTTTACCTTCCATAAATTTTAGGTTAACATCCTATGTCATACGGACATTGACCTACATAAACTAGCCCTCGGGGTAAGACCAATTATCCCATATTGGCCTAGGACATTTGTCTAACCAAAAAAACCCTTTGGACTCATCATTACTTCCCAAAGGAAGGTCCCTAAACCTGGAATCTAAAAGAAAAGGGGCTAAAACAAAAGTAGAAAAAACCCCACAAAAATAGGGCAGCCGAATCGATTCGCCCTAGGGCCGAATCGATTCGCCCCTGGTTGCGAATCGATTCTCCCAAAAGCGAATCGATTCGGTAAGTAAAACTAACATTTTGGCTCTGTCCGGATCGATTCGGCCTCAGCCCGAATCGATTCGATCTCCCAGACCTGGATCCTACTCCCAAACCAAATCGATCCCCCGAGAGCCAAATCGATTCAGCCCTACGAATTGGACCAGTTTGGGCTACGGGTTGTAGAACCCTAAAATACCAATAACCCTCAAATCTTTAATTTCTTCCAAAATCAACAACAAATAATGTTACCAAATCATTTTTATACAATTTCTAACTAATATCATCTCCTCAAATCAAATTAAACTACAATGTTTAGGGTTTAAACACCAAAATCAACTAAAACCCATTTATGGTTTAAATCTCCAAAAACCTAACTATACATACAATTTATCACATTAAATCAATATCTAGCAAGTAAGAAACTTGCCTCGAGGTTGTAGTCTCGGATCCTCTTCCGGTAGCCACGGATTCCAGCCCAAATCTCCATTTTTCTCTCTTTCTCTCCATTTCTCCCAACTCTCTCTTATCTCTCTCTCTTAAGGCTTATAGCATAAGATAAGGGAAATAAAAGGGTTAGGAGAACTTAAACGGCATCTAAACATTAATTCTCTTCTTTTAAATGTTAATACACCATTAAAATGACTCGTAACCACATAAAAGAGTCATAACCCGTCAAAAGTGCCCGAAACTCGAAAATACAACTTGGCACATATTTCGACTATCTTGACTATTCTAAAAACAACCACACCACCTATTTTGGCGTTCGGAAAAATGTGAACTAATTTTATGTTCCAAATTCATTTTATTTCATTAATTAGGCTCCAATTTAAATATGAGTCATAACCATCACATAACATATAACGATGCAATAAAACACAATTTAATGCTATTTACCTTCTCATAATGGTAAATAGACAAAACATAATAAATATTATCCCTTAATATCATGGGAAATAATATTTACTCCAACTTTCCCTATTTTATAAAATCAGCCCATCAGTCAAAATAATATAAAATAGTCGCTCAAAAGCGTGGGTTGTTACATACTCCCCCCTAGAAGGGAATATTGCCCTAAAAATTCAGGCGTACCCCATAATCATACAAAGGGTATACTATTCCAAACTATCGTTTTAATATTCTTGGCAAACCCATCGGCAGTGCGGCGTCCCCATTGAACTCGGACTAAGGTCATCACTATTCGATCTCAGTCTACATTCTTCGTGCTCTAACCTAGCACCAAATCGTTCCTCATGAACTATCAATACTACCATTCTACTATGGAAGGAGAAACCTACATCTCAGCAAAATTTTCCTTTCTTCCCGAATCGCGTTACACCCTTGCCAGGGAATAACTACACTAACATATAATCGCTTAGGCCCACCACTACTTACTCCTATTCGCATTGGCTTAGCCCTTAAAAGTATGCGGCTTAATTATGACACCTCACCTAATTAATCCCGGGTGATCAGTCCTATATCAAGTTAGAACAGGTTTCTCATTTGGTCCATTCTTAGCATCACTGTCGTCTTATTAAATTACTAACCACCTAAGTGAGAAAAAAAGACTGGTGCCAATTTTTATCTTTCATTATTTAAACAAAAACCCATGCGGAAAATAAAATAATACAGCAATCACAGATAACTGAATTAATCATCCACAAGTAAAAATAATTAACCGAATAAACCATCGGTCCAAATAATAATAAATCCCGTAAAGACAAGAACGAACTCCCAACAAGTCTAATACAAATAAACGGAATGTGAGCGACATGCTAGAATAACTAATCATGAATTTCTACATTAAGATCGAAGAATGAGGCGTCTATCAAAACCCCGCAACATCCACATATGCTGCAGCAACGGATCCCTGGAATTTAGTCAAGGCTGGCGTCCCTGTGGCTGGACACCTAAAAGGTTTTGAAAATAGATTTATAGCAAGGGTTAGTACCCAAAACATTTGGAAAACATTTAGCAAATGATTAACTTGCAGTAATAAATAAATATGCATGCTCTTCATATTCTAGTTAGTATCGCACTCTCTTGAGGACTTCCTTACCCCTCCTCTAATGTACACTACTAACACTTTAATTAAATTACCGAGTTATTCATCTCATGACTAGATAATTAACATAGTTTCTTTATACCCACCCTACTCTAACTGAGTATATAGTGATGATGATTTTTAAGTTATTAGTAACATCAACTTAACTAAAACATTTCCCTTTTTAAATTCATATAACTTCTACACTTGTTATACATATGAAACCACTCATATTTTTCATTACTAACCCGTATATAATTAATTATCCAATTATATACTTATAATCATATTTCAGCATTCACAATCATACTGTAATATATTTAACAACATGCATCCACCCGAGTAAAATACTCACAGAATGTAAATTCTATAAAGTGCTATCCTACTAGGTACAATCACATAGCCTAGTTATCCCAAGTCAGAATTTCACACCAACTTGATAAAAATAAATAATTGGAGGCGGTCATATTCCTTCCCTGAAAGTGAGATGTCCCTCACCCATATAATGGACGCTATGACCTTGGGAATATACTCACCCTACTCCTCAAGCTAGGGGATTCATCCACTACGCACAACCTCCCCCTATATCACTATAGTATAAAATATCTAATCACTGATATTAATGTACACACCATATATATATACTATCACATCCATATAAATATAAAAGTCCCGGCTATACCGTGCGGTAAATCCGTAACATAAGCCTATTAAAATTATTAAGAGTTTATGGTCCAACTCTAAATATTAATTTAATTGCACCTTAATTAATTAAGTTACTTTTGGTGTCGCCCCCACCATAAATTTGGACGTACTCTCGTAGCCCAAAATAAATTTACCCTAGTCAAAATCCCCGACTCTAATTTATTAGCCTCTGTCTAATTAAATTATTACATTTCGGTTTCGCTCAACCAAATTTTCTGCCTCAAACCTTAATTAATTTATCTATAATTAATTAGATTTAAACTCATGTATTTAATTTCTCAATAATTAATTACATAAGATTTTTATATGAATTTCCCCTTTTATATAATTAACTAGCGAAACTGCCAAGTTCTGCCGACCGTCGATCGATCGACCCCAGACCGTCGATCGATCGATCGAACAGGTCTTCGTCTTCTTCGCGAAGACAGGGCAGCCATGGACGGATTTACTCAAACCCTAATCTCTTCTAACATGAATTACAAGCCTTCTTATCACAGGTACATATTAGAAACCTTATTAGGATCCCCCAGAAAGTCCACAACAATCATCAATTCGTCCATAAACTACTGATTCATAATTTTGGAGAAAAATCTATCTTTATCCATAAACACATTTACACCCCAAATTTCTTCATCAAACTCGTTCTAATTTATCCGGATATCATTCTAACAGATCCACATCAATATTCCAATATCAGATTTTTACATAAATCCTCATAAACTTTGGCAAATCAGATTAATATTTTTTTTTTTTTTCAAAACCCCATGTTTATGCCATGAAACCCCAAAACGAATTTTTATTCATTACATCACATAGATATGAATTGAAAGACAGATTTAACACTATTGCAAGTTATTCACTTGCCTTAGGTTTCGTAGTGTCTGAATTTGAGATGGGTTCCAAGGTTGAAGATGACCTTTGTTGGCTCTTTTGAGATCCCCAAATGGCTTTGGCTGCTGTTAGGGTTTTCTAACCCTTTAATTCTTCTCTCTAATTAAGCTCAGCCATGCCCTTATTTCTTTTTATTAGGTTAATTTCCCTAATCCCGTTTTTTGACTAATGGGCCAAGCCCAAGTGACCTAAATGCCCCCGAGTGGGCCCGACTATGTCTAAAAACGTCCCGTGACCCGTTTACTACCCCCGGGTACACTTTTCCGACTATCTCGGCCCATTCGGACTCAATTGTACACTCAGAATTTGCATCCAAATTAATTTATAAAAATACTTATCCCCCACCCAATATAGTCTATACCGACTTCCGGATGTGATAAGTACATACCTCGTCATTAATACTCGAAACGACGTAATTACATTATTACTATTCACTTAGTAAATAAGTTTCCCTAAATATTAACCATTCAATCCCAGATTAATATTTATATATTATTTTACCATAATTAATTCATTAAATTACAACACACTAGTAATTTAGAATTTCCGAATTAATTAAATTTAAATGTACCAAAAATACGGGGTGTTACATACTCCCCCCCTTACAAAGGAATTTCGTCCCCGAAATTAGATCGTACCTGCGGTGAAAATCTCTGGATATTGTTCCCGCATATCCTCCTCCCGCTCCTAGGTAGACTCGTCAACATTGTGATGACCCCACTGTACTCTAACCAATGGAACAACCTTGGATCGCAATTTCCTCTCACTATGATCCAGAATAGCTATCGGCCTCTCCTCATACTAGATGTCTGGCTGTAAGTCGATCTCCTCGAGTGGAATGTGCCAAAAGGCTCTCTCGCTCCTTCGATATTTCTTCAGCGATGCCACATGGAATACATCGTGTATCCGCTGAAGATGTTCTGGTAACCCAAGCTTATACGCCACCGGTCCCACCCTCTCAATAATAGGGAAAGGTCCTACGTACCGCGGTGCTAACTTACCCTTCTTGCCGAACCTCATCACCCCTTTCATAGGGGATACCCGGACTAAAACCTAGTCCCCAACTTCTACCTCCACATGTCTTCGAGAAGCATCAGCATAACTCTTTTGCCTGTCCTGAGCTATTCGAATCCTTCCTCGAATCAACTCTATCTTGGAAGATGTCTCCTGGACAATCTCCGGCCCCAAGAGTTTGTTGTCCCCCACCTCTAACCAACAAGCGGGCGAACGACAAGGTCTCCCGTACAGTGCCTCAAACGGTGCCATGCCAATCGTGAATTGGTAAGAGTTGTTATACGCAAACTCTACCAAAGGAAGATATTTCTCCCATCCTCCCCCGAAGTCCAAAATGCACATTCTGAGCATGTCTTCCAGCATCTGATTACCTCTCTCAGTCTGTCCATCAGTCTGTGGGTGATACGCTGTACTCAAGCGCAACTCCGTGCCCATTGCCTCCTGAAAGCTCTGACAAAAGTGGGCGACAAAGATTTTGTCTCGGTCGGATACAATATTTATTGGTACCCCATGCAGCTTAACAATATCTGCTATGAATAGCTGTGCATAACGCATCGTCTCAAAGTCTGTGCGTACCGGCAAAAAGTGGGCCACCTTAGTCAACCGATCCACAATAACCCATATGGAGTCGTGACCCCTCTGCGATACAGGTAACCGTGTGATGAAGTCCATGGAGATGCTTTCCAACTTCCACACGGGAATTTCTAACGGCCGTAGCATCCCTGAGGGTCTCTGGTGGTCAACTTTCACAAGCTGACACGTGGCACATTTCGAAACAAACTCCGCTATGTCCCGTTTCATCCCTGCCCACCAATACTGCCTCCTCATATCTTGGTACATTTTATCCCCACCGGGATGTACCGCAAATTTCGAACCATGGGATTCTGTCATAACAGCGTGCCTCAAATCCTCATCCTCTGGCACCATTAACCTCCCATTAAAGCGTAGGCCTCCTTCTGAGCTAATTGAGTAACCCTCTGCTCCCTCAGCTAAGAACTGGCCCACCCTATCCCGGCAAATCTGATCCTCTGCCTGAGCCTTCACAACTCGCATAATGATCTCGGGTGTGATGGATAATGCTGACATGCAAGCCTTGGCTACGTCATCCTCATATCGAAGCTCTCTCCACTTCGCTTTCCATACCTCCGATATCTCCCCAGTCGGCCTTCGGCTCAATGCGTCTGCTACCATATTGGCCTTACCGGGATGATACTGAATATCAAACTGGTAGTCCTTCACGAATTCTAGCCACCGCCTCTGCCTCATATTTAGATCCTTCTGTGTGAAGAGATACTGAAGTGACTTGTGATTCGTGAATATAGTAAACTGCTCTCCTAGAAGATAATGCCTCCATATCCTCAAAGCAAAAACGACCGCTGCCAAATCTAGGTCGTGAGTGGGGTAATTCCTCTCGTGGGGCTTTAGCTTCCTGGAAGCATAAGCTATAGCCCTTTCCTCCTGCTGGAGCACACCCCCAAGACCCCGTAAGGATGCGTCTGTGTAAAACCGATACTCTAGCCCTTCCTTTGGTAATGCAAGCACGGGTGCAGATGTCAACTTGTCCTTTAGCTCGTCGAACGCTAATTGACAATTATCATCCCACTTGAAAGGTACCCCTTTCCGAGTCAGATTCGTCAAAGGTCCTGCAATCTTAGAGAATCCCTTAATGAATCGCCTGTAGTAACCGGCCAAACCCAGAAAACTGCGCACCTCGGTCGGTGTCGTGGGCTGTCCCCACTCCCTCACCGCCGACACCTTATTCGGATCCACTGCAATACCCTGATCTGACATGACGTGACCAAGGAACTGTACCTCCCGTAGCCAGAATCCACACTTCCCTAATTTGGCGTAGAGCTGATGATCCCTTAGTGTCTGTAAAACCATGCGCAGATGCTCTGCGTGCTCCTCCTTGGTGCGCGAGTAGATTAGGATGTCATCAATGAACACGATGACAAACTGATCTAGGTACTCCTTGAAAACCCTGTTCATGAGATCCATGAACACTGCAGGTGCATTGGTGAGCCCGAAGGGCATCACCCTGAACTCATATGATCCATACCGCGACAAGAAAGCGGTCTTAGGAACATCCCCCTCTCGGATACGCAGTTGATGATACTCTGACCTCAAGTCGACCTTGGAGAAGTAAGACGCCCCTCTCAACTGGTCTAATAAATCATCAATCCGAGGTAACGGATATTTATTCCGTATCGTCACCTTATTCAGCTCCCTATAATCCACGCACAAGCGGAGTGAGCCATCTCGCTTCTTTACAAACAACACCGGCGCACCCCACGGCGATGTACTCCGCTGAATAAAACCCTAACCCAGTAGTTGCTGAATCTGTTCCCTCAATTCCCGCATCTCTGAAGGGGCCATACACTAAGGTGCCCGAGCAATCGGCCTCATCCCCGGTGCCAAATCGATAACAAATTTGATTTCTCTGCTGGGTGGTAATCCTGGTATCTCCTGGAATACATCCTCAAAGTCCCTCACTACAGGAATAGAGTCTAAAGGGACTACCACCTCCTGTGAGGTTTCCTCCTCAATGTAATATAAGTGAGTGCGCGACCCTCCCTCAGGAAGCGGCATTGCTATCAGGAACATCTCTTGTCCCGGAATGGAGAACACGATTGTCCTCTCATAACAATCCACCATAGCCCGGTAACCTGCCAACCAATCCATGCCCAAGATGACATCATACCCCTCCATATCTAACACTAAGAGGTCTGCTGCTAAACTAAGCCTCCCAATCAAAATGTCTACTCCTCGACAAATCGAGCGAATCAAAGTCCCGCTGCCTACTGGCGACTCTACACTCATACGGAGGCTACCCGCTGTCTCTAATAACCCAGCCCATTTAGAAAAATTAGATTTAATGAATGAATGTGATGCTCCCGTGTCAAAAAGAATGCTACCCTCATGCCCATGAATGAAAAACATACCCTCAACCGCTGGCGGCGCCTACTGTGCTGGAGGATTGGGAACATCCCGAACGTTATACACACGTCCGTAGTGCATCTGCCCCTGCTGCTGTGGGGCGGGTGGAGCTGGTGCTGCTGGCCGCATCTGACCCTGTTGCCCCTGCTGGGCACCCTGCTGATGGCCTCTGCCCCTCTGCGGGCACTCCCTCTTAAAGTGTCCTGGCTGGCCACAGGCGAAACAGCGTTTCTGGTCGTCACCCTGCCGTTGGCCCTGCTGGCCCTGACGTTGCTGGCCCTGTTGGCCTCCCCCGTTGTTCCCTTGGCCCTGACGGCCCGGAGGAACCTGTTGTTGATGATTAGGGCCTGGTTGCCCCTGCCTGAACCCCTGTCCTCCCGGTCGGAACCCACCAGGCTTAAACTTCTTAGCCTGATTCCCTTGCTGAATGATAATCTGCTGCTGTGTGCCACTTGTCTCACTACTAGTAACCGCCTTGCCCTGCTGGCTCGGCTCACCTGCCTTCTTGTTCCCCTTAGCATGGAAACGATGATCCTGTCAACGTACAAGTGCGGCATTAACGACATCGGTATAAGTCACTAACGCCGGATTTCCAATCAAGTGTTGCCTGATCCTCCAGGCTAAGCCATCCATGAACTTTGACTTCTTCCGCTCCTCATCGCTCACCTCATTTGGCACAAAGTTTGCCAAACGGGTGAACTCCTCCTCATATTCTGCCACTGACCTGTCACCCTGTACCAACTCGCTGAATTTCTTTCTCATCTCAGACTCTACTGCCGGAGGGAAGTACTTGCGGTCAAACCGCACCCAGAATTCAGAAATCGGCATCAAATCCCGCTCATCAGCGCTGGTAACGAACTCCCACCACTGTAAGGCTGCCCCCGACAGACGGAATGTAGCCAGCATCTGTTTCTGCACCTCTGTACCCTCTAACATGCGCAGATAGCGCTGAATGTTCTTCTTCCAGTCACAAGCCTCCACCACATTGGTGCTACCTCAGAACTCAGGTGGGTGACCCTTCTGAAAGGTCTCCCTCACTCGCTGCCAAGACGGTGGTCCCACTGGAGCCTGAACTGCTGGAGCCATTGGAGGCGGTGCCTGGGGCTGTGGAAAATGAGCTGCCATAGCTCGCATCGCTGTCTCGACCGCTTGGGCCACTATCACTGCCACCTGAGTGGTAGAAATCAACTCGGGGGGTGGCGGTATCTGTGGCTCCTGGCGAGCCTCCCTCACCTCATTTCTAGCCTCAGCCCTCTCCGCTCTTTGTCTCTTTGGTGGCATCTGAAATAGATTGAATTGTATAAGTACACAATTTACACAAAAACTAATAGCAGGAATACGATATCTCACAAGCGGAAAATATAATCAACAGTCCTAATAATAGGGCTCTATAACAACCGAACGCTACGCTGAAACGTAGAAAGCCGCACAGATCCTAAGGACATTAGAACCTGATGCTCTGATACCATCTGTGACACCCCGCCTAATTAATCCCGGGTGATCAGTCCTATATCAAGTTAGAACAGGTTTCTCATTTGGTCCATTCTTAGCATCACTGTCGTCTTATTAAATTACTAACCACCTAAGTGAGAAAAATAGACTGGTGCCAATTTTTATCTTTCATTATTTAAATAAAAACCCATGCGGAAAATAAAATAATACAACAATCACAGATAACTGAATTAATCATCCACAAGTAAAAATAATTAACCGAATAAACCATCGGTCCAAATAATAATAAATCCCGTAAAGACAAGAACGAACTCCCAACAAGTCTAATACAAATAAACGGAATGTGAGCGACATGCTCGAATAACTAATCATGAATTTCTACATTAAGATCGAAGAATGAGGCGTCTATCAAAACCCCGCAACATCCACATATGCTGCAGCAACGGATCCCTGGAATTTAGTCAAGGCTGGCGTCCCTGTGGCTGGACACCTAAAAGGTTTTGAAAATAGATTTATAGCAAGGGTTAGTACCCAAAACATTTGGAAAACATTTAACAAATGATTAACTTGCAGTAATAAATAAATATGCATGCTCTTCATATTCTAGTTAGTATCGCACTCTCTTGAGGACTTCCTTACCCCTCCTCTAATGTACACTACTAACACTTTAATTAAATTACCGAGTTATTCATCTCATGACTAGATAATTAACATAGTTTCTTTATACCCACCCTACTCTAACTGAGTATATAGTGATGATGATTTTTAAGTTATTAGTAACATCAACTTAACTAAAACATTTCCCTTTTTAAATTCATATAACTTCTACACTTGTTATACATATGAAACCACTCATATTTTTCATTACTAACCCGTATATAATTAATTATCCAATTATATACTTATAATCATATTTCAGCATTCACAATCATACTGTAATATATTTAACAACTTGCATCCACCCGAGTAAAATACTCACAGAATGTAAATTCTATAAAGTGCTATCCCACTAGGTACAATCACATAGCCTAGTTATCCCAAGTCAGAATTTCACACCAACTTGATAAAAATAAATTGGAGGCGGTCATATTCCTTCCCTGAAAGTGAGATGTCCCTCACCCATATAATGGACGCTATGACCTTGGGAATATACTCACCCTACTCCTCAAGCTAGGGGATTCATCCACTACGCGCAACCTCCCCCTATAGCACTATAGTATAAAATATCTAATCACTGATATTAATGTACACACCATATATATATATATACTATCACATCCATATAAATATAAAAGTTCCGGCTATACCGTGCGGTAAATCCGTAACATAAGTCTATTAAAATTATTAAGAGTTTATGGTCCAACTCTAAATATTAATTAAATTGCACCTTAATTAATTATGTTACTTTTGGTGTCGCCCCCACCATAAATTTAGACGTACTCTCGTAGCCCAAAATAAATTTACCCGAGTCAAAATTCCCAACTCTAATTTATTAGCCTCTGTCTAATTAAATTATTACATTTCGGTTTCGCTCAACCCAATTTTCTGCCTCAAACCTTAATTAATTTATCTACAATTAATTAGATTTAAACTCATGTATTTAATTTCTCAATAATTAATTACATAAGATTTTTATATGAATTTCCCCTTTTATATAATTAACTGGCGAAACTGCCAAGTTCTGCCGACCGTCGATCGATCGACCCCAGACCGTCGATCGATCGATCGAACAGGTCTTCGTCTTCTTCGCGAAGACAGGGCAACCATGGACGGATTTCCTCAAACCCTAATCTCTTCTAACATGAATTACAAGCTTTCTTATCACAGGTACATATTAGAAACCTTATTAGGATCCCCCAGAAAGTCCACAACAATCATCAATTCGTCCATAAACTACTGATTCATAATTTTGGGGAAAAATCTATCTTTATCCATAAACACATTTACACCCCAAATTTCTTCATCAAACTCGTTCTAATTTATCCGGATATCATTCTAACAGATCCACATCAATATTCCAATATCAGATTTTTACATAAATCCGCATAAACTTTGGCAAATCAGATTAATATATATTTATTTTTTTCAAAACCCCATGTTTATGCCATGAAACCCCAAAACGAATTTTAATTCATTACATCACACAGATATGAATTGAAAGACAGATTTAATACTATTGCAAGTTATTCACTTGCCTTAGGTTTCATAGTTTCTGAATTTGAGATGGGTTCCAAGGTTGAAGATGACCTTTGTTGGCTCTTTTGAGATCCCCAAATGGCTTTGGCTGCTGTTAGGGTTTTCTAACCCTTTAATTCTTCTCTCTAATTAAGCTCAGCCATGACCTTATTTCTTTTTATTAGGTTAATTTCCCTAATCCCGTTTTTTGACTAATGGGCCAAGCCCAAGTGACCTAAATGCCCCCGAGTGGGCCCGACTATGTCTAAAAACGTCCCGTGACCCGTTTACTACCCCCGGGTACACTTTTCCGACTATCTCGGCCCATCCGGACTCAACTGTACACTCAGAATTTGCATCCGAATTAATTTATAAAAATACTTATCCCCCACCTAATATAGTCTATACCGACTTCCGGATGTGATAAGTACATACCTCGTCATTAATACTCAAAACGACGTAATTACATTATTACTATTCACTTAGTAAATAAGTTTCCCTAAATATTAACCATTCAATCCCAGATTAATATTTATATATTATTTTACCATAATTAATTCATTAAATTACAACACACTAGTAATTTAGAATTTCCGAATTAATTAAATTTTAAATGTACCAAAAATACGGGTTGTTACATTAATGATCCCAGTCACTTCATTTAAGTCAAACATACCCATTCAAAGTATTCCCTCCGACATTTGGTTAACTTTTCCATTCACTTATCCACTTTCGGGTGGTAGGATATACTCCATTTCCATACGGTTCCCATTTCTCTCGGGAAGCTTTACCAACAATCATGACCGTTGCAATAACGGTAATTCAATAAGAATATACACAGACATACCTTTCCTTGCTCCACACTACTCTTTCCACACGAGTAGGTGAAATGGTAAATCACAGACATGAATGCTCTTGATATAACATCCCCTTAGTTAAGCTCGTTCCACTCGGCATTCCATGCCTTAACTAATCTCTCCGATGGGATTTCTACTCAACGCATCTACTACCCCATCCGCATTTCCTTAGTGAAAGGGAATATCCATTTGATAGTCCTTTACGAACTCCAACTTGTTGCTCGTGAAAAGACCAAATTTTCCTTCCTAGGAAATAGTACCTCTATTCTTTTAAGGCAAGTACTACCGCTGTGAACTGTACATCAAGCGTGGGATAACACTTTTCACTAAATTTGAGTCTGTGAGACGCATAAACAATGGGTCCATGCTCCCGTATTAATACTTCCCGTTCCTGGTAGAGACTCGTTCATTAAATCCACTCTCAATCTTAACAACACGAGTGCATGAGTAAAAGTCAACTCATACTTCAACTCCTCGAAAACTAAGTTACCGACGCCATGTTCTATCTAAGAGAGGCCCCACCTTCTATGGCCTAACATTTCGAATCACTCGAGATCCTATACCTCTTTGTTCTAGGGACCTAATCCTACTTAGAGTTAACCCACAATCTACTCATGGTTAACTCCCTACCGCCTTCCTAAAATAAAGTTACATGCCTTAAGGGCCTTACGTCCTAATAAGCCTAAAGTCGATATATATCCTAATCAAGTCTTATAAGTATTATGCTAATTATATCCCTAGTATCCAAGACCTTTCCCAACATCCAACATTCGCTCGATTTCATCGAGATATAATGGTCCAAGACACATGATCGGGACCGATAAGATTCGAACTCATAACCCTACTAATGCACTTCTACTTCTATGTATTACCATTTCAGATAATTAAAAATTTAACTAATCAGGCATTTACTTTCTGTAAGATGCCACAAATGCTTTATCCCAATATACACACATATATCTTTTTATAAATGGCCTTCTAATTAAGACATAACCATAAGTCTCAATCCGACTTTCTTATCCAAGTCTCCCCCACATCGATCAGAGGGAAGGACTATATACAGCGCTTCTATGTCGCACTTAACTTTATATTAGCCCCTTAATCACTCAATCACGTGATTCTCGGCTAAACCCTCCAACACAGCATCTCAACCATAAAATAAAATAAAATAGAATAAAAGAAGAAAGAATAGCATCTCTCCACTCCCAACGTCGTTAAGGTTCATGCGTGGAGCGTCTCGCAAAAGAGAAATCCAAATAAGGAACCCCTCATATACATTACTACTTAACTTTGTTGGTCGTGGATATAAGGTGACAGCATACACAAACAAAGCAAACAAATAATCAAACAAAACAAACAAAAAAAATAATGAAAACTTCCTACATACCTTAAACCACCTCTATAAAGTCTCAACTGTATCCAGGAGAGATATTATAGAACCACTAGTTCCACTTTGAAACTAGACATAGGATAGCCTCGCGATTTATTCGCTTGCTATCGCACCAACCAAACCAAGAATATTTCCACTCGTATATTGCATATAGTACGAGTAGCAGATACCACATATATACTTTTAAAGTATGATCACTCGCCTTATAAGGAGTGAAGGAAAAAATATAAAACCTCCCTACCACGAAAGTCATATAGATACATTCACTATCATAATATCGATAGTACCACAAGATCAATTTACACACCCGAATCAAGGGTTAATATAATACTACTCCATCTTATCATCCACAATGTACCACCCTCATCTAAGGTGGAACTCCCGCCAACATTATTTTCCGATCTCTGGCCACTACCAATGGTTCCTAGACACATCATTCTAGTCCTATTCAAACCAAACTACTCCCATCTATGCCCCAACTAGGCACCCTATTCTTGTCGGTTGTCTTCAATCGACAAAATCAAAATGTGTGGTTCCACATTCCACGTCAGAACCGTTTCTCCATCTCTAGCTACCAGACGATTATCCATATAGTTCCTTTAACCTCCTCAGCAAAAAGAACATTCTACTAGCCTCCCCGGCCTTGTTCAATTAGTCTTCCCCACTTGGATGTCCGCCAATGGGGTCTCATGAACACAACTTCTCTATAAGTGTTAGAAACACTTACTTGTGAGCCTATAATTTTCACTGAAGGGCTCTCTCTCCCTGGTATCAACCCACATTGATTCAAGGTTTCCTTAACCCTGTAACTCTTTATTCATGGTCAGCCTTTGACCGAACCTCGTGTGAATATTTGAGAATATACTTTCTCATCATCCCTGACATTCCAAAGAAACTCGCTGTTGAAAACATCTAACGGGTTTCTCTATGGGAAAAACTTCCAGCTCCACCAAAATATGGCGACTACCATTTTTGCCACTTCAACCTTACTCCTATGGGTGTAAGATTCTCCTCCAATCTCCACACCTGGGCACTTCTACACCCCTCTCTAGGCCAAAACTACCGGGCCTTATACTTCCACTACATGAGGTTACACTTCCTCCATCTGACCAAACTTCAACATGTAGTCCTCATCAACGACCCCTCAACTTCAAATTAATGTCGCTTGGAATCCCAAGCTTAGTACCACTATCTACTTGTAGCGGTACTTGAAAAACTATTTCTATTGTATTTAGTAGTCACGGTAGCGATATAAGATAACCCTAAGGAGGGAGAGAACTCCAAAGCGTCCCTCATCCTCGACTACAACTTACATCCCGTCCCATGATGCCTTCACAACGGCCTTCCTTTACCCCCTTCATCTGTCGACTTACGAGTATCACACGAACGCGCAAAAGATTTTCGAGGTTCTCATATCATAGCAGGATAATGAAATATCACAAGAGAAATAACCGATCTTAATCCTAAGGCTCTATATTAATTCAAAAGTAACACTAAAAGCGTAATACATCCGCACAGATTCCTAAGGACACTAGAACCTGATGCTCAAATACCATCTGTGACAACCCGCCTACTAAAATAATAGGTGGCCAGCCCAATACTCTAATAATCACAGGAATCATAAATGGTCCATTCTCAGCATCACTGTCAATTAAAATAATAGTACGAGATAACCACCAATCATTTTAGGAAATGGACTGTCAATTTTAAAATTTTGTAAATAAAAGAAAAACACTTGGACAATCCCATTTGAAAAAACGGTGGATACCAAAAATCAACGAGTAATGGAATACAACATGCATAAATCAATGACTGACTAAGCGGTCGGTTAACAGACTAATACAAATAGTTACACCAAATATTACAATTTAAATATCACAGTATAATAAATGAGTATAAAGCATGAGCCACACGCCCGAATAAATGAACTAAACATAACTAGAGTACAATGGAGAGAAACGTCTAATACAAATATCTTATAACATCCGCAATATTCAATAGGTCCATGACAACTGGAATGGAGATGTCAATATGGATGTCCATGCGGTAGAGCACCTGAACGGACAAAGAGTTGCATGCAAAATAAAGAAATATAAAAGGGTCAGGTCCCGGTTTGATATAATTACCATTTGACTAAAATGCATGACAGTTATGTGCGTAATTCTCTCACAATAATATAATATTTCTCACCTCTCAATTCTAAAAGCACAACCTAGCGCAATATCAATGATGATGCTCAATGATCATATATGAAAGGGGAGAACTCATTTACAATACTGAAGGAAACAATCAAAACCATTCACCATCTACCGACCTAATTCCTATTTTCTTTGGGAAATACATATATTGCAATTCATTTTATCAAATGTTTACCAATACAATATCATCTCAAAACTGTCTTTACCAATTTTATTTCCTTTCTTCCATCCAGGAAAATATATATATATATAAAGCAAGTTTTAACAAAAAAATTCTTTTCCATTTCCTTTCATATCTTCCATTTTCCTTCTTCCATCTGGAAAATGTATTTACCTTCCCCATTTCCCTTCTTCCATCCGGGGAATGTAAGTAAAGACATTTTATTATCATAAAATTCTTTAACATCAATAATGTCCCACATTATTAAGAATAGTTATATTCACATACATATAACGATTCTAAGACCGTCCATCCGGGTTTCCCCACTGGACGTGCCCCTAAATGGCTATCATCTTCTAGTTCCTATCAAACAAGACAACCTGGGATCATACCGAAATGTAGGGAAGCGTCCATACCCCTGCGAGTGAGTCATAACCACACCCAGAATTACCTCACTAGCGCAGAACAAATATATAATAACCGGTCATATGGCCAATGGACTATATTCACCCTCCATTCATTAGTCAGGGGACTTCACCTTAATGCACGCAACTTCCCTTATGATAGCGATTTAAAGATGTGTGTAATCATAAATTAACAATTTATGAAAATCATTTTTTTCTATTTTGAAATCTTCCACTTTTACATTCTCGAAAACCATATATACTTAGCCATTTGTGCCAAATTTTAGAATATACATTTCTTATTCTTAGAGTCATATTATTTTAATGACCTAAGACCCGAAGTGTCAATAGACTCACACTAGTCTCCAAGAGCCCAAAAAAGAACCATAAATCATAAAAATGAGTCTCCTTCAATAATATACTCCCAAAAGTCCTAACATTTATCATTTTTATGTTCCATAAATTTGAGGTTAACTTCCTATATCATACGGACATTAACTATATAAACTAGCCCTCGGGGTAAGCCCAATTATCCCATATTAGCCTAGGACATTTGTCTACCCAAAAAAACCCTCTAGGAGTCCTCATTACTTCCCAAAGGAAGGTCCCTAATCCTGGAACCTAAAAGAAAAGGGGCTAAAACAAAACTAGAAAAATCCCCACAAAAACAGGGCAGCCGAATCGATTCGCCCCTGGTTGCGAATCTATTCTCCCAAAAGGAATCGATTCAGTGAGTAAAACTAACATTTTGCCTCTGTCCGAATCGATTCGATATCCCAGACCTGTATCCTACCCCTTAACCGAATCGATTCACCTGGGAGCTGAATCGATTCGTCCATGCGAATTGGCCAAGTTTGGGCTACGGGGTGTAGAACCCTAAAATACCAATAACCCTCAAATCTTTAATTTCTTCCAACATCAACAACAAATAATGTTACCAAATCATTTTTATTCAATTTCTAACTAATACCTTCTCCTTAAAATCAAATTTAACTACAATGTTTATGGTTTAAACACCAAAATCAACTAAAACCCATTTATGGTTTAAATCACCAAAAACCTAACTATACATGCAATTTATCACATTAAATCAATATCTAGCAAGTAAGAAACTTGCCTTGAGGTTGTAGTCTCGTATCCTCTTCCGGTAGCCACGGATTCCAGCCCAAATCTCCATTTTTCTCTCTTTCTCTCCATTTCTCCCAACTCTCTCTTCTCTCTCTCTCTCTCTCTCTCTCTCTTAAGGCTTATAACATAAGATAAGGGAAATAAAAGGGTTGGGAGAACTTAAACGGGGTCTAAACATTAATTCCCTTCTTTTAAAAGTTAATACACCATTAAAGTGACTCGTAACCACGTAAATGAGTCATTACCCGTCAAAAGTGCTCGAAACTCGAAAATACGACTTGGAACTTATTTCGACTATTCTAAAAACAACTGCACCCCCTATTTTGGCATTCGAAAAAATGTGAACTAATTTTATGTTCCAAATTCATTTTATTTCATTAATTAGGCTCCAATTTAAATATGAGCCATAACCGTCGCATAACATATAACGACGCAATAAAACACAATATAATGCTATTTACCTTCTCATAATGGTAAATAGACAAAACATAGTAAATATTATCCCTTAATATCACGGGAAGTAATATGTACTCCAACTTTCCCTATTTTATAAAATCAGCCCTTCAGGTAAAAATAATATAAAATAGTCGCTCAAAAGCCTGGGTTGTTACAACCTCTTGCCTTATTATACCCTCATGATTACCTACCCTTAATTGAAGATGAGGGAACTATGAACCTTCAGAGGACATACATGGGGGAGAATGACACCAATATCAATAGTGGGGATCACTTCACTTCTAAGATTATTGACTAGGACCTGATGACCATCAGGAGGATTTACCATATACCAAACTCTTTGATATTTAAGGACACTAAACCTAACAAAATATATTTATGATTGTTCCCTCAACACATCTTATATAATGAATGCTTATTGTAGTATGGGTACATATTCCCCCTGCCTCTATTGATGACAAGGATTCTCAGAGCCATTAAAATTTCTTCGTCGCAATTGGTGGTCAATTCTTAGATGTTAATTTTGTCCTTTAGGAAAGCTAATGGTGGCCGATGATATGTAACACTCGCCCAATTTTTTAGTTTATATCGAGTCCAAGAATAGAGCAAGCCCGAAGACAAATGGTTGAAATATCTCTCCCTGAATGTTGTCGTGATAGTTAGTATGGATGGGCATATTGCCCCAAAGAACTGGAGAAAGAAGTTATTCTTTATTAGTAGTGCATAGGTTACCTCTTAGCCTAACGAGCTAGTAGGATGCCCCACTTTTTGGTGTACTCCATCACCTTTAGGTAAGCTTTCATTTTCATATATGCTTTTGATTCGATCTTTGTGTCTGGCCTTTATTCGATTCTTACCAATACTGTCACTTTGTATACAGTGGTTAATGATCCATTTGAGCAAGAGAATCAAGAGGCAAAAAAGGATTTAAATTTTTCTTCCACCTCTTTCGAGGACTTTATTATAGCTAAGTTCTCTTTGACAGTGGGTTAGGTCTTAAGTTTAAGCTCATGACTTCGTGAGCTACTCTTCCACCCTCAAGCTCATGGTGGGGGAATCACTAAGGTCTTACCACCTTGCTACGGTGACTCACAAGAGGAACATTGTTATCAAGGTTGTGTCTAAGGTCCATGAGGCCTTTGATGTTGAAGAAGACCAGCCTCAGGGTGAAGATAAGACTTGTCTAATAGTGGATGGGGCCATTTTGTTAGGTTTTGAAGATGAAAGAGATAGACCAACTAAATGGCTAACCGCATATCTTAGTTTTCTTCATTCATTTAAACTATTTTGGCAGATGATTTTTTTTATGATTTGTTGATGTAAAAAAATAAACGAGAAAAAAAGGAAGATGAGGAGTTTTGTCAAGGATACCTCAACTGGGGTCTTTGTTTCAAGGTGAAAAGGGTCTTGACAACTAAAACATTGAATCTTGAAATATCCATGGATTATCCTACTCCCGAGGTTAAACATGCAAAGGAGGCTGAATAAGAGTCCAAGATCAAAAGCTAACCATGTTTTAAGCATCATTAGGGGTAGGTGGGACCCCTAAGAAAATTAGGGTTGTTATTGTATTCTAGGGGCCCTATAACCCTTGGTCTCCAGGATCTAAGGAAAGGATAAGGGGATTTTTTTTCGAGTAGGGGGAACCTGAAAAGGGATGTTAAAACCATAATCTATTTTGAGGGCTTCCCACAGATGAGAGATATTCTCGACCTCCATCTGCTAAGGAGATGATTTCCTATGCTTGTCCAGTAGAAGCCCTCCATTCAATGCCCAAGACAAAATATTTTAATATTTTGTACAAACTGAGGACCCGGGAGACCTTTGTCAATGCTTAGGAGTTTGTCCACTTATTGGGAAAGGTACTTTCATAATTATTCTGATTTTTTCCCGGTTACATTTTGTTTTTTATTATTTGTCATTACATATCTTTGTTCTTTTTGGAGGCACATAACTTGATTGATGCTCTTTTAGTTGATGCCCTTGATGGAAGTGAAGGATAGAATAAGGCTAATGATATGGAGGAGGTATGGAAACTTACTCGAATACTACTAGATTGGATGATCAATAACTTGAAGGTAGAGACAGACGTTCTTAGGGAGGAAAAATATTCTCTAAGGTCTTGAGTCATTATTCTAGAGCAAGAGAAACTTCTGGCTGCCAAGAATATGAGTAATAGTGACTCTATAATTATTATTGCAATAGATTCTCTAATGAAGGTAGATAAACTTCATTACCTTGGTAAAATTAAATTTTTGAGATGTTAGAGACTCCTCGAGCTCAGAAGGCTAAGGTTCAAGGCTTGTATAACAAACTCCTTCATACTAATGATGAGGTGGAACTACAAAAACAATCTCTAAGATAGCCAACCGATGTGAAGGAGAATCAGGCCTCCAAGGATCAAGAGCTTTAGAAAGAGCATGCTAGGGTCTCTTTGCTATAATACCCCTTATTTTTGAGTATTTCTATTTAATTAAATTGGAGAATCAAATGAGAAAATACGATTTGATTTAAATCACGCCAGAAAAGTAATTTAGTGAGATTTATTAATAATTGTGATTATGGAGTTTTAATCGAGAGATATATACTGATTAATATGCCCACTTTCTATTTACTTAGCGCGAGTAGTAAATAACTACTTAGCACGTGTAGACCATTTTGGGGTGAGAACGAGTAATATATTTTTACGTGACTCAAATGATAATTTAGAGGTCATAGATGAGTCCAAAAGGGTCGAATTAGTCAAAATAGTATACCCGGGGGTACTAGTTGAGTCTCGGGGTAATTTTGGACTAAACCGAGACCGTTCGGGGGCATTTTTGTCTTTGAACATGTGAGGGTATTGAGACCTACGAATTTGAGAGTCTCTTATCAGCCGGATGAAAGAGGGGTTAGGGTTAGAACGCCCATGTAAACACCAAGACCATTAGAGAGAAGGAGAAAATCATTCTCTAGGATTAGAAGATGCTTTTGAAGAGGTTGGGTTTGGATCTTGAATCCTAGGAGTAAAGGAGGAAGGATTGAAGAAGAGAAGCATCAATCCATCATCAACTCCACAAAATCAGAACCCCTCTGTCAAGGCAAGTTGTGTATTAAAAAGTCATAAAGTTATAATACCCATGTGTAGGGTTTTTGAATAGTTTTGTTAAATCACTATCTTGATAATAAATGAATGATATTTATGCATATTGGGATAAGAATCGCATGTAGAATGATTTAACAAATATAGAGGAATAATATTCAGAGTTAATTTGATAATTATTTCGGAATAAAATCTGGGTTTTGAATGAATATATGGGAAGAACACCATAAATAGGGTTTTAAGAAATTTTGAGTTTAATCCACTATTTCTTTAAATGAATTTAGGTTTTGATGTATTTTAAATGTTAGAAATTGTCCTATTATATGAGGGAACACATTAGGATAAATGGGTAGAAGTTTGGTGTAATATAATGAAGTTTGGTGGTTTGTTAATGGAAGAAGAAATTAACGAAGAAGATGAACTCTTGCTGCACCAGATCGATCGATCAATCGATCTGTAATGTTAATCGATCGACTAGGTCGATCGATCGAACCCAGGAGTCGATCGATCGACTTAAGGTGTTTTTCTTGAATTTTTCCTTGGTTAAGGGTTCTTTGATTTCCGAGAACGAAGGGGAATTCTAGGATTTATATTATACTTATATGGGAATGAGAGTAAGACCAATAGGTATATTTTTGAGGTTCGGTAAGGCCATTGGATGTAGGACTTGGATCATGGACCAATGAGAATAAACCGATTGAGTAGAGCATCGGGGAATTTGAAATTGAGCTACGAGGTGAGGTAAAGTCAATTCAAGTAATAGAGAAGTAGGGTAAGTAATAACTATTGAAATTATATGTGAGGGGTAACTAGGACCCTTAGAGTTGAGTGAATACTAAAATAAATGAGATAGTGAGAAATCGTAAATTGACGGATACGATTAATATAAGAGAATACTATATTACATACAAGTATGATTGACAGGTCGGGTGTGTACCTAATAAATTGTATGAACTATTAGGTTAAGAGATTTATACCTAAATTAACTACGTTAGGGTCGATGAAGTATTTCGAACTAACGTAGGGTTATTATATGTTAGGGTAGATGGAGTATTCAGAAGTAACATTCGGTTATCATATGTTTGGGGACGATGTAAATTGCCAAACCAAACCTTCCAACTGGTGGCATGATGAAAGAGTCCGAGCCAAAATATGTGTATATAAATAATTTGGGGTCGAGGTTTCATTCCAAACCAATACTTACATGGGTTTGAAGAATCATTCCTAACAAAGAGTCCTTTTTGTGTGTCAAAAGGACATAATAGTAGTGACTGATATTTAGTATATATTGTGTGTGAAATATATAATTAATGATATTATACTTCTGTGTGTTAGTAGATTGATATATGACGTGTTTAAAGATACATATCAAACTGGTAAGTTAAGTAGTGAAACTTAATTACGAAATGTAACATTAGATAGAGAATATATAATTAGTAATTTAAGTAGTGAAACCTAATTACAAAAGTGGGAAGATAATAATTGTGGGAATTGTAGTAATTTAGTGGGGAAACTAAATGATAAGTTTTGAAACATAACATAGGTGAAATGTTACTTGAGAACTAATTAACCTTCACGAGATGTTAATGAAATGGATGTACTGTATGGGCGGTACAAAAACTTAGGTATATATAAGTTCAGATGATGACTTTACTCCTAGTTAGCTTGGGAGATATGGCTAGGCAGGCTAAGTGTAGAACGTTAGGTGTGCTTAGATGAGGAGTGAGTAAACTCAAGAGAGTGTACGCGAACCTAACATGTGTAATCAATAACCGCATTTTATGTTGTGATAAATAGTTGCTAAATATATTTAAAATGTTTTGAGTAATAACTCTTGCTATAAAATATTTTCAAAACCTTTTAGGTGTCCAGCCATAGGGACGCCATGTATGTTGATTTCATTCTAGGGACTCGAATCTATAGCACAGTGGATGCTTACAGGATTTTGATTAGGCGATATCTCTCTTTCAGATCTTGTGCAAGATCTCACACTATTCTATGTATGGAATTGTGGTAAGGTATCATCTCAGATGTTTAGTTTCAGACGAGTGGTTGTTCTATTATTGTTTTGGGATTTTTAGCTGATGGCTATTCGGTAATACTCTTGTTCTCTTGTACTTATATTTTGTTGATTGGGTTGTAATACATGGTGATTGTTATACTTTGTTCCGCATGTTTAATTCTATTTTAAGAAAGATAAAATTTGGCACCAGTCTAATTTTCACGTAGGTGACTAGTAATTAAAAGGTTTTCGATAGTGATGCTAAGAATGAACCATTTGAGAAACCTGTTTGAATTTAATAAAGGCTTGATCACCAGAAGTTTAATTGGGCGGGTGAGACACCCCGCCCAATTAACCCCTGGTGATCCGTCTTAAGTTAAATTAGAACTGGTTTCTCAGTTGGTTCATTCTTAGCATCACTGTTGCCTTTTTAATTACTATCCACCTAAGTGAGAAAATTAGACTGGTGCCAAATTTTATCTTTCATTAATTTAATGAAATACTCATGCAAAAACAAAATAAGTTAAACAATCACAATTAACTGAAATCCACCATTCACAATTTAAATAAACTGACCGAATGAACCATTGATTCAAAACTAACAAAAGTAAAGACAAATAAAGATAAATCTCAACAAGTGTGACATAAACTAAATAATGTTGTGATCGACATGCTCGAGTAACTGATAGGAATATCTACACTAGAAATAGAAAGAAATGAGATGCCTATTAAACTCCAGCAACATCCACATATGCTGCAGCAATGAATCCCTGTAATGAATCAAGCCTAGCGTCCCGGTGGCTTGACACCTAAAATGTTTTTAAAAATATTTATATCAAGGGTTAAAACACAAATAATTGGGAAAACAATTAGTAAATGATTAACTTACAGTAACAAATAAGTATGCATGCTCTTCATATTATAGTTAGTGTCGCACTCCCTTGAGAACATCCTCACCTCTCCTCTAATATTCACTACTAACGCCTTAATTAATTTCCTTAGTTATTTATCCCATAACTAAATAATCGAAATAAATCCTTGCAACTACCATACTCTAATTTAGTATGTTATAGCTATGATTTCTAAGTTATTACGAACCTTAACTTAATTAAATCATTTTCCCTTTTTAAATTCATATCACTTTCACACCCGTTATACATATAATACAATTCACTGCCTGTATTAATTAACCCATATACAATTATTTATCACATTATATACGTATAGTCATATTACAACATTCACACATATGTTGGAATAATAATTAATAAAGGACATCCTCCCGAGTAATAACTCACCAGATGTATATTCTCTAAAGTGCTATCCCACTAGGTGTATTCACATAACCTAGTCATCCCAAATCAAAATTGCTCACTAACTTGGTAAATAACATAAATACTGGAGGCGGTCATATTCCGTCCTTGAAAGTGTGATGTCCCTCACCCATATAATGGACGATTTGACCTGGGGATATACTCTCCCTACTCCTCAAGCTAGGGGATTCAACCTCTATGCGCAACCTCCCCTGATAGCACTAGAGTATACATAATAATAATATCTAGCCACTGATATCAATGCACACACCATATATATATATATATATATATATATACTATCGTACACCGTATATATATATCTACATAAATAAAATAACCCGGCTATACCGTGCACTAGGTCCGTAACACAAGCCTCTACAAATTATTATGATTTTATAACCTAACTCCGGAGACCTTGTCGTTCACCCGCTTGTTGGTTAAAGGTGTGGGACAACAAACTATTCGGGCCGGAGATTGTCCATGAGACGTCTGCTAAGATATAGTTGATCCGATGGAGGATTCAGATAGCTCAGGATAGGCAGAAGAGTTACGCTGATGCTTCACGAAGACATGTGGAGTTAGAGGTTGGGGATCAGGTATTAGTCTGGGTGTCCCTTATGAAAGGGGTGCTGAGGCTAGGCAAGAAGGGTAAATTAACACTGAGGTATGTGGGACCTTTCCCTATTATTGAGAGGGTGGGAACGGTAGCATATAGACTGGAATTGCCAGAGCATATTCAACGGATACACGACGTGTTCCATGTGGCATCACTGAAGAAATAGTGAAGGAGCGAGAGGGCCTTCTGGCACATTCGAATCGAGGAAATTGATCTATAGACAAACATGTCATATCAGGGGAGAACGGTGGCTATTCTGGACCGTAGTGAGCGAAAGTTACGATCTAAGGTTGTTCCACTAGTTAGAGTACAATGGGGTCATTGCAGGGTTGATGAGTCTACCTGGGACCGGGAGGAGGATACACGGGAACAATATTCAGAGCTATTCACCACAGGTACGACCTAATTTCGGGGACGAAATTCCTTTGTAAGGGAGGAGTATGTAACACCCCGTAATTTTATGCATTTAATATTTAATTAATTCGGCAATTCAAAACTACTTGTGTGTCATAATTTTAATTGAATTAATTATGGTAATATCTATTTAAATATTAATCGAGGAGTGAATGGTTAATATTTAGGGAAATTTAATTACTAAGTGAATGGTAATAATTAATTTACGTCATTTCGGGTATTAGTGACGGGTATGTACATATCTCAGTCGGGATTTTGGTATAGACTAATTTGGGTGTGAGATAAGGATTTTTATAAATGAATTCAGATGACAATTCTGAGTGTATGGTTGAGTCCGAATGGTCTGAGATAATCATAAAAGTGTACCTGAGGGTAGTAAATAGGTCATGGGACATTTCTAAGCATAGTCGGGCCCACACGGGGGCATTTGGGTCACTTAGGCTTAGCCCATTAGGCTAAAAACGGAATTAAGCCTAATTACTTAATTATAAGGAAAAGGGTAACGGATGATTAGAGATTAGAAAACATATAGTTGGAGAGAAACCCCTGAGGAGAAGTTAAAGGCACTAGAAACTAATTTGGGGACAAAGGAAAGAGCCAAAAGGGGAAAGTTCATCATCAACCTTGAATCACAACTCCGAATCAGACCCTACGAAACCATAAGACATGTGATTAACTTGATGTAGCATCAAATTGTATTTCTATTCATATTTATGTGATGTGGGAATAAAAAATTCATTTTGGGTTAAAGAGGGTACAAAAATGGGGTCTTTGTAGTTCAATCTCCTGATTAGAAATTCTTGTAGAGATTCATATATAATATGAAATTTGTGTGTAACTGATCATATGTGAAAAACTAGACTAATTATGAACGAAATTGAGATAATAATTTGCTGTTGAGACGGGCTAACGAATAACACGGGTATTCCCCAATTCAAAAAAATAGTAGAGAATGGGAAATTAATTCATTTTGGGGACTTTATGGGGGTTCCTAATGATGTTCTTGATGTGTTATTTTGATGTTAAGACCTGGGTTGATCTGTAGATGGATTTGGAGGATCAAGGTTTTTCTCCATGGTAGAAACAGGGTCTTGGAAAAGATGAAGACGTGTTCGATCGATGGTTGGAGATCGATGGATCGATGGTCGGGGATTTTTGGCAGTTCGGCCAGTTTTAGTGTATAAGGGGAATTTAATTAAAATTTCTTTCCCATACCATATTTAATGAGAAATAAATATAGGACATACATTCTAATCAATTATGAGGGAAAAATGATTGGGATTTGAGGGAATTTTTGTGTGACACACTATGATTAAATTTTGGGTAAAATATTCTGAAATAATTAAATACGGATCGAGTGGGTGAGTCCGGGTGTATTGGTTGAGAGATACCAAGGTGTTAAATTAATTTAGATGGAAAGCTAATTAATTTGGTATCGGGGATTTAGATTCGGGTATTATTTTTTATTTGGGCCATGATGGCGAGTCACTATACGGGAGACCTTGTCGTTCACCCGCTTGTTGGTTAGAGGTAGGGGATAACAAACTATTGGGGTTCAAGATTGTCAACGAGATGTCTGCCAAGATAGAGTTGATCTGAGGGTGGATTCGGATAGCTTAGGATAGTCAGAAGAGTTATGTTGATGCTTCACTAAGACATGTGGAGTTAGAGGATGGGGATTAGGTATTAGTCTGGGTGTCCCCTATTAAAGGGGTGATGTAGTTCGACAAGAAGGGTAAATTAACACCGAGGTACGTGGGGCCTTTTTCAATTATTAAGAGGGTGGGAACGATATCATTAGATTGGGATTGTCGGATCATCTTCAGCGGATACACGACGTGTTCCATGTGGCATTGCTGAAGAAATATTGAAGGAGCGAGAGGGCCTTCTGGCACATTCCATTCGTGCAAATTGATTTACAGTCAGACATCTCGTATGAGGAGAGACCGGCGGCTCTTCTGGACCGTAGTGAGCAAAAATTATGATCCAAGGTTGTTCCACTAGTTAGAGTACAGTGGGGTAATCACAAGGTTGACGAGTCTACCTGGGAGGTGGAGGAGGATATGCGGGAATAATATCCAGAGCTATTCACCACAGGTACGACCTAATTTCGGGGATGAAATTCCTTTGTAAGGGAGGGAGTATGTAACACCCCGTAATTTTAAGCATTTAATATTTAATTAATTTGGGAATTCTAAATTACTTGTGTGTCGTAATTTTAATTGAATCAATTATGGTAATATCTATTTAAATATTAATCGGGGAGTGAATGGTTAATATTTAGGGAACTTTAATTACTAAGTGAATAGTAATAATTTATTTACGTCATTTCAGGTATTAGTGACGCGTATGTACTTATCTCATCCGGGATTTGGTATACACTAATTTGGGTGTGAGATAAGGATTTTTATAAATTAATTCGGATGCTAATTTAGAGGCTACGGTTGAGTCTGGATGGGTCGAGATAGTCAGAAAAGTGTACCTGGGGGTAGTAGATTCGTCACGAGACGTTTTTAAGCATAGCCGGGCCCACACGGGGGCATTTGGGTCACTTGGGCTTGGCCTATTAGGCTAAAAATGGGATTAAGCCTAATTACTTAATTATAAGGAAAAGGGGAACGACTGATTACAGATTAGAAAATACATAGAAGTAGAGAAAGCCCTAAGGAGTAGTTAAAGGCACTAGGAACCAATGGGGGACAAAGGAAATAGCCAAAAGGGGAAAGTTCATCACCAACCTTGAATCACAACTCCAAATGAGACCCTACGAAACCATAAGACAAGTGGTTAACTTGATGTAGCATTAAATTGTATTTCTATTCATATTTATGTGATGTGGGAATCAAAAATTCATTTTAGGGTAAAGAGGGTACAAAAATGGGGTCTTTGTAATTCAATCTCCTGATTAGAAATTCTTATAGAGATTCATATATAATTTGAGATTTGTGTGTAACTAATCGGATGTGAAAGACCAGACTAATTATGAACAAAATTGAGATAATAATTTGGTGTTGAGACAAGCCAACGAATAACATGGGTTTTTCCCCAATTCAGAAACAAAGTAGAGAACGGGAAATTAATTCGTTTTGGGGACTTTATGGGGGTTCCTAATGATGTTCTTGATGTGTTATTTTGATGTTAAGACATGGGTTGAACTGTAGAGGGATTTGGAAGATTAAAGTTTTTGTCCAATGCAGAAATAGGGTGTCGTTGAAGATGATGACATGTTCGATTAATCGATCGATGGTTGCGGATTGATCGATCGATCGATGGTCACGGATTTTTGGCAGTTCGGCCAGTTTTAGTATATAAGGGGAATTTAATTAAAATTTCTTTCCCATACCTTATTTAATGAGAAATAAATATAGGACATACATTCTAATCAATTATGAGGGGGAAAATGATTGGGATTTGAGGGAATTTATGTGTGACACACTATCATTAAATTTTGGGAAAAATATTCCGAAATAAATAAATACGGATCGAGTGGGCGAGTCCGGGTATATTGGTTGAGCGATACCAATGTGTTAAATTAATTTAGATGGAAAGCTAATTAATTTGGAGCCGGGGATTTAGACTCGGATAATTTTTTATTTGGGCCACGAGGGCGTGTCCGAGTATATTGATTTAGGTGACACCAAAAGTAATTTAATTAATTAATAATCAGAGTTGGGCCATAAACTCATAATAATTTGTATAGGCTTGTGTTACGGACCTAGTGCACGGTATAGACGGGTTATTTTATTTATGTATATATATATACGATGTGCGATAGTATATATATATATGGTGTGTGCATTAATATCAATGGCTAGATATTATTCTTATGTATAATCTAATGCTATCAGCGGAGGTTGCGCGTAGAGGGTGAATCCCCCATGTTAAGGAGTAGGGAAAGTATATTCCCAGGTCATAGCATCCATTATATGGGTGAGGGGAATCTCACTTTCAAGGACGGAATATGACCGCCTCCAATATTTATGTTCTTTACCAAGTTAGTGAGGGATTCTGATTTGGGGTGACTAGGTTATGTGAATACACCTAGTGGTATAGAACTTTAGAGAATATACATCCGGTGAGTTATTACTCGGCAAGATGTCCTTTATTAATTATTAGTCCAGCATACGCGTGGATGTTGTAATATGACCATACATATATAATGAGATAAATAATTATATACGACTTAATTAATACAGGCAGTGAATTGTATTATATGTATAACGGGTGTGAAAGTGATACGAATTTAGAAAGGGAAAATAATTTAATTAAGTTAAGGTTGGTAATAACTTAGAAATCATAGCTATAACATACTCAATTAGAGTAGGGTAGTTGCAAGGAGTTATTTCTATTATCTAGTTATGGGATAAATAACTAACAAAAATAATTAAGGCATTAGTAGTGCACATTAGAGGAGGGGTAAGGATGTTCTCAAGGGAGTGCGACACTAACTATAATATGAAGAGCATGCATACTTATTTGTTACTACAAGTTAATCATTTTCTAAATGTTTTCCAAATGATTTGGGTTCTAACCCTTGCTATAAATATTTTTAAAAACCTTTTAGGTGTCCAGCCACAGGGACGCCATGCTTGATTCATTCTAGGGATTCATTGTTGCAGCATATGTGGATGTTGCGGGAGTTTGATAGGCACCTCATTTCTTTCTATTTCTAGTGTAGAGATTCCTACCAGTTACTCGAGCATGTCGCTCACAGTATTATTTAGTTTATGTCACACTTGTTGAGATTTATCCTTATCTGTCTTTACTTTTGTTGGTTTTGAACCGATGGTTTATTCGGTCAGTTTATTTAAATTACGAATGGTGGATTTCAGTTAATTATGATTTTTTAACTTATTTGTTTCCGCATGAGTATTTCATTAAATTTATGAAAGATAAATTTTGTTACTAGTCTAATTTTCTCACTTAGGTGGATAGTAATTAAAAAGGCGATAGTGATGCTAAGAATGAACCAACTGAGAAACCTGTTCTAATTTGATTTAGGACTGATATTAGGTGAGGTGTCACAGATGGTATCAGAGCATCAGGTTCTAGTGTCCATAGGATCTGTACGACTTACTACGTTTTCAGCGTATCGTTTGATTGATATTGAGCCCTATCTTAAGATTGTTGTACTCCTCTACTTACGTGATTTATGTTCTCCTGCTATTTAGTAGATGAAGTTATATATATTCGAGTTCGATTGAGTATGGTGCGTCAAACGTGGTGGTAGGACCACCGTACGCGTTGGAAGAACTATGGCTCGACATGAAGCATGGAGTGTTCGAGGATGGTAATCGTGGAAGATATGACTGTTGTCGTGGTCACTCCTAGTGTGTAATGGAACTAGATGCTGCAAGGATTGTTGGGTATAGCAGGCATTTTCCAAGTACCGCGATGGCAAAGAGTGATGCTAATCTAGACTCGCCCAATGCAGTGATAATGAGAGGAGGTCTGAAAGATCTTTGAAGAGAACGACCCGTGAAAAATCTGAAAACGTCGACCGTGCATGTTAACCAATTGATGTAGAATGTCCAGAGGTCTTGGCATTAAGGATAGAGTAGAAGTGCTCATAAGTTAAAATTTGGGTAAATTTTTATAGATGCAACGTGGTGAGGATACCAGTCACCACATCCGGATCGAGGGTCAATATACAAATAGGGGGATCTTAGGTATAGTTTAAATGCAAATTCCTCCAATGATGGTTCAGAAGAGAAAAAAATGGGAATTTCTGTACCCTTCACATGAAAGTGTGGTAGAGGCCAATTATGAGAAAGAAATGTATCTATTGAAGTGAACTTTTACCCGATGAGACAAGTACAAGGGAAAAAGAGCCCTTGAGAGAATGGACTCGTGAGTTGTTGTCGCTCGCAATTTTGGGAAAATTCTTCTTGGACGACTTATGTGTGTGATGGCACTACGATTCTTCTTACACGATTGATGAAAATTCTCCTAGGTGAACGGGGTAAAAGAGTTTAACGAATTAGTCAAAGAGTAAGACTAAATGTAAAAGGGGATAGTGCAAGCCATAAGTGGAAACCCAATAGGAGAATTTATCAAATTGATGCTAAGTCGGGACTGTTAAGTCCAATAGTGTGTTCCTCTTGGTCAGCGGAACTAAGGGAGCCATGGTGATAGTGTTCAGAATTGAGATTGCCAAGTCCGAGAGGAGGAATACCCTAGACCGGTCATCGTGTCCTGGAATAAGGGGATTTATGAAAATATGTCTTATATGGGACGTGAGTCCACGCGTTTTGTTCTTGCTCAAAGTTATTTAAGGGAATATACCGAGAAGGACAAGCGTGTTATGTTCGGGAACCATTTGCACTATCAGTGCGATGGGTAAGAAAGTATATGAGTTTTAGCCTCGAGTGAATAAGGTATATGATGATGCCTCACCTAAAAGAGGGTCGAGCTCGCATTATTCATCAGTATGTTGGAGACTTCATAGATTATGGATGTCTCATAGGGATTGATATCGGTGTGTAGGGACCTTGATGATGTGATTTAAGGTATGTCATATGACTACTACGCATAGAGATCGAGCTCGTTGTTGTGATTAGTGCTAAGGACTTACTAATAGTATAAGCACAGTGCCACTTGACTCCTTTAGATATGTTGGAGTATGTTCGTAACTATTATCTGGGGATGAAAATTGAGTATCTCGACTATGTGTTATTCCCACAATGCTTAGTAAGAATGCATTGGGTGAAGTCCCTTATTTAAGTTCGTTGCGAAATGGGATACAACTGAATTTGTATGTACGTCAGGAGAAGAGATGATGTTAGATGCTAGGGCATCAGTGGAGCCGGTAGTGTTGTGGGAAAACACTAAAAATCTTATATCCCCACAAAGGGATGAGTGGGACTTTGTCGGCAAGAATTTGATTTTTAGTTTATAGAAGATTGAGAATACCCTCGAGTTTGCAGTCACGCCGTGAAAACAAGGCAAGAGTTGAGGAAAAGATGGTTACGAGTGTGACGTTTGCAATATTTTTGCAAATGTGCACGGAGAAGAGGGTGTATGGGAGCCCCAGTCAATTGGCCTTCTTAGTCATTCGAGATAGAGGGCTGCGGAAGATTATATTTGATAAGTACGATGGTGGGGAAGTTATGAGGCAAGTCGTATTGATGAAATGGATTGAACGTCATGGGAGAAAGACAATAATCCAAGCTTATATATGCTTAGAGAGACAACGCACACTATGGGATAAGATTCGATGGGAAGCCATTCAAAAGTTATCTGTTGATATGGGAGACCTAACTATTATGAAGAAGTAATGCAAGGTGCTACTTGACTAAGTCTTGAGAGTGACTTACGCGTTACTAAAATGTTGATTCTTATAAAGTCACCAGCCCTAAAAGTACGTCAATTATGAAGATTACACAGATTGTAATGTATAACATACTTGGAGAGAAAGGGGAATATAGTACCACTTGAGGAAATATGACGTAAGTGGGAAGTGGCATTGAGGAAGAGACATAGTGAGATTGTCTCCAGACGCACCACTAATTGATAGAGAAAAATGGGCTCGAAATGAGCAACCAGAAATGAGGTAGTGAACCTACGTTTCCAACGATGAAATGAGTAGGCAGACTTATAATTTATGGATGGGCTGTGAACATGGTAACTAAGTCAACATTCCGTTGGGATAACGGAATGGATTGACCGGGATGGACTAATATGTCATTGGAAAGGAAGAGTTCATAAGTGCAAGGTGTCACTCTATATTGTTATGAATCAGGATGAAATCCTAAAATCCCACCTTGTGAGATATGGTCAGGGAGGAATGGAGATTAAGTTTTATTTTGGGTATGTTGTGTCACCTATGACTCCTTGATTGTGAGAAAGGAAGATACTATGCCCTAACGATAGTGGGATTTTGGAAGAACCCACTGATCAATTGATAGGTTGAATGTATACCTATATGAGCATATTTATAGGTAGTGTGACTGTGACTATATGGAATGTAAACAAGGATTAGGTTCATTGGTACCTATTATGAACTTGGAGGTGTGGTTCGAGGAGACATCCCGAACTCTTAGTCCTTAATGCGTGATATAAGGGCATTCTATTAGAGTATGAAATTTCAGAATATATGAAGTGTGAAACATATAGCTCCTAAATTGTCTACTCATGTGCGATGATATATATATACATATATTGGTGCTTGAGGTATGATTCCGAGATAATATAACAAATCACTATTAGTGATCGAGGTGGGATTCCGAGCCAATAACCCCAAAAGTGTTATAGAAGGGGGTGATTTTAATACAAGTGTTGATAGTACATGTTATGTGTATGAAATATATACCTTATGATTTTCCTACTCATGGGCGATAATATGTATGCTTAATTCTGTATTGGGGTCGATGATGTTCCGGATCAATACATGAAGGATTCGATTTGGGGTCGATGATTTTTCGAACCAAATCGATGATGAATAATAAACATTGGTATCGACAGAAAGTCTGAATCAGCATATGCATTACATTTACCTTGGGGTTGAGGGATTTTCGGACCAACATAAATGATAGGACGATTAGGGTCGATGATTTTGCCGGACCAATTTTCCTTATAGTATATATTGTGTGTGAAATATATACCTTAAAATATTCTACTTATGAGTAATAGTAGACACATAGATGCTACATATAGAGATATACAAGAAAAGGGTAAATTAAGTAGAGAGAAACTTAATTTCAAGAGTTAACGCTAGATTGGGAAAAATCTATGGAGATATTAAGAAGTGAGACTAACTTATAATATATGAGGCATGGATAACATGCCATAAGGGTTTATAATGAAGCAAGGCATGTACTTGGGGAGACCCTTTGGATAATAGGATTATATTTTTGGGTATTAGAGGAGGCAGTGATGTTTAAGGTCCTTAGTCTTAATACCCGTATTATCCTAATTTCGAGGACGACATTCCTTTGTAAGGGGGGAAGTATTTAATACCCCGTATTTCTGAGTATTTCTATTTAATTAAATTGGAGAATTAAATGAGAAAATACGATTTTATTTAAATTACACCAGAAAAGTAATTTAGTGATATTTTTTAATAATTGTCATTATAGAGTATTAATTGATAGATATATACTGTTTAATATTTGTAACAACCCGCCTAATAAGATACCGGGCGATCACTCCAATATTAAATTAAAACAGGAGTCACATATGGATCATCCTTAGCATCACTGTCGAAAATCCATTTAATTACTAATATCCTATTAGGTGGCTGTTAAAAACTTTTACTTAACTACTCTTTTTAACGAATAAATTGCAACATCCACAATTAAATGCGTAATGAACTGAAATGAAAATGAAAGGAACTAAAATAACCGAACACTCGGTCCAAATATACAACCATATACCTCTGCTGAACCTTAGGCGAATAATTCCCAAAGCTGCATTCTTCTCATCCTGCTGATTTATGGGGACTCACGGTTAGAACTATCCGTAAGATCCCTTTCGAATCCTTACTTCACTGGGAAATCCAACTTTAGTACCACACTCTACTACGGTGGCACTATGGTACTCGTAACTACTATGCTTTAGTAGTCATTGAGATCATCCTTAACAATTACCATAGAGAGAGTGACCTCTACTAAGGTACTCATCCCAACCTTCTACCAGCTGCACCAGCTAAGCCTCACCTCCTGCTGCCATCCAAGCTCCGCACACGATTCTCAAACGAGTGCGCAAAAGATTTCTATAATCTCATAATATGGCAGGAGAACGAAATCTCGCAATAGAAATCAACAATCCTATTCCTGAGGCTCTATAACAAATCGAGAGCAACGCTGAAAGCGTAGTACGTCCGCACAGATTCCTAAAGACACTAGAACCTGATGCTCTGATACCATCTGTAACAACCCGCCTAATAAGATACTGGGCGATCACTCCTGTTTTAATTTAATATTGGAGTGATCGCCCGGTATCTTATTAGGCGGGTTGTTACAATATTGCCTCTTTCTATTTACTTAGCGCGAGTAGTAAATAGTTACTTAACACGTGTAGACCATTTTGGGGTGAGAACGAGTAATATATTTTTAAATGACTTAAATGATAATTTAGAGGTCATGGATGAGTCCGAAAGGGTCAAAATAGTATAACTGGGGGTACTAGTTGAGTCCCGGGGTAATTTTGGACTAAACCAAGACCGTTCGTGGGCATTTTGGTCTTTTAACATGTGATGGTATTGAGACCTACGAATTTGAGAGTCTCTTATCTACCGTATGAAAGAGGGGTTAGGGTTAGAACTCCCATGTAAACACCAAGACCATTAGAGATAAGGGAAAGTCATTCTTAAGGCTTAGAAGATACTTTTGAAGAGGTTGGGTTTGGATCTTGCATCCTAGGAGCCAAAGGAGGAATGATTGAAGAAGAGAAAAATCAATCCATCATCAACTCCAAGAAATCAGAACCCCTCTGTCAAGGCAAGTTGTGTATTAAAAAGTCATAAAGTTATAATACCCATGTGTAGGGTTTTTGAATAGTTTTGTTAACTCACTATCTTGATAAGAAAGGAATGATATTTATGCATGTTGGGATAGGAATCACATGTAGAATGATTTAGCATATATAGAGGTATAATATTCATAGATGATTTGATAATTATTTTGGAATAAAATCTGGGTTTTGAATGAATATATGGGAAGATCACCATAAATAGGGTTTTAAGAAATTCTGAGTTTAATCCAATATTGCTTTAAATGAATTGAGGTTTTGATGTATTTGAAACATTAGAAATTGTCCTAGTATATGTGGGAACATGTTAGGATAATTGGGTTGAAGTTTGGTGTACTATAATGAAGTTTAGAGGTTTGTTAATGGAAGAAGAAATTAACGAAGAAGATGAACTATTGCTGCACCAGATCGATCGATCGATCGATCTTGAATGTCGATCGATCGAACCCAGGAGTCGATCGATCGACTTAAGGTGTTTTTCTCGAATTTTTCCATGGTTAAGGGTTCTTTGATTTTTGAGAACGAATGGGAATTCTAGGATTTATATTATACTTATATGGGAATGAGAATAAGACCAGTAGGTATACACTGTTGAGGTTCGGTAAGGCCATTGGATGTAGGACTTGGATCATGGACCGACGAGAATAAACCGATTGAGTAGAGCATCGGGGAATTTGGAATTAAGGTACGAGGCGAGGTAAAGTCGATTCAAGTGATATAACAGTAGGGTAAGTAATAACTACTGAAATTATATGTGAGGGGTAACTAGGGCCCTTAGACTTGAGTGGATACTCAAATAAATGCGATAGTGATAAATCGTAAATTGACGGATACGGTTAATATAAGAGAATACTATATTACATACAAGTATGATTAATAGGTCAGGTGTGTACCTACTAAATTGTATGAACTATTAGGTTGACAGATGTACACCTAAATTAACTACGTTAGGGTCAATGACGTATTCCGAACTAACATAGGGTTATTATATGTTATGGTCAATGGAGTATTCCGAACTAACATTGGGTCATCATATGTTTGGGGTCGATGTAAAATGCGGAACCAAACCTTCGAACTGGTGGCGTGATGAAAGAGTCCAAGCCAGAATATGTGTATATAAATAATTTGGGGTTGAGGTATCATTCCGAACTAATTCTTACTTAGGGTCGATGAATCATTCCAAACCAAGAGTCCTTTACGTGTGTCAAAAGGACATAATAGTAATGACTCATATTTAGTATATATTGTGTGTGAAATATATACTTAATGATATTCTACTTCTGTGTGTTAGTAGATTGATCTATGACGTGCTTAACGATACATGTCAAACTAGTAAGTTAAGTAGTGAAACTTAATTACGAAACGAAACGTTAGATAGAGAATATCTAATTATTAATTTAAGTAGTGAAGCTTCATTACAAAAGTGGGAAGATATTAATTGTGATAATTGTAGAAATTTAGTAGTGAAACTGAATGAGAAGTTTTGAAACATAACATAGGTGAAATGTTACTTGAGAACTAATTAACTTTCATGAGATGTTAATGAAACGGATGTACTGTATGGGCGGTATGAGAACTTAGGTATATATAAGTTCAGATGATGAGTTTAGTCCTGGTTATCTTGGGAGATATGGCTAGGTAGGCTAAGTCTATAACGTTAGGTGTGCACAATAAATGAGGAGCGAGTAAACTCAAGATAGTGTATGCGAACCTAACATGGGTAATTAATAATCGCATTTTATATTGTGATAAACGCTTGCTAAATATTTTCAAAATGTTTTGAGTACTAACTCCTTCTATAAAATATTTTTAAAACCTTTTAGGTGTCCAGCCACAGGGATGCCATGTATGTCGATTTCATTCCAAGGACTCGAAGTTGTAGCACAGTGGATGCTTACAGGATTTTGGTTAGATGATATCTCTCTTTCAGATCTAGTTTAAGATCTCACACTATTCTATATATGGACTTGTGGTCCAGTATTACTTTCAGACTAGTGGTTGTTCTTTTATTATTTTGGGATTTTTAGCCGATGGTTATTCGATTATACTCTTGTTCTCTTATACTTATATTTTGTTGATTGGGTTGTAGTACATGGTGATTGTTATACTTTATTCCGCATGGTTAATTCTATTTTATGAAAGATAAAATTTGGCACCGGTCTAATTTTCATGTAGGTGACTAGTAATTAAAAGGTTTTCGACAGTGATGCTAAGAATGAACAATTTGAGAAGCCTATTTTAATTTAATAACGGCTTGATCACCCGATGTTTAATTAGGTGGGGTGTCACATTTTCTTTATTCAACTCTTAAAGGAGAGTTACACTCTACTGTTAAGAATAATGTGGAAGCACATCTCCATTCAAAACCATTTTCGAAGTACCTCTCCCATAATTATATTTGACACACTGCCTTGTTTAATTCAACCTTCTATTTGTAATGTAATTAAATTTCTTCAAACTGTAATAACTTTTATAACTCCTAGAAAAATATAACCAATTGTTTTCATTTAAGGACTATTTCTAGGCAATTATAATTCACTGTATATATAACTTACTAATAACAACGCACTTTACATAAACAAGTTTCTTAGTCTAACATTTATAAAAAAACAATGTTAATATTCAACCCATACTACATATCCTTCGCTCTCACATTTTAAAGTCCTAACATAGAAGTGAACTCCAAATAATAGGCATACCTGAAACAAAATATTATAGGAGTGTAAGCTACAAAAGATCAGTGAATGACCACACCACACATATAACAAGTTTACATAAACATTTTAAATCATATAACACAAGTAGGAATTGTGTACTCTCACAAGACTAGACCCGAAAATATCCAATGAACCCACCACGGTTTATAAGAACCACCATATCCCTTTGTTTTGACCTGATTACAAAACATTCTCTAATTAAAATGAGACCTCCCCATCTCATAGGACAAACCAGAATCTATATAATTAGAAAACTTCAATTATCATTTTTAATCATATGCATATGTATCATAGAAACCACATCATTACACGAGCATCCCATCACAAGAATTTAAAATATACATTTCCATGCAAAAGTATAAGCACATACAATTCCTAGGGAATGTCACTCACCTCGGGTTCTCAACTATATGTTTTTGTTTCTCTCGGGTGAAGATAAACTTGGTGGATTAGACCTTAAACCTATTAATCCAACTGAGTAAGTATCTAATTTAAATCATAAGTATCATATTAATATATTTATATAACTTTGAACGGTTATACAACTACAATATAATCCCACTTGAGTAGATTCCATGAAACTCGACTAAAGATGATATGAGGGTATCTATATTGGTAAAGTTATAAACATTCAACTATAGAATATACTTTATATGGAATTATTAAACAAAATGAGATACTCTTAAAAGTATACTTATAAATATATATAATTGTGTAACATATACTCAAAATACCCTTTGGATGGAGGATGTATGAATATTCTTTCATGGGGTATCTAGTATGCCGTCAATTTATTGTCCACTATTCATAACCTTTCTAAAATAATAAATGTTACAAATGCAGATGTCGAACATTATGAATATGAAAACATATTTGAATATAATTTCCAACACAAGTGACGGTCAAGATATGACCATTTTGTATGACATATTAAATATGTCCTACAACCTCCTCTATTATGCAGTCAACTTCCAAGAATTTTCATACATCTTCTACACCATAACTTTTTATGATTTTCCACCAGCTTTCAATAAACGTAATAATAAAAATTTAAAGTTTCATAATTTTCATAGTTGATATGATATGTCAGAAGGTTTATCAAACTCAGGGTATATCTAAATGAGTTATGCAAACAAGAATAAGGTACCAACTTAGAAACATCACCAAGGTCTAACCACAAGGATTTTGATTTTACTTTTGAAATATACTTTGTAGAAATGAGTCTAGTTTCATATCCAACTAGAATTACTCGATCCCTTAAAGTATACAAAAATAAATTAAAGTTTGAATACAATGGATTTCTATACAAGGAAATATGTCTTACACATACCACTTGTCTTAAGTATGAACATATATATATACATATATAAAAAATGATGAAAGTTTAATCAATAATTTTTTATTTCAAAAATTTCAATAAGTATAAACCAAAAATAAAACAAGATTAACACATAAATATACCTTCGGAACAATTTTATGATTTTCAAGTACAAACACATTTTCCAAAAAATCGAGTCACCTAATATCGACACGTATATCATAACACATCAAAAAAATGGTGTACCTTGACCCAACTATGAATCTATATGAAAAAAAGTGTGCAACATTAAATCTAACATCCCATCTAACTTAGTGAAGGCTTTGTGACACCCCGCCTAATTAAATACCGGGTGATCACTCCTTTATTAAATTAAATCAAGGTGAACAGTTGGTTCATTCTCAGCATCACTGTCGATAAAAATAAATTTTCCAATTTAACACCCTAAATAATTAAGCTAAGTGTCAAAACCATTTTTATACATACTTTCCAAATTTTATTTAAAGAAAATCATTTATTTTATTAACAACCTTCAATAAGTAAGAATTACACCACATTAAATCCGCAACATAGTCCAATTAATTTAAAACATTCGTCGAACGAATGTCAACATGCGAAATATAAGGTAACACAATCAAGCTGAATAAAACCCATAGTAACAATACTGGAAATAACTGAAATACAAATATCCAATAACAACGGAATAATGGAAAGAGCTACACATGTTCAACTACATGAAAGTACTAAGAGTGGATCCGAATGAACGCAGTCGTCTAATCAAGAGACCTGCAACTCCCACCTAAGTTGTAGCGCGTTCCTTCCAAGAGATCCTAAGAAAGACGCCCCTGTGGCTGGGCACCTGCAATACATACATATATATACAAGAGAGAGAAAGAGAGAGAGAGAGAGAGAAAAACGGGTCAGAGCCCGAAAGTGTGTTTGATTTAAAATACGTTTAGCAAGTATTTAAATTGATACAGGCCAATGCAACAACATATTAGTGCAACACTCTCTTGAGAAAATCTCACCTTTCTTCTAATGTGCACACCTATCCCACTAACCTTCCCAATGGTTTGTCTTAACATTTATCGCACCACTCTTCCCAATGATTTAACTTATCTTAGATTACTCGTAAGATTCCAAGTTACACGATTTAATAGTTTGAAAAGAATATTTCTATTAGTAACCAAAGTTCTCATTTTGACTTTATTAATCAATAAAGTTTTCCAATTTCATATTATACTTTCTCAAAACAAGTATTTACAATTTGAGTCTTCAACCATGTCCTACATATCAAATCACAGTAGGCAGTTCCAGATTTCAGAATTTCATATATATATATATTAACTACTCGAAAATATATATATCAAAAAAGCACCCCACATAATAATTATGGTGCGAGCATACTCTACTATCCAAACCCCATATCACTCACATAAAGGGGAATACAAATTCGGAATCACTCTCGAATTGTATTAACACATACACAAACTATAGGTTCCAAGTCCCTTAGGACCGTCTGAACTATCACTGCGATAGCCTGTACCAAGGATACCTATACACAAACAAAATGAGGCGAAGCATAGATTCCAAGTCTCTAAGAGGAAAGCACATACCCGCTTCTCTTAGGACCATCTGAACTATCATTCCGATAGCCTGTACGAAGGATATCTATCTTCTAGGGTACAAGTCAATATCCCCCATAAAGGTCCCATCGAGATAAGACTGTCCCAGCGCGGAAACCTCAGGTATAACTAGTAGCGTGGGCATGATTTTCACACATAGATAGTATATGCATACACAATCATATATCTATACTCATATTACCATATCAATAATGGGTAAATTCTCAATTCCCATAATTACGTCATTTGCATTTATTTCTCATTATATAGTTATCACGTATAACCATTCACATCTTACTTTAATTTGAGGAACCTTTTCCACTTAATATATAATGCTTCATGGATTCTATCCCCCCAAGTATAAAATTCAATAGGTATACACATTTGTCCCAAAGTAACTCTCTTATGTGTCTCTCTCTCTTTAAATCATAAATTTACCGACTCTTATGTAATTATCCCAAAATACAATCTTTGCCCAACATCGAGGGTCCCAAAATCTATTCACATGTCCTATTGGTCTCCCCTATCTCCCAAAACATTTCATTAAGGATGCCTAAGAATTTTCTCACAATAAATTGAATTTAACTCATTTAATAAGGGAAATAGGAGTCTGCCAGGAGGGGTCGATCGATCGAGGTTTGGGGCTCGATCGATCGAAGCTCTGGGCTCGATCGATCGATCAAACAGGTCTGCGAAAACTGCAGAATTGCAGTTACGGGTTTCCTCTACTAACATCAACAAATTCCATTTTTTCTAATCCCAATCGACCCAGAATTGATACTACTAACCCTATATCATCATAATAGGCAGTTTCAACATAAAGCATGTGGATTTGTGTGATTAAATCATGAATTAACAGCCCCAATTTCATACAAAAATCTCAAGAACCCTAAATTCTCTTAAACATGGTTCTAACAATTATTTCCAGAATTCTCTTCTTATACACATCATAATTTCGTGGTTTAAATTCCTCTACATGGCAAGGGTTTCCAGAATTATCAATTAGACCAATACTACATGAATTTTCCTATCATAAATCTGGTTTTCCTCCATTAAAACTCATCTTAATTACTCCTAAACTAATATGAAAGATGCACCAACGAAAATTGCAAGATAAACACTTGCCTGGGATTTTCGACGTTCTGATTTGGTGTCGAATTCGGTATGGTTGTGTTCCCCGTCTCGCGATCTACGCGTTGGCGGTGGCGGCGGTGCAAACGGTTGAGTTCTTGGCCTAGAACTCCTTGGAGAGCTTCCCTCTTCCTCTCCAATGGCCGTCATTAGAATTAGGTTGTGTTAACCCTAAAAGATGACATTTCCCCATTTGATATAACCCTATAAAATTCGTGGGTTTAATTACCCAAAAATGTAAAATGACCAAAATGCCCTCCCGGGTTACTAATTAGGCCTAAAAACACCTCGAGACCCAAACTAAACTTCCGGGTACACTTTTCTGACTATCTCGACCCTTCCGGACGCATTGGCGCACTCAAAACGACCATCCGAACAACTTATAAAATATTCACTTTTATTAATTCATATTTAGTCCCGACACGACACAGGCGCGTCCCGACTTAAATTTCCAAAATTGCCATTTTATTCACACGTGACAATATTATAACAATAAATCTCATATATTACTATACTCATCTAGTAATATGCAACAAATAAAAAATTTCCAATAATTACTAACTTTCGTCATGCTAGTAAATATTTTAAGCAATATTCCGGATTAAAATTAAATTAATTTATCTCAATTAAATTTAATAAATCCCATAATTTAAAAGCCATGAAAATACGGGGTATTACATACTTCCCCCCTAATAACGGAATTTCGTACCGAAATTCGGAAAATAAGGCCTACCAGGTAGCACAATTCTGGATATCCTTGTCAGTACGCAAACTAACTACACATTACGACGCTTATTCGCTATAGCCCTTTCTTCACAACAACGTTGTTTTACATTCTCATTTAGAGATACTTCACCTTGTGCTCCCAACCGACAACATTCGCATAAGTCACGCTTATACGTTGTACATTTCATTATCTCACTATCATTAGGAGGCCGCACCTCACTACATGACAAATACTCGGATTCATTCATATACAAAACTCCCATTATGAGAAAATATTACGAACATTTGATCACTCTTGTTCGGCTAAAACAATCGTGGAATTCTACCACAGTTATCGGATGTTCTCTCGACCGATCCAAAAATTCTAATTACCTACTCTCCTCTAAACATACAGAAGGATAATAGTCGAGGTTCTTCCATAACAAAACCTTAATAAGTACCATGTACATGACAAACAGGTACGAGTGCTTCTACAGAGCATTATTGAAATCATCGTATCAAGGTTCTAAAATCTCCTTTACGTGGGTCCACAAATCTTAAATCACCGTGCGCCCATTCCCTGGCTAAGGGTGATACATCCTACTTGAAACGAAATCTTTTCTCCGATGGTTCCTGAAATCCCATATCAAAGGTGGGATGCACCAAATCTCATCCCGATTTAGAAATTTATACTGCGCCGGACCATGCACTGGTGCGATCCTTCCTTTTAAAGAAAGTCTGGGGCATACTAGTTAATATTGTAAGCCAGCCCAAAGGAATATCAATCACTTCCTTCTCGGCGACTTAATTCACATGTTCAGGATAAACCCTTGATCTTGTTTTGAGGATGGAAACCCATCCAAGAACTTAACCGGCTTTACCGACCTCTTCCAATTTCAGGAATTTTTTATAAACACAAAATTCTTTGGTTGATTCTCCTCTTTCAACCAAACCTTACCTATGGGCAGTGCATGTAGAGACTACTTACTACGTCTCGCTAAACATCGCATTAAGTGACACGTAATACTCCCCTTCCTTCCTTGGAGTATGCCGAAAGTTCCGACCCGTGCTCTTCTCTCCACGAAGCGCACTTCTGGAACTCTTATACTATACTAACATCATTACTCTTTGTATGCGCAAGTCGTTCTCACACTTGACAAATAACCATTCCGCTGCGGGTGTGCTTCATAACAATTTAATTCTGTTCCATTCAAGGAATACCCCTTCTTAAATGGTGTGACACCCCGACTAATTAAATACCGGGTAGCTACTCCTTTATTAAATTAATTCAAAATGCCAAGTTGGCTCAGTTAATAGCATCACTGTCGAAAACCTTTTAAAGATTACTAACCACCTAGTATTTTAAAAAGTAAGTTGCCAAATTTTAATTTAAGTCTGATTAACATGCAACAAGTGTAATGAAGAAATAAATAACACCATTCACCATACTGAAGTAAAACGAATAACCATCACAATAGAGTAAATAAAGTCTGGAGGAAAACTCCTCACTACAATCCCATAACTGAAATGAATAATCGAATACTGAAATAATACATGCTAAAGTCTGAGAACTGAAAAGTAAAAGATGTCTCTAAATAGAAATGGGCAACATGCCCTACAACTGATAGATAGTGACTCTGGAATCCAAAAGATAAAAGCGTCTACATGCAAATCCCTGTAGCTTCCACAAATAGCTACAGTTCGTCACCTGAATGAGTATCCTATGCTTGGTGTCCCTGTGGCTGGGCACCTAAAAAGGTTTTACAAGAAAAAGATTTGAAAAGCAAGCGGGTCAGAGCCCGAATGTGGAGTTATATTTTAAAAAAACCTGCAAGTGCTTTAAAAACATTTAAAACATTAAATGCAAAGTACATGTTAGGACGTGCACTCACATGATATTCTCACCTCTTGTCTAACTGTGCACTCCTAACGTAATTACCCATCTAGAGTGATACAGACTACTAGCTACGTGACAACATATCTAGCTAGACTATCATAGGTCCTACCCTTATTACTCAATTCTCTTAATATAATAACGCTCGTAATTAAGTAGGGGTTTAACGTAACTCAGATGTTCAATATGCAATATATATATAACTATCAGTTAACTCGTTATATTTCTCGAAGTAATACCAAATTTATATTCACAAAAATAACGTGAAGGTTCTCATTAATTAAGTGTATATTAATCACATCATAAATATACGATAAAAGCACCCCGAGAACTAAGCTGTGGTGCACACATACTCTGCTATACATCCCGGTACATCACGTACATAAGGATCACACATTCCGAATCTCTCAGGAATAGTTCAGATAACACAAATCACAAATAGTGGAGGCGAACACAGTCACATCACATGGGTCACGTACATACCTACGCTCCTACGATCAGCGGACTTATTAACATCCCAATAAGTCTTTCTCTGACCTATGTTCATCGAGGTACCAGTCTATATCCCCCCCGTAGGTACACAAGGATTAGAGGGTCCTAAGCGAACGCAACCTCCCGTGATAGCAAGTATGGTAGGTATGTCATACACACAATTCATATACCAATACTAAGTAAACACACATCTTAGTAATACCGTATTTTAATCGTAGTACATATTGCACTCTCGTACTAACTATAATTATCACAACTTGTACTATTCCGGTTTGTAACCATACGCGCCATAATTTCTCACGTCATAGTAGACACTCACGTCTCAACCCAAACCGTCATGTAATACAACTCTCGTATGTAAATTCCTTATCATAAATACCCAAATGTCCCAATTCTATCATTACTACATCTACGGAATGATATCTATAACCTCGAATAAGTTTACGGAACTCCAAAAATCAAAACAGTCCAAAATGGCCCAAACTGCCAGCTCGTTAGAAGTCTCGTTCGAACGAGACTGTTCGAACGAGTTTGGACTGTCAGCTCGTTAGAAGTCTCGTTCGAACGAGGCTGTTCGAACGAGATCCAGTTCGTTCGAACGAACTGTCCCTTCTAACGATATCTCGTTCGAACGAGATATCGAACGAAATCACTACTCATTAGCAATGACTGGTCAACTCGTTAGAAGCTCATTCGAACGAGTTCGTTCGAACGACCTGGGGACTGCTTCTAACGACTGACCAGTTTCGGCCCAGATTTTTCCCCAATTCGTTTTTCATCCATTTTAACACCTCAAATCTTCTAAACTAAGTCCCAATCAATCGTTTAAAGGTCTATAATCAATACTAAACATATATAGTCACATCCTAACATGTTTTTAAGGGATCAATCCATCCTAACATCAATTAAATTTACAAATTTCTACACTTTTTCCCAATATCTCAAGAACATGAACCCTAACTTTATATCATCATCAAATCCCAGAATTTAAGTCGTTTTAATGTCTCTTAATCACAGTTATTATGAGGGAAATCATCTACCTATCATACTACATGCAATTCTCTTCAAAATTTTCAAGTTCTAAACTCCAACTACATGGGTTTTCATTTAATCTTTCAAGAACAATCAAAATTCTTCAATTTCTAACATGGAAAAGACATTCTCTGAATTTAAATGGAATAAAGTCACTTGCCTTGGTTTGATTTCTGATTTTGGTGTAGGTTTGATGAAGTTTTCTGCAGAAATTCCTCTCTCCAAGCTTCTTCTCCAATGGTGGCTTAAGGTGGCTAGGGTTTTGATTTGGGAAACTTAGAAAACCTAAATGATAACCTACGTAGCCTTCTAGGTTAATATGGGTTGGTTATGGGCTTAGTGGGTCAAATCCACATCAGATTTAATTAACCAATTTTCGTCACTTTTAATTCCTAAAAATGTAAAATTACCAAAATACCCTTTAAGTTGTCGGTATGGCCTAAAAATATCCCGGGACCCAAACTATACCACCGGCTAGTGTTTCCTGACTATCTCGACCCTTCCGGACGCGTTGGCGCACTCAAAATGACTATACGAATTATAGATTTTAAATTCACTTTTATTATCAAAATATTACACCGTGACGCGGCGGTCCCACGCGTCTCAATAAAATTTCCAAATTGCCGTATATAAATCTCACGACAAATTTCATAATTCCAAATTCATATATAATCATATATGCACATAATCAAATACCAACTCGCATCTCATTAGTATTTATAACCCGGATTAATTTCCAATTAATACGCATTTAATTAATTAATCCCAAAAATAAATATAGCCAAAAGTACGGGGTATTACAAATGGCTTCCCACAGCCTTCCAATCAAGTTAAGGCGTGCTATTCTAATTGCACACTTATGTATGGATTATCGTCCCTCATGTGACGTTTAATCCACTCTATCACTTTCACTTCGTTATACTAGTCCCACAAACATTTATTTCACACGGCTATCACCACGTCCCTTCGACTCGGACTATTTTGACTGCATCTAACCCAGATGCCCACATTTTTGCAACACCCCGACCGCCCTGGGAGAGTGAACGACGGCTACTCTTATGTAGGACTAACTAAATTCAACGGAATACAAGGAATAGGGCATTCACATTCCATGACAATAAAAGAGGAATAATATTCCTCAACCGTCCTCAGATAAGTACAAAAAATTCTCAAATTTGTACAACAACCAAAATAATTCACTAACGCTCTATTCATCAAAATGATTACAGGTTATCTCTTTTATATAATATAAAGTTCTTTCCAGACAATCCATGCTAAAAATCATTCCAACTCTTTATTCACCTTGCGTTCTGTACGCGGTTATGACATTTGGGTACTCTCAATCACCCTAGAAATCAAAATTCTTAAATTCTCCTTATCATCAATCCTCCCTTCCACTCGTGGGGATAACTTATAATGCTTTCCTACCACAAAATTCGGCTCCAATATTCTTAAAACAAAATTCAACTTCCAAGTTACATACATAATTACTTGATCCCATTTCGACCAGGGTACTGAACTCATGGAATAGTGACCAAACGTCTCCCTATTTCCAACCTTACGCTACGTTTCATGCGTGGGATGTCTCTCAAAGAGAAATCCAAATAAGGAACCCCCCCCGATACACTACTACCTAGCATTGTCGGTTATCGAAATCCGTTAGGTCCTCCGTCCATAGTATATACCCCTTTATTCCGTCCCTTGACAGAAAAGTTACAATTTCTCCCGTAATTATGCTTAACAAAGAACGTTTCACCAATTTCACTATCGTCCCGTATTGGTTGATGGTAATTACATTTTATAAACCTCGGATACATACGATCGGAATTCTCGAAATTCCCTTCCCTAATAATAGGGGTATAACTATTAACTCCCACATCTCTAAAGGATAAATATAACAATGCACTCTTCTTATCACTAAGTCCGGAGTGCTAAACATAATACTGAGTCAAATCTTTTCGCTCAACGGTAAATCCCGATACGTACGGAATTATACTGGCAAAGTCTATACATACATTGGCATCGAATATCTCGAGCCCACTATCTCCTCTGAAGTCTCTAGGATAGATAATATAGGTGCGAGTCCAACCTTTTTACAGGTAAAGCCTCGCCAAAACAAACATAAAACATGTTGCACCAATGCAACTACTCCAATAGCCTTGCAATAAATGCCCACTATCACACTACCCATTTTTTTTATAACATTTTAACAAAGATAATATCATACTCGTGTATCGCATCACTACAACGAGTAACCTCAATAAAGTATAAAACACTATTAATATACTCACTCATCCTCCGCGAATAGCACTAAAGAAAAATCCCGCTACACTAGGGAAAAATATTCACATAATGGTAACATTTATAATGATATGCATTAAACTCATCTCACATGCTAATCTAGCAATGAACAAAATATGGTGACTCGCTCGTTTCACATAAACACGCCGCATCCTCTAAGGATACAACTTATACTTCCACCTTGCCAATCCTTTTTTACTGCGCAAGTGGTTTTTGGACGTAACACATCTACTCAAACCAAACAAAATTACTTTAATCGTTGTCTTTTATTAGGCACCGTATTCTTGCCCCTTTTTCTCACTTTGGAACATATTATCACGAGTAATTTCACTCCGCACCAAAATAACTCAACACATAATCCACTTATCACCTGTACTCCTAACCAGGTTAGGATTGTCCTTCTCTCGGACTTTAGTAGACTCGATTCCCGTTAGCTATCCCAATTGTTCCCTTAACTTTTTAGGCCATAAAGATCATGTTACTATCTATAATAGTACTTACTGAATTTACCATCACTTGGCAAGAATTTAACTATCTAAAACATTTAAATGGTTTTCCTGATGTGTATCCACATCCTTTTGTGGTGCTATACCACCATCGTTGCATTCAGTCTCATTCTCGACTAAATCCTTCAATTTCTTTAACTTCCCCCACAAAGAAGTGTTATCATCTATTTTGACAAAATATGACAATGTCAACCTCTGAATCGGTCGTCCATCAGAATTTCCTCCTCGAGTATTATCAACTATTATTACAAGTTGGTCTCCCACTTGGAGTCATTTCCTCCACTAGTATCTACCTCTTCCGATACAAAATTCGCTAACGGTTAAGATTCATATTCACGAATGGAACCCTGACATGCCCTCTCTCAATGAGTTCAGAACCACATTCTCTTCTAATCCTGAATAGTTAAAGAAGGAACATACGGTCAACACTATACCTAAGGTTCTCCTATAGGCATAGCATTCCATTCCTCAAATTGGTGGTTGACTCCAACCATTATAACTTCATCCCGAAAGCCAAGAAAATTTTCTCTAAATTTTCACTTTCGGTTTGCCACACTCCGTCCTATATTTAAGCCCTTGGATAGTTTACCGCCTTTGGTAAAGACACATACAATTTTCGCGTTTCTAAAATTTCCCATTGATAGTATCTACACATTTTTGTAATACGTTGGGTAAGTTTACCCTCTCACCTCATTTGACTATAACAGCATTCGAAAATCATTGTTGCACCTTAGTCGCCTTTCTAGTCTTGGCTTCTCGTGCCACAATGGAGGTGACCTCGACTACGATCATCATCCTCGGATATATTTCATCATCTCAACTGAGCCCTGCCTCCTGATGTACGCTTAACGGTCCTCTTCTGACATCCGTCATCGCTCGGTATACGCACACATTCGAACGAAATTAGAATACACTAATGTATACACATTATAGCAGGAGGAAGAAATCTCGTTAAAGAAATCGACAATCCTAAGCATAGGGTTCTATAACAAACAAAGCAACGCTGAAAGCATAATAAGACGTACAGATCCTAAGGACACTAGAACCTGATGCTCTGATACCACCTGTGACACCCCGCCTAATTAAATACCGGGCGACCACTCCTTTATTAAATTAAATCAAGGTGAACAGTTGGTTCATTCTCAGCATCACTGTCGATAAAAATAAATTTTCCAATTTAACACCCTAAATAATTAAGCTAAGTGTCAAAACCATTTTTATACATACTTTCCAAATTTTATTTAAAGAAAATCATTTATTTTATTAACAACCTTCAATAAGTAAGAATCACACCACATTAAATCCGCAACATAGTCCAATTAATTTAAAACATTCGTCGAACGAATGTCAACATGCGAAATATAAGGTAACACAATCAAACTGAATAAAACCGATAGTAACAATACTGGAAATAACTGAAATACAAATATCCAATAACAACGGAATAATGGAAAGAGCTACACATGCTCAACTACATGAAAGTACTAAGAGTGGATCCGAATGAACGATGTCGTCTAATCAAGAGACCTGCAAATCCCACCTAAGCTGCAGCGCGTTCCTTCCAAGAGATCCTAAGAAAAACGCCCCTGTGGCTGGGCACCTGCAATACATACATATATATACAAGAGAGAGAGAGAGAGAGAGAGAGAGAGAGAGAGAGAGAGAGAGAGAGAGAGAAACGGGTGAGAGCCCGAAAGTGTGTTTGATTTAAAATACGTTTAGCAAGAATTTAAATTGATACAGGCCAATGCAACAACAAATTAGTGCGACACTCTCTTGAGAAAATCTCACCTCTCTTCTAATGTGCACACCTATCGCACTAACCTTCCCATTGGTTTGTCTTAACATTAATCGCACCACTCTTCCCAATGATTTAACTTATCTTAGATTACTCGTAAGATTAAAAGTTTCACGATTTAATAGTTTGAAAAGAATATTTCTATTACTAACCAAAGTTCTCATTTTGACTTTATTAATCAATAAAGTTTTCCAATTTCATATTATACTTTCTCAAAACAAGTATTTACAATTTGAGTCTTCAACCCTGTCCTACATATCAAATCACAGTAGGCAGTTCCAGATTTTAGAATTTCATATATATATATTAACTACTCGAAAATATATATATCAAAATAGCACCCAACATAATAATTATGGTGCGAGCATACTCTACTATCCAAACCCCATATCACTCACATAAAGGGGAATACAAATTCAGAATCACTCTCTAATTGTATTAACACATACACAAACTATAGGTTCCAAGTCCCTTAGAACCGTCTGAACTATCACTGCGATAGCCTGTACCAAGGATACCTATACACAAACAAAATGAGGCGAAGCATAGATTCCAAGTCTCTAAGAGGAAAACACATACCCACATCTCTTAGGACCGTCTGAACTATCATTCCGATAGCCTGTACCAAGGATATCTATCTTCTAGGGTACAAGTCAATATCCCCCATAAAGGTCCCATCGAGATAAGACTGTCCCAACGCGGAAACCTCAGGGAGTGCAAGTAGCGTGGGCATGATTTTCACACATAGATAGTATATGCATACACAATCATATATATATACTCATATTACCATATCAATAATGGGTAAATTCTCAATTCCCATAATTACGTCATTTGCATTTATTTCTCATTATATAGTTATCACGTATAACCTTTCACATCTTACTTTAATTTGAGGAACCTTTTCCACTTAATATATAACGCTTCATGGATTCTATCCTCCCAAGTATAAAATTCAGTAGGTATACACATTTGTCCCAAAGTAACTCTCTTATGTGTCTCTCTCTCTTTAAATCATAAATTTACCGACTCTTATGTAATTATCCCAAAATACAATCTTTGCCCAACATCGAGGGTCCCAAAATCTATTCACATGTCCTATTGGTCTCCCCTATCTCCCAAAACATTTCATTAAGGATGACCAAGAATTTTCTCACAATAAATTGAATTTAACTCATTTAATAAGGGAAATAGGAGTCTGCCAGGAGGGGTCGATCGATCGAGGTTTGGGGCTCGATCGATCGAACCTTCGATCGATCGAAGCTCTGGGCTCGATCGATCGATCAAACAGGTCTGCGAAAACTGCAGAATTGCAGTTATGGGTTTCCTCTACTAACATCAACAAATTCCATCTTTTCTAATCCCAATCGACCCAGAATTGATACTACTAACCCTATATCATCATAATAGGTAGTTTCAACGTAAAGCATGTGGATTTCTGTGATTAAATCATGAATTAACAGCCCCAATTTCATACAAAAATCTCAAGAACCCTAAATTCTGTTAAACATGGTTCTAACAATTATTTCCAGAATTCTCTTCTTATACACATCATAATTTCGTGGTTTAAATTCCTCTACATGGCAAGGGTTTCCAGAATTATCAATTAGACCAATACTACATGAATTTTCCTATCATAAATCGGGTTTTCCTCCATTAAAACTCATCTTAATTACTCCTAAACTAATATAAAAGATGCACCAACGAAAATAGCAAGATAAACACTTGCCTGGGATTTTCGACATTCTGATTTGGTTTCGAATTCGGTATGGTTGTGTTCCCCGTCTCGCAATCTACGCGTTGGCGTTGGCGGGGGTGCAAACGGTTGAGTTCTTGGCCTAGAACTCCTTGGAGAGCTTCCCTCTTCCTCTCCAATGGCCGTCATTAGAATTAGGTTGTGTTAACCCTAAAAGATTACATTTCCCCATCTGATATAACCCTATAAAATTCGTGGGTTTAATTACCCAAAAATGTAAAATGACCAAAATGCCCTCCCGGGTTACTAATTAGGCCTAAAAACGCCCCGAGACCCAAACTAAACTTCCGGGTACACTTTTCTGACTATCTCGACCCTTTCGGACGCATTGGCGCACTCAAAACGACCATCCGAACAACTTATAAAATATTCACTTTTATTAATTCACATTTAGTCCCGACACGACACAGGCGCGTCCCGACTTAAATTTCCAAAATTGCCATTTTATTCACTCGTGACAATATAATAACAATAAATCTCATATATTACTATACTCATCCAGTAATATGTAACAAATTACAAATTTCCAATAATTACTAACTTTCGTCACGCTAGTAAATATTTAAAGCAATATTCCGGATTAAAATTAAATTAATTTATCTCAATTAAATTTAATAAATCCCATAATTTAAAAGCCATGAAAATACGGGGTATTACGGGCTTTACTAATAAAAAAGTTTGATGCACTTGTATCAAATAATGTGCGTCTCATGTGTCCATGAATAGTAAACATACCCTATGTTAAATGAATCGTCACCTGAACATATTTTAAAGCCATGTGGTACACGCGCCCGTATTGGAACAGTTGTTGGCCCTTAAACTAGGCTAGTGGTGGATTAGGTAAAGCTAGCAACGTAGTAACTGGTGTTATTGGTAATTACTAACGATGGACATGTGGTGACTGATAGCACTACTAACCTCTTTGCACCTATGCATCTTAAGTTCCATTAAGGAACCTCTTATATGTGTACACCACCTCACTACAAGCGTAAAATGTTTCAGGAAATATTACAGGCTGACTCTTTCCCTACTGTTGGACTTATTGGCATTTACCCTGCTGGTGGACCTATTGAACTCTACCCTATTATCCTTAGTGTTAGAGTCCCTAATGGTACTACTGTCCTTGGCCCTGATGGTGATGTTTATCATAACTCATGTGACTCTTAATAGGCTTATCTCTAGACCATGGTCTCTAAGACTATTGGGTCCCTTATTCATGAGAAGGCTCCATCATGCCACCTTATCCATTCTTGCCATGCTAGCTAGGCATGTACCCACTATACCTATTATCTCCTATACCCTTATTAAACTTATTGATCCTGACAATGAAATAAAGTGACATTCATCACTTGAGTATAAGTGGTGTAGTTCAGGTTCCCCAATAATATTTTCTTAAGCTACTAAGTCAACCCTATATAAAGGAGTGCATCATCTTCGCCTCAGTGTAAAACTCCTCGGGTGAAAATAATGAGAGGCCATTAAACTTTTGTTCATACTCTATACATTTTGATTCCCCTAATTGAAGCTGAGAAAATTTATCTTTTTGCATCACCTAAATGCTCTCAAAAAGTAATTATCTGAAAATCTCCTCGAGAACTCAGCTATGATCATACTGCTCATACCTTTTTGTGGTGGTTGTAAACTCCCATCACTGTATCACCTTTCCCAGTATTGTAAAATAATAAATAATCTATAGTGATACCTCAAATTACTCCGAAATCCTCATGAGCCTTTTATGTATTTCCTCCATTAATGGGCCGCCATGATATTAGTGGTCCCTGTAGACTCTAGCGGGTTAGCTTTAGCAAAGTCCTAGTGTGCCCAGACGAAAGTAGATATATATGGATAAGATAGCACTACCCTTTATAATTGTGGCAGCTACGACGACTAAAGGTGATATAGCATGATGGCCACTTCGGTTGTGATTGCCTAAGAAATAATAAAAGTCATTCTAACTCACAATGTTATCGGTGGGGCCTGATGTTGTTGTGGTTGTTACTCCACCTAAGCATCCCTGTTGGTAGTTAATCGACCTCTCCTGCTTATGTGTTTTCCACCTAAAAGAAAACTAAGAATTTGAATTAGCTAGTAATAAGAAACATAGCATACAACGAATCTTAGATGTGGGGATCTAATGTCAAATAATGTAATGAAGAAAGTAATGCAATCCCATATAACCTACTACAATAAAACATGGCTCTAATACCAACTTTAGCACCTCCTTATTTTCCACGTGCCAGGTGTCTAGTCCAATACACCAAATATTAAGGAGTGTCAAATAACTTACATAATTCTCATCGTCAATGAATAAATAAATAAATGCATATGTGTAATTGATACATAATATATAATGAATAAAATTAATAACTGAGGTAAATAAAAATGTCTCCAACATGAATAACATAACTAAGAATGTATTCATAAACTTAATTCAAATAAATGCAAGTCTCATTAAATGACTAGTCTCAAAACAGGAATGTAAACAATTTTGGAACCACTATGGTGTTTGGGTTTTATTCTTAAAACCATGTATGACATTTACCTTTTGGTAAAGGTGTGTCATGTCATTTTAAAATAAGAATCGCGGTTATCGTAATGACTTATATTTATTCTTTAAATATATTGTAGGCATGTCGATCAATTGTATTTAGTATGATTTCTAATGATTTGGGTTCGGATTGATCACAAGAGCTTAGAATTCTAGTTGTGATACAATTGAACAGTTTACAGCCTAGACAGTGAGTTGACATCCTATCAGAATGGTTGTCAGAATATTTATGGTACAATCCTAGTAGTTTATTTTAAACCTCGAGAACCTGCATGACGGTTTGAGAACTTGTGCAATAGTTGATACATTTAGGAATGTATTGAATAGCACAACCCGTGACATTTTAAGTCTAGGGATTTTTTTGGTTAGACTTAGGTAATCTCAACAAATTTATCAAGGTTTAATAGATTCTTGATACCAAAAATTATAAGGATTGTAATGCTTGCACAATTATTTCCTTGACTTCTATAGTTGCGATTCAATTTTAGATTGAATTAAACAATCCACGCTAGTTGGGAAATACTTGTGTTAGTAGGTCCGCATTATGAAGGATCATAATTTGAAGATCCGCATTCGAGTGATATCCTTGATTGTGATACAACTTAATAAACATAAATATTTTATTTCCACCAGTAAAACTCGACCGATGGATTAGTTATACTCCTAAAGGAGTAGAAAATAATTTAAGTCAAAGAATCAAGGAATTAATTAGAGGATGGTCAAAATCTATTAGAAGTTAATTGATTTGATCGACGAGTATTGGAAATATGATATGAGGAATCATATTATGTTCCATAATCAAATTTCCAAATAAAACCTATTTATTATGACCTAAATTGGAGTACAATTGTGATCACTTAATGGAGTTAATGGCGATTAAATAAATAATGGAAATAATTATATGATAATTGTAATTGCAATTTTCAAGTATTTAGTTGAGGGCCAATTTAATTATTTGTCTTGGATCCCTAGTATAGTCTAATACCCAACTAGTAGGCCCAAAACTCTTTGAAATCTGATTTTATCTAAAGTCGAGGACCTATACCTATTTATATTGGTGTGACCTAGGTTTTTAGGTTAATAATTAAAGAGGGTTAGAGAGGGAGATTAAAAAGGCTATTCCCATTTTTGTGAAGGGGTGGGGAGATAGAAGGTCAATTTTCTCATATTTTACCATGGTGCCATCTCCAAAAGTAAGCACACACAAGTATTACTTTGGAAGTGTCATATTCTAGAATATTAGAGGCGATCAGGGCATTCTAACAAGGCTTTTGGAGACTAGGGAGGGTTGCAAGATATTCGCCTAATTTAATTATTTCTCCTCGTATGACTCACAACACGATTCGCTATGTTATTGTATTCTTGAAACCCTAGGTTAAATCTTTAAACTCAGTTCTTGATTTCTTTTCAATGCATTATTAATCAAAGATCTTAAGGAGAATTTTTTTGTGCTTTAGATGTAAATCCTAAGTTGTTTTCCCAACGTACGGGGAGCATAATAAAATAACTAAGCAATGAACAATAGGTTTGAGTTGAATAACTGGAATATAAATCACATCCTATAATAAGAATAAAATATAAAATTTAAATGGTAGAAAGACTAACTTCTCAGCGTTGCTTCTCCTTCTTAAGAATACCTTAAAATGATTTTTAGAAAACACATGGGTCAGATCCCACAAAGTCATAATAAATATATTACATTTATCAAGACATTAATAATATGCAACCTATCTATATAATCATGTCAACCTAATGGCACTCTAATACAAAAATACGTCACAATTATACATAATTTAAATAAAACTCAACGAGTGGTTTATAGAATACAAAAACTATGACATATAAGTCCCGCCTCTAAGAATTCAAGTAAGCTACCATATACTATAATGCGGTTGTAACATAACGATATCCCTATCTATAAAGTAAGGATACAACTCATCATAGTTCCCATATGTCACCCGAATTATAAGATATACAATATGTCGTAATTAGTACAATAATGGAAGTGGAATGCTGTTCACGATCCGAATCCATGACTCACGACCCAAATTCGCGACCATAGTAAAAATACTGTGACCAAGGTTGTGACCATCAAAAGGAATGACCTAGATAAGACATTAGTCACGGTTCTAGATTGTGACCACCATGGTCATGGATTTGGACAGTGACCCAACCGTGACCCAGATGGTGGGAATTTTAATGCCAATTTAGTCAAGGTGAGGGTCACACTTAAGAACTGTGATCAAGCTGTGACAAATATTAGTGAAACATGGTCACGGTTGGGGACTGTGACAAAACCGTGAACCTAACTTTGATAACTTTTTAATTTGAAATGGTTATGGTTTAGGACACTAACGCGGCGTGGGTGATAAAATGGCTCACGATTGGGAATCGTGATAATATACGGATAATCGTGAAAAAATTAATTGTTATATTTAGATCATAGTCCAATTATGTGACCTAGTATTAGTAATAATAAAAAAAATATAAAAAAATCAAATAGATATAGCATCTTCATATATTCATAAATCATCTTCATATATTCATGTATCAATCCAAGTTAATAATAAAAAAAAACATAAAAAAATCAAATAGATAGAGAGAGAAAGAGATGAGGGAACTAACCCATTAGCTCCTATATTATCAACAAATTTCATAATAAGAGGTTGATTTTGACCATAAATATATAAAAAAAGATAACATATCTTGTGATTAAAACTATATTTGACCAACAAAAAATATATTTTTGTTCAAATGAGGGAATGGGATTTTACCTTGAAGTTTTGTTGAAGACATGAGACTATTTCCATATCACTTCTTGGAAATTTTAAAGATACAAAACAAACAACAAACATAACTAGACAATGTGCTCAAATATAGTTGAAATATTTTCGGTTGGGAAAAAATCAATATGAATGAATCCCACCGAATAAAAAAGAAATGGAGAGAAGGATATTATGCCATACCATGATAATATAGTATATGAACCCAGATCGTGCGTGATAGAGAGATTTTATGCCAGATCTGCAACAAATATAGTATACGAACCCAGATATGTAACAAACTTTATGCCAAAAACTTGGTTGAGCATACTAGAAAGTTGAGTGTGATAGAGAGAGACGTACTAGAGAGATTATAATTCTCCACAAGAGTTTGTGGGATATTTGTGTTGGGTAGCCGTAAGAGAGACCAGATAGAGGGGTAGTTAAAAAATGTGTTAGACGAATCAAAGAGCTTTTGCAGGTTCACGTGCCTTTGTTGTCTCAATGAATAATTACCATTTGACACGTGGCTCCTTATTTAACCCTTAGATTCAAACCCCTAACAGTTAATCCCAGCCACTAGTTAGCTTATACAAAAAATCCCTCCTGCTTTATTATATAGATGTGTGTGTGTGTGTGTGTGCGCACGCTCGCGTGTGTGTATGTGTGTGTGTGTGCGTGTGTGTGTGTATGTACTTTAACACAATCGCACATATATGTACACACACTTACACTCGCAAAAATTAATACTAAAACTAAAAAGTGATAAAATGAATATATAAATACATGAATTCCTACACAAAAATGAAGTCCCCCATATACTAACATATGCAAACATACACCCCCACCCCCATATATATATATATAATTTTACAAAATCACACATATATATATATATACACACACACTTACACTCGCACAAATCAATATTAAAATTAAAAAGGGATGATTCGTAATAAAATGAATATGGAAATATATGAATTCCTATACAAAAATGAAGTCTCTCATATACTCACTCGTGTGCACATACACGCTCACACACATATATAAGTTTACACAACTGCACATATATATTCACATAATTTATCTCTATTTTTATCTTTCTCTCACAAATAGCACACACACACACACACACACACATACACACACACACATATACACATGTGTACTCACAGGAGCACATATATATATACACATACGCGCATGTGTACAACAAATAGACATATATATAATGAATACACTTTCAAACTAAATGAAAGTTTTGAGTGACATGAGATATAAATATTAAATATTTAGAAAAAAAATTATGTTAACATATATGATTGAATAATATGCTAACACATTTTCTTCTCGTTCTATGTGAGCATCCAATTGGAGAACAATTATTGAAGCTCAACTGATTTTAAGTGCTTTCCTTATCTAAACAATTTTACGTATCATTTATTTTACATGACATAGTCTTATATATACTTATAACTTATTTGTAAACTATTGTGGCCATGTTCACCCCTTCCTTAAGTGGTTGTTGTTAGGGTGAACACAAATTGGTGGAAGGACTGACACATTTAATGGGCACATCATAATTATAGGATTAATTTAATTAAAATAAACTTAAATTTGAATTATTGATATTGTGCGGATAAATATTAATGCATATATATAGTTGTGGCAATGTTCACAAAAATATATTTTGTTAGTACACGCCATATAAAGTGGACTCATATTTACATGTTTGGAAAGAGAAAAATTGAACACTTTCATTGCCTTAGAAATCATGAAGATGATCTCTCGCAAGTGTACTTATTTGTATGAAAAATTTTCTAACATTGTTCATAGCATAGCTTTAGGCTAGTTTGGTGTATCACATTACAAATCGTCACACTCCTTCAAGACGAACCAAACTCAATCATCTCCAAGTTTGAATCCTTCCCGACATCTCGTTAAGGTATAAAAGGATTTATAGTTCGAATTAATTAACGAAATTATATTTTGGGATGATTATTTTTTCAAAAGACGAACATGAGCTTTTTATTTTAAAAAATATATCTTCTGAGTTTACTGTAGGCCGACTTTTAAATTTTGTTTCAGTCGTTCAAATGACATATCAAGGTCATTCGAAGCATGTGATCAAATGAGTATCAAATGAAGCGTTTTGTTTTGATTTTTGCTACGTCGTTAGAAGCGAGATCAGCATCTCATTTGAACGACTCTACATTATCGTTCGAACTATGCACCACCTTAAAGTTTTTATAAATACATGTTTTGTATTACGAACGTTTATGGATTTTTCCCGATACATTTCAACATAACTTTGGCAAAAGCTCTTCACTTTTTGTGTTGCAAAACACTTGCTTAATTCACAAAAAAAACATCATGTGATAGTATTCTTCTGAATTCATTTAAATCCAAGAAAGTTTTGTATCTTTGTATACACCTTTTGTGGAGAGGACCTCCATCGCTGACTTATGATACCTTTGGGAATTCATTTCTTAAGGTTGAGACTAAAGTTTAAGGAGGAATACAACGGTCTTTGTGGTTCTCGAGGAAGTAATTGTTATTGTTTGTGGTCACTATGGTTCTTGTGAGAATCATTGTTGTATTTCACTTGTAAGTTTGTAAGCTGCAGTTTTCGACTAATTAGTGGAATAAAAGGTTTTTACCTATGGGAATTTTTTCTCAACTTTTCCTTAGTTGAATGCTTGGTTTGATTTATTTGTTTTATCAACATAGATGCATGTTTAGGATAAAATGATAAAATCTATTTAAAATTTTCTTTCGCATTTATAAGTGAAATAAGAGCACAAATTATTTCGACCTAACACTATTCGAACGTATCCTATTTTTCTTGGCAAAAGCCTAGGATGAGGCAGTATATAATATATTTTTCCTTCATAATCCAAACAAGGCGCTAGCGTTACATAATGAAGAAAAAAACATTCATCTAATGTGGATAGAACCTCTTACAGACAGCATTTACTGAGATTATGATGTCTCACAACATATGCACATTAAAAGTGAGCTTTCAAACAAATTGATGAAGAAAAGATTTCGAGTTCCTATCACGAACCATATAGCTCAATCATAAATAAACTTTTGCCCTGTTAGTCGTGTAAAAAAATTTACAAATTTCAAAAAACAAATACCGATTGGATGGAAATTGGACACATCCAACACGTTTTAAAAGTTGTTGAAAAGATATATATATATATATATATATATGATCATAAACATTAATATTATAAATTCACAACTATTTGTTTTTCAATTGGGGTAATGTCGAACACGAATGGAGGTAATCAACCAAATAGTGATACATCTCCAATTCAATCCTTTCCAACACACCAACCTCAATTCTCATGATCTATGGGTTGGCAATATTCTAATCCTCCATGGCTTTAGTCTACCACTCCATCTATAGTGTTTCTGAGTCAAACTCAACAAATAATGTTAATCTAACACCCTCGCCTCCCACTACTAGAAAATCCCAAGAAAATTATAAGAATCCCATTGTGTTCTTTGATTTTTGGAATCTTACCTTTAAAAAAAATGATGTATAGCTTTTCAAAGCTCATTGTTTGTCTCTCAAAATGATGGTTGTGGGCGTCGAGGGCATAGAAAACTGGGTTAAACCTTCCATAAATGATGATGCATCGGATAAAATTTGTAAAAGTTTTACATTCCCATCAGGTTAAAAGGCAAGGGTTTTTTCCCGAGTAAGTAAGCATATGAAAACCTATTAGAAGAACCTTCAGAAGAATTTTTCCTGAAGGTGGCATCAAGTTTTGATATTTTAGGGTTGAAAGACAAAGTTAACCAAAATGTTCAAATGTCCATCAACCAATAAAATAACTTCTGGGGCAATGAGGTTGGGGAGAAAAAACAGGTCCACCGGAATAAAAAGAAGTGGAGCAAGGCTAAGAAAGTTGATTCCCACAAACTTGGAGAAAAATAGTATGATGATTTGAAGGATGAATGGGTGGATAGGACCAAGGGGACTCCAAAAGAAGGTAAAACCTCTAATCGGGTCAACTAGTACGTGCATGCCGAATGGGATAAACGGACCAATAAATTCCCAAATAATTTTACCCCAACTCTGGTGAGTTTGAATTTTATTATCATATATATACGCTGAAATAAAATAATGTTGCAATCATAGTCGTAAATATAATACTACGCTACAAGAAATGATAAAAGGCATGACAAAAAGTCAGTCCGATTGCAGCCCTTATGACATTCAATCAAAGGCCCTATCCAAGGTATTTGGAAGGGACATAAGGGGGAGGACAATAATTGTGGGATCACATATGAAAAGTACCAAACTATTGCTAACTGAACCTCTATTGGATGAGACTTTTTTTTAGTGCAAAGTCACATGTCGAGCTAAGAGAAAGAATAATCCATGATAAAAGAAGAAGTGTTAGAGATTAAGAATAATATGGGCGATGTTACCAATACCTTAGGACTATTGATGAATGAAATCAATGGGTTAGCCCATTTGATTAGTCAACAACGTTGTTTTCCTCTCTAAGTGCCTCCTCAAACATTCCCCTTTCCTCTCCCTCAAGGTTTCTTCTTCTAAAAGCCACATCTTGCAACACTCCCCTACCAAGTATCTCCTACTATAACATTTTTGTTGATTATCTTTATCCATGAGCAGTGACTATGGATAGGAGTATTATATAGGGGTCCTTTACAATAGCAGGGTATTTGAACGTGAACTCTCATTTCCATGAATTCTGGAACACCTGTCCATGGTCTCTTTTTGGATGTGGATGAGGGTCATATAGGTTTGTGCAGAAGAGCCTATGAACGTTAACTAAAATGAAGGGCTTATGCTAAAATCATATAAAAATTATTATATTTTCTAGCCAGTTTATTTATTGGTCAGGATTAGGCGATAAACAATGTATCATTTGGGAACAAGTTTGTAATGTTTTACACATATGCGACATATTTTGACATCATAAGTTATTTTAATTTTAATTTTGGGGGGATTAATGACATCTTAATTTCGTTGTGGTTTTATATCAGACTTATTGAATGCTCGGGTTGAATGAATTTTCATGAATTTGATTGGGTTGAATAAATTTGAATGAATTTGCTTGAATGATAAACTGAGACTTCTTATATGCAACATGACTTTCATCTCAACCTATTTATAAAGGTGAATTGAATTTTTAATACTATTTAATGAATTTGCTACAATACAAATAGTGGATGAGAGAAAGTAATAGAGTCTTTGTTAATCATGTAAAGGGCATTCATGAATTTGTTAAATATGCATATAGAAATATTAACAGTGATAAGGCTATGTGTCCGTGCAACCATTATATGAATGAAAAATTTAAGTCTTTGGAAGAAGTTGAGTTTCATTTAAGTTTTTGGAAGAAGTGGTGGATGTCGTAACACTATAAGATATGAACATTCCAAAGGAAAAAGAATCCACCATATGTTCTGAAACCTTATTTCATTGTATGATGGATTAATAGTTAGTTAATTTGTGTTTTATTATTATTTTTGGAATCATGAATTAGTTAGGTATGTCAAAACATGTACAAGTGTTTTTAGGGAGGTAGAAAATTAAAAGTTATTTCTTTAATTGAATTTATTTATGGCCACGGCTCGGAATCGTAACTACAATTGTGACCATTTAAATTTTTTTAGTAAATGGTCACGGTCTCAAACCATGACCATTTATTAATACAATTTAAATATTCAATGGTCATGGTTGAGGGTCACTATTACAAACCATGACTAGGAATAAAATTTCACCAAAAGTTGTCATTGTCCGTTACCAATAAAATACCTGCATTACTTTCATTGCTTGGGCCACGGTTCAAATATGTGACAACCGAATCAGGATATATAGCATGACCTAGCCTTTAATATGATGTCACTAATGGATTTGTAGAACATGATATGGTCACAGTTCAGACCGTGACCCCCATATTGGTCAAGATTCAATCGGTTACGGACCCAAACCTTGTCCTTTTTTAGTGGTGACACAAATTCACATATATACATGTCCACAAAAGAATTAATTTAACAATATATATTTCTCATAAACCAAAAAAGTCTTCAACCTTAGGCTCATTCTTATTCCTCTATTGGTTAATCGTCAAAGGTCCTATACGTAACGAATTTTAGAATATGCACACATAAAAATGGGAGTGATCATTACGTAGTAACACCATCATAGGTTCAAAAAATAAACTAAGCAATGGATGAAGTCATCTACATCTCCCAGACACAAGGCGAAGACCAACTGAATATGGTATCAAACATAGACCTATACAGAGACTTTTGCATCAGCCAAGGGTGTAGAACTCGGTTCCATAATCCATTTGCATAAAAAACATCAATAGATTCCCCATGATCCTCCCCCCCCACACACACGGTATGTTCTCAAACAAAACATAAGAATACATTTAAATATATAAATCGGATATCGTATAACAATTCACATACCCTGAATACCACTTTAATTCACAAAATCGAAGTTCCCAAATAGGATTACTGACCTAAATCCCAACTAGGAATTCCCTAATATATATATATATATATATATATATATATATATATATATATATATATATATATATATATGTAACAACCCGCTCAAAATAATAACGGGTGGCCAGCCCTATACTACATTAAATCAGGAGTTTCAGATGGTCCAGTCTCAACATCAACTGTCGGTACTATATAATATAGGACTAACTACCCGATATCATATAAGCGAGATGTTAAAATTTAAATAAAATGTACAACATACAACCAACTAACACTACTAATAAAAGAAAGAAAGATGCATGAAAGAACTATGAGAAATGAAATGCTAGAATAAAACGAAACAAATAGCTACAATAGAATGTACTATAAAAATAGACCCGAATAAGCTGTCGGGTCACAGCCAATACAATAACTGGAATGGAATAAATATAAACATGTATATAAATATCCCTTGGGTACAGACCCGATATACAACATGAATCCTACCTAGAATTTTATAGAAGTAGGAAGCGGCTACAAGATACATCCCGCAACAGTCCGCACTAGTCACGGCTCCCAAGACTCTGGATAGAAGGTCATCCGGCATCCATGTGGTAGGACACCTGTAATAGTATATATATATATATATATATATATATATATATATATATATATATATACAGGCAGGAGAGAAAAGTAAACGGGTCAGAGCCCGAGTTATGAAAAATATTTAGCAGGTGTGTTAACCGTGCATAATAAATATCGGTGCACATATTTCAAAATTAAAGTGGAATCTCACTCTCGTGAAACTCCAACTCACCTCTCATCTAACGGCGCGCACCTATTCGCGTCCTCAATTTTATTAGTTAAAATTACCCCCATCTATAAGGACAACCTAACTTGTCATAGGCCTAGCCTACACCCACGAGATTTTTCCTTCCTATCTTAACCTAAGAATCCACTCCTTTCTAAACCCATTTATATTTGTTTATAAACATGTATGCCATGTTAGGCTTAATGGATTCCGATTTATAATTTATTCAATTATCATTGTTGATACGTTACCCATTTATATTTGGGTTGAAACATATGATTTAAGTGATAATTTAATAAGCATGCAGAATTATTATTGACACAACTTCCCTCCAATTTCAACGTTGCGCTGCGTTTTGTGCGTGGGGTGTCTCGCAAAGCGAAATCCAAACAAGGAACCACCCCGTTACACTACTCCTTGTCAACGTCGATCCTGGAGATCCATTATGCCACACATAAATATCGACATAACTTCTCTCTAATCTCAACAATGTACTACGTTTCGTGCGTGGGGTGTCTCGCAAAGCGAAATCTAAACAAGGAACCACCCCGTCACACTACTCCTTGACAGTGTCGATCCTAGAGATCCATAATGCCATACCTACCATATAATACTACCACTACTACTAAATTGTTAGACTACAATATGAAAACAACTAAAATCTCCAATAATGTCCTTGGGATGATGTAACCGAAATATTCCTTAATTACGATACATCAACCCCCATTAATCTAGTACACCATAATCATCCAAGATGTACTCCACAAAGATACCATATCCTTTTTATCTATAGGATATATATAAATATATATATGTAGGCATTTAAGCTAACCATATATATATATATATATATATATATATAGACCATCATCATCCATACCCATGACCAAGAGTACATATCATATCTGATGTACAATGGCCATGCACAAATAATATACCCGGCTATATATATCCCATATAAAACTACATCAATGCTATCATCTTCCCAGTGCCTGGCTCACGTAGCAATACTGGGGCCAGCATGGTGGGACTAAACGACACCCATCTCGTGGTAAACAGATGCACACGACATCCTAGGAAGCGGTCATAGCTCCTAACCGGCAATGAGACGAAACATACCCACAACGTCTCATCCCAAAAATACACATATATATATATATATATATATATATATATATATATATAAATCATATAATAACACACGGGACGACTATGACCTGGGGAATATCCACACCCTGCTTTTCTAGCCAGGATGCTCACCCTCTACGCGTACAACTTCCCAATGATAGCATGAGCGGGGTATGCTTAACCACATAAGTATATATATCATTCACATGCACAATATATATACATCCATATGATCCAATCATATAAATCCAACATTAAACCATCATATACGATTTAAATATTCATACCATGTATATACACAACATGAATATATCCATATATTCATATCTATATAGATCTATACACATATATTCACATATCCATATATATAACTAATTCTCATTCATAAGTATGAGATATATAAACTCGGCTATAAGTATACATAATCCTCAATATAAAAGCCGTCACCACAATTTCCTTTAAATTTACCTCGATATGTGAATACAATCTTTCACCTGAAACATATTCAATTATTTTTCCTATGATGAATAGTCTCCCAAAAAACATACGTATATATATATATATATATATATATACCAAACATTAAGGGTATCGCCCAAAGTTTAGTGTAGGAAACCATTACTACACATACCATCTATATCCGAGAGTAAATTAAAGAATCTAGTAATCATTTTGACTATCGGTATACACATGACTAATAGTCTATAAGCCTCAAGCTCACTCTTACCTTCATCAAATAATCCCATTTCTCTCGATTTCGACTGTGGTTCAATCACTTTTGTGTATCCCCTAGTCTAAGACCTATCGGATTTATTTCTTAAAGTTTTATCATTTCTAAGGGTATGCAACTATACTCTTCCATTTGGCCCCAAATCGTATCTTAATAATATCCTATCCTTATGAGGATTCGACATAAAGGTTGGCCTAGAATTTCACAACATACCCTCGCAACTCTCTCTAAGAGTTCTTATCCTCACATCGCATTTATACTTACTTTCGGCCTATAAGTAGGATTCTCAATCCCAATGAGGTTTCACCAAAATCTCTATACACAACTCCAAATACATACATGGATATATTCTTCTCCAAAAACTCCGAGAAGTCCCCACTATCATACTAGGTGAGGGACCCCCTATAAGTCTCCAAAATATATCTATTACTTCATAAGAGAAAGCCCCAAATCAATAAACCCAACTAAAAAGGGCTAGAAGTCCTCATAGATAAACCCCATAAAACAACCATCAAGGAAGCCCCTAAGAATAAACTCCAAAAGAAAAAGGGGAAGAAAGAGAACTCCAAACTTTGGGATAAAAATAGGGGACCGGTCGACCGGTCCCAGACCCTCGATCGACGTGGGTCTGAATTTTGCCTACGAAGAAATGCAGTAGGCTTTTTCCCTAAGGCGCGGTCGACCGGCCATACAAGATGCCTTGGCCGATTTTCCATTTTCAGCAGACCCTAAATTCTCAAACACCCAAATTTCATCACCAAGCCCCCAAATCTTTAACCCAATAATATTATTAACAAGAAAACCCATCCTACATCTTATCCCAACCATTTATATGTCATTAAACCATATAATAACATTGATTTCAAGATTTAAACCCAAAAATCTAGGTTCTGATATTTATACCAAAAAATCCATTCTTTAACCGACAAATTATGAAATGAAATACACAAATGACTTATTTAGCAAGATTAAACACTTGCCTCAGATTTGTAGAGGTTGGATCATCCTCGATGTCGCGGCTGGGCTAGAAATCTCCAAGATTTTCTTCCTTTCTCTCTCTTTTCTTCTTCTTTCCTTCTTCCTTTCTCTTCTAGGGATTTTCTCTCTCTCTCAAATGAGAAATGGCTTCATCCGTAAGCCTCCAATTCCTTTAAAATATAAACCCAATTTTAAATGTTAATACAAAATTTAAATGACTCGTTTACACCAATTCGAGTCAAACTAACTTAAAAATATTCCGGAGCCGAAATAAAACCCAATGGCAGTCATTTTGACTATCTCGACCCTTTCGGGATCAATGGTACCCTCAAAATCATCATCTAGAATACTTTAAAACGTCCTCTATTTTTGGACTTAAATTCCCAATTTTAGAATTCTCCAATTTAATTAAATTTTATTTTCCCAAAAATTTAATTTCTCAACCTCCAAAAATCGTGGGGTATTACAATATATATATATATATATATATATATATATATATTCATAACGATTGACTAGTTGCTAGAATCGTAGTTTAATTTGCATGATTAATATCGATGGAAAATATCTTTCTATAATATTTTCTATATTATATTAATTTAGTGTTAATGAATTCCAACTAGACAGTTTCAAACTACTCTTTCTGATAAAGAACAATATTAGTCCAATAACTAACTATATCATATATATATATATACACACTAGAGTATGACCATGCCTGAAGGCAAGATGGAAAATTTCAAAAATGTATGTGGTTGATTGGACCATACATCATTTAGTTCGTAACAAATAAATAATTTTTGAAATAACCTATTGGTTTAAAAAATTGAAATTTTTTTGTAAATTGTTTTACATACACCTTGTTTATGTACATACATACCAAATTTGGGAAAAATTCTCTTTGAAAGTACTAAGACGCGTACAATTTACATTGTAATAACTAAATATGAATTTTTATTAATTTCAACAACATTACACTCAAATCCACAATGAGAATTGGGGAAATGACACTACCCCTGTAGGATTTGTATCCCTTGGTGGATGCTAAGGGGTCAAGTGTTGTTTACCACTTGTCACCAAGATTCCGTGAAGCAGAATGTACAAATTTAGTTTTCACAATCCTTACTCAACACCAGGGATAGTCTCTTTCTACATACATGTTGGTCATATTCCCAACGAGAATGACCTTGCCGAAGATGAACATTTGGATCCTACTGATGTTAAAATTTCTAATAAGTTCAGAAAGGCATTGGAATTAGTTACTGCAGAAGAAAAGTACTTGAAATCATGTGATGCTCGCCATCGCCATACAAACGAGCGCACAAAGAAGCGTGTTATATTTTACACAATTTGATAGTACATTTTGGTGGCTATTGAAAGTGTGCTTCAAGTTGTGTATATATGCCATCTTGTCAGTCAGTTAGTTGCATACAAATGGGTTTGAAGGACTGTAAATGGATCGGTGCCAGCAAAGCCTAACAGATGAGATTCAGAACTATTATCTTTGGTGGCCAGGATTGCCTGTAGCTAAAAATAAATAAAAAGTAAATACAAAAGTAAAATGTACAAATTCAAAGGAAAGAAACGTACAGTAACATCAAATTTTCCACATATAATGAAGAAAAAAATAAAAGAAACCAAAATTTATTTACCTTTTAGAAAAAAAAAGGAACAAAATTATAAAAAGTTGTATTAGGTTAATACTAAATTGTAAAAAGTCTTAATGGGTAATACTAAATTAACTTAATTTAGTAAACCATAATAACATGTAAATTTGACGAAGTAGACCAAATACAATGAGAGGGAAAGAAAAGGGTCCTTGAATTTTGAAATGGAATAGATCAATAACTACGTTAAATGTACTAAGAAAGAAGAATTTTTCATCTTGAACTCGAATGAGCATTGAAATAAAAGGCAATGTATTTTATTCTACACGTGGATATGCATATCTTGCTTCCTTTATTCATATCGGGCTTAAATGTATTGGTTGAAACCACCTACAAATTATTCCAGAGACAAATAAAAGAAACGATTCAAGGGGAAAATAAACAATACTGAATAATAAAATAAATCACGGAAACGTCACATGTAAACACAACTTTTTCTTATAAACCGTCACATGTATATGTATTTGTACATTTTTATAAGAAAAATAGTAATCAATATGCCATTATCGATTCATGAGAAGAGAAAATAGAAGATGCAACCAAAAATCGATATGTGTGGCACAGATTTACAAATTGAAATGTGTGGCACAAATTTACAAACTGAAATGTATTTCACAGATTTACTCGAACACCTAACCTGCAATGAAATTCAAGCCAAAATACTATTTATAGAGTAGTTAAAACTTCAAATAAATTTTTCATCTTCCTCCTATAATTAAATTGAAACCAATCGCACATATCATTAGGCTTTTAATTAGAGATAAAATAAAAATCTTTTTCTCAAGAAATATGGGTACCTGAACTGATATGAATAGAAAAGCTTTTGAGAAGATGTATCAATATGGGTGATAAAAGCCAAAAGGCCTAGGCACATAATTAAGTGCTTTCTCACCATTTTTTCACTACCTAAGAAAGTGGTTTTAGTGAAAAAGAAGAGAATAGGTATAGTACATATGTGACAAAAAAATTGAAATTATCTATAGTTGTTAAAAGAGAACATCTTAAATTTTGAATAAGCTTCACCCCTAGTATAGTCCAAATATATTCCCTGAAAGAAAATGATGTAACAAATATAAACATTGAAATCAAAACTCAGCAAACCATAACTTCATGTCATCTGTAAACCCATGAATTTAATTTAAAACCTAATGAAAGAAACAAAAAAATGCAAAATGAGAAACACATAAGAAAAAAACATTTTCAGTAAAAAACCTTCAACAAACCATACCTGGGAATATTAGAACACACACAAATATGTCTTCACTGTTAATATAATACCACATTTTTTATTTCCAAAAAAGATTTAGAACCAAGACTTTTCCACCCTCGTTTAAAAAAACATGTCTTCACTGAAAATATTAGAGCACATACAAATATGTGTTTAGATATGAACATTAAAGGGTAAGAGAATAAGAAAAAAATGATTATGAAGAAAATAATAGATTACCTAGGAATTTTGACCCCAAAAATTGAGAGGAAAATAAATCCCAAGCTCCATCTTTAAATTAATGGTCTGCCTTCTGATAGTACAAATATAGCACCATGTCGCGGATGTTACTCAGACATGAAGAAGCTTATAGGCCGCGACCCTACTCAGTACAGGGAGAGGCCTTACTCAGCACATGGTGTGACCCTACTCAGCACAAGGTGCGGCCCTATTCAGCACGGTGCGACACACACAATTTTTTTCATTCATAAATGCCACTGCCTTATATTATACATGGTGAGGCACCCACAAATCTATCCTCACTAATAGGGTGCGATACCCACAACTTTATCCTCATGCAGGATGCATCCTTCTACTACGCTGGATGCAGCCTTATACTATGCAGGATGCGGAACTCAATATGCCTGCCTTATAAGCAACATCCCCCGCATTCCCAACTGCTCCAGACTTATATGTCATGTTCTCAGGGGACGTGACATGACTCACATACCTCCTATAAATAAAGGTCCACACCTTAATATAGAGACAAATTCTACAATACCTGGAGAAGCCTTATTAAATTCTCTCTACACAACCTCAACATATAGCTTGGGGGCTACACACCTACATCGTAGTCAAATCTATGGCACTCCCGGAACCGCTACAGTCATGTACTCTCCTTTATTCTCATACTTGTACGCCTCTTTAGGCTTAATTATATTGTACAATACAACACATATAATAAGAATGGAGCAACACGGTGGACGTAGGCCTATTTTTGAGGCTGAACCACTCTATATCTTGTCTTCTCTCTCTTTTTACTAATTCTATCTGTTTATTATAATTTAAACTTGATTTTATGGTACGATAACGTCTAATGGACGATTTCTAATATCATCACCTTCCTTCATTTTGAACATGCAGTGTGTACAAAAAATTCATCTAATAAAAAAACACCATAAATATCTAAAAGCAAAAGATAAATAAATAATTTTTGAGAAGGAAAAAATAGACTTGAGAGAGGAGGGTCAGAGACAAATAACACATATCTAAGGTTTTCCCTTACTAAGAGAGACAATCAATGCCTTCTTAAAACTGAAAAAAATGGAAGGGGAATCCAGCCAGAGCACCGAAGTCAAAGTTAAGATTGTGAAGCTGTAAAATCACCTCGACCATCTCTACGACAACCATGTCGTAGTCCAAACCCAGTTCAACTATTTAACTCATAGGGTCCTCATGCTAGAGGTCGCGGCCTCATCCAATGTGGGTGTGTCTCCCAGGTTCATTGACTAAACAACCTTCGCTGCTGCGGCAGTGCCAGAACTTACATTCGCGAAAGAGGACAGCAGGAGCGAGAACAGGAAAGCAGAGAAGGCAGAAGAGAGAATTGCTCTAGGGCTTACATTCAATTGGCCTTCCTAATTTAAGAAATCTTTGAGTCCATAAAATAGGACAAGCTACTAAGGTGGATAGAGAAGATTAAATCTTTACCTCACAAGAGGAACAAAGCCAAATGATGCAAATTCCATCTGGACCACGACCATGACACTGAGTAATGCTATGAACTGAAGGATGAAATTGAAAGGTTGATTGTGCAAGGGATGTTGCAGAGGTTCCTCAGAGATGTTTAAGGGATGCAGCCTAGTCTGACAGGCCACATGCTCATTCTTCATGCTTATGTTTTATATTTCATCTATTTCTATTTTAGAGTGAAACTCTTCTAACACTCTATTAAATTAAACTTTATATTTTCCTTACAAAGTCACACACACACACACACACACACACACACATATATATATATATATATATATATATATATATGAAATCCAGTTCACTCTTATAGTGCCATGTTTTGATTCCCATTTCCATGAAATATTATCTTATAAAAGACTATTTTATCTTAAATAGATCTCGATTCGAGATAATGTGTTAGATCGAGAATAACAATATCTAAATGGATCCACAACTCCCGTCAAGACGCCTAATTATCTGAAAGTAAATGATAATATAAAATGGTGAAAGCAACTATTGAGAGCAACTATCTAGATTGGTCCGCGACATCACTTATAGGGATCATATTCCTACATATTATGACTGCATTATGGATAGCATTTATCAAAAATTTGTGGGTGGCTTTATATATATCAATCTAGGGATGGCTTTATATATATCAATAGTTGTGGGTGGCTTAATAACATAACTCAACCTGGGGAGGCTTGATAGTATCCCATATATCAGCTGTGGGCGGCTCAATAACATAACCCAGCCTGGGGAGGCTTGGTAGTATCCCATATATCAGCTGTGGGTGGCTTAATAACATAACCCAGACTCGGGAGGCTTGATAGTATCCCATATATCAGTTGTGGGTGGCTTAATAATATAACCCACCCTGGGGAGGCTTGATAGTATCCTATATATTAGATGTGGGTGTCTTAATAACATAACCCAGCCTGGGGAAGCTTGATAGTATCCCATATATGTTCAGAAGGATGGCTTTTAAGAAGATAAAAGGCATATTCCATGAAAGGCAATCGAAGCAACTAAAGGATACTGTTTTTATGTAAACACAAAGCATGCCAAAGTTATAGGAGGGATTAAAGATACCGCAGCCTTATCAGTATGGCTACGGCCATTAAGGTAATTCATTCAGAAGATGCGGCTGATAATGACCATACATGATTGTTAACCTATCGCAGTTATGCTCAAGAAAATAGGTGACAGCTCAAGAAACTTGAGTATAAACTTGATTAGGATCCAATTATAAAGCTATGCATAGGGTATTCAAACATTCAAAGATGTCGTGGCTCTGTTCAAGAAACATATTTCTGTGACTACAAAAATTAAAGGGAAAGTCCCTAGGAGAAGAAATTTGGCCGCAACCTGTGTGAAGAAACCATTTATGCTATGGTGTTGCGACCTTAATCTATTAGTTAATATTCAATCAAGTAAGCAGGCAAGAAATTAAGTTTTGAAGAATCGGAAGTATAGAATATGCAAAAGTGGCTGCAACCTTGATAATAAAGTTAGAAGCCAAAAATCTTGGCAAAGAAGAATGTTGAGATTACAGAAAAAAGGTCGCAGTCATTTAAAGAGGAAACAAAAAGATAAAGAGGGACAAAACCCTAAGATTCAGCATCGTCAACTTCATCTCCCTATGCAACTATCATGGTCTCTTTATCAGTTGTCGCTGGCTTAGCCTATGCCCTCAACCTTGATCTTTCGTTTGTCGTGGCCTTTATCTCAGCCAAGCACAGCTGATGCTCAGCATCACCAAGACCCCAGGAAAGAATTGTCTCTTTAGAGTCTGGGAAGTTCTTTATAACTATATGCTTGAGCTCTTGGTGCCCGTAGAGGTAGGCTCTATTGTTGATGAGGTAGAAGTTCTTGGAGACCTTGAATGACTCCACAGTGATGTCAATGGGCAACTGAAGGGATACAACATGGTCTCCCTCCATTTTCTTAATTACCGCGGAATGGGCTTCGGCATCGTTGGCATCCTTGGTCTCTAACTCCTCGTACTTCTTTTAAAGAAGTCTAAGCTTGCTATTGGAAAATTCTACAGCTTGTGCATCTTCCATAGTCTAATATTGGAAGACCTTGAGGGATTCTACAGCTTACTTAAAATTTTCCTCAGCCTCCTCCTTGGCTTTGACAAAAGCTTCAAGGTTCATCTGAGCTTCCTGAAGAGCCGCGATAGCAAACTTCTTGCCAGCTTCAAATGAATTCCTTGTACTTTCTAGGTTAGCGACATGTACCCTCTCCGCAACCTCTTTTAGCTTGGACAAGGCCTTATACTTCCTATTCTTAGAAATCATGATGTTCGCGGCCTACAAAAAGAGAAGTTAGGAGCAAGATACGACATGTAAAAATAGAGCTGAGAAGGTACTTGCACTTACCCAAAAAACACTGTGGAGACCATAATCCTCTAAGTCATTTTGGTCTTCATCCACGAGTCTATCAAGGTCTGCGGCACCTGGGACCTTCTTCATCCAGCGGGCAGCCCTTGCGATCGTGTCCCAAGAGGATTCAGGGTTGGGCTGCCTAAGCTGTGGCCACAGACGACCATTAAAATCAATGCTGGTGCGGCATTAAGGAGGCGTCGGGTTGGCATTTATTACGATAATTGATGGTGGTGGGGGAGAATTTGAATTGATAGGGGAATCATACGCTGACATCAATCCTGTTGTTGCTAGATTGGCCCCAATGTCATCGTCAAAAGTACCCTCAGGTTTTTCGTGAGGATCCTCCTCAACTAGGAGTTGGGGTGCGATAGGGATTGTTTGTTCCGTAACCTGTTTTTGGTCACTTGAAGGGATCGCGACAGGGACCTTAGTCTTGGACCTTTTCCAGTTCCTCTTCCTAGCAATGTTGTTAAGGACAGTTGCGTCCTCATCCATCTCTTCCAGTTGGGAAGCCAAGAGCTCCCTATCAACTTCCTCACCTGAAAGAACAAATGTAACAGTAAAAATATGGTTTAAAAATAATAACCGCGGAATAATTTTTTGATAGAATTACTACCTTCTGCTACCATCTCCCTCGAAATAGATTTGTTGGGGGAAATATCATGCTTCAAATATAGAGGCAGAATTTACTAGTATGTTGAACTTCTTCTCCCTAGCAGGAACTGCCATGGCCTTGGCAACCCTTTCTTCTTGCCGCTTCCTCAACTGCAAGTTGTCAAGAACTATAGAAAAATTCAAAGGTTGGTATGAAAGTAAGGTAGAGAATAGTATGCAACTATAAAGGGGGGCACGACTATAATTGACAAAGTACCTAGTTTGGAAGGACACCCCCACGTCCACGGTATCCTAAATGATCTCTCCCTCTCACTCTCTTCAGGGTGGATCTCCCACCTCTCTCCAAAAATGTAGAAGTATTTTCCCTTCCAATTCTTTACACTGGTAGGCCTCCCAGAGTAAAGGGTATCATTCGTACTTTGAACTGAGAAGTAGTAGTACCCCGTAAACTTTACGAAATTTTCCTTAGGGAGGTAAAAGTGGAAAAACTTCACGGGAGTAATATCTCTCTTGAATTTATTTTCCCATAATAGGATAGCTGCGAGAATGGACCTTTAGTCATTCGGATCTAATTGTCCTGGGGCTAACCTCATTGTCTGGAAAATTATCCTAGTGGGAACAGGGACAAGCAGTCGTAGCCCATAAATGAAGGCGTGTAAGGGGAAGCAGATCCCATCATCAGCAAGCGTCGTTCATGGTCTTTGTTACACGGCAGGTGCTGAGCACATCGAGTTCTCAGGAAATTCAAAGGACTCAGCTACCTGATCAACCCATTCTTAGGTCATCATGTCGCGGATGATAAGTGCAGTAAGAGGTCTCTTAGCCTTCCTAAAATTTTCCAGTAGGTTCTTCCCTAACGTTAGATGCACCCCCTGTCGTGGTATTATTGTCTATGTCCATTGGTTGGTTACTAGAATTGGCCTCTTCCTCCATAACCGCAGAATCTGAGTCTAGTACCATGCAATTGGGGCAATCCTTTAGTTGGCAAGGCCCTACTAACTTCAAAGGAGGAACTGAAGGAAGTTCAGGAGGAGAGGCTCCAAAATGTTTTTCCCAAAAGCCTCTCGAAAATTTGTCTAGGGCAAAGTTCATATGGCTATAGGAGTACCTAAAAGGCAGAGAGTCCGCAGTTAGGTGCCGCAGCCAGTATGGTATTAAGGCCTCTCAGAGGCTGCGACACTAGAATAAGAGCTAAATATAAATTCTAGCAATATTGGATTAGTACAAGAGTTAGGTTTTAAAAACCCTAGAAGTTAATTATCACCGCGGTATGTTGTTTTGGGGGAAGGTTTTTTTTTCTCACATGTGGTAGTCACTAAACTATGGGCTAAACTGTCGTGGACTCTAATCTGAGAACCAATAGTTACTACAGGATGCAGCCTTTATTTAATGCTAGTAGCAACCCCTATTAACTTCATTCCACAGATGTTTCTTAAACTATTAGGAGGTTATATTCACTTTGAGCAGCCCTAATTTACTAAAGGGATTATGTCACTATGCGGCTACGCACTCAAACAGGTTAGTATTTATTCTAGAAAAGTTCAAAGATAAAAAACCCTATAATACGAAGAGCCCCTCTCAAGAACGTCAAGAACGAGATCCATTACCTAGTTCAAATTTAAACAACTACGTATTATCATATGGGTTCCATCAGTGGGGAAGTCGGTAGAAACAAACACGATTGCAAACCTATTTCTATCATGTGAAGATTTAATTGAAGGGTCAAGAGCAATTGTATTCATATAAACATATAAGAATTTAGTTTAGAACAGATATGCGAGTCTAATTCTCAGAAAAATCCCAGTTATCATGATTTACAACATGAAGTTCCTATCGATTAGATGGAGTTTTGGAATGAAAATCAAAGCAGATACTTAAAGAGAGTGAAAATAGTTAGGAAATTAGCTGGAAACAAAGAAACTGATGGTGCTCAGCCTCAGAACCACCACACGCAGCTGTCAAAAGTCACCGAAAAAAGCAAGAGGAAGAACGAACAAAGTTTGGCTATTGATGTTCCCTCAAAGATTGGTAAAACGTAATAAAGCCCACATCCGGAACAATTTATATAAGGGGGCGCGGGAAGATGAAGCGTCTCCTTGGAAGTATCGCGGCACCTTGAGAGTACTGGACTACTCAGCCGCAACCCCAATCGCAAATCTCTTGGCACTAAAACTCGGGGTCTTATTGATAGTACTAATATAGCACCCTATCGCGGATGTTACTCTGGCATGCCGAAGCTTATACGCCACGACCCTACTCAGAACAGGGTGCAACCCTACTCAGCATAGGGTGCGACCTTATTCAGCACAGTATGACACCCACAGTTTTGGTCATTCATACATGCTGCTACCTTATATTATACAGGGTGCGACACCCACATCTCTAGTCTCACTAACAGGGTGCGGCACCCACATCTTTAGCCTCATGTAGGATGCAACCTTCTGCTATGCTGGATGCAGCCTTATACTATGCAGGATGCGACACTCAATATGCCTGCCTTACAGGCGACATCCCCCTCATTCACAGCTGCTCCAGACTTATATGTCACGTGCTCAAGGCACGTCACCAGGGGTGGCAATTCGGGTTAGTCATGTCATTTTCGGTTCGTGATGATTTTGCTTTTATTATAAGTTTTAGGTAATCTTAAATCTATACAAGCTAATCATGTCATATTCGGGTCATGTTCGGGTTATTACCATAAACGGGTTATCGTGTCAAAAATTGCCAGCCCTACGTGACACGACTCACATACCTCCTATAAATAAAGTTCCACACCTCGAGATAGAGACAGATTCTACAATACTTGGCGAAGCCTTGCTAAATTCTCTCTACACAACCTCAACATACAGCTTGGGGGCTACTCACCTACGTCGTAGTCATATCTTCGGCACTCCCGAAACCGCTACAGTCATGTACTCTCCTTTATTCTCATACTTATACACCTCTTTAGGCTTGATTATATTGTACAATGCAACGCACATAATAAGAATGAAGCAATACAGTGGACGTAGGCCTATTTTTTTAGGCTGAACCACTCTATATCTTTTCTTCTTTCTCTTTTTACTAATTCTATCCGTTTATTATAATTTACACTTGATGTGTTGGTACGAGAACGACTAATGGAAGATTTCTCGTATCATCACCTTCCTTCATTTTGAACATCGAGTGTGTACAAAAAAAACATCCAATAAAAAAACACCATAAATATCTAAAAACAAAAGGTAAATAAATAATATTTGAGAAGGAAAAAACAGACTTGAGAGAGGAGGGTGGGAGACAAATAACACATATTTAACGTTTGCCCATACCAAGAGAGACAACCAATGCCTTCTTAAAACTGCCAAAAAGTAGACTGCCATAAAAATTAATAGAAATCCCAAAAAAATATAACTATAGTGGCTTATTATGCTTTATAAGGAGTTTTTGGGCCTTATTATCACAGAAAGTCAAGGCTGTTAAGGATTGAAATCGAAAATTATAGAAGAAAGTTGAGAAACACTCATAGTTTAAACATACACAGATTATTGAAACCTAAATTACAAAATGAAGCATAAAGAGAACAAAATAGAGCATACATAGGGATTTTGGGGGAGAGAAACACACTTATTTCACATCTAAGTTCAAAATAACATAGATATAGAGCCCTATCATCAATGCATCCGGTAACGACAACATCTGGCACGTGTTTGAAATAGGTATATACTCCTCCTTCCGAAGTAATTGATTTAAAAAAATGTGTTTGATTTCTTGCTGAAAAAATGCGTTTGATTTAAGCGATTTAGACTGTGGAGGTTTCCCATAATTGTTGGTGGTGGTGTTAGATTTGGGGTTTTCATAGTTTTTTTTGTTATGAAGTACTGCAGGAGCTACTCTAACTGTTTGGATCAAACAATCTAAACCTAATTTTGAAGTAGAATCTTTGTGGATTTATGGCACATAAGGTAGGGTTTTGAAGTGGCATACAACACAAAAAGTCTTATCGTAGGCGGATCCGGATGGGGAGTAAGCGTGGTGTATTCTCTGAGGTGGGTTTTAAGGCCAAAGGTTTTGAAGTGGATTCGAACGTGGATGGAGGAATGGAGGTCGCATGGGGTTTCGGCGAGGTAGGGATGGGGAGTGAGGTGTCAGAGATACAAAGACCGAGTGTAGTGTAGTTGTTAGCTCCAGTTATAAAGGCGTTTCGAAAACGTGATATGTCTCCGGTGGAGGAGTGGGTGGGTGGATGAGATTTTTTTCATTGATGCATTTGTGAGAGAAGAAGATATGGGTAATGAGGTAACCGAGGCAGGACAAAAGTAAACTAGGAGGCGTGTGTTTGGGGACATGATGAAAATTTCTATTATACCCTTCTTTTTGAATTTTGAAAAAAAGGGGTGAACAAATTAGAGTGTGTCAAATGAGGGGGGAACCCAAAAATTTCAAGGGTAAAATAGAGAGTGCAAAAAAGACTAATCTAGATGACATTATTGTTATATCTTATGACATACATAAGTTTTATACTTTATTATATATATACACACACACACACACATACACAAACATAGTGACCCATCTAGAATCCAACATGCATACCGCCTATTAAACTATAGGTGCACCCTAGACAGGTGCGGGCAAGGCCTGCCAATACAAGGGCATGGGTTGAAATACCACAAGAATGACCCCTTATACATTCGTATCAAAATAACGTAGTTTTGACCTTTGTGTCATAACTTACCCCCAATTATGAATCTGATCTTCCATTAACGGTTTCCCAACCTCCGGATAGATACAGAAACATCTCCAGATCATTATTAAAATGTTCCAAATCACAATCTAATAATAAAAGGTCATAATTTTACAAAGATTTATCAATATAAGGCTTAAATCATCATTTTGGGCATGTATTTAATGAGTGTCATTAATATATTCAAGTTTCAGTAATAATATGCATTTTCATTATCAAAATCTATTCTAAATACATAAATCATCATAATAAATCAGTATTTAATTGCACAAAATCTAATCATTAACACAATTAACATCAGATTTATGTCAGATTTAAACAGGTCTTAATAATTAATTACATTAAATGAAGATACACCATAATTATTCAACATATTAGAACCTAGCACGTTTCTAACCCTAAATCACTCATTACCACAACTTAAACATAAATAAATTACATATTAAGCACAAATAAAGAGATGTATTAACATGTTAATAAAGGTTAAAGTAACTATCTTGAGTATCCCTTATGATCTCATAGTTTTTACCAAAAGCCCTCATTAGTTCTCCTAAATCTCCTTTACTTTTAGAGTTTGTGACTTAGCTTTATGTAAATGACTTAATTATATTTAATACTCCTATGAAACCCCTAATCTCACGATCCCAGAACGGCCTAATTTTAGCCTCCCATACGACCTCAAAATACTAGATACACCCACAACTTAACCCAAAGGTATACCTACCATTACGACCGAATATACACAATAATAATCATCTTGAGGCCTTTTTACAATGCTATAATCTAATACAATTGATAATACCTCACAACGTAAAATAAAATACATGTATCAAATATTTTATGAGGTAACCGCACATAATTAATTTCACGAATTATTTAATTTATAACAATAGTCTAGATGTCACATCACATGAAAATTTAAATGTCACATAAATTATGAAGATGTTATTACAGTCTCACATAATAAATAATAGTTAAAATTTAATAATTCATGCATAATTAATAGCAAATATTAGTAAATTAGGAATCTTATATCACAATAACATATGTTAGTAGATCTATGTGTACTTTGTCAACCTCAGGTGACTCTTCGTATCTCGCTTCCATTCACCATGGGATCTATGTACCAATCGAACTCATGTGATTTTTCTTTGATGAAGGGTCTCTCACCTTCTCTATAGAAAATACTGGCACTATAACACCCGTGCCAGATATTTGTACTTCAGTCCTACTAATTTGTATGCCCTTAGACCATGAACTGTATATATATTATGAATGGACTTTGAATTGGACTTATCCTTATAGCCTTTGTGGAATTTAAATTGGAGATTTAATGGCCCAAAGTTGTTATATATAAATTTGGTTGTCATTCAAATGATAAGGGTCATGTCATTCGAATGAAGTTCAAATGACCTTATAACAATAAAGATATGTTCGATTTCAATCATTCTCTGGAATCTCGTTATAACACCCTCGTTCGAATGAGGGGCGTTGCCATTCAAATGATGGGTAGTTACCTCTTCGACGATCTATTGTATTTTTCCTTTTAAGCCAAGTTTTACCCTCGTTAGATCCCTCGTTGGAGCTATCGTTCAAACGAGAGGGGATCTCGTTCGAAAGAGGTCCAGGTCATTTGAACGACCAGACAAAATCAAACTTTTCTACACATTTTAATCTGTGGTCATGATGTGGGCATTGGATTTGCTAAGTTATTGAGCTTTTATAGGCTCGGACCAAAATATGGATTTAATACTTGGTTATTGGGTTAAGCGTTGGTGTGTTTAAATAGACGTGAGATGGTGGAAGAGTCCATTTACATCAATTATTAGATTTATCCCTCTCTCTTTAAAGCTACATTCTTCTATTCCTCACCCATTTCCACCATTTTATAAGGTTTCCCCTTCCACCCCAAGTATTTTCAATATATTCCAAGGTTAAAAACACCCATATCAAGCCTAATTGAAGAAGAAGTTGGGTAAAGAAAGCCATTGTTGGAGCTCTCTTGAAGAAATCAGAGCTTTCTTGGAGCTTTGGAGTTTTTAGGAGCTTTAAAGTCATCCTCTTAATTTCTCCTCTTCAAATCCAACGTAGGGTTTTCTTTTATGTGTTTTCAAGATTAAAACCTACTAGGATGCACGAGAGAAGGGTTTATTTTGAAAAAATATTTTGTAGCATGTTTATTTAAAGGTTTTCTTGCAAAAATGGGATTTTTGAGAAAACTAAGTTAAAATGAATTTTGATGAACATATGGTATTTTAATCTTCTAAAAATGAGAAAATAAGCATGAATATATATCCCCGTGTTAATATCATGTTTACTGGCATATTTAAGGGGTTTTTAGGCTTAAAATCCTCAAAAAAATGTTTAACATACAGTAGTATGTTAAATAAGGACTTATGGACGTGATATGTGGAATTAAAAAAGGATTTCTTAATGAAATAAATAAGTTGAAAAAAAAACGATCCCTAAGTATCTTATATAATCATGGTAAAATAAAGAAGAAATGATATTTAATACAACATTTGGGTGTGAGCGCAAAACTGGATATTTTGCAAAAATGGTAATTATGGTGTTGAAAATGTTTCTTGAAAAGAAATATAACGAAATTGGATTTTCTTAGAGAAAAAGGGTAATGTATGATTTTCGACATAAAATCATAAAAGGTTATTTTCGAATGTAAAATGACGATTTATATTGCCATGATGAACGAAATGTGTTTTTCATAAGGTGTCGATAAATGAAGGGTAAAAAGGTAATTTTGATAAAAAAAAATTATAGGGTCCTAGCGATTGGACTTGCTCATTTGATCTTATCGATCGGTTTTGTGAAAAACAGATAAATTAATGAAATGGCATGAAAATAGTGAAAGTGGATGAATAATGTGAACATTGGGAAAAATGTTAAAACATATTAATATGAACTCGAATGAGATTTAAAAATAATTAAGAAGGGCTCGGAGCCATAGGGTGAAAGACCCAAAATCACTATCAAGAGCATATGATAGCATAGTTGGTGGTGTAGAGCCCGTTAAAGTACGCAGATAATTGTAGGATTCCTATAAATGATAATTGGAAGGAAAATGGGCTTGGTTGTGCTTAATGAATGTAAATAAGACAACCTAATGAATGGTATAAATTGGAGACTAAAGAATCAAAATGTGATAAAATAGTCTCTAGACCCGGTAGAGGGTGGCATAAGATAGTTAGGTGTGTGTATGAGCACATCGCTCGAGTGAATTCATAGTAATTATATTAATGCTAGTTAATTAACAAATATTTTGAGAATTGTTAAATGCATATTATATGTATAGTATATTTATATAAAATGTATAGCTTACTAATTTCCACCCAACTGAGATTTCTCTCACCCCCTCTTTTTATCTTAAAATCCCCACCTCACCCTAGATGCATCTAGTAGTGGAGTTGGCAAGGACGCCGATAAGGCCCCTCCGGGTAATAATAGTCGTTAGAAGCCGTGTCATTATTTTAGGACTTTCCATTTGAAACATTGGATTTGAAACATTTTAAGTCATTTATTCGGGTCCTTGGACAAGTGATGTAATAATATAGGGATAATCATGACTTATTTCTTATTTACTAAGCATTGATGGATTCAACGATTTGTCATAAATAAGCCTTGTTAATCAACCTAATTACTTAAGTGATCACTTGTTTATCGAATTAAAATCGGTAATTTAGTCCTTATAAATTAATACAATTAAAGGATTTTCCTTAAATAATAGAATTAGACTTTCATCCTCCCCCTGTAACTCCTTTACTTAGGTCGGGTTGACCCGACGGTGATCTAAATTTGGGTTGGGACATTACAAATGGTATCAGAGCAATAGAATTATCGGGTATGATGGAGTGTTTACTCTTTCTTAGTACACTTCTTTATACGCTTCCGTTATACTTACCACTTTTGTTCCTATTGAAGTTAATCATTTTTGCTATCTCTTTAATTTTCTTATGTATTGAACTCTCCTTCTTGTGTATATGAATACACGTTGTGGTGGGGCTAGTGGATTTGGGTGCAGTGATCTTAGACGTATGGAATAGTCCATGCGTCTGCTTGAAAATTCCCTCTTGTAGTAACATAGGTCTAACCGCAGTGGAATGGTTGAGATAACTACCTCAACCTCCATTTTGAAGGAGTTTAGGTGGATGCACGCACCCACCTTTAACAGGGCAGGTTGTAGAAGAGTGGCTTGATGAACTCACTCGAGTTATGGAGAATATTCAAATGCCAATTGGGAACAAAGTCAATACAAAGACATTTCAGCTCAGGGAGCAAGCATAACGTAGATGAAGTGCCTACTCTTCCAGTGTGGCTGAGATAATAGGATGGGACAGCTTCAAGTTCGCATTCCTAGACCAATACTTTCCCTAAGAATTTAAGGGTGCCAAGAAGGATAAATTCCTTCGTATTATTCAGGGAAAGATGTCATTGAATAAGTACTAGGTCAGATTTGGAATTTTCCACAAGTACATGGATGTAGTGTAAAAGGACGAGGCAAAATATACAAGGCTATTTCTCAAGGGCCTTAACCTCAGTATTCAGAGGATCATGGCTAGTTTGGATCTATCGAACTTCTGAACCATGATAAACAAGTACATCAGGATAGAGTTAGAGGTAGAGGATGGTAATCCATTATGTAGAAGAAGGAGAGGGATCCCAATGGATCCCAGGGCAGTAGTTACAAGAAGTCTAGGAGTGGGGCTCGAGGTTTCCTTATGATGTTGAAGGTCGCTATGGGGATTAGCTCCTTATCTACCCGGTGTACCAACAACCAGAGTCCTATGGCCCCTATTAAGAAGACTTGTTTTTCATGTGGGTCCCTGGGTCACTCCAAAATGGATTTCCAACACAGAGCTTCGGGTAATCAACAGGGCAGTTAGCAGATCGTTAACTATGCACTGGGCAGAAGATCTAGCTATACGAACCCCACCCAATAGCAGTAGTAGTTTCCCTTAAGGTATCATCAGTAGGTAAGGCATAGCATGGACGGTTCACATCCTAGTTAGGGTAAGAGAATCCGCAGACCCGGTTAGGTTCTCGATGGACAAAGTAGCAGGCTTAACCCTAGATGGGCCTATGCTATGTCATAATTTATAACACCTTCCGATGATCCCTCTGTAATGTAAGGTGTGATTCTTTTTTAGCACATGGTTAAAGGAACCATTTAATTCAGTCCCCAAATTCATTTATCTCGATCTCCTTAGCATTCAGTTGAGGATTAGACGTAAATTAATTTTTCCCTAATATCTTCATTGGACTTCTAATTGATGGAGGTGTAGTTTTTGATAGGGTATATTGTAATTGTGTGCTTATGGATGGAAAATATGTTCTGGAGTACGACTTGGTTCTCATGGGCATGGATGTGTTCGAGTTTATCCTCGGTATGGATTGGTTTCTGTGAGTTAATGCTACCCTCGAATGCCATCAACATAGCGTCTCATTATCTCTTTCAGATGGGTCTCACCATCATTTTAATAGGGAGGAGGAAATTGTTTATCCTTTCAAGTTTTCCACCATTCATGAGCATAAATGGTACTTAATTTAATTGAGCAGTATGGTGGTTCAGGATGAGACATACGATATCTTATTAGACTATCCAGCATTGAGGGAGTTTCTTGATGTGTTCTCGGGTGATCTTCTTATTTTACCTCCACACTAAGAGGTGGAGTTTCCTATAGAAGTGAATTTGGGTATCTCGCCTATCTCTATATCACCCACATGATGGATCCGGTGGAATTACATGATTTAAGAGTTAAATTATAGGAGTTGACCAACAAGGGATTCATTCACCCTAGTTTATCCCCTTGGGGTGCTCTAGTCTTCCTTGTTAAGAAAAAGAATAACTCCCTACGACTTTGCATCGATTACAGGCAGTTGAGCAAGGTAACAGTGAAGAATAAATACACTACGCTCAATATCAGTGATTTGTTCAAACAACTATATGGGGAAGGTATGTATTTGATGAATGACCTTCGGTTTGTGTAGACACCCCATTCTAATACCCCTAACCTCTCCTTATGTCCCTATCACCTCCCTTCACCATTACAAACCCAAGTCATGCCCCGGGTACTAACCTAAAGGCCATCGACCACTCCCAAGCTCCGTTTGAACAAAATTCAAACTCTTTAGCTCGAATGAGATTGAATTAATCTTTGAAAATAACTGAAACCCCTTTCTAACGGTCCATCCTGTGCACAATTTTGACTTACAATGTGGACGAACGACCCGTTTTCTCCCGAAACTCGATCAGAAGGCCACCATACGCTCCCAAGCTCTATTTGACAAATTAAACTATTCATCTCGATCCAGACTGAATGAATATTCTAAGGGAACTAAAACCCCTTTCCAACGGTCCTTCCCGTGCGCCATTCTGACTTACGGTACGGACGAACGATCCATTTTACTCCGAAATGTCACCAAACGCTTCCAGGCCCCGGTTGACCACAGTCAACTCCCCAAACCATGTCAAACTCTTTGGAATGTCAAAGTACATCTCCTAACCTTTCTAACGGTCTACCCCATGCGTGATTATGACTTACCAAGTGGACGAATGATTCGTTTGCGTCCGATGTTTCCTCGTCTAAAGGACCGATGAGATCTTTTAAGCCACATTTGACCCAAAGTCAACTCCCAAACCTGGGAGAAGTCCAAGTACTTTTGAAGGTATCTGAAATATATTTCCAATGGTTCACCCCGTACATGATTCGGATCAACGCTTCACCCTCTACGACCAATTTTCTGAAGGAACCTGAAAGACACTGCCAAACGGCAGGTTCCAAACCCTGCCTATTGGCAGTGTGCCTAAAAACACCTGCCGATTGGCAAGACCAGGGCTATGACGATCGACAATGCCCTGGTCCTATAAAAATTAGGTCCTAACCTCATTCAAAAGTAGAGGAAAATCAGAGATCCATCACTCCCAGGAAGTTCAGAAAACCCCTCTCGAAGTCAACATGATTTCCACATCCAAATCCCTTTCCAACCTTCAGCTTTCATCACTTTATTCATCAAACTTGGTGAATTAAGTACCCTCCATCATCACCCAAGTGCAAGGGCTACTCTCCAACATCCAAGATCAAGCTCAATATTTTCAAGAAGGTCAAACTTTCTCAACTCTCTCCTTAAATTCCCTTAAATTCGCATTAACTTGTTTTATTACTTAGAAATTTTATTCTCTTATCTCACATATCCTAATATACTTTTTATCTAGTATTATTGAACATCTCTTATTTTCATATAAATAAAACCCAAAAAATAAGAAAAAAGAGGATTTGTTCATAAATTCCAAACGGGAATTCTCACACTCTTTTCACACTTTTCTCATAACCAAAACACTTTTTTACACCCCCCCCCCCCCACACACACACACACACACACAAATAAGAGAAGTTACCGATTAGATTCATGTGGTAATTCCCACCCCTAATTTTGCATACGCACTATGTGGACTTTGATGCCTCTGTACGCTACGTAGGCGTCTCGAGGTAAAACTCGAGACTCGAGTCCTTTTCCTATTTTTTTCCTACTTTTTCCACATTCTTTAAACTTAACTCTCTTGGATTATATATATCTACATATAAATATATTTTTTCTTAGTGGCGTATTATTCCACATGCGTTATCATTCCCTTATAATGATCGACGCTAGGATAATCGCATAAATCCTATTTTCTAATATTATTTTTTAGGAACATTCCTATGGATGACTCGCTTTATCTCTTCCATGATACAAGTTGGTGATTCCTATCTTCGCTACGTATACACATGCACACACATCACGGGTAAATAAAAGAAAATAGCAACAACCCATGAGAGACCGTAAAGGCGAAATGGATGCCTAACACCTTCCAATTTCGTAACTTAGCCTACGAACCCTTTTTAAATCATTTTGGTTTCGTATGTATCAGTATGTCTTTATATGCCGTCCTTTGGGACGGCTCCATTTTCTTTTGTCTGTTTTGAGTAAAATAGACTGGCAACTCCATCTCTCAACATTTTTCACCTCATCAACGACGTCGGCCAAAGCGTTCCCAAGAGGGACGCGCTGGACCAAGGATCCTCTCCCGCCGTGAGGATCAGGGATGGCCAAAGTGGCGACTCCGCTGGGGAAATGTTTATTTTAAGGGCTAGACTCTATTTACATGGGTGTTATATTTTTTTATATTTTCCCCTATTCTGCATGTTCCCCTTTTACTTTTCATGTGTACCTCATGCTTATGCTTCTATTCACACACTTATAGAAAATTCTTCATGTACACTTCAAACCACGGGCAAAGAGATCACATATATCCCCATGTTGCACGCATCACCCATACTTGGTATACCACTGGTACTTATACTTTGCTCCCTGTTGGGCGTGATCAAGAAAGATACTCTCATACGATACTAATAAGAGAATCATGCATGATTCACACGATATCACCAAAGTGTAACACCCCGTATTTTTGTACATTTAATATATAATTAATTCGGGAATTTTAAATTACTGGTGTGTTGTAATTTTAATTGAATTAATTATGGCAATATATATATTTAAATATTAATCGGGGAGTGAATGGTTAATGTTTAGGGAAAATTTATTTACTAAGTGAATAGTAATAATTTAATTACGTCATTTCAGGTATTAATGACGGGGTATGCACTTATCCCACCCAGAAGTCGGTATAGACTAAATTGGGTGTGAGATAAGGATTTTTATAAATTAATTCGGATGTCAATTCTGAGTGCGCGATTGAGTCCGGATGGGTCGAGATAGTCAGAAAAGAGTACCCGGGGGTAGTAATTGGGTCTCGGGGTATTTTTGGGCATAGCCGGGCCCACACGGGGTGAGTTGGGCCACTTTAATTAAGCCCATTAGGTGAAAAACGGGATTTAGAGTTTTAACCTAAGTGAGGGATTAGGAAATCAGCAGCCATCACAGATCTAAGCCTAGGGCTTGAGAGGGAAATTGGGGGAAAGCTTAGCAAGAGCAATTGGGAGCCTTTGGAGCCAAATTAAAGGGTTAATTTGGGGGTGTTCTTCGTCAACTAATCTCTACAACAACGGAATCAGACCCTACGAACGATTCCAGGCAAGTGGTTAACTGTTTTGATTCTTAAAGCATGCTAATCAATTCATATCATAGTGATGTGTAAACCAAAATTCGTTTTTGGGTGTAAATGGGTACAAATTGGGTTTTTGTTTTTGAAACACTTGAATGAGATTCAAAGTAAGATTTAGATGGATGATTGATATCTGAATATGTATATATGATTTGAACGAAAATTTCAGAACATAAAAGAGTAGAAATTGAATCTGAAATTTGGGATTTAAAACAGATAGTTGAATTTTATGGAGAAAGACCCATTTCGAAAATTATGAGATAAGTAGAGAGGTTGATTATCTTAAGGTCTCTATGATGAATGGGATGTGGATTAACCATGTGTAGATGATGGGAGAATGTAATTAGAGGTTTAAATTCTGGTTTAGAAACCTTGAGATTCGTTAATGGTGGAAAACAGGGGAAAGAAGAGATGTAACGAAGGGGTCGATCGATCGATCGGGGGCATTGATCGATCGACGATGGGAAATTCTGGGCAGTTCGGCCTTGGGTGAAGTATAAGGGGGAATTAATTATAAAATAATTTCCATACAATTATTAGTGGTAGATAATTATGAAACAAATATTCCTAGCAATTATGGGAGAAAGTAATTGGGACTAGGATGAATTTATGTGGGGCATTTAACGGATGAATTTGAGAGACTTTATTCCAAAATAGTGAGGTACGGATCAAGTGAGTGAATCCGGGTATATTGGTCATGCGACCCCAAGGTAGTGAATTAAGTTTAGAGAAAAACTAATTAATTTTGAGTCGGGATATAGACTCGGGAAATATTAAGTTACGGGCCAAGTAAGTGAGTCCGGGGACAATGGTTGAGTGACACCAAGTTATTAAATTAATAAATGTGATAATCAATTTAATTAGAGTCGGATTATAGACTCGGGTAATATTAAATTAATAAGAGTGTTAATTAATTTAATTAAAGTCGGTTTGTAGACTCGGGTATGATTAAATTAATGGGTGGGATAATTAGTTTAATCAGGATCGGATTGTAGATTCGTGAAGGGTACTTATTAATTAAGGTGATAATTAATTATATTAGAGTCGGACCACAGACTCGAAATTTGGGTTGATTAATTAATTTGTTAGTTAATTTAATTAGAGTCGGGCGATAGACTCGGGGAGGTATTAAATTAAAATATGTGATAATTAATTTAAGGAGAGTCGGACCATAGACTCGGGAAGAGGATAAGTTATTAAGTGAGAAGATTAATTACATTGAGTCGGGCCACAGACTCAGAAAATTACAGGCAGTGTATGGGATTTTGAGTACATGGTAAAGCCGGGGTTATTAATATATATATATATATATATATATATATATACGGTGTAGTGGTAGTATATATATATACGTGTATGCATTGTGTGTGACATTAAATTTCAGGCAGTGTGCGGGAGTTTGAGTACACGGTAAAAACCGGGGTTCAAAATATATATATACGGGTAGTGATAGTATATATATATGTGTATATATTATGTGTGATAGTAAATATCAGTGACTAGATATTTATTCAATTTAAATACTCTAATGCTATCAAGGGAGGTTGCGCGATGTGGGTGAATCCCCTAGCTTGAGGAGTAGGGCGAGTATATCCCCATGTCATAGCGTCCGGTATATATGGGTGAGGGATTTATCTCACTTTCAGGGAAGGAATATGACCGCCTCCACTTCGTTATATTTTGGTCCAAGTTGGTGAGCGATTCTAACTTGGGGAAACTAGGTTTTGCGAGCACACCTAGTGAGATAGCATTCTAGAGGGAATCATCCGATGAGGGTAAACTCGAAAGGATGGATACACGTATGATATATGTGTGGATGTTAGTAAAGGTACGTATAATATGGTAGTAAATATTATATGTAGTTGATAATACAGTGTGTGATGTATTTACTTTATATAACTTGGGTTACAGTTATATGCAAATAATTAATGAGAAATTAATTAAGTTAATCATTTGTGGGAATAATACAGTGTGTGAAGTATTTACTTTATATAACTTGTTGACACGGTTATATGATATTATTTAAGAGGAATTAATTAAGTTAATTGTGAAATAACTTATAATTCAAGAATCATTATACTCGGGTTAGAGTAGTATGGCAAGGGAAGGTTATACTAGGACTAGTTGGACGGGGTAGTACAACTAGGTGTGGTTAAGATAACCGGTAGGTGTGCACAATAGTGGAGGGGTGAGAATGTCCACAAGGGAGTGCGACACTAACTTAAATATGAAGCGCATTCATGCATTTTAAATTACTGCAGCTAATTCACTTGCTAAATAATTTCAAATTTTTTTGGGTTCTAACCCTTGCTATACTATTTTCAAAACCTTTTAGGTGTCCAGCCACAGGGACGCCAGGATTGATATTCTATTCCAGGGACACGGAGCTGCGGCATTTGTGGATGCTAGCAGGAGTTTGAATTAGACGCATCATTCATTCATTCCTAGACTAGAAATCTTGTATCAGTTTCAGTTTTATTTAGGGCTTGTCGCCCAGACTTCTAGGTACAGTTTTCAGGTGTAATTTATTCAGGTGTTGTATATTTGTATTGGGTTATTTATTTGGTGGCCGGTGATTTATTCGGCAAGTTGTGTAATTATTATTCTATTTACTTTCATTCAGTTGTGTGAATGGTTTATATTTTAATTCCGCATGTCTTGTTTTGGTTTAATTAAAAAGTTAAAATTGGCACCAACTTTTGGAATACTAGGTGGTTAGTAAGTTTTGAAAAGTTTTCGACAGTGATGCTAAGGATGATCCAACTGGGATTCCTGTTTTAATTTGGTATAGGACTGATCACCCGATATTTTATTAGGCGGGGTGTCACACAAAGAGCATTGTGATTAATCAAATTTTGTCCAGTAACTGAAGGGTCACTTCGTGACGGGCGCTGGTCCGGCATGGTGCAATTTTCCTAAGCGATATGACTCTCACATTCCATTGGCCAAGTACTTTTGACGTCTATCGAATGGTTCTCTGTCATCGTACCGATTGACCGAAGTCATGACGGGAGGTATATCGCAAGGAACTTGTCCACGTACATCGAGTATATCAAATTCCCTCTCACTCGTACCGTCCCCACGAGGTATATAGTGAGGCAATTCACGTACACTCAGGTATATCAAATGGCTTGTCCACACGTACCGATTTCCCTCAAAAGAAAGACGTATATCATGGAAGCCATGCCAAAGGAGAGAACCCATTCCGATTCATCCAACCAAGCTCCATACCCGCATATAGGTGTCAAGCCTAGGACACACATATTAGATTATCGATTTTGACCCGAAACTCTGCCAAAATTCTGGGTCAGCTTATCGCCCAAATTTTTGAGCATTTTTAAAATGGGACCGTACCCGTGAGCCTGGTTACAAGTCCAGCCATAGCTTTACATATGTTACAAACCCAACTTTTCCAGGCTTGGGCCCCATCCGGCATTTCATTTTGCATTTAGAAGAATTTAACACAAGTGAGAACATAATAATAATAATAATAATAATAATAATAATAATAATAATAATAATAATAATAATAATAATAATAATAATAATAATAATAATAATAATAATAATAATAATAATAATAATAATAATAATAATAATAATAATAATAATAATAATAATAATAATAATAATAATAATAATAATAATAATAATAATAATAATCATGCTGAGACCCGTCTCCAAAATACTCCTCCCTTCTTTATCAAGAATCTAAAAAAATATTTCTCCCTTTTCATCAAAAATCCAAAAATATTTCTCCTTTCTTTACCAAAAATCCAAAAAAAAAAATTTCAATCTCAAAAAGAAAAAAAATGTTAAAAATATCTTCTTTCTTTCTTTTTAAAAATAAATCCCGTTTTACGCCTTCTCAGGTCGATCGCAAGTCCTTGGCCTAGCTCCTTATTGTCTTCGATCTTCAGTCAATTCACCCCAAAGTTCCATTTGTTCCCCTTCTACCTCTTTCGAGTCTGGTATTCATCCACTTTCTATGGAGAACACAGATCAAGTACCAGTTGCATAGCCAGATTTGATGGTAGTCTTACCTCAGCTCGTGTCCAAGATTGACAACCTTCAGACTGAGGTTCGAGAGATGCAACGAAACCAGGTTCTTATTCCTCAAGAGCCCAAGGTCTTATTACCTGGCTCTATGGGTCCACCCGAGCCTATCTGGGTTCCCGAAGAGTATAAGCACGCTTCATATGCCCCTCCTGTTAATGGGCCGCCGCCTGCCCAGCTTCCTATGCCAAACCTTGCCCAACCTTGGGCTAAATTACCTGTGATCGTTGATCCAAAAGAGGAAGAATTGAACAAGGTCAAAGAAGATCTCAAGATGCTAATTAAGAAGTTCGACCAATTCCGAATCTTCGGAAATTACATGGACTACACCCACATGTCTCCTTATCCGAAGGCAAGGTTACCCGATAAGTTCAAGATGCTGAATATTGAGAAATTCAGAGGGAGTGGACCCCCGATTATTCATTTTAGCATTTATCACCATTATATGACTCCCTTAGGGGATTCTGAAGAACTGATGGCCCAATTGTTTCAGCAAACTCTGAAGGATAGCGCTCTCCGATGGTTTTTGTGTCTCGAGGAGTCCAAAATTCGTAGCTGGGAGGATGTAGCCCGAGAATTCATATCATAGTACAAATATAACAAAGAGCTTGAGGTCACCCGCTGAGATTTAGAGATGCTCAAATAGAACTCTGGGGAATCAGTTAGTAACTTCATAGCCCGATGAAGGGAAAAGGCTCTATGACCAATCGGCCATCCGAGGAAAAACAAGTCAAAAAAGTTAAGAAGAACTTCTTACCCCATGTCCGAGAAACCATGGGAGGACAATATTATCCCCAATTCTGAGCTCTCAGAGAAGGAGTAGAAATAAAGGAAGGTCTTGCTAAAATAGAGGTTGAACCAAAGAAAGTGTCCAGACAGTTCACTCCCAGAAAATATGACAAACCTGCCAGTGCGGTAGTCTCAACCATCAACAACATCTCTTAACCAACTACTTGGTGGGCACCAAAAAGTCATCTTGTACCATTTGAAAAGAATACACCGAGCTTCATGCTCCCCTCTCCAAGTTTTATCAAGCCATGTTAAGCAAAAACCTCATCAAACCCTTGGATCCCCGTCCATTGCTAAATCCACTTCCAAGAAAGTTCAAGGTAGATGCCCATTGCTCCTTTCACCAAACTGTTGGTCACACCATCGACCAATAATTTCACCTTCGAAACATAATCCAAGGTCTAATTGATAGGGGTACCATTTCCCCACTAGCCAATCCTAAGCAATACACTACTCACAACCCACTCCCAAATCATACCAATTCTATTTTCCTAGAAATGAACCCAGAATTTGATCCCTCAACTTAAATCACACCCATACACTCTCCCAAACATCTCCAAACTTGCCCATATTTCCTCCCACACCCTGTTAGCCTGGCTGATCAAGCACTGTCACTCCTTACCAGAGCATGCATCGCTATCTGTACCCATTCTGAAAATGGAAGTATGGAATTGTCAGAACTGTTAAACCAACTCCTATAGTTCGGGCTAAAATTGCCCTCACAGATGATCATTAATTGCCAAAGGTTCAGTACACTGTTCTTGGAAGCACGAAAATGGACCCGAGAGTCAGACAATTGGGTGGTACTAACCGATGAAGTCATCCTACGTGAAGTTGTCCAGATCATGGCACGATTATTCAGGCAAAACGACAATGCCGAGGGTGCAAGAACCAGCATTCCAATCCTTGAGATACATCACGGGTAAAATGATATGCTCCTATCAGGATTCCAAGTTGAGCCACTCCTACTCCCGACAGGGGATGATTTCAAAGAAAGGGTTTGTCCAGAATATGACCCTCATGGCAACATCAATGTGATTCAGATGTTCAGAAACATGCACTTCATGCCCGGACTGGGGCTAGGACAAGGACAATAAGGGATACTTGATCCCATTAAACTGAAGAAAGCTTTCCCTCCTTATGGTTTGGTCTAGCACAAAGACAGCGAGGGATACTTGATCCCTGTTCTACCTATTGAAATCTCACCTAACCGCAATGTTTACCCCATTTCTTCTTTTGTTGTCTATCCTTGCTCAAATGTAATCGAGACCTCCTTTGATGAGTTTCTCAATGTTGTTTTTTCTATTAATGAAATAAATGAAGATTTTGAGTATCTTGCTCTGCCTTACATTAATTGTTTAGATTCTAATCAAGATTTTGATGATGATGAATTCACAAATGAACAATTCTTAACTGATCTAAATAAGGTTAATAACAAATAACATAACTGCGTTCAAGTTAATGAAGAAGAGACTTTTATTATTAACCTCGGTTCTAGTAGCCAACTACACGAGATTAGGATTAGGGCTACCCTCGATGAGCATAAGTACACATTACTCGAAGAATTACTGAAGGAATTTATGGATGTCTTCGCATGGTCCTACTACGATATGCCCGACATTGATCCCGAAATATCTCAACATGAGATCCCAACTCTTCCAGATTACAAGCCAGTTAAATAAAAGTTGAGAAAGCTCCACATCGAATGGTCGCTCAAGGTCAAAGAAGAAGTGGTCAAATAGTTGAACGTGGGTTTCATTAGTGTGATCAAATATCCCACATGGTTAGCCAACACAAATTTCAGATGTGTGTAGACTACCGGGGCTTGAACAAAGCCTTTCCAAAGGACGATTATCCGTTTCCCAATATTAACATGATCGTGGACAACACATCTAGTTATTCTCTCAAGTCATTTGTCGACGGGTTTGTCGGATACAACCAAATCAAAATGCTCCGAGATCATAAAGAAACTGCGTTCATTACCCCATGGGGAACCTTTTGCTACACTGTTATTCCATTTGGTCTCAAGAATGCTGGGGCTACCTACCAAAGGGTTGCCACAACCATCCTGTATTATCTTATTCACAAAGAAGTCGAGGTCTATATGGATGATATAATTCTCAAATAAAAAACTAGAGAAGGTCATGTTCCCGCTCTTCAAAATTTCTTCGAAGGACTGCGACAGTATCAGATGAAACTCAATCCACAGAAATGTGTCTTCGGCGTTACAAAGGGAAAACTCTTAGGACTCATGGTCAGTGAAAAAGGGATAGAAGCAGATCGTGTCAAGCTAAAATCCATACTTGAGATGCCCCATCCCCGAACAGAGAAAGAGGTTTGAGGTTTCCTTGGGAAATTACAATACATAAATCGGTTCATCAGCCATCTCGCCTGCATCTGCGAACCAAATTTCAAACTCCTTCGAAAGGATTCAACCAAATTTTAGAACGAGGCCTGCTAGGAAGCCTTCGACCGAATCAAATAATTCCTTATCCAACCTCTGGTGCTCATGCCACCACAGCCTGGTCTCCCTTTACTCCTATACCTAACCATAACCGATACTGCAGCTAGGGCTTTACTAGCCCAATACCTTGAAGACTCCCGCAAAGAAAGAGCCAGATATTACGCCAGTCGCAAACTGGCTAGTTACGAAGTCAAATAAAATGCTTTGGAAAAAGCATGCGTCGCACTTGTTTGGGTCACCCAAAAGTCGGGACAATACATGGTTACCTTCCCCATTAAGCTTGTATCCCAAATGGACCCCATTAAGTACCTTCTTGAGAAACTCTCCTTATCCAGCCAAATGGTCGGATGGTTGATGCTCCTAGTCAATTTTGATATCGTGTATGTCACACAAAAATCCATGAAAGGAAGAGCCATCTCTGAATACCTCGTTGATTACCCCATAAAAGAGGCTGATGACTGGATATCCGAATTCCCAGATGAAAAAATCTTTTATGATGCTCGAGAAGACCTCCAATGGTAAATGTTCTTCGACGACGTGGCCAACAAAAAGGGATATGACATTAGGATACTTCTGATCGCCCGAGATAACTCCCACACTCCCATCGCCATCAAGTTGTATTTCCCCTACACTAACAACATGACTGAATACGAGGCGTGTACAATAGGCCTCAAAGTTTCTCTCAAGAAAGGAATCCAACACCTAGATGTCCATGGGGATTCTACCCTCATCATTGGTCAGGTGCTCAGAAAATGGAAAGTCAAGGACGAGAAACTCCAACCCTTCCATGCACACCTAGAAGAACTAGCCTCTAAATTCTAATATATCACCTTCCACTACCTACATCGAGCAAAAAATAACCTAACAGGTGACCTTTCTACCCTAGCCTCCATGATCGACATGTCCGAAAGAATAATAATGGCCCCCTTCCTGGTCCAAAAGTAAGATAAACCAACCCACTGCTACCACATTGAGCTCATTAATAAAGAAGATCTCAAGCTAGCCAACTGCTGGTATTATGATATCTGTCACTTCCTCAAGCATGGTATGTATCTCGAGGGTTCCAATAAGAAAGACCGAGTAACCCTATAAAGACTAACCGCCCAGTACATCATTTGTCATAAAGCACTATTTAAAGGAAACTTTGATGGAACCCATCTACACTACATTGCAGGGGCTGACATTTAAGAGGTGATGCAAAGAATACACAATGGGGAATGCGAACCCCACATGAACGGTCACGTGATTGCTAAGAAGATCATAAGATAAGGCTACTACTGAACCACCATGATCCAGGACTGCACTGCCTATGTTCGGAGATGCGTCAAATGCCAACAGTTCTCCAACCTTCAACACTTACCTTCATGATAATTATACAACATGACTTCTCGCTAGCCGTTCTCTGCCTGGGGCATCGACATCATAGGGAAGGTTACACCCAAGGCCTCTAATGGGCATGGGTTCATCCTGGTTTCCATTAATTAATTCACCAGATAGTAGAGGCTGAGTCATACGCAGTCCTGAATGCCAAGAAAGTAGCCAAATTCATCAAGAAAAACATCATCTGCCGATATGGGATCCCGTACGAGGTAGTGTCAGATAATGGGTTGCATTTCAAGGAAAGTGTCACAGAAGTGGTCAACGAGTATGGGATCCAGAGACGCAAATCTTCTCCCTACTTACCTCAAACCAATGGTGTAGTTGAAGCCACCAACAAGAACCTCAAAGCCATCATCAACAAAATGATCGAAAGCTGTCAAGATTGGGCCGACCGAATCCCATACGCTCTCTGGGGCTATCGAACCTCAATCCAAACCTCTACTGGTGCTACCCCTTACTCTCTAGTCTATGTCATGGAAGCAATCCTACCTGTGGAGCTATAAATACCCTCGTTACATGCCATGTTTGAAAGCAAGGTCGGTGAGGAGGACTGGCATAAAATCCACCTCGACGAGCTGTCACTCTTGGACAAAAGGAGATTAAAAGCGTTGTATCACATAAAAGGGTACCATCGTAGAATAACATGTTCATTCAATAAGAGAGTCAAGGACCGCGGTGTTGAAGAAAGGGATTTATCCCTCAAAGAAATAGTAGAGCCCATATGGGAACCCAGAGCGAAATTCAAGCCCAATTGGAGCAGAACATATATTGTCAAGAAGATCTTGTCTGGCGGTGCCGCCATGCTCACCGACTTAGACAGAGAAGATATATCTTGTCCAGTCAACCTGGATCGTCTCAAGAAATTTCACCCCTAGTCCAAAATCTCGGCACGCTACAACTCTTATCATATCCCTTATATTCTAAAAAAATATCTCTTCATTTCCCTCTACCAAGAACTACGTGGGCCTAATCCTCTGCAAAAATCATTCCCAGAAAAATTGAAATTTTTTGAAAAACCCCAGAGGTACGTAGACAGCTCATAGATCTCACATGAGCATGGCCCTTTATTTTTCACAAAAAACTATTTTTTTTTACCTCCGAGAATGACAGTCCATTCTAACATATATTTGAACAAAATGATTATGTATGCCTTAGCGATCGGTGTAGATAACTCAAAATACAAAATTCATCAAAATGAACAGTTGGATGATCAAAAACTTGTTTATATCACTAATAAGAAATTACAGTACAATTACATAAAGGAACGGATAAATCCCTTCCCCCCTACCTTCCTAAAAAGCCAAATAAAAAAACCAAACTTATTTCCCAGTACAAAATAAACTCTCTAGGAGTCCTACCCACATCTACCTGAGGAGCCCACTCCATCATCGTCATCATCTACATCCTGGGGTCCCCAAACTTCCCCTGCCTGAATAGAGTGTCACAGACGCTCCATGGACTGATAAGATCGAACCAACCTCAGAAAAACTACAACACCTCCCTCCACGGTATCAGATGAGGAAAGCAACCTTTGTCCAGTCTCCACTTCAAACATCTTGCTAACCAATCTCCTCCGCAACAACTTCATATAATACCCAGGGATATGCCAAACTCTTCCAACAGACTGAGAGGGACGGTACGACGAACATCGACTCTCCCACAAAGAGATAAGCCACATGCGCAAACGCTCTGCCAAATCTTCTATCGAAAAGAAGTCTAGTGTCTGAGGTGGCACGATCTTCTCCCAGCTAAATTGAAGTAGAACCCACCAAGGGAAATAAAAAGAGGTCTGTCTGAGACCTGCCAGATGGACATATGGGCATTCTCCCAGTTCCAGAATAAGTAGCAGTTGTCCCCACCAAGGTACTGACCAGTATAGATTTAGAGCCCCATGATCCATGAACCAGTTCTCCCAACTCTCAATATCCAGGCCAACACTGATGAAATGGCGTAAAAAGAAGTTGGGCACAACTGACAGAGGGTATTTCGGAGGAGTCACCAGGCGAAATCTTTCAGACAATCACATGAACAACATCACAGGGCTACCCCTCAGAAATTTAGAAGACCTTCTCGCCAAGCATCCAGGCCATTTAGATTCTCCGCCAATATCACCGTCGTAGGATTGTGACGGTAGGACATCCATAAAGTAATAGCTTCAAGTTGTGGGTCCACCAGCAGTTCCCCGATCACCAGCAGCAATTTTGAAACCAAGCCCAGAACGACGGCTTTGTTATATCCAGTATCACTAACCTCCTGCAAATGCACGGACTGTAACACCATTGGAAGGTAGATCATACCTCCAGCCACCAGTGGTCTGGCCACCGAGGGAGAGACACAGAGAAGTCCAACCAATAACTCCTGAGGAGAAAGACAAAATTCAGGCAGAGCCGCAGCAACACCGGGATTTGTCCCCAATATGACAGAAAATTCCTCATAAGTCAGATATACTTATTCCAAGCCAATGTGGAATATATGGTCTTTGGGGTACTAGAATTGTACCGCCGCCATCGGCATGTTCCACTATATGGGACGATTACGCCATAAAGAAACTCGATGCTTGTGTAAGCATCGTAGTTGACATTATAGGAGAACATCGCCTCCAAAGTCTCGTGGTAGTTGGCAAACTAAACACTACCAGGGAGAGCCATCTCACAGAACAAGAAAGTCAGGATGTGAGGGTGTGAGGAAAACACTCCACTCTTACCCCTCTTTTATACTTGAAAACCCCCACAAAGGACATAACCCCTGTAGAAATCGGATGAAATCCTGCCCGATAAGGTACCAAAGGCTGAAGAGAGTACCAATCAAAGCTTTGAATTGATGGGAGAAGACTGACCTACCGGTAGACAGGACAAGGTGCTTGTCGATCGGCAACCCCCTACTATTGGAAATTTTCCTTTTTCCTCTTTTACCAAAATTCAGAAAACTCAAAATAAATTGATATTCTCAACAGAATTTCAAAAATCCCTTCTTCATCTTTATATAAATTCTCATTTTGAATAAAATTTTCTTTGAAAATCGCAAAAATATTTCTTTTTACGGTCTCAGCAGCAAAGTAAAAAGTGCATGTACATGCATTCATTCATCATTAACAAAAAGATAATAAAAAAACTTCATTGCATTGCATAGATATTTCTCTATGTTACATCATCTTATAGGAAAGAAAAGCAAAAAACAACGGGACTCAGACCGAACCCACATTCTCTGTCTTTCACTTGTCCTTTCCCCTCTCTCTCCTAAGATCTTCCACCCCTACGACGCGATCTCTTTCCCCAATGACAAGATAACGCACCACTGCTACCTGAACCAGACTCTTCCCTGAATGAGGAAGACGGCACCAAGCAATAAGGAACAACAACTGCATCCCGAATATGAGCCATCGCCGAAGATATCTAGTCCCTAATATCCCTCAGCCAAGTGGTGGACACCCGGACGTGCTGGAAGAAAAGGCAAAATAAGTATCAAGGAGAAAAGATAAAAAGAAAGGAAAAGAAAATAGCAGAAAAGATATACCTTAGGATAAAGAAGCCTCTATTAAGCCCAACTCCTCCGGGTCCATCGCATGAGGATGATGCAGAATAGGCACCATCCCTCCATCAACCCATTGGATATTGTATAAAGGAATATACAGCTGCACAAAGGGAACCTCCAAAGTCGCCACAGCCACAGATGTCGAAGGAATGCCACCACTATGGGAGGACCCCACTTACCGACTCGAACCCGCAGTAGGGAAGGGAAGTTCATCATATATGTTGGGCAGCATCATCCAGCTCATCAAAAAGTCTATATAGTCATAAGGAACAGTCGTATCGGTGTACAGTAGGTAGGACTCATCAATTATCGCCCCGATCCTCTCATCCTTTGGCAGCAGTCGCTCCCACCTCATAGACATAAGGGGCCTAGCAGGTGGCACCACAACCTCCCCCTCAACAATCTATCGGACCACACTATCCCCTAGATACCAAGAGTGGGCAAACTCATTCGCCAATAAACGCCTTATCTGCGCATTTACTCCAGTCAACCCTGTGTCCTGAACGGTCGTCCCCCAAGAGTAAAAGGTCACCTGAAAAATCCCCAGTAGATAAGAGTCAAATACAAAATGAGAGCACACAGAGATCTTAGACTAGGGAAGAAATAAGTCTTACCCTATCACTGGGCAGGACATTCAAGACCTGATGCACCGCATCCAAAGAGAGAGACCTTATCGACTGCTGATTGGCCTTGCGCCATCGATGCAACTGGTAAAAATCCCCAACGGTCTCATCCTTCAATCAATCAGCTAGGTATTACAACCGATCACCTCATAGAAAAACGTTTTCCAAAGACAAAAATTTCATAATAAATAAGAGGTTCATATGGAAAATTCGAATGCATGAAAGAAAAATGCACAAAATTAAAGAATACCTCAAGAAGATACATGGCTCTAGTGAAAAAATGCCGACAGCACCAGCTGAATACATCCAAGGAAAAATAAAGGGTCGCTAAAGTCAGTCTCCCCCAGTCATATAGAGGGATGTTAGAAAACATCCTCAAATATGGTAAAAAACATAAGTGGACAATGTCGACGCTCGACGCCACCAGAAACCCCCCAACACCAGCGAAATGAACAACCGGGTCATCTGGCTCACCTGTAGCCCGTCCTCCACATCGATCACTCTGCCCAATAAAACATCCTTCAGCAGCAACAAACGGATAGAGTCCTCTGACACTATCCTCCTCGCATCACCAAGTGCCGCGCGCACTGCCTCCGACCTCATTCGCAAGGAGCGATCCACCTCTATCTGCTCTCCATCATAATCCAGACCCAGCAGCTGCTGCACATCAAGCCAAAATGAAAGGTGTGGGTAGTGTCCCACCAACTCTCCTTTAAAGCGCATCAGACTATCGTCGAATGAGGCATCTCATTTAGGATAGACGATAACCTCCCAAAGCCTGATGAGGATACCACCCAACGCACCACTGGTGGAAGATGATCCCAGACATCCTTAAGCCTCATCGTCCCGCGGGCACGCATATTCGATAAAGAAACATCAGACTGCTAAAAGAACTAATCCTTGTCAAAATCCAAGAAAAGGGAAAATTAACAAAAAAGAATGACAAAAGTTATTTTACTTACATAACCGCCAGAGTTCACCACCCTCGAAGAGAGATGACACGACAGCTCCCACAGTAAGGTCCGCTCATCCGTAATCGGCTCAAATGCGTCAAAAAAGTTCTCACTCCCCAAAGTAAGAGGCGCCCTGGCCCTCCACTCCAGGTTTTCCCAGTCATCAATAGCCAACCATTCTCGGTGTATTACAGTGCTCACAAAAGTGGCCATTTTTCGAGATCGGAATGCTAGAATGATTCGCAGAAAAAATTCACAAAAAGAGAGAAGGCAAAAAGCTGTGAAAATGAGGGGAATTTGCCCACTTTATATAGGATGCCAAGGGTCATGCCAATCGGCACTGACCCCAAACCTACTGATTAGCACTGACCCTTTACCTTCTCGAGGCAGTCCAAAAGTATGTGCCACTGTCGAATGGCACCCTCCACACCAGGTCGATCGGTACCCCCATAAATTTTCATACAAAAATACCAGAAAACCCTAAAAAATCCTTAGAAAATTTCTAAAAATCCCGAAAAGGACTTAGAACATTTTCACCAAGAAAATTTCACACTCACCCAAGAGAAACCCCTATTTCCCCAGCGAAACTCTCCCCAGCAACGTCCCCAGAGGACCTCAAAAATATCCAAAACTTCAAGATCATATCCTATTTCCCAAAGGTCTCAAATTTCCCCGAGAAATACATTCAAACCCTGGACCACCTAATCACTTCCCCAATATCAGATCGGTTGTTCCCCCGATAAAGTCTCCAAAAGACACAAGGATTTCCCCAGCAATTGGCTCCCCAGCTCAAATCAAAATCATGAGGTAATTTTCCCAGCATAGTTCCCCAAGAACTTCCCACCTTAAGCCCTCAAAATTGGCTTCGACCCGCATAATTGGTCATTTCAACTTAAGCGCGCAGAATTGGCTTCGACCCGCAGAATTGGTAATTTTAACTTAAACTCGCAGAATTGGTCATCTCAAACTTAATCCCGCATAATTGGTCATTTCAACTTAAGCCCGCACAATTGGTCATCTCAACTTAAGCCCACAAAATTGGCTTCGACCCGTAGAATTTATCATTTCAACTTAAGCCTGCAAAATTGGTCATCTCAACTTAAGCCTGCAGAATTGGCTTCGACCCGCAGAATTGGTCATCTCAACTTAATCCCGCAGAATTGGCTTCAACCCGCAGAATTCATCATCTTAAACTTAAGCCCACAGACTTGGTCATCTCAACATAAGATCGCATAATTGGCTTCGACCTGCAGAATTGGTCATCTCATCCTTAACCCCGCAGAATTGACTTCGACCTGCAGAATTGGTCATCTCAACATAAGTCCGCAGAATTAGCTTCAACCCGCAGAATTGGCATCGACCCGCATAATTGGTCATCCCCAACCTAAGCCCTCCGAATTGTCTTCGACCCGTAGAATTGGTCATTTCAAACTTAAGACCACATAATTGGTCATTTCAACTTAAGCTCGCAGAATTGGCTTCGACCCACAGAATTGGTCATCTCAACTTAAGCCTGCATAATTGGCTTCGACCCGCATAATTGGTCATTTCAACTTAAGCCCATAGAATTAGCTTCGACCCGTAGAATTGGTCATCTCAACTTAAGCCCGCATAATTGGCTTCGACTCGCAGAATTGGTCATCTCAACTTAAGCCCGCAGAATTAGCTTCGACATGTAGAATTGGTCATCTCAAACTTAAACCCGCAGAATTGGTCCTCTCAACATAATCCCGCAGAATTGTCTTTGACTTGCAGAATTGGTCATCTCAACATAAGCCCGCAGAATTAGCTTCAACATGTAGAATTGGTCATCTCAACTTAAACCCGCAGAATTAGCTTCAATCCGTATAATTGGTCATCCCCAACCTAAGCCCTCATAATTGGCTTTGACCCACAGAATTGGTCATTTCAAACTTAAGCCCGTAGAATTGGCTTCGACCCGCAGAGTTGGTCATCCCCAACTTAAGCCCGCATAATTGGCTTCGACCCATAGAATCGGTCATCACAACCTAAGCCCTCAGAATTGGCTTCGGCCCATAGAATTGGCCACCCTCATCATTACTGTAGGTCCTCAAAATTAACCTAAATCTTTGTTCATCACTTCATTTAAGACCATCCCCAACATGCCCCTTTAAGCCCGTCGAATCGGCTTCGACCAGAATAATCTATCACCCTCATCTTCAAGCCCTCAGAATCAGCTTCGACCCACAGAATCGATCATACTCATCCTTAGGTCATCAGAATCGACCTCTACCCCTGGTCATCCTCTTTCAAAGGCATCATGTGGTGTCTGTTCGATGGATTTCATTTGTTCCAAACTCACCCATCGAGGGGATCTGTACACACCCCATTCTAATACCTCCTAACCTCTCCTTAGGTCCATAGCACCTTCATTCACTATTATAAACCCAAGTCATACCCCGAGTACTGACCTAAAGGCCATCGGGCACTCCCATGCTTCGTTTGACTAAAAGTCAAACTCTTCAGCTCAAATAAGACTGAATGAATCTTCGAAGGGCACTGAAACCCTTTTCTAACGGTCATTCCCGAGCATAATTATGCGGATAAGTTTGAAGGGAACTGAAACCTCTTTCTAACGGTCAACCCCATGCGCGATTCTGACTTACGGTATGGACGAATGATCTATTTTACTCCAAAAGGTCACTGAATGCTTCTAGGCCCCAGTTGACCAAAGTCAACTCCCCGAACCAGGTCAAACTCTTTGGAATGTTGAAGTACATCTCCTAACCTTTCTAACAGTCCACCCCGTGCACAATTCCGACTTACCGTGCGAATGAACAATTCGTTTGCGTCTGAAATTTCCCCCGCCAAAGGACCGATGAGCGCTTCCGAGCCACATTTGACCCAAAGTCAACTCTCGAACTCGGTAGAAGTCCAAGGACTTTTGAAGGTTCCTGAAATACCTTTTAAATGGTTCGCCCCGTGCGTGATTCGGATAAACAGTTTGCGCTCTTCGATCGATTTTCTGAAGGAACCCGAAATATACTACCAAACGGCAGGTGTCTATCGGCAGTGTGCCTAAACACACCTGCTAATTGGTCGGACTAGGGCTATGAAGATCGACAATTCATTGGGTCTATAAAATGGAGGGCCTAACCTCATTCCAAAGGAGAGGAAAATCAGAGATCCATCACTCCCAGCAAGTTCAGAAAACCCCTCTCGAAGTCAGCGTGATTTCCACATCCAAATCCCTTTCCAAACTTCACATTTCATCACTTTCTTCATCAAACTTGGTGAATTAAGTACCCTCCATCATCACCCAAGTGCAAGGGCTTCTCTCCAACATCCAAGATCAAGATCAAGATCTTCAAGAAGGTCCAACTTTCTCAACTCTCTCCTTAAATTCCCTTAAATTCACATTAACTTTTTTTTTATGTAGTACTCTTATTCTCTTATCTCACATATCCTAATACACTCTTTATCTAGTATTATTGCACATGTCTTATTTTCATATAAATAAAACCCAAAAAACAAGAAAAAAAGGATTTGCTAATAAATTCCAAACGGGAATTCTCACACTTTTCTTATAACTAAAACACTTTCTTACACACACACACACACACACACACACACACACAAATAAGAGAAGTTCCTGATTGTATTTATGGGATAAATCCCACCCCTCATTTTGCATACGAACTACGTGGACTTTGATGCCATAGGCGTCTCGGGGTAAAACCTGAGACTCGAGTCCTTTTCCTACTTTTATCACGTTCTTTAAACTTAACTCTCTTAGATTCTATATATTTACATATACATATATTTGTTCTTAGTGGCGTATTATTCCACATGCGTTATCATTCCCTTATAATGATCGACGCTAGGATAATCGCATAAATCCTATTTTCTAATATTATTTTTTTGGAACATTCCTATGGATGACTCGCTTTATCTCTTCCATGAGACAAGTTGATGATTCCTATCTTCGCTATGTATACACATGCACACACATCATGGGGAAATAAAGGGAAATAGCAACAACCCATGAGAGACTGTAAGGGCGGAATGGGTGCCTAATACCTTCCCATTTCGTAACTTAGCCTCCGAACCCTTTTCGAATCATTTTGGTTTCGTGTGTATTAGTATGTCTTTGGATTCTATCCTTCTGGACGGATCCATTTTCTTTTGTCTGTTTTGAGTAAAATAGGTTAGCGACTCCATCTCTCTACATTTTTTACCTCATCAACGATGCCGACCGAAGCTCTCCAGAGAGGGATGCGCGGGACCAAGGATCCTCTTTCGCCATGAGGATGGGGGATGGCCACAGGTTTGGGTACCACTAGCTTCATGTTAGAGATGAGGACATTCCTAAGACGACGTTCCAGACTCAGTATGGGCAGTATGAGTTTTTAGTGATGCCCTTCAATTTGATTAACATCCTGACATTGTATATTATTTTGATGAACCGTATCTATCATCCCTACCTATACCAATTTGTAATGGTTTTTGTTCATGATATATTGATCTACTCGACATCGGATGTTGACCATGAGGAGAACCTTCGCACGACATTGAAAGTGCTTAGGGAGAAAACATTGTACGCCAAATTTAGCAACTGTGAATTTTAAATGGATGAGGTTAAGTGTCTTCACCAAATGGTGTCTGATAAGTGAATTTCTATTGATCCTTCCAAAGTAGAGGCCATTCTTAGTTGGGATAGGCAAAAGACGGTTGTAGAGGTGCACAATTTCCTGGGTTTGTCTGGTTACTGCCGTAGGTTTGCACGAGATTTCTTGACGGTTGTGTTTCCCCTCACCATATTGGCTTGAAAAGATGTGCACTTTTAGTTGTCCAAGGATTGTGAGTCATCTTTTTGAGTGTTGAAGGTTAGGTTCCCTTCATCGCCCTTTCTTATTATTTCGGAGTGCAAAAAGGGTTACACTGTGTATTGTAATGCTTTGGGGTCAGGACTCGGTGCAGTATTGATGCAGAACAGTCGGTTAGTCAATTATGCATCCCGTCAGCTAAAGGTTAATAAGAGGAATCTCCCCACCCATGACTTGGAGTTAGCCATTATGGCATTCACACTTAAGAGCTGGAAATACTACCTATACGGGGAATAGTTTGAGGGTTTTTTCTGATTATAAGCGCCTCCAATATCTTTTCACGTAGTTTTACCTCATACTTCGCCAGAGGAGATAGATGGAACTCATGGAAGACTAAGACTTTTCCCTAGAGTATTACCCCGAGAAGGCTAATATGCTAGACGATGCTCTTAAACAAAAGTTTAGCCTTACTCTGGTTGAGATGAGTTGACACTAAGAAAAGATGATTTGTTAACTGCAAAAGTTCTACCTACATGTCCAGCGAGGTTATGATAGAGCGTAGCTTTGGGATGCGGTGGCTAGGCCACTCATTCAGTAAAAACTTCTAGATTTCCATCCATGTGATCCTGAGTTCGCACATTATCGCTATCATAATTAGAGCGGTGAAGTATTCAACATGCTTATTGTGGACATGGATGGTAGTGTACGACACAAGGGTAAGTTGATTGTACCAATGATTGATGAGCTTTAGGATGAGGTGATGGAGTGGGCCCATCACTCGCGCTTCAGCATATATCTCAGTGCCACAAAGATGTATAATGACCTATGCAGCAACTTTTGATGGTTCGGTATGAAGAGGGATGTGGAGACATTTGTAGCCAAGTGCTACACTTGCCAGTAGGTGAAGGCTGAGCATTAGAAGCCGGAAGGGTTGTTGAAGCCACTACCCGTAACTAAGTGGAAATGGGAGTATATCATGATGGAATTTATCACAGCCTTACCATGATCAAAGTGTGGTCATGACGCAGTATGAGTTATAGTGGACTGGCTCAAAAATTATCACACTTCTTACAAATTAAGGTCATATACAATATGGCTAAGTTAGAGAGGTTGTATGTCTAGAAGATAGTTCAACTTCATGGTATTCGTCTCTCGATTGTCTCGGGTAGGTATCCTCGACTCGTGTCCCAGTTTTGGAAGAAGTTTCAGCAAGAATTAGGTACTGAGTTGAGCATGAGTACAATATATCACTCTGAGATAGATGGGCAATCAGAATGAATTATCCAAATTGTAAAAGACATGTTGAGAGTTTGTGGTTTTTATTTCTAGGGTAATTGGGCGAAAAATCTGCATCTGGTAGAGTTTTCCTATGAGAACAGTTATTAGGCAACCATTGAAATGGATCCTTGTGAACTCTTTATGGGAGGATGTGCAGCTCTCCAGTTTTCTAGGTGGAGGTGGGTGAGAAGAATCTCACTAATTTTTACTTGATCAGAAAGATGACGAATAAAGTTTGGGTAATTTGACATAGGCTCATGACTGCTCAGATTTGGCAGAAGAATTGCGCTGGTAATCGACGGATACCTCTACAGTTTGAGGTCGATGATCATGTGCTATTTAAGGTTAGATCTAGGACGGACACTTAATAGTTCAATCAGAAAAGAAAGCTTGCCCTTTGATAAATCGACCCTTTTAAGATCCTGGAAAGGATTAGGATTGTATTGTATTGCTTGGCGCTACTTCCACAGTTGTCCCAAATTCATAATGTGTTCAACGTTTCTATTTTGAAGAATTATCTGCATGATTCCTGACACGTTATCGACTAGAACCACATTGAGTTGGAGGAAGATATTACATTTTTGACGTGAACTAGTGGACCACGAGGAAAATGTCTTATGCAACAAGGTCATTTCTTTAGTGAAGGTTCATTGGGAGTTTCAAGGTATTAAGGGTGCGACTTGGGAGCGCAAGTCGAAGACGCATGAAAAGAACTCGAAACTCTTTGCCTAACTTGGTTGTTCTGATTTTAGAGACGAAAAATCCTAAGAAGGGGAGAATTTAACACCCATGCCTAAGATATGTACTACGGTCCTTCTAATTTGAATGACTTTGGGCCATGAACTGTATATTATGAATATATATTAAATTTGAGTTATCCTTGTGGTCTTTGTGCAATTTAAATTGGGGATTTAATGGACTAATGTTTTTATATCAAAATTTAGTTATCTTTCGAACGAGTGGCCACGTCCTTCGAACGAGAATAGGCTTATCGTTTGAATGAGGTTCCAATGACCTTTTAACGACTTAGACCTGTTTGATTTCCATCATTCTTTGGAATCTCATTAGAATTCCCTTGTTCGAATGAGGTGTATTTCCATTGAAACGAACGGTAGTTTACTGTTCGAACGAGCAGGTGTATTTTACCCTTTAAGACATATTTACCCTCATTAGATCCCTCGTTAGAAATCTCGTTCGAATAAGAAGGGATCTTATTCGAACAAGGTCCAAGTCGTTCGAATGATCGGGAGAAAATTAGACTTTTCTGCATATTTAATGTGTTTTCATGATGTGGAGCATTGGATTTGCTGAGTTATCAAGCTATCATCGACTCATATCAAAATGTGGGTTTAACCCTTAGTTAATGGGTTAAGTGTTTGTGGGTTTAAATAGAGGTGAGAGGGTGGGATAGTCCATTTTCATAAGATTTTTGGATCTCTCCCTCCCTGTAAAGATGCACTTTACCATTCCTCACCCATTTCCAATATTTTCAAGGTTTTCCCTTCCACCCCCAGTATTTTCTAGGCTATTCTAAGGCTTAAAAACGTCCATTTCAAGCCTAGTTTAAGAAGAAGTTCAGTAGAGGAAGCCATTGTTCCTATTGTCTTGAAGAAGTTGGAGCTTTCTTGGAGCTTTAGAGTTTTTTGGAACTTTCAAGCCATCCCCTTAGTTTCTCCTCTTAAAATCGAAGGTAAGGTTTTCCTCCATGTGTTTTCAAAATTAAAAGCTATGAGGATGCATGATAAAAAGGTTTATTTTGTGGGGAAAAAAATATTCTAGAATGTATATTTAAAGGTTTTCTTACAAAAATGCAATTTTTGAGAAAACTAAGTTAAAAATGGATTTTGATGAACAAATGATATTTTAATCTTGAAAAACGAGGAATGCACATGAAAATATATGCCACACCCCAAACCCAATCTCCATACTAATCATTTGTTATTAGAATAATTGGATCATAATCTCGAGCCCATTGAAAATTTAATTCATTTATCAATATTTTTCTGCATAATGAACATAATATTGTTCTTGTGCCAAAACGAAGTCAACATCAGAGTCATAATTAAGCGGACATACAATACTGTGATTAACTATGATCAACTAAATCCATACTAAATCAATATATACAATGTGTGAGTATATTAAAATCTTCAGTGTGACAATGATAAAATTCCTTTTTTTAAATCCCAGCTCTCTCCAACGGTGCAACTCTCAAAGTTACTAGTCATATGGTATCCTAGTTGGAAGCGTACGAACCTAAAATTGTTAAAATATAAACCGTAAGCATTAAGCTTAGTGAGGTACTCCTTCCCTGCAACAGAATAACAATTGTATATCGAATATGTGGATATAAAATCCGAGCAATCCTGCCCATTGGCAATAACAAATCATGGGTCATAAGATCCAAATAATTCTACCCATTGGCAATAACAAATCATGGATCATAAGATCCAAATAATTCTGTCCATTGTCAATAACAAATCCTGGATCATAAGATCCAAACAAATCCTGGATATTTTAATATCCAAACAAATCCTGAATACCAAAGTATTCAAACCAATCCTGAATCATGAGACCCAAACAAATCGTGGATATTTTAATATCCAAACAAATCTTGAATACCGAAGTATTTAAACCAATACTGGATCATTAGATCCAAACAAATCCTGGATATTTTAATATCCAAACAAATCTTGAATACCGAAGTACTCAAACAAATCCTGCTCTTAGAGCTATATTCATATTTATATATGAAACAAATCATAAGTACACTCACCTTGACAGTTTAACTGTCGTTTCTCTTGCCTTTATCCAGTACTTGTTCAATCAGCTCTTCTTCCCTTCTTATCATTATTACAATATTAGTATTATCATAAGAACATTAATAGTCCAAAGAATAACTTCAATCATAACTCAATTCATAAGCATCATATTATTCAATTCAAATCATTCATTATAAATGAAGTCCCATCTAGACTCAGGTTCTGATATCTAACATATTCAAATTACAGCCAGAATCTTCTTTAATTCTTCTTGGTAATCCAATCCTTATCATATCATTTTCCTGTTTAGGCACATATTCTTCACATTTATCCCCTGAATTTCAGTATTTTTATGATCCCGTGTAGTGTAAATATCTTGGATTTGTCTCTTATTTATGCTACTAACCCATTTTGGCAAGTATTTCTTGTTTTGTGTATTTCTCATGTGTTTTACAGGTATTTCACGCAAGTTAGTGCGAAGGAGAACGCAAAACAGTGAAAGAAACCAAGAAATGAAGAGTTGAAGGGCATTTTCGTAATTTTACATCCTTAGTCCGGAGGGGGGGCCAACTATAAAGTTGAAGAGCTCTAAATTACAAGAATACTGGAAAAAACGGCACCTCAATCCGAGCTACGGTGAAGAAGTTACGATGTTTTGAAGTTGCGGGATAATGAAGAGTCTGGATGTGCGGATTTCTGTCATTAATTATGCATTTAATGCAGTGCAACTCTTGGAAAACTTGTTCCACAAGCACTATTGGTTGTCAATTTCGAGATTTTGTGCTATAAAAGCCCATGACCTACATCATTTGAAGGGGAGTTGCTAGAGAGAGGCTAGGTTAGGAGTAGGTTAAAGTGCTAGATTGAATTTTAGGGTTAGATTTTGAGAGCAAATTTTCTATTCCTTCAAGAGTTTTCATGAATCCTATTTTGTAAGAATTTCTGAATCCCAATTCCGTTCTTGTTGCTGAATTCAAGTAATCTCATTTCCATTCTCTTGTTTTATTATTTGCAATTTATTTATAATGTCTTGTAGATCTTTAATGTTGTGTATGAATTTGTTTTTTTTAATCCAATCATGAGTAGCTAAATTCTCAAGGGTTGGGGTACATGAACTCAATCCTAATACAAATTATTTGTATGGAAAATTAGAAAATAAATGAAAATATTGGTTGAATCGTGAATGAAAATCATATATGCATTGTCATATCTTTTAATCTCTCTTGCCCTAGGTACTTGGGATGTTTAAGAATGCTTTGTATGTATAATTTGTCGTTCACCGCCTTATATTGATCTTTGATTTCATATGATGCGGTCTTGAACCTCATATATGTAATGCTTAGTGATGATAAGGACTGAATTTAATCAAGAATTTTGATTTATAATTCTAGTATTCTAAAGGATAATTTGTTAAGGATTGAGGGATTGTACCCTACCCTATTTTCTCTCATTGGTCAGATCTAATTTCTTTTGCACTTTTCAGTTTGTTTTTCTTAAGTAATTTTTTAATAGAAATTTTCCCAATCATCATCTTTTTCATTTTTATTTTAGAAGTAATAAATCAATTAAATTCTATAAAACATTCCCTGTGGATTCGATACCCAGACTTACTACTATACTCCATAAAAGTGTAGTTAAAAGTATAGGTTTTTTTTGTATTGAGGTTGGAAGCCGATAACAACGACTAGCGTATTACACGGACGCTCGGTTTTTCCACTCGATCATTTCCCAATACAAAAGACGGAGCATAATTCTGAGTTTCCTAGAGCAAGATATGCCTATTTCTTTTCCACATAGCAAATCTGCCCTATAGGCTCTTTTATCGTTCATTCAATTTCCGGGAATTTTCATAATTTTTCTACATCATAAATTTCTATGATATTTTACCCAACATCATTAAACATATTGAACAATACATAATTAAAGTTTCATAATTTTTAAGGTTCGTTTTCTATGCCAAGCAAGACATCGAACACATGGCGGGCATACTTTCACCCTTAGGGCAGATTTCATACCCGAACTTCAAACTCTCACCAAAGATACATTTATTGGTATTTTAACATGATTTTCGGATATGTAATACACATATGATTCCATTTTAATCTCCAATTGGAATCAATCAATTCCACTAAGTATAGATAAATATATGGAAGTTTGAATAAACAAGGTTCCTAAACAAAACAATATCAAGGGTTTACACATTCAAGTTTACTTAAACTTGCATCTATCCATAAGTACATATGAAGACATGGAATTTCAGTAAACAAAGGATTATTTCAATAATTTGAATAAGTAATAAAAAGAAATAAACAAGATTTATGGATGGAAATACTTTAGGGGCTTTTACGTAATTTCTACGGATTTTTCTCCAATTTTCTCCTCACTTTTTCTTCCTAACTTCCTAATTCTCTTTCTTTAAGCTTAAAATCTCTCATGGATGAATTTGGATGAATAAGGAGATATTTATAAGGGTTTTAAGTCGGCCAAAGCCAACCTCCACCTCCAACCAATCAATTTAAGACACTTATTGGGTATAAAGGACAAATTTCCACTTAAATGAATGGACAGATTTACCCTTCGTTAGTAATTTCGGTATAACTTCTTACTCGGACCTACGTTTCATACATTGTTTGTTGTGTCACAACCCTAACTCACCTGTCTACAAATATCTAGCTTTCACCCCAAGTCAATTATTATTTTATAAAGTTCAAACTAGCCTTAAAACGTGAGCATTCCTACCGAAAACTTCGAAATCTCACATTCGTAACTAATTCATTTTTCATGCTTTATGAAGCTAGGATTAGACTAAATATAATGACTTAACATTATATATACTAATAACATATTATCCATATCACATAGTCTAATCATTATTTAAACATAATTTATCATAATTATATTCGGGTTGTCACAATTCTCCCCCTGTTAGGAAATTTCGTCCCCGAAATTGACATACCTTGGTTGTCAGAATCAAACAAATACGGATAATTAATCTTCATGGTATCCTTGCTCTCCCATGTAGCCTCTTCCATGGAATGCCTTCTCCACACAACTTTCACACGTGGGATCACTTTTGATCTCAATATTTGTTCCTTCCTATCCACGATAGCAAGGGGTTCTTACACATAACTCAAGTCTTCCTTTAACTAAATAGGCTGTTCCACCAACACATGTGAAGGATCCGCTACATACTTTCTTAACATAGAAACATGGAAAACATCATGTAACCGAGCTAAATCTGGTGGAAATGCTAACTTGTAGGCAACCATCCCTACTTTTTTAAGGATTTCATAAGGTCCAATGTAGTGTGGACTTAATTTTCCTTTCTTTACAAACCTCTTAACTCCTTTCCATGGCGATATTCGAAGAAACACGTCATCCCCTTTCTGGAATTCCAAATATTTCCGTCGTTTATCCGCATAAGTTTTCTGTCTTCTTTGAGCTATTCTCATTCTATCTTGAATAATCTTCACTTTTTCAGTGGTGACTTCAATTAATTCTGGACCCTCTATCTTCCTTTCACCAACTTCACCTCAACATATCGGTGTACGACATCGTCTACCGTACAAGGCTTCATATGGAGCCATACCAATAGTAGACTGAAAACTATTGTTATATGCAAATTCTATCAAAGGCAAATATTCATCCCAATTACCTTTGAAATCAAGCACACAAGCTCTAAGCATATCTTCCAAAATCTGTATTGTCCTTTCAGATTGCCCATCTGTCTGGGGATGGAAAGCCGTACTAAACTTAAAGTTAGTACCCATAGCATATTGCAAGCTATCCCAAAATCTGGATGTAAAAGTAGGGTCCCTATCGGAAACAATAGATACCGGTGCTCCATGCAATCGAATAATTTCATTAACATACAATCTAGCATACCTATCAACTGTATACGTAGTCTTGACTGCTAGAAATTGAGCGGACTTCATCAATCTATCAACCACTACCCAAATCGAATCTGACCCCTTCTGAGATCGAGGAAGCCCAACCACAAAATCCATCGTTACATGATCCGATTTCCATTCCGGTATCGGCAATGGCTGAAGCAGACCAGTAGGTTTCTGATGCTCCACTTTCACTTGCTGACATATAAGGCACCTAGCAACAAAATCAGCTATTTACTTCTTCATATTATTCCAACAATAATGCTCCTTTAAATCCCTATACATTTTAGTACTACCGGGATGCATAGTATAAATGTAATTATGAGCCTCATCTAAAATTTCCTCTTTCAATCCACCCATATTAGGCACACATAATCGTTGCTTATACAATAAAGAGCCATCATTCACAATACAAAAATCTTCAGACTTACCATCTCGGACATCTTGCCGTTTCTTCTCAAGAAAAGGATCTTGGCTTTGCAAATCAGGAATACGGGTAGCTAACAAAGGTCTCATGCTTACATGAGCAAAGAAACTACTCCCATCTGCTAGATTCAATTCTACTCCCATCAATCTCAACTCCATGATATGGGCAACTCTAGCACACCGAATACAAGATAACCTGCCCGAAGCCTTTCTACTCAGAGCATCTGCAACTACATTTGCCTTCCCTAGGTGGTAGTGAATTATACAATCATAATCTTTAATGAACTCCATCCACCACCTCTGCCTCAAATTTAACTCCTTCTGAGTAAATAAATACTTAAGGCTTTGATGGTAAGTAAAAATTTCACATACCTCACCATATAGATAATGACACCACAATTTCAAAGCAAACACAATAGCTGCAAGTTCCAAATCAGGTGTAGGATAATTACGTTCATGTGTACGCAACTGCCTAGAAGCATAAGCAATAACTCTACTATGCTTCATAAAAACACATCCCAACCCGTGGTGTGAAGCATCAGTATAAATAACAAAACCATCTCCACCATGTGGAATAGTAAGAACAGGGGCAGTTACCAACCTCTTTTTCAATTCATCAAAACTATTTTCACAATCAGAATTCCATTCAAACTTAACATCTTTCCGGGTTAGTTTAGTCATTGGCAAGGCAATTGAAGAAAATCCCTTTATAAACCTCCTATAATACCCAGCTAAACCCAGAAAACTCCTCACCTCAGTCACGTTATTGGGCCTCTCCCAATTTACAATAGCCTCTACCTTTTTAGGATCAACACATATACCATCTCCCGAAACAACATGGCCTAAAAATACAACTTGTGATAGCCAAACTTCACACTTGCTAAACTTGGCAAACAACTTCTTATCTTTCAACAGATTCAAAATAGTTATGAGATGCTTTTCATGTTCAACCATATCACATGAATAAATCAGAATATCATCAATAAAAATTATCACAAATGAATCAACAAAAGGATGAAGTACCCGATTCATAAGATCCATAAATACAGCTGGAGCATTAGTCACCCCAAAAGGCATCACCAGAAATTCAAAATGACCATACCGAGTACGAAAAGAAATTTTAGAAATATCACTCTCCTTGACCCTCAACTGATGATAACCCGATCGTAAGTCTATTTTTGAAAACATTTTAGCACCCTGTAACTGATCAAACAAATCATCTATACGAGGTAAAGGGTATTTATTCTTAATTGTAGCTTTATTCAGTTGCCTATAGTCAATACACAAACGTATGGTACCATCTTTCTTCTTCACAAATAAAACTGGTGCACCCCATGGAGATACAATAGGTTGTATGAACCCCCTATCAAGTAAATCCTGTAACTGAATCTTGAGTTCTTTCAACTCAGCAGGTGCCATTCTATACGGTGCCATAGAAATAGGTGTTGTCCCCGGTGCTAATTCAATACTAAATTCAACTTCTCTTTCTGGAGGTAACCCTAGCAACTCACTAAGAAACACTTCAGGAAAATCCCGTACAATAGGAACATCGACTAATTGTAAATACCCCTTACTAGTGTCAAGAACATATGCAATAAAACCCTCACAACCCTTACTCAATAATTCCTCGTCTGAATAGTAGAAATGATGCAACTGGGAACAATTTTCCTTTCCCCCACAAATTTAAATTCAGGCTCACCAGGCATATTAAAAATATATTCCTTACGGAAACAATCCATGGATGCATGATATTTGGATAACCAATCCATTCCCAAAATTATGTCAAAATCAGAGATACCCAATTGAAGTAAGTCTATAATTGTATCTCTAACCCCCACAGTCAAAACACAATCACGAAAAATATATTCAACTACAATCATATCCCCCATAGGCATATAAATACCCAAACCCACATCAAAATGAGTACATGGTCTATTCAGGTATACAACAAAAGCATAGGAGACAAAAGAATGTGTGGAACCAGGATCAATCAAAACATAAGCACTTCTATCAGTAACAGAAAGTGTACCTGTCACCACATCTGGAGTAATCTGAGCTTCTTTCATCGTAAAGACTCGTCCACCTGGCCTGGAACCACTAGCTTGTCCTCTACCAATACTTTTCGCTCCACTACCTGAAGGTAACACTCTGCTTGCTGCTTCACTAGGTGCTGCTAGGGTCTCTGCCAACTGCGGACAATTCTTCTTAACATGACCCACTTGATGACAATGGTAGCATTCCACTCCTTTAAGTTTAGTACACTCGGATTTATAATGCCCTTCCTCTTTACAAAAGAAACATGTAACAACTCTTGTCGGTGCCTCGCCCTTTCCTGACCTCCTGACCAGACTAGAAGATTCTCCATCCCCTAATATCTCTGCCAAATCTCCCCAAACCTCTACCACCTCTCTGAAATTTATGAGGTTCAATCTTAACACTTCCACCCTCACCTCCCTTAGAGTGAGATGCGTCGAATCTACTCACCGCCCCTTGGTTCATTTGCCTTTCTGCTATCGTGGCTTTGTTTACCAGAGAAGCATAATCTTCTAACTCATAAGTGGCCACTCTATTTTGAATAGGCAAATCAGTCCATCTTGAAACTTACTACATTTATCTTCTTCCTCCTTCACATACTTAGTAGCAAATCTAGACAAAGCAGTAAATTTAGCATCATACTCCCTCACAGACATGTTCCCTTGGGTTAAATTTATAAACTCCCTCAGCTTCTCCCTCCTATAGACCTTAGGGAAATACTTAACATACAAAGCTTTAATAAATTCAGCCCAAGTAATAACATCAGTACCTTCCATCCTGGGCACCAAATGGTTGCTGGCTTCCCACCAATATTTCGCCTCTCCTTTGAGCTTAAACACAGCTAGATTCACTTTCTGGTTATCTGGAACCTTCATAACTGCAAAGATAGTTTCTAGATACCTGACCCACATCTCAGCTTCTGTAGGTTCAACTGACCCTGAATATTCTGGAGGATTCAACTTCAAAAACTTCTCATGCATGGAATCTTTCATTTCCTTCCTTGCCTCTTTCTCAATCCTGGCCACAGTCTTTGATTCTAGATATCTAGCCTGTTGTTCTGCTATTTGCGCCATATTTCTTTCTTGTTGCTCTGCCATCCTCATCATTGCCTGTGCCATTATTTGCATCTCTGTAGGCTTCTCTTGCTCTCTAACCCTTCCAGCAACACTTTTCTCTACTTCAGTATTCTCTGTATAAGAAGCGACTCCCTCTTCTCTAGGTTGTCCATTCATAGGTTCCATCTAGAATTATTTGTAATACAACAAAGTTCTAACATCCAATATAAACAGTTTATGATACTAAACTATTGGTTAGTATATAAACAATTCATAAATATAAAATCAACTCAATACTGCCATCTAATCATCACACACGTCCAGAATTAATAACCACACTCTGATACCACAAATTGTCACACCCCAAACCCAATATCCATACTAATCATTTGTTATTAGAATAATTGGATCATAATCTCGAGCCCATTGAAAATTTAATTCATTTATCAATATTTTTCTGCTTAATGAACATAATATTGTTCTTGTGCCATAACGAAGTCAACATCAGAGTCATAATTAAGCGGACATACAATACTGTGATTAACTATGATCAACTCAATCCATACTAAATCAATATATACAATGTATGAGTATATTAAAATCTTCAGTGTGACAACGATAAAATTCCCATTTTTAAATCCCAACTCTCTCCAACGGTGCAACTCTCAAAGTTACCGGTCATATGGTATCCTAGCTGGCAGCGTACGAACCGGAAATTGTTAAAATATAAACCGTAAGCATTAAGCTTAGTGAGGTACTCCTTCCCTGCAATAGAATAACAATTCTATATCGAATATGTGGATATAAAATCCGAACAATCCTGCCCATTGGCAATAACAAATCATGGATCATAAGATCCAAATAATTCTCCCATTGGCAATAACAAATCATGGATTATAAGATCCAAATAATTCTGCCCATTGGCAATAACAAATCGTGGATCATAAGATCCAAATAATTCTGCCCATTGGCAATAACAAATCGATCATAAGATCCAAACAAATCCTGGATATTTTAATATCCAAAAAATCCTGAATACCAAAGTTTTCAAACCAATCCTGGATCATGAGACCCAAATAAATCCTGGATATTTTAATATCCAAACAAATCTTGAATACCGAAGTATTCAAACCAATCCTGGATCATGAGACCCAAACAAATTCTGGATATTTTAATATCCAAACAATTCTTGAATACCGAAGTATTCAAACCAATCCTGGATCATGAGACCCAAACAAATCTAGGATATTTTAATATCCAAACAAATCCTGAATACCTAAGTACTCAAACAAATCCTGCTCTTAGAGCTATATTCATATTTATATATGAAACAAATCATAAGTACACTCACCTTGACAGTTTAACTGGCTTTTTCTTTGCCTTTATCCGGTACTTGTTCAATCAGATCTTCTTCCCTTCCTATCATTATTACAATATTAGTATCATCATAATAATATTAATAGTCCAAAGAATAACTTCAATCATAACTCAATTCATAAGCATCATATTATTCAATTCAAATCATTCATTATAAATGAAGTCCCATCTAGAGTCAGGTCTTGATATCTAACATATTCAAATTACCGCCCAAATCTTCTTTAATTATTCTTGGTAATCCAATCCGTATCATATCATTTTCCCAAAACAAAAGACGGGACATAATTTTGAGTTTCCTAGAGCAAGATATGCCTATTTCTTTTCCACATAGCAAATCTGCCCTATAGGCTCTTTTATCGTTCATTCAATTTCCAGGAATTTTCATAATTTTTCTACATCATAAATTTCTATGATATTTTACCCAACATAATTAAAAATATTGAACAATACATAATTAAAGTTTCATAATTTTTAAGGTTCTTTTGCTATGTCAAGCAAAACATCGAACACATGGCGGGCATACTTTCACCCTTAGGGCAGATTTCATACCCGAACTTCAAACTCTCACCAAAGACACATTTATTGGTATTTTAACATGATTTTCGGATATGTAATACACCTATTAGTCCAGGTTAATCTCCAACTGGAATCAATCAATTCCAGTAAGTATAGAGAAATATATGGAAGTTTGAATAAACAAGGTTCCTAAACAAAACAATCTCAAGGGTTGACACATTCAAGTTTACTGAAACTTGCATCTATCCATAAGTACATATCAAGACATGTAATTTCAGTAAAAACATGATTATTTCAATCATTTAAATAATTAATACAAAGAAATAAACAAGATTTATGGATGGAAATACCTTAGGGGCTTTTACGTAATTTCTACGGATTTTTCTCCAATTTTCTCCTCACTTTTTCTTCCTAACATCCTAATTCTCTTTCTTTAAGCTTAAAATCTCTCATGGATGAATTTGGATGAATAAGGAGATAGTTCTAAGGGTTTTAAGTCGGCCAAAGCCAACCTCCACCTCCAACCAATCAATTTAAGACACTTATTGGGCATAAAGGACAAATTTCCACTTAAATGAATGGACAGATTTACCCTTCGTTAGTAATTTCGGTATAACTTCTAACTCGGACCTCCGTTTCACACACCGTTTGTTGTGGCACAACCCTAACTCACCTGTATAAAAATATCTAGCTTTCACCCAAAGTCAATTATTATTTTATAAAGTTCAAACTAGCGTTAAAATATGAGCATTCCTACCAAAAACTTCAAAATCTCACATTCTTAACTAATTCATTTTTCATGCTTTATGAAGATAGGATTAGACTAAATATAATGACTTAACATTATATATACTAATAATATATTATCCATATTACATAGTCTAATCATGATTTAAACATAATTTATCATAATTATATTCGGGTTGTCACAATATATCTCCATATTAATATCATGTTTACTTGCATATTTAAGGGGTTTCTAGGCTGAAATCCTCCAAAATATGCTTAATATGTTGTAGTATATTCAATAAGGACATATGATCATGACATGTGGAATTAAAATGGGTTTCTTGATTATATAAAGAAGTTGGAAAAAAAATCAGCCATACATATGTTTCAAAATCATGATCAAATGAAAAAGAAATGATATTTACTGTAACATCTGGTCGTGAGGATAAAATGCACATTTTGCAAAACTGGTCTTTATGATGTTAAAAATGTTTCTTGAAAAGAAATATAAAGAAATCGGATTTTCAAAGGTAATGTATGATTTTGGACATAAAATCATGAAAGTTGGTTTACGAACGTAAAATGACGATTTATAATGTCGTGATCAACGAAATTTATTTTTCACAAGGTTTTGATAATTGAAGGGTAAAAAGATAATTTTGATAAAAATTAGAGAGTCCTAATTGTTGTACTTTCTCATTTGACCTTATCGATCGGTTTTGTGAAAAATGAATAAATTAATGAAATTAGATGAGAATGGTGATAGTAAAGGAATAATGTGAAAATTCGTAAAAATGTTAAAACATATTCATATGGACTCGGATGAGATCGAAAAATATTAAGAAGGACCAGGAGCCCTAGGGTGAAAGACCCAAAATCACTAGCCAGAGCATATATTAGCATAGCCGATGGTGTAGAGCCCGTTAAAGTATGCATATAATTGGAGGATTCCGAGAAAAGATAATGGAAAGGAAAATGGACATGATTTTGCTTAATGAATGTAAAGAAGACAACCTAATAAAAGGGATAAAGTGGAGACTAAATAACTAAAATCTGATATAGTCTCTAAACCCATTAAAGGGTGGCATAAGATGGTTAAGTGTGTGTATGTGCATTCATAGTAGTTGCATTAATACTGGCTGAAGGACAAATATTTTAATGCATGTTTTTTGTATATTATTTTATGGAATATATATATCTTAGTATTTTCCAACCTGTTGAGTGTTCGCTACCCTTACTTTTTATGTTAAAATCCCCACCCCCACCCCAGATTCATCGAGCATGGATGTTGTCAAGGACAGCAGTAATGCCCCTGAGGGTAATAATCGTCTTTAGAAGCTCTATCATTTGTTTAAATCTTTTCAAAAATAGGATTTGGAATATTTTAAGTCATTTATTCCGGACCTTGGCCAAGTTATGTAATAATACATGGATAATCACGGCTTGTTTATTATTTATAAAGCATTGATGGGTTCAACGGATTTTCATAAATAAACCTTGTTAATTAATCTAATTACTTAAAGTGATCACTTGTTTCTCAAATTTAAAATTGGTAATTTAGTCCTTATAAATTGATTCAATTAAAGGGTTTCTCTTAAATAATGGAATTGAAGTTCCCTCCCTTTTAACTCCTTGACTCGGAGTGGGCTGATCCAAAGGTGACCCAAATCCGGGTCGAGGCATTATAGACATAATCATTTATGGTATTAGGGTTTTTAGCGGTGGAAAACTTTGAAATCTTTTTTCCACTCCTGCTGATACCTCCAAAGAAATTGTGGAAATCATATCCAGTTTACCATGTGAGGCGTCTCCTTGACCATCATTATCTCTCACCCTTAGGGATATCTTAACACCTTCGCATATAATGTTATTAATTTGAAAAGGTCAGGAACCAAACATACAATAAAAGCAAATACTTAGTATTTATAGGGCACGCCAAAGTATGTTATGCAAGAAATAGAATGGACCCTAAAATTTTAGGACCAAACTTTTATACCTACTTTGACAACCCGTATTTTCAATAATTAAGGTAGAGAGTCTTACATACCCAAATACAATATCATTCACAACATGTAACCCGTATATACATATATCATTCACAACACGTAACCCGTATTTTTTATTTTTTGGGTTGTGTGCTTTAGCTCCTTGAAAATTAGGAATACAATTTTCAAAAAAAAATTATGTCCAACTAATTGTTTTAATAACAAAAATAATTTTTTATATAACTTTAACAAAAAAAAAATTAGGACATAATTTGATGATCAGACACATGTTCGTGTGTTAACTGGAGACTTAAGATCCCAACCATCATGAATATTTTTAATCTTAAAGAGATCGTTCATGATCCGAGCATATAGCCTTTCAAGCTGGGGAATGCCATAGTCGCGAGAAATGGGGCATTTTTACTCCCCTAATGTTTTTTTGGACAAAAATAACATAAAAACTTTATTTTCCAAATCAAGAACGCTAAATATTCAAATTTGGGTTAAAAGTCCAAACATATGTTCATTTGATGTCAATGAAATAAATTTGCTAAGATATCTGATGTGTCGAGAAATAAAATAATAAAGACAATTATTTCATCTCATAAGACTCTAGCGATCAATTAGCCATCGCAACATGAACCAATAAAAAAGAATATGTTGTTTATAGTTATAGTTTGTTACTTTGCAAAGATTTCACATTTATTGTTTGTAACAACCAAACATGTGATAAAGAAAATATTATAACACATCCATAGAGATGAATAGAAAAAATGGACATATTATTTTTTGTAATGGTCAGCCGTTGATTCTATTAATGGTACTTAGCCAAACATGTGTGTTACACAATAGGTGGGAGAGAGAAACGTGTAAGACCCTAACAGCAGCAGCCTACACGTGGCCCACCAAACCACTCAAACCGGTAGCAAAAACACAAACCACCGACAAATCAATACAAACCCATCGTCTAAAAAAAGAATAAAGAGACATCATAGAAAAAAAAGTAAACAAAATCAGATCTACCAACTCAAAATACAACATAATTGAAGAAAACATACATTTACTGTCGTTGGGCTTTCTTGTCTTTATTGATTTATGTCTTCAGCTTCGTCTTGGGCTTAGGCATCAGCTTCGTCTTGGGCTTCAGCTTTATCTTCATCATCATCATCAAATTCAATTTCAATTTCTTGGGCTGGCCCATCTTCGGCAAGTGTAGCATCAACATTCTTTTGTATACATTTAAGGTCTTTATAGCATTGATCCAAATTAACCTCTTTGGTTTCTAAGAATATACACAGGTATTGATCTCTTTAGTTTCCATCAATATAAAGGGTTAGTGGTGTAAGTTTAATCTTTATACTGATACTGAATGAAAAAAATTATTGCATTAATTATTATTAAAGCCTTTAATACTACTCAAATAGTAGTTATAATAAAATATTTGGATTTTTTTATGATTATACAAACAATAACAATATATAGCACATTTAAATAACTAAAAGTAACCATGGTGATGGAAACGAAAAGAAGTCAAAACAATAAAAATAATAAAAATAGTTGTGTTAAACTACTTGAATGGAGTAAAAACCCCAAATCAATGAAAAAAATAAAATGATTACTTTGAACAGTAGAAATGAACCCAACCAATTGATTGGGAAAAGTCCGAGAAGGAAGCATAAATCTTTAGAGTAGATAAGGGGATATGAAAATGGAAGAAAGAAAAATAAAAGGACTTACCTTGTGTATGTGTGTGCTTGGACATTGAAGGTATAAGCAAGAAAAAGGAGATAATAGAGAGTGATTCTTATTAGGTGTGTGTGTGTGTGTGTGTGTATATATATACACAGAGAGAGAGAGAGAGAGAGACTCATATGCACACTAAATTTGTTCATGTGCTAATGCACACCAATTTTTTTTAAATATTAAAAAAGAAATTATTTCAATTTTTATGTGATATTTAAACATTTCAGCGTATAAAAAAATTCAGCTAAAAAAATACTTTTTTTTGCTATTTTTAAAAAATTGGTCAAACTTTTCCAACTTTTCAAATGCTTAAAAGCAGCCAAAGTTTGACCGATTTTTTAAAAATAGATAAAAAATTTGAACTGATTTTTTTTATATGCGTTTCTTGAAATGTTTAAATATCACACAAAAAAAATCAGCACAATTTTTTTTTATTATTTTAAAAAAAATAATGTGCAAACTTAATGTGCACAGGAACCTAACTCTCTCTCTCTCTCTCTATATATATATATATATATATATATATATATATATATATATATATAAACAGACAAAATAAAGGATTGAAAGGGTATATATATGGCTGTTGAGAGCTCTGTAAATCTATGACAATAATATGAAAATTAGAAGTTTAATCAGAAGTAGATTGTAAATCGTATGTAGGTGTAAATTGTCACGCCGTGTAGATATTGCAAAACATGTGCAGATGTAGATCGATCTTTTCTGCATCTTCATTGAGAAGGGGATGTGGAAATCGTGGGTAGGAAAAAAATTGTTGTGAATTCTCGGTTTACATGAAGATGTAAAGCCCTATTTTGATGTGAGTTCTGTTTGTTGGGGCGTCGACACAATTTAATTGACCCAAATGAAGAGATAGAAATTGTTTCAGGAAGGAGAAGGGTTGGGAAGTATAAAGGGCGTGTTGGAGAGTATTAAGAGAGAATATCAAGAATCGTTAAATTGTGTGGGTTAGAGATAATAAATAATCCTCATTAAACATTCTTTCTATTGTTTTAGAAGTATATATATATATATATATATATATATATATATATATATATATATATATATATATATATGGGACAATGGTGTTATGAATAGTAACTCATACATGATAAACATATATAGCATTTTATGTGTTGCATGCTTCCATGCATACACATGCATGCATACATGCATACATTATTATTATTTTTTTATATTTTATTATTAAAATATATATTTTTTAAAATATTTTTAAAGAAATAAATATTTTTTTAAAAGTTTTCTTTTTTAAAAAAAGGCGGGTTATTATGGGTTGGGTTTTATCACGGGGACAAATTTATCGTCGTGCCCTCGAACACGGGCATCCTCTAGTGTGTGTGTGTGTGTGTGTGTGTGTGTGTATATATATATATATATATATATATATATATATATATATATATATATATATATAGAGAGAGAGAGAGAGAGAGAGAGAGATTAAAAGGATAATAAAGAGACACCAAACTGGACTCTTAATAACATGGCACACATTCAATGCCTCAAAATACAAAATCATGAAGATTAACTTAAAATGCAAGAAAATTAAACCTGCATTAACTACAATAGGATCAACTCAACACTTGATCACAAGCCATGCAACTGCTCACTGGGCTTAGTATGTTTAAGGTGCAACAGAATAACTTGATATGTAAATGGATAACGTGATTCAGTCCTACAACAAGACATATTATATAATCCTAAATAGGGGTGTGAATATAAGTAAATATCACATTTGTTTAGTGTATTAATGCTTACTTGCCCAAAGCTCGCAGATACACACACACACACACATATACATATATATATCATAATTCATCTCTGCATATAAAGACTATAAAAAGAATTATCACTCATATCTAACTGCATTTGAAGACTTGATGCCCACATAATCATGTCACTATAACCTTATCAAAACACGAATTGACACCTTGTCATGCTGCACATGCCGACATGATGCTCACTAACTCCTATCACCATAGACAGACTATGACTAAGACTTAATCCCGTCACCACAATAAGTATATGGCAAAGATACACCCCTGTAACACCCCGCCCGCCCGGGGAGAGCGAACGGAGCGCTAATGCGATAAAATAAATCCAAATCCACTATAGACAAGGTATAGAGCATCTAAATAAGCCCACAATAATATAAATCCACTAATCTCAATTCTCTTCAATTACAACAAGTCTCTCGAATTAAAATTATAACTATCTAACTCGAATAAAATACAAATCTCCAATACTCTATACAACAAAATAAATAATACAAATCTTCCAAAAATATTCTTCCCAAAATAATCCACACTAAAAATCATCCCAATTGGTCCATAGTGTCCCAATCGACGCTAACCTGCCAACTAAAAGAAAATATGGGGAAGTACACAATACGACAGGAATTATGCTCAACAAATACGGATTAGCAACGAATAAAACGTAACAACACGAGTACGAATATTCAAATCAAAATGCAAATCTCAAAGCATTTATCAATATAATTTCTCAACAACACTTTAACCGGGTCACCAGGCCTCACCACATCCGCATATGCTTTATCAAGACATAGCCCGGGAAACAGGAATTTTAGCGGGTGCCCAACCTCCGTGCCATATTAAAATCTCATGACAACGTGCTCATCAACAATATAATGATACCACATGAATCAAAATAATTTCAACAATTATTTTCCAGATTTCAATGAATTTATCAATTCAAATATGAGTTCAATTAACAAGAATTCAAAGAGAATGACACTCGCGAGATTTAAGGAGCATATTGTGTAAAACCCCATACCTCAAACCATGATGATAAACCAACGATCACATCCTCAAGATCAAATCAAAAGATCTACAAAAGTTCCTCCAAGAACCTCCAACAAAATATCCCCAAGAACACCTCTAATCTGAGGTTGGAACTCACAAATCTCAAGGGCCAATGTGTATATAAAAAGAAGAGAAATATAAAATATATTTGCTGCCAAAATTTGTGCCAAAAGTAGGTTAAAAGGGTTGTCCACAACTTCCTTTTATAATGCAAAGAAATGAAGAGTTGGAATCCAAAAGACTCCTTTAAATAAAGCAAATAAATGCAGAGATGGAAGTCAAAACAACTCCAAGAGTTAAAAACATTTAAAAATAATTTTAAAATCCGTTTTAACTCCGTTTTTCAAAACCGTTTGAAATTATCGCCTTTAAAAATAATAACCAACATATTTGAGCAATAAAAATAATTTTATCAAAAACTTTATTTTCCTCCATTTTCCAAAAATTAATTAAAATAGCCCAAAATTACGCAGGTTGTTACACTTCCCCACTAACAATGGAATTTCTCCCTCGAAATTCGCCGAATGCCTAACTCTCAAAATCAGGCCACTACACTAACTCCAAAAATAAATCACGTCTCCCAAAAATAAATTCCTCACCTCTAATCTAGATGCTTATCACGAATATCACCTAAAATTTGCTATCTCCAAAAATTTCTAACCACGCAATGAACCCAAAACCCAAGCCCCGAGGGTTGCCGTATACCTAAGCTCTGATACCATTTGTAACACCCCGCCCGCCCAGGGAGAGCGAATGGAGAGCTAATGCGATAAAATAAATCCAAATCCATAAAAGACAAGGTATAGAGCATCTAAATATACCCACAATAATATAAATCCACTAATCTCAATTCTCTTCAATTACAACAAGTCTCTCGAATTAAAATTACAACTATCTAACTCGAATAAAATACAAATCTCCAATGCTCTATACAACAAAATAAATAATACAAATCTTCCAAAAATATTCTTCCCAAAATAATCCACGCTAAAAATCATCCCAATTGGTCCATAGTGTCCCAATCCACGCTAACCTGCCAACTAAAAGAAAATATGGGGAAGTACACAATACGACAGGAATTATGCTCAACAAATACGGATTAGAAACGAATAAAACGTAACAACACGAGTACGAATATTCAAATCAAAATGCAAATCTCAAAGCATTTATCAATATAATTTCTCAACAACACTTTAACCGGGTCACCAGGCCTCACCACATCCGCATATGCTTTATCAAGACATAGCCCGGGAAACAGGAATTTTGGCGGGTGCCCAACCTCCGTGTCATATTAAAATCTCATGGCAACGTGCTCATCAATAATATAATTATACCACATGAATCAAAATAATTTCAACAATTATTTTCCAGATTTCAATGAATTTATCAATTCAAATATGAGTTCAATTAACAAGAATTCAAAGAGAATGACACTCGTGAGATTTAAGGAGCATATTGTGTAAAACCCCATACCTCAAACCATGATGAGAAACCAACGATCACATCTTCAAGATCAACTCAAAAGATCTACAAAACTTCCTCCAAGAACCTCCAACAAAATATCCCCAAGAACACCTCTAATCTAAGGTTGGAACTCACAAATCTCAAGGGCCAATGTGTATATAAAAAGAAGAGAAATAGAAAATATATTTGCTGCCAAAATTTGTGCCAAAAGTAGGTTAAAAGGGTTGCCCACAACTTCCTTTTATAATGCAAAGAAATTAAGAGTTGAAATCCAAAAGACTCCTTTAAATAAGGCAAAGAAATGAAGAGTTGGAAGTCAAAACAACTCCAAGAGTTAAAAACATTTAAAAAAAATTTAAAAATCCGTTTTAACTCCGTTTTTCGAAACCGTTTGAAATTCTCGCCTTTAAAAATAATAACCAACATATTTGAGCAATAAAAATAATTTTATCAAAAACTTTATTTTCCTCCATTTTCCAAAAATTAATTAAAATAGCCCAAAATTACGCAGGTTGTTACAACCCCTATACCAACTACACATGCAGGGATGATACACACAATATATACATGATATTTTTCTAACGCTCACCAATTCTCGCAAGGTACAATTATATACTATATTCAATCAATGTTTCCTTAGGTTAATTATCATAAACTAAATCTTGTATCCTAGGTGTTAGTTTCAAACTTAGCCTATGGGAGTTAATCCATTACTTATTATTAGAGAATCTATTTAAGTTGTCTCTACATAGTTATCTTCTTGGAAGAGTATAATATTTCTATTTAAAGCATTTATTGCCTCAAACAATGTAAGATTAATAATGAGTTAAATCTACAAAAATATTTAAACTTTAACCAAAGGGAAGAATTGTGTTATGTCATAATTTTACTTGAATTTATCATTTATGTGCAACCTTGTCAATTATATTCATGATCATGAACACTAACTAAATTACTTCTCAATTTGATAACAATATTAATTCTTCATGTACAGATATGGATAACATGGTATTTATTCATTGATTAACTTTTAACCTGGGAATCGGTATACTCATTAATATTTAATTACATTTTCTCACTTCAACATTTACTATATGGATTTTTCACGTTCTCAATATCATATGTGAATATATTATTTTAAAATACCTATATGTATTTCGTCGTGTCTCTAACTAAAGTTCTAATATCATCATATATGAATTACATAATTCAAAAAGATAAAATTATCCTTATATGGCCAACAGTTCAAAATATTTATGATTTATTATCATTATAAAATATGTGTAAGAATTTATATTATTCAATGTGACCAAGAAAGATTACCATATTCAAGAAAATTTTATCTTTTATATCCATTCTAAACTACAGGACTATTACCCTAATATTTATGTTTAGGTGGTATTTAATCTTACCAACACTAATGGAGAAAAGTAAGTTATTTCTTTATATATATATATATATATATATATATATATATATATATATATATAGAGAGAGAGAGAGAGAGAGAGAGAGAGAGGCTCACGTGCACACTAAGTTTGCACATCATTTTTTTTAAATAGTAAAAAAAATATTTTTGAGTTGATTGTTTTTTTGTGATATTTGAACATTTCAATAGACCAATGTAAAAAAAAATCAACTCAAAAAAACTTTTTTTGCTATTTTTAAAAAATTGGTCAAACTTTTCCAACTTTTCAAGTGCTTAAAAGCAGCCAAAGTTTGACCGATTTTTTAAAAATAGACAAAAAATTTGAACTGATTTTTTTTATATGGGTTTCTTGAAATGTTTAAATATCACACAAAAAAAATAAGCACAATTTTTTTTTTATTATTTTAAAAAAAATAATGTGCAAACTTAATGTGCACAGGAACCTGACTTTCTCTCTCTCTCTCTCTCTCTCTATATATATATATATATATATATATAAACAGACAAAATAAAGGATTGAAAGGGTATATATATGGTTGTTGAGAGCTCTGTAAATCTATGAAAATAATATGAAAATTAGAAGTTTCATCAGAAGTAGATTGTAAATCGTATGTAGGTGTAAATGTCACTCGGTGTAGATATTGCAAAAGAAGTGCAGATGTAGATCGATCTTTTCTGCATCTTCATTGAGAAGGGGATGTGGAAATCGTGGGTAGGAAAAAAATTGTTGTGAATTCTCGGTTTACATGAAGATGTAAAGCCCTATTTTGACCCGAGTTCCGTTTGTTGGGGCGTCGACACAATTTAATTGACCCAAATAAAGAGATAGAAATTGTTTCAGGAAGGAGAAGGGTTGGGAAGTATAAAGGGCGTGTTGGAGAGTATTAAGAGAGAATATCAAGAATCGTTAAATTGGGTGGGTTAGAGATAATAAGTAATCCTCATTAAACATTCTTTCTATTGTTTTAGAAGTATAATATGTATATATATATATATATATATATATATATATATATATGGGACAATGGTGTTATGAATAGTAACTCATGCATGATAAACATATATAGCATTTTATGTGTGTGCATGCTTCCATGCATACAAGCATACATTATTATTATTTTTTTATATTTTTTTATTAAAATAATATTTTTAAAATATTTTTAAAAAAAGAAATATTTTTTTAAATATTTTTAAAAAAAATATATATATTTTTATTTTTTTATATTTTTTTTAAAGTTTTCTTTTTTAAAAAAAGGCTGGTTATTATGGGCTGGGTTTTATCACGGGAACAAATTTATCGTCGTGCCCTCGAACACGGGCATCGTCTAGTGTGTGTATATATATATATATATATATATATATATATATATATATATATATATATATATATATATATATATATATATATATATATATATAGAGAGAGAGAGAGAGAGAGAGAGAGAGAGAGAGAGAGAGTATAAAAGGATAATAAAGAGACACCAAACTGGACTCGTAATAACATGGCACACATATTCAATGCCTCAAAATACAAAATCATGAAGATTAACTTAAAATGCAAGAAAATTAAACTTGCATTAACTACAATAGGATCAACTCAACACTTGATCACAAGCCATGCAACTGCTCACTGGGCTTAGTATGTTTAAGGTGCAACAGAATAACTTGAGATGTAAATGGATAACGTGATTCAGTCCTACAACAATACATATTATATAATCCTAAATAGGGGTGTGAATATAAGTAAATATCACATTTGTTTAGTGTATTAATGCTTACTTGCCCAAAGCTCGTAGATACACACACACTCACATATATATATATCATAATTCATCTCTGCATATAAAGACTATAAAAAGAATTATCACTCACATCTAACTGCATTTGAAGACTTGATGCCCACATAATCATGTCACCATAACCATATCAAAACACGAATTGACACCTTGTCATGCTGCACATGCCGACATGATGCTCACTTACTCCTATCACCATAGACAGACTATGACTAAGACTTAATCCCATCACCACAATAAGTATATGGCAAAGATACACCCCTATACCAACTACACATGCAGGCATGATACACACAATATATACTTGATATTTATCTCACGCTCACCAATTCTCGCAAGGTACAATTATATACTATATTCAATCAATGTTTCCTTAGGTTAATTATCATAAACTAAATCATGTATCCTAGGTGTTACTTTCAAACTTAGCCTACGGGAGTTAATCCATTACTTATTATTAGAGAATCTATTTAAGTTGTCTCTACTTAGTTATCTTCTTGGAAGAGTATAATATTTCTATTTAAAGCATTTATTGCCTCAAACAATGTAAGATTAATAATGAGTTAAATCTATAAAATTATTTAAACTTTAACCAAAGGGAAGAATTGTGTTATGTCATAATTTTACTTGAATTTATCATTTATGTGCAATCTTGTCAATTATTTATGATCATGAACACTAACTAAATTACTTCTCAATTTGATAACAATATTAATTCTTCATGTACAGATATGGATAACATGGTATTTATTCATTGATTAACTTTTAACATGGGAATCGGTATACTCATGAATATTTAATTACATTTTCTCACTTCAACATATACTATATGGATTTTTCACGTTCTCAATATTATATGTGAATATATTATTTTAAAATACCTATATTTATTTCGTCGTGTCTCTAACTAAATTTCTAATATCATCATATATGAATTACATAATTCAAAAAGATAAAATTATCCTTATATGGCCAACAGTTCAAAATATTTATTATTTATTGTCATTATAAAATATGTGTAAGAATTTATATTATTCAATGTGACCAAGAAAGATTACCATATTCAAGAAAATTTTATCTTTTATATCCATTCTAAACTGCAGGACTATTACCCTAATATTTATGTTAGGTGGTATTTAATCTTACCAACACTAATGGAGAAAAGTAAGTTATTTCTTTATATATATATATATATATATATATATATATATATAGATAGATAGATAGATAGATAGAGAGAGAGAAAGAGACGCTCATGTGCACACTAGGTTTGCACATCATTTTTTTTAAATAGTAAAACAAATATTTTTGAGTTGATTGTTTTTGTGTGATATTTGAACATTTCAATAGACCCATGTAAAAAAAATCAACTCAAAAAAACTTTTTTTACTATTTTTAAAAAATCGGTCAAACTTTTGCTATTTTTAAGTACTTTAAAAGCTACGAAAGTTTGACCGATTTTTTAAAAATGGTAAAAAAGTTGTTTTAAGCTGATTTTTTTACATGGGTTCGTTGAAATGTTTAAATATCACATAAAAATAAACTCAAAAATATTTTTTTAATGCTTTAAAAAAATTGGTGTGTGCCAAGATTGTGCAAACTTAGTGTGCATAGGAGCCTCTCTCTCTCTCTCTATATATATATATATATATGTGAACTTAATTTGAAATTCCTATCTTGTTCTTCTCATCATATAATCCAACGTCCTTTCTTGTAAAATCTCGAAGAGGCTCCTTAAAATCATCTAATTTAGTTTGGATATAGTGGTCTTAATGGGAGAGAGTAAGGAGAGTTAGAAGAGTACTTTCTAGTGTTTAGGGTGATTAGAAGTGGACAAAGTTACCAAAAACCATCAAATTTTTCATTCTAACAAGTCTGGGAGAACCAAGAGTTTCAATAGAAGCTAACATTGTAATTATAGTGTCCTAGGTCCCTTATATAGAGGATAAACTAGCCACTATAGTGACAATGTTTTCTATATCATCTCCCCTTACCATTGTGGCAACCCCCTACCGACCTCTCCTCCAAATTTCAAATATAATTTTATTTTTCTATTTTAAATGCACCCAACTCATTGCAAACTCTTTAAACCATAATATTTCAAACCTACCTAGGTTATCCACTAAGACTTCTCAAATATTCCTAGTGTTTCAAACTAAATCCCTAACCTAACCCAAATAAAACCAATAAGCGAAATTTCCATTTAAAGTCCAAAACCAGTGTTATGAATGTCCAACCCAGTTAATTAAATTAGAAGTGAAATACTAAATTGATTCAAATACCTAATTATTAGACAATACTATAACTCTAATGAATTTCATATTATAGTTAAATTAATTTATAAAACACATTTAAACTAATTTATAAAATACATGGGTTATTACATCCTTCCCGCTAACAACATGATTATAGTTATTGGAATTCACATTGCATCCTCTTGTTTCCTTATGGAATTAGCCTTGTTGTGGTGGCTCCACTACGCATTCACTAAGTAAACTAGTCACACCGTTAAAAGATACACATTATTCTTTCCACAAATGATGCATCTAGATGTAAAAAATGTCATTAAGATCCACATGTTGATAGGAATTTACAAATCATCTACTCGTTTAACACATATTTACCCGTTGTAAGTGATCTGGTAGTTATAACTAAGAGTATAGAGATCTTACTATGTCAGAAGTATTGCAAATCCCTTAAAAATAAGGATACAACTTTTCTTTCTTATCACAATGCATTATTCATTTCATAGGGGGTCAATTCAATCGCACTTGATCACATACTAAAAATTGGACAATCTCTCTCTCTCTCTCTCTCTCTCTCTCGTCTAACTAACATACTGAAGACCTGAACGTATGACCACATAAAGCCTCAAATCACACCATATTAATAATCTATTCAGGGTTGTTGTTGTCGAATAATTATACTAACAACAAACATATCTCCTAATTACCCTTAAAACCCAGCATGCATTCTCGTAAAATGTCCTCAAGAATTCGATTTACCCTTTATATTTGTCAATTTGTGTAAGGGTGATAAATGTGCTAAGGTGAAGCTCGGTCTCCAATTCCTCCAAGTAACTCTCCTAAAAACAAGACACAATGGTAGAGTCATGGCTCGAGATAATAGACAATGGTATACCATGAAGATTCACAATCTAAACTATATAGAAATGCACATATCACCTACATGGAATTATATTGTCAGGACTCTGTAAAGATCCTCATGAAAAATTCCAACAAAATATTATTTATTTACCCTCGAGAATTAGGGATAAAGGATACACGAATAAAGTACAAAATATAATTCATTTTAGAGGTATCTAGAGACACTTTCACCATCTGATAGGTATTGCTCTTATATACAAACATTATTATATCATTATTCATGACAATCCCTAAAATTGTCTCATCATGTTATGAATCCACCAAAACTATGACCATGTGCCTCATGCATCATTGCTCAATGAAATTCCTTGTCAAAATAAACAACTAGTCAACCTTTAAATTTAAGAAATGTATGGGAGGAAAATTATATATGTAATAATAAAGCAACATGTGGAAGCATATAGGCCTAAATTATACACTATATTATATGCTACCGTATAAAGATGACAAGAGTTTGAGATAAGGCAGATTGTCGACACCAAGTTTCACCTCTCTTTCTATTGTATAATATAATTTCTTTTAAAATCCAAAAAATATTCCTTAAAAGCTTCAAATTTATTTTAGCTATGGTGGTTATAGTGGTAGAGAGTTGGGAGAGTATTCCAGAGTGTTATGGGTGAAAAGGTTGAATCAGCTCACCAAATATTATCAAACATGACATTTACATAAGTTTTCACCAATACTTGTTATAGTGGGTAATGTTACCACTATGACAGCGTAGGGATCTAGAAATGTAGTTTGCATATTGTCCAAGTTCACTATAGTAGAATACTTTGCCATTATGATAGCCTCATATCGGCCTCTCCTCCAAATTTCAAATTATATTTCTTCTTAAATGCACCAAACTCAATGCTAACTCTTAAACCCATATTTTGAACACTTACAGCCACTTAACATTTCTAATAGGACTTCTTAAAAAATCATAGAGTTTCAACCTAAACCCCCAATCAAATTGAGCTGATCCAATAAGACAAATTTCCATATAAATTCCAAAACCAATTTTATTTAAAGTCCAGTCCAATTAAATAACTTTAAAGCCCATAGGTAGATTTATTTTAATTCGTAATTATAAAATTAAATTCTAAAAGCAATTAATTAAATTTTATAATTTAATTATTTTTAAAATAATATTAAAAATACAGTGTCTTCCAAACACACCCATTGGATACATAATATTTGTCGATGGATATGATGAATGAGGTGAGTACGTGGTCTATTTTAAACATTATTCTGATTATTATTTTTATTATAATCTAAATGTTGTAATATATTATGATTTGCATATATTTTAAAACTTATTTCTAATGTTAATTATGTAGAGTGTTCTGGACTTTTAGATCAAGCATGTCATGTGGATCGTACTTTATTGGTGGTGGAGAATGGCCATGAAGTAGAGGATTGTAAGGTGATTGTTGATGTTGTTGTAGACAACATTTTTGGTGTTGTAATTATATTCCATATACATATATGTATAGGGGTGTTGTATTTTATTTGTCGCAGAGATTCTTTTTCTCTTATTGGAAGGTGAGGTTTACTCTTGAGTTCACCATGCTAATGACGTTAGAGGTAGGTGTGAAAACAAAAGTTATTTTGAACTATGATTTTATATGACAAAAATCCAACTGATATATGAAATAACTTAACTATATTCTATCTCAATGTTCTTGAGATTAAACATACATTCAGGACATGATGAGACCTATCTTCGGGATTATATGTGATCAAGCAAGCAAGATATATCCAAGTTTCAAGAATAATCAAAAGACATATCCCTAAGAAATAAACATTATGATTCGCAATCATGCATATCAAGAAGTCTAAAAAGTATCATAGCGTGAATTGAAATAAACATGAACCATATCAAAGGTCAATATCAATGTATCCATATAAGCCTGAACCAAAGAAAAACAAATACAAGTCTTGATCATCATCCATGATCAATCCATGAGTTAATTCCTCGAGATTCACAATTAAAGAATCAAGAATAAGATCCATACCTAATTAACCATCATAGGTTCACTCCTTTCATGGAAAGATCAACCAATAAGTTCATGTTCAATTTAGGAATCTCACCATTAAGGCTTTATAAACATTATTCAATCAAATCTTTAATGACAATTATCAATCAAATCCCACGACATCATAATCAACTATAAGAAGGATCACATATTTTATATAATCAAAAGAAGTGATCAAACTCTAAAGGATCATCCTAGAGCTTTGAGTGTTTAAGGAATGATTGTAATAGTGTAAATGAACTTGTATGAACAAGTACTTGATCAAACCAACCAATCAAAGATGATTTTCCTCAAAACTGGTTTTTAAAGATAATATTTTTGAGAATTCTACTCAAAGTTCCTAGATGTCCAACATTCCAATAGATGGTTTTCAAAATTCAAATTCCAAAAGGTAAGACAATTTAAGTTCCTTTTACGAACACACAGAGTTTCTACAACATCCTTTAATCAAAGATTCATTTTTTAGCTTGTGTCCCTCTAATTTTTTAGAATGAGAAACCAAGTCTCAAATCAATTTCCAAGTTGAGAGTTTCAAACCCAACAGTCCATCGAATAAGAGCTCCAACCCAAATCCTTTTGAGCTTTAGTTTTAGCCAAAGATATTAACCTAATACTATTTTATTCTAAACAATCAACCCAAAATCCACTTGATCAACATACTTGTGAATATTTATTGTTTACACTTCTAGAGAGAGAAAGTAAAATAATTTCACCATTATTCTTTGTAGAGAAACTTTACATTACTTTTTTGTTACATATATTGTTGTTAATACTTTAGATTTAGCTTCATTGTATCTTTGTGGAGGATAGAGACGTAATTGTAGGGAGTCAAGGAGTTATAAGACATTGTGTTATTCCCATACTACTTGGGCAAGGATGGGTATAGTTCTCTTATTGGTTGTGATTTAAAAGTTGTTATAGTTCATTGTGAGGTTTTGATTATGCCTTATTGAACCGAAGATAGTGAAGTTTCTCGGTTACCTTCTCAAGCGTAAACTTAGGCAAGACCGGACCACATTCACTACACCAAAATGTAGTTTTACTAACACACAAATTTGTTGATTAGTAACACTATTATACTGTTATAATGTCTAATGGTAATTTACTCTTACTAAATTAATATATGTGTTACTAATGAGTCTTGTTATGTCAAATAATAAACAAAAAATCTATTTAATAACACACCTCACGAAAAGAAGCGGGAGACCTCCCTCCTAATGAAAATCCCAAATACGTTATTCCCCTATTTTCTCTTCTTATTCTTTATAATTGTGAACAACAAAATGAAAGTTCCCCAAACCCGATTCCCCCAACAGAAGAAGACCCAATTCGATCCCACAACCCAAGCGCTGGCGCAAAGACGAAGCCATCGAGGCTGCTACTGCCGATTGTATCGACGACGACGACCTTGTCCTAAAACGCCGTGTTCTTACCATATTATTCCCCTATTTTCTCTTCTTCTTCTTTAGGATCTGTGGGTTGAAGACACAACGTTAGCATGGAATGTTGGAGAAGTAACTCGAATAAATGGATAGGAGGTCCTTGCCACAAATTGAAAAAAGGTGAGTAACTTTGTATATACATATATATATATATATATATATATATATATATATATATTGAAGGCATGTGATTTGATATTTGTCATTATATTGTCAGATTCGTTAGTAATTTGAGAGGATCGTCCATGCTAGAACTGTTCTTACTCTCAACAATATTACTTGTGCGTGCTTTAATTTATAAATTATGTTTTGCATAATAATGTTTTATTCCCAAAACTTATTGTATTTTGCTTATGCATTGTGATTTTAGGGTTTGATACTTCTACCACATTACATTTCCTCTAAAGGAACAATTGGTAACACACATAAACTTTCATTTACTTCAATATGAATAAAATTTAAGAAATCATGTTAGTCGTCTCTATTTTTTACTAATTGAACATAGAATTTAAGAAATAGTATTAGTCGTGTCCGCCCAAAATCTGATGCAAAAACACGAATTGCCATCCGTACTAATGGGACACTTCAAAACGAGGTAATTTTGGTATGAAAATACAAGAAAACCCCTTTCACCTCAAAACACCCAAAAATTGCGTCGTGGTCATTTAATAAAACCATTATTTAGGTTCACGCTTGATCGGTTATGAATTATTAGATATGTTTGGATCATATTGGTTTCACCCCCTTCAGATCGTGATACCACACTACACCAAATATGCTATATTGCAACTAATAAAAAAAATGAATCGTAAGTGTTCAGAACACATATAAATTTTGTAACGGCTTTAAACACTTACAAAATTTATAAGTGTTCAAAATCATTGCAAAATGAAAATTTTAACACATATAAGGACCTTAAGGCACAAGATTCTCGCGTTCTTAGAACTTAACCTTTATGAAAAGTGTCAAAATTCTTTCCTTTCCCTCCTAATTCTCATCTTTCCCTTCGCGCTAACCCCTATTTCTCAAACCCCAATCTCGACAAACCCTGATCTCTCATCTTCTGATCTATCTTCAATGATTGTCATTGCAAGTAAGATTTTGTCGTTTTTTCTTAGCTATTGAAAACGTAAATCCCTCTCTCTCTGTATATATATATATATATATGTGTGTGTGTGTGTGTGTGTTAGTTATCAATTTCTTTATTGATTTTCTCTATCTATTGGATCTTATCAGTATCAATGGAGGAAACATAATCTTCTTCATAGGTAGCTATTCACGTCGCTTATTCCGAGAACCATAGCTTCTGTTGTTGGCTGGTTTGGTCCATATACCTCTTATATATACATATATAAATATGTTATTTCATTTTATTAGGTTAAATGAATGAATTTTATGTGTAATTGTAGATAGACACAAGATTTCGACACATTTGAATCATGTGTATGCCTAAAATTGGTCAATATTTGTTTAGTTATTTAAATTTGGTGGAGATAGTATATGTGATGAAGAGACAATGATAGCAATTTTAACCACCGGACACATATGTTTTGTATTCACTTGCTTCATATAGGTTTTGTGTCCACTTGATTCCCACCCCACCAATTAAACCTGGAACTTGAAGCTTACTGCGATTAACGTGCTTATGTGGCGTCATCTTACGAAACAAGGAAAAAAGGTTGGGTGTATGGAAGATACTAATTTTTTATATGTGTATTTGTATTGATATAATATTAAGAATCCATAATAAGGTAGTGTAAAATATGATTAACTAGAGATGTGTGATATCAAATAATATAGCCTCTTTTGTTTCAACTATACAATTAATTGAATTACGAATTATTGAGATTTGCTTAAGATAAGGTGAATAAGGTTCTCATGGCATATCTTGGGAGTCTGTCACAAAGCTTCTTCAGAATACAATGGCACCCCCTGGTACTGGATCATGGAACGACTGATCCCCAAGTCTAATAGCCTTGTTTATCCCATTTGGATCTTTCAATTTTCCATTTGGATCTTAATATCCCCAAGTCTAATAGCTTGCTTGTCCCATTTCAAGGTCAAATAAAAAACTGCATAATGTTCTAATTCAAAAATATTGTACTCGTTTTCTTCTTATGTAGGGGACTGTTGGTAAACATTTTTTTATAATCTTTGTGGTCAGATATACACACACATTGATAGACATCTGCTTGAGGAAAAGCTTTAGACCATATAGTGGTGTTTATATATATTCTTCTTGTAATCAAATGTATTTTTCCTTGATATGTATTTTAAACTAGACAAAATTACATTGATAACATGAAAATTTAAAGTTTCTACACATACCTTCATATATAGTCTTCTTTCTAATCAAATGTATTCCACCTTGATATGTATTTTGAACTAACCAAAAAGTGTTTGTGAGACAACTTCAATTGGATTGGACATCAATTTTGGACTTGCCACATCAAATTGGTGCCTTGAAATTAATCAAGAAGTTTGAGAGGAGGAATTGTGGATCTCTCAGAAGCTTGAGTTAGTTTCAAGTAGGAAGCTTCAGTTTGGAACACGATCGATCATCCTAATGTCACAAAGGTAATTAACTTCCATACCATAGATGAATATCAAATTAGCTTGATTTTTTGCAGATATGGCAACGGATTGTGCGTGTTAAGCTTGTGTACTTAATGTGGCATTTTGATCACGCATAATAAGTTCTCGTCATGTATATTATGTTTGAGTCACTCTTTTAAGTGTATTAAGCATCTTAATTCATTAATAATATTAAGATGATCAAAATAAACTCGAACCAAAAAAAAATTATCATGTCGGATTCGGATCGTATTAAGGAGTTATCAAGTCTAATTTTTAATCTTCTTGCAAAATATAACTTAGATTATAGCCTCTCATCAATTGATATTGTCTCAAGATAAACTCATAGTGACTTAGGCCTTAATTATTATTTCTCAGTTAAATCACAAACAATCTTCAAATTGGAAGAGGTTTTTATGCTTTCCATTGGCCTCTTCAATTGTTATAATTTCTTTTGAAGTTCTTTCATTGCACTGAAAGGCTTCTGCAATGAAAATATAGCAAATTTCAGTGATTTATCTATCTACCTAATTGCCGGTGGACCACAGGCCTCACGTTCAGCTTTTCCAATTGGTGCAGAGCCTGTCACGGACCCTACAATATTGGTTCTTTGGAACATCAACAGAGACTTTATCCATTTAGTTTTGGCTATTTCCTTGGCCAAAGAACCAGAGGAAGTCTAACTTGGTTGACAGTTGGCAAGAAAACTTATAAAACTGTTGAACTATATCTGTTGATGGAATTGCATCCTCTTCAGTGTCTGAGACTACACCTCTAGGACTGATACACACCACTAATTGCTTCTTGACTTTGGAGTCTGACTTTTGACTAGCTGAATCTCCCTCCTTGTAATTTTTCTTCTTGTTCAGAAGAATGTCAAGGTTAAAGTCTTTAAAAATTCTAACATCTTCCATCTCAGGAAGAATTTCACCTTCTTCTTTACTATCCCCATCATTTTCTGAAAATTTTTCTTCATTGGTTAGAAGAAAATTACTAACTGAGTTATTAGGCTTTTCTGGAACTGTCTCTTCAGTAAGCGTATGGTCATGTTGAGTTTTTCGAGGAATGTCTTTGGATCCTTGAGAGTTGATTGTTTTAGCTCTATAGACCTGCTTCTTGGTTGGAGGAAATTTTCTTTTCATTGATTGAGTGGTTGTATGGTAGGCTTGTATTGGAAGACTTTCTTGGTAATATGTAGAATATGGCTCCACTCCTTGTTTCCCTTTATCTTTGATTAGACAATTTATGTTTTCGTGGCCTACTTTATGACAACCAGAACAATAATCTGGGATATCTTCATAACTTATTGATTGCCAAAACCCAAAATCTTCGTAACCGATCCACACTCTTTTAGGTTTTGGAATTAAAATATCATTTTCAACACAAACTCTAGTGACACTAGGTCTATTCAGAGAATCTATAGAGACATCGAGTTTTAGAGGTGTACCTACTTATTGAGCTATAGAGAAAATGGAAGACTTAGCAAATAAATGTAATAGCAGACCTGGTATACAGGTCCAAATAGGAACTATGGAACTTTCTTGATCAGGTCTAAAATTTGGTGACCATTTGAAGGTACACATTGGAAATCTTCCCATACACCACTAGTTCTTCATCCAAAGCCTAATAAAGTCTTCTTCGCAAGATGATTCCATGTTTCTTTTGTGCAACTGATATAAGATTGTAAATTTGATGAAGAATGAAAAATTGTAAAGTTGGTTCCAGGCTTTGCTTATATCAGTTGCAACTGGTGAATAGTCTTTAATTCAGTTAGTTAAATGAAGCATTTAATGGGAGCTACTTTCTTCATGCATATAATTGATACGAAATTCAACTTTGGAATTATTTAAATAACTGAGTGGCAGTATTATTTACATCTATGTATCCTAATGGTTTATGTTTTTAATTATGGTATAGGCTATTTTCATATATTAGTTTAGATTTTATGTAAACGAAGTGTCCCCTCATGTTTCTTTTACTTTTTGTTATGAGTGTTTTTTTCTTTAATCAGGATGAAGGAAGAAAGGATGAAGAAGTCTGAAGGTAATTCTGAGGTTTTATCATGGGTTAATAAGAGTCTTAAGATTGAGGAGAAAAGGAATGCTGAAAAGGAGAAAGCCCAGCAACTCACAAAGATTTTTCAGGAGCAAGTTGGTTTGTCGTTAATGTTTAAACTGTCTTTCCTATTATATCTTGCTCAGGGTTTTAAGTTCATTGACTGATTTAATGTGATGTATGATAAATTTTACGTATTAATCTTTCAGGATGATATCAATGAAGGAGAAAATGAAGATAAGGCAGCTGCCCAACATGCTTCTCGTATGGTTCTTTTCATTCATATGTACATATATTTTTAACTCTATTATATAAAATACTTTTGTACCCTCATGATAATTGCTCCAGTCCTCCACATATTATGATGATCACGATCTTCTTAATTATATTAGTAATTATAATTTCTATTCCCATGATTTTGGTTTAACTTAGGAAAATGGTATTCTCGAGTATCTGGATGTACTGTTAAGCGGTCAACTTCATCAGCTGTGGAAACTATCTCCTATCCTTGCAGCAATATTGATTCCATCCGGCTCTGATTTAACCGATCTGTTTGATTGGACCACTTGTGAATAATTGTTGGCAAATATAATTACTGGTGCTTCGTTTAAGGTACTGATTGATGCCTCAAAGATTTATAGTATTGAAAGTATATTTTAATTTTTCAATATTTATGAATAATTGTATATTTTAATCTTGATACGGTACTCTGATGCGTAAGGTATAACAATTTCCCTTCACTTTTTGTTCAGTTATCTTATGGTTACATCGCAAAGATTGCTAATGCTTTTATGAAATCCTAGGAATTTTTTTTTCATTAATATCTTACTCCTTGGCGGAAGAATTATAAATTCTTTAATTTTATTGCCATGTAAAAATTTCACGGCAAGCACGTGGCATAACAAAAGTGTGAATCATTTATGTGCTTTAGTCTTCTCATGGGTGTATTGAGTTCATCATTTGATGAAGTATGGATTCATTTACTTCCATGAGAGAAATCTTATCTACATTAATAAAACTTTTGATAGCATATACATTCGATAAACTTTAAGTAGATTTTCCCGGTGCTTTAAAATTAACCTGTTTTTTTAATTTTTTTTAAAACTTAGCACTAGTATTTCACATTGCCTTTTTCCAAGTTCATTTCCTACTTAAAACATTTTGGACAAATTTGCTTAATAATAGTTTAATAGTACTTTTGAATATTGTGTCAAAATGGTTTATGCATAGTGAGAGAACATATGGAGAGTTTTTTATATAGGCAAAGTTGGCTACCTTTACAATTGACGACAGTAGTAGTTTGTAAGTTTCATCTGAAGATGTGAATAATACCGAATATAACCACATAAGGATGGAAATTACCTATATGATGTCACAAAAATGACGGGCAGACACCTCTCATTCACACCCAAGGCTATTATTCTCCAGATAAGACTGTCATGATACATATATGCACAATTGTTGAATCATCCGTTAAAACTGATTTCTTTAGGACATCAATATTGTTTATCACCAGTTTCGGCTAGGAAACATGGAGAAAAGGAAGATTAAAAATTATCACGACTCAGGACGCCATAATTAAACCAGAAACTAATGAAATTTGCGTAAATGTACCTAACATAGAGATTTTTTACCTGCTGCTTTTGTAGAAGAATATAACACTTGAACCACATTATGATGTATTAAAATTTCGCTAATGTGTGTATTAGATAAACAGTTACATTGTATTTGTCTAAGCATGAAACTAAAATTATGCTAAATTACCTGAAAATAATCCATTTCAGTAGCTGAAGATAACAATTCCAACAATAAACACGACCAATCAGTCGCGAAATTTTCTAAAGTCCATGAAAATACACCCGTCTGATTGAGATGCTTAACCGCATTGGTTCTCCACCCAATGCGTTAGATTTAATTAATATATTAGTGTTTTGCTCCAGTTTTGAGGTACGTTAAAATAACATTTGATTACTATGATGATTTTTGATCTGCCTTTTTTATGTTCACCTTTACTTGATGATTTGGAAACTATTTGTATGTCCACTTTCTTTGATATATGATGTCGCATTTTCTCCCTGCTTGAAATGGATGTAAAGCAATCAAAAATTTCAATGGGGTGGATTAGATATTGAGATTGATCAGAAAATTGCATAAATTCTATACAAAAACAATGGCTGGCATTACTTTCAATTTGTTTTGAACGCGATAGACAAATAAAAATAAATTGTTTCACGTTTATTTGTTTGCAAATTTAGTTTATCTGTCTCTCACATTGTAGCTGAGTAATGAATTCCACCACAAATTCCTTTAATCCCAATAAGCATTTGAAAGACAATTCTGCAAATTGAGGAAATGAGAAGGCAGAGACTCTACAAATTGCAACCACAATTTCAGATTCGAGCAGGTCACATATATTTTGTGTTTGGTATATATATATATATATATATATATATTTGGCTCGAGCAGGTCCCATGGATTTTTAGGTCCACCAGGTCGCGAGTAAATTATTTTTTGAGGAAAGACTGCAATTCTGGTTCGAAAAAGAGTTGTCTCAAACTTTTATGTGCAAGCAAGAGCAAATTTTGAAACTCACAACTCTTCAAACTCGTGTGGTTGAAAGGTCTAGAGTTTTTTTTGAATTAACAGTAGCTACTCGTTCATCAATTCAATCCTAAGCGAAACAATCAGAACTAATTTGTTGTAAGCGAATCCCAAAGTTTATGTATCTATCTGTGGCTTTTCATCAGAACTTCTCTCAACGCTCTTATCGTTATATTGAATTGTGATGATTCTATTATTTAAGTTTGACTTGGCCTTTTTAGGTTCAAGTAGGATCACCAATTTATAAGGTTGAGAGGAAGTTAGATAAGGTAGGTTTGGTCAGGTATTTGTGGGTTGCTGCATGTCGGGTGAGAATAAGCGTCGAACATATGCCACTTTGATGGGTGGACCCTTTTAGGTCAGTCACTTTGATTATGTCACGAGTTCTTCATTTACTTCAGTTTCTCATGGAGCCTATTATGGGACATTCTTTGGTTGATTATTTTTTTTATTTCAACTAACATTATTTTTTTCCATTGTTAATTTTAGGCGACACCAACTCTAGCACCTGCATATTCTTTTTGGATTGTTGTGAAGATACTTGTTATGTGTTCGGTTGAAATAAGCATAATTATAACACCAATGACCATCACAGTAGGGGCAACTGGTGTGGTATGAAAATTGCCAAATGGAGATGAACAATTCTTAGATTTCCCAAATTTCCTCGTGTATTGAGATGAATTTCATATGTATTGAGCTGAATTTTCTATTAATAGAATTTAGGCTATTATTATTTATTGAGGTTATTTTTTATATGTGTATTAATGTTGTTGGTGAGGATTATTTGTATTGTTGTACTATTTTTTTTACCTTAAACAGGTGGATAGTAGTATAAATAAAGGATATTTTGTTCAATTCTTTTAAACAATTACTTATTTCTATTGAAATTAAATTGGATCGACAGTTATTTTGTTGTCATTATGTTAGCATTTTTTAATATTGTATACCTTAGAGTGTGTGTGTGTGTGTGTATACATAAATATTATTATTTTTAATTTTTTTAATATTCGTAACGGACCTATACCGTTACTAAATGTGTTACAAAAATTGAGTTAGAAATGTGATATGAAATTAGTAACACAGAATTTAGTAACAATTTAGTAATGGTAAAATAATGTTAGTAACACAAAATTTAGTAACGGTAAAAAGTGTTAGTAATTTTCTTCCCCACGCCTTTTTTCTAACGCTTTTTTAGTGTTAGTAATTATTTTAATAACACTACAGTAGTGTTACTAATTGACTGTTTTGGTGTAGTGATTAAAACCTGGGTTTTGAAAGTTTCTCTAAATTATCTATGTTAAGTTCTTATTTTTAATGTTTATTAATTGCTCGTACTTGAATTGATTTATCATATTAGAATTAACCATAAAAGAAAGCTAAGAAGGTTTTAAAATTGCCGTTAAGTTTGTAATTTCTCAATTCACCCTATCTTCGGCATATTTTTGGGCCAACAATTATTAACAGAGACTAATTTAGAGATAAATATTTTTAAAAATTATATTTTGATTTAAATATTATAATGGAACTTTACCAAATGTCTCAAATGCTAAAGGTTAATCCACAAACCAACCCCCGTATTTTGATGGATATAACTATAGTTTTTATAATAATATAATACAATGGTTTATTCAAGCATATGACTATGAAACATGAAGATCTATAGTTAATGGTCCCTATATACCTATGAAGATCATATATGATGCTTGTGTATTAGAAATAAAACTGAACTAAATGAAGATGATTCTAGAAAATTTAAGTCAATGCTAAAGTTATGAATACTTTAGTATGTCTACTTTTAATTATCGAGTATAACAGAGTCTCTTGGTTCTATTTCTTAAACAAATATGGGGCACTCTAGAATCACACACGAAGGCACATAACAAGTTATAGATGAAAAAAATAACATACTCATACATAGTTATGAATTATTTCATATGAAAGAAAAATAATCAATTACTGGAAAGTATGATTGATTTAACACTATTATAAATAAACTTAATCTTGGTAGAAAATCTATAATAATGAAAAAGATAAAAAAAACTTGTCAGGTCCATGCCATAAAAGTAGGTTTCCAAGGAGATAGTTCTTTAAGCACAAATACAAATGGGAGATGTATCCTTAGAAGAACTTGTTATATCTCTTGTAATATAATAAATGGAAATTAAAGAGTTAAAATGAGGAGACAAATTTTCAAAATAAAATCTTCTCTCTCCTTGGAAATCAAGAGAAAATAAAAATTTCAACAAATTAAATTATGGCCTTACTTACCAAATATTTAGAACTAAGGAAAAGACATGTACAAAGGACAAAACTACAAAAGGAAATCTGTTAATGAACATCAACCCAAAGAAAGCTACAAATGTCATGGATGCAATGAAAATGGACGTCCCAAACACAAATGGGAAGGATAAAGGATATAAGGTAACACTGTGAGGTACGTGGAAGGAAGGTTATAAAACCATATTGGAGTGACTTGGAAGATCCTAATTTAGTCAAGAATCAAGTAAATTCGATGAATAAAATCTATACCTAATGGGATTAGACAATGAGATACACTCTTGTGAATTTCAAAAATTGCATACAAATTCCAAAAATGATTTTAAAACCCTCTTTGAATAATAAAAAACTTTGGAAAAGAAATGCAACCAACCTCAATTAGGAGATCATCACTCTTTTGTAAAACATGTAATAACTCTAAAAGAATTACATAAAGTTAAAAGATAAAATGATTTTTTTAAAACTAAAAGTCACACACTTTGAGATAAAAAAACGAAGTGAAATCCTTGAAATAATATTTTCAAAATTTTAGTATAATTAGCCAAAGATTGAATTTACTTATAGGAATCAAAGATTCTCGTATGACAAAAGTGTTAGTGATTTTAATAATAAAAAATAAAAGAGTATCATTCCATCCTTCTTTAACTAAATACGCATTCCATATCTTTAATTACATAGCTTGTTAGGATCCTATTTTTTCATAACCACAATCTAACCCCTAAGGACCCAATACTTCATGGTTACCACAAAAATTATTTTTTCAAATGTCTATGTGCATGTAAGCATCCATAAAAGAAGGAAAAGGTTACTTGGATAGTAGATGCTCTCGACACATGACATGTCGAAAGGAGAAAAATTCACATTTGAATATATTTCAAAAGGCATAATCATCGATGAAGGTAAAATTTGTACATCAAAATCTACTGCATTGATAATGTCCTACTAGTTTATTGTATTAAAGATAACTTAATTAGCATTAGTCAGCTACGAAATAAGGAATATCGAGTCATTTTTAATTCAAAACATTGCCTATTTGAAAATGCCGACAATAATAAAGTATGTTTTATTCCACGAGGAACCATAGATGTTTATGCATTAGATATAAATGACCTAACCCATCAGAAGCTAAAATTTCTCACCAACATGGGTGATTGTAAATGGCTATAGCATAAAATATTTGGTCATGCATATGTGGAACTCATTCATAAGTTATATAGTAAAGATCTTGTAAGGGGTCTCCTAAAATCCAAGTATACAAAAGAGAGAATAATGATGCTTGTCAATACGATAAACAACATAAAACATCTTTTAAAAGGAAAAATGATCTAAACTCCACTAGGCATCTTAAACTCATCCATATTGATTGATTTGGTCCAAATAATATTTCCATCATAAATAAAAAGGTATATGAATTTATCATTGTCGATGATTTCTCTTGATATAGTCGAGTATTTTTCTCTCTAAATTAAGTAAAACAAATAGCATCTTTGTGAAATTTTGTAAAAGAGTTCAAAATGAAAATGGAGTCATCCTTGAACATATACAGTGTTAAAGGGAGATAATTTGACAACAAATAAATAAAAGAATACTGGGAGAATCAAGGAAATGTTCATAATTTATCGTTTCCAAAAACTCTCCAACGAAATGGAGTGGTTGAAAGAAAGAATCGATCACTTCAAGAACTATCACCTACCATGCTCAACGAACAAATATTAACATAATTTTGGGGGGAAAATGATTTAAACATCACATGTTACGTTATCACTAGAGTTACAACCCAAAATATTATCGAAAAAACATCGTATGAAATATAGAAGCGGAAGAAACCAACTATCAGGTATATTAAAGCGTTTGGTTGGAAATGCTCTATCCTAAATAAGCGAGAAAATTTAACCAAATTTAATTCAAAATCTTATGTTGGAATATTTTTGGGATACTCCACCAATATCAAGGCCTATATGATTTTCAATAAATGGAACCTAGAAATTCAAGAATTTTTCCATGTCACCTTTAATTAAATAACCACTTAAAACTTTCAAAAACTAATGATGGTAATAAGGACTGTAAGATGATAAGGAGACATATGGAATACCTTTCCTTAAATCCGTCAGACACCTCTCTCCAAAATGATAAAACATATCAAGAATTGACGAAGAGTTGGAAGTTCATACTAACAATCCAAAAGACCATATTATTACTAGATAAAATATTGGAAAATGCTAGAAAACAATTTTCTTTTTTTTTTTCAAATAAAACCCAAAATATAATCGAAGAGGAACAAGATGACCGAAGGATATTAGTTATGTAATATGAACTAGACCAATTTGTAAGAAACTATGTTTGGACACTTGTTTCAGCGGCCATCTCGAACTCGAAGGAGGTGCCGACACACTCGCACGCATGCTCTCCTTGCGGTAATGATCCAAAAAGGATAAACAAATTCATTGGTGACGTGAGGTGTGTGAATGTGTAAATATTAAAGTCATCGTCTTATTTTACTCAAAATAGACAAAAGAGGTATCCACCTTCGAAGAGATAGTATAAAATACCATTTGTGCATGCAAAACCAAATAAGACATGGATTCGGAGACTATATTATGGAATGGGAAAGTTCTAGGAAACTATTCTGCCCTTTTATTCTCTGTGGGATATAAAAATGTTTCCTCCTAAATGCGCGTGAACATGTGTATATGTGCAAAATATGATGTGTGTGTGAATTTTAAAAAGTGGAAATATGAATAAGTGTGTATATTTGTGTGATAAGTAAGGTCATCACATCCACAACATGGGAAGGATGGGAGTGAATCTTTATAAGCTAACTAAACATGTGTATAAGGCTAAAAGAATGTGTAAAAGTTGCTACAATGTGAGTGATGTTCTGAAATCATAATTTCACTATGAAAGAGTGAATACGCATACATGGGAAAACTAAAGAGATAACAACCCTAAAAAAACTAACTTCCTGAGTCAAACATGCTTCATATATAAATAATACGATAATATAGAGAGAGTAAACTAAGTAAAGTTAATAAGGAAGGACTTGAATCCCAAAATGACTTTGGACTGCCTATATAGCCAAAATAGCATAAAATTCCATGTAGTTCAAGATAAGAGTAAGGTTCGAACTAACCCATAATCCAAACCTATATTATCTATTTTAATTTATGAAAAAAGCGAGTAAAATGTGGTGAAAGTGTCGAAAAATATATGAGAACCCAAAATCGAGAATTATAGTGCAAACCCCCTTTTGGGGGTTTAGTTTATAAAAATAGACTTGAAGATAATAGGTAACCAACAAAGAAGGATTAGTATATAAATTAGTAAAATAAGCTAAAATATGATAAAAACACTAAATATGTAAAATGGCATTTATTGAGCAAATGAAAGGGAAAGGAACTTAGGCCTTCAAGCACTTTTCAATTCTATTTTGAGAACTTTTGTGGACTAACTTTTTATGGTGGATAATGGATATTGAGTGGTGGTTGATTGTTGTATATGGTTATATAAGGTAAAGTTGGAAAGAATGCATTGAAAATGATGCATGACAATCTTGAAGAAAGTAGTCATGCTGAAATCGAAATTGAGGTCATTCTCAAATGAGTCCATGCTTTACTTATATAGAAAAACATTAAATGTAGAACAAAAATAAGTCTTCCCAGGTACATGTCGATCGGTATGTTCCCTAACCTGCCTTCCGACAGAGTGGACAGACTTACTGGCCAAGTAAAGATCGACCTACCATCAGATAATTGAGGTGTTCTGCCTTCAGGAAGGCAAAAATGGTTTTTTAACAATAAAATATGAACCGTAACTCCAATTCACGCGGGAACACAGTGTAATACCCCGTATTTTTATAGCTTTTAGAATTATGGGATTTATTAAATTTAATTGAGATAAATTAATTTAATTTTAATCCGAAATGTTGCTTTGAATATTTACTAGCGTGACGAGAGTTAGTAATTATTGGAAATTTGTTATTTGTTGCATATTACTGGATGAGTATAGTAATATATGAGATTTATTTTTATAATGTCGTCAAGAGTGAATTAAATGACTATTTCGGAAATTTAAGTCGGGACGTGCCCGTGTCACGTCAGAACTAATTTTATTAAATAAAAAAAAGTGAATACTTTATAAGTTGTTCGTATGGTCATTTTGAGTGCGCCAACGCGTCCGGAAGGGTCGAGATAGTCAGAAAAGTATACCCGGGGGTTTAGTTTGGATCTCGGGGCGTTTTTAGGCCTAATTGGTGCCCCGGGAGGGCATTTTAGTCATTTTACATAAGTGGGTAATTAAACCCACGAATTTCAGCCAACCTATATCAGCCATTAGGTCAGCCTCTTAGGGTTAGAACATTCACAAATCAAGTGACGGCCATTGGAGAAGAGAGGAGAGAGCTCTAAGGCAATCCAAGGCCAAAAAGCCACCGGTTTGCACCGCCACCACCACCACCGCGTAGATCACGAGTCGAGGAACGCAACCATACCAAAATCAGCCATGAATCTGCATACCAAAATCCCAGGCAAGTGTTTAAACTTGCTATTTTCGTTGATGCAATCTTCATGTTATCTTAGGAATGAATTGTGATAAAAACTATGGAAGAAAACCCCATTTTTGATAGGAGAACCCATGTAGTATTGATGTATATGTTAATTATGGAAACCCTTGCCATGTAGAGGTAATAATCCACGAAATTTGGTGATCATAATAAATAAATATTGGAGAAAGATTCATTAGAAATCTGTTTAAGAAAATTCTAGGGTTCTTGATAATTGGACATGATTTTAGGTTGAAAATCCATGTTTAATGATAGTTATACACATGCTTTACGTTATAAACACCTGTATAATGTTATGATGATGATAGTAGGATTTTTGGGACGATTAGAATGGAAAAACATAGTTTTGGATGAAGAAGTTTGATGAATCCCGTAACTGCATTCTGCAGAATTTTGCCCAGACCTGCTTGATCGATCGATCGAGCATAGAGCATCGATCGATCGAAGGTTCGATCGATCGACCCCCAAGCTTCGATCGATCGACCCCTCCTGGCAGACTCCTATTTCCCTTGTTTAATTAGTTAAATTAAGTTTATCGTGAAATAATTTTTTGGGCATTCTAAATAAAATGTTTTGGGAGACATTGAGGACCAGTAGGGTATATGAATAAATGATGGAACCTTTAATCTTCAACTAGAATGGTATTTTTGAGGTATTTACTTTAGGTTGGTAAGCTTATGTATTCAAAGGGTGAGGTGCGTAAGAGAGTTACGTTGGAAATCTAATAAAGTCACTTACTGAATTTCAGAATTGTGGGGATATAATCCACGAGTGTTAAGTAATAAGTGAGAAAACCCTTCGAGTTAAGGTTAGGAATGAAACCTTATACGTAATTCTATAAATATGAAATTAAGGATAATTGGTATAATTATGGGTGATGTGAAGAACCTATTTCAATATGATAAAGGGATATATTTATATGATTGTGTGTACATATATTATATGCATGTGAAAAACATACTGCGCTACTTGCTATCCTTGAGGTTATCGCGCTGGGACAGTCTTATCTCGATGGGACCTTTATGGGGGATATTGACTTGTACCCTAGAAGATAGATATCCTTGGTACAGGCTATCGAATCGATAGTTCAGACGGTCCTAAGAGACGCGAGTATGTGCCATCCTCTTAGAGACTTGGAATCTATGCTTCGCCTCGATATTGTTTGTGTATGTGTTAATATAATTTGAGAGTGATTCCGAATTTGTATTCCCCTTGATTTGAGTGGTATGGGGTTTGGATAGTGGAAGTATGCACGCAACATAGTTTTATTCGGGGTACTGTTATATATATATTATACGAGTAGTTGATATATATATGAGATTATGATATTTGAAACTGCCTACTAAGATTTGATAAGTAGGACATGGTTGTTGGCTCATATTATAAATACTTGTTTTGAGAAAGCATAATATTTCACTGGAAACTTTATTGTTTTTATAAAGTTAAAAATAGAGAACTTTGGTTACAAATTGGAACATCTTTCTAAAGTGGAATTAGTAAATTGTAAATCTTACGAGTAATCTAAGATAGGTTAAATCTTTTAGAAATACTAGTGAGATAATTGATAAAACAAACCGTTGGGAAGATTAGTGCGATAGGTGTGCACATTAGAAGAGAGGTGAGTATTTCTCAAGAGAGTGACGCACTAACATGTTGTTGCATTGGCCTGTATCAATTTAAATACTTGCTAAACGTATTTTAAATCAAACACACTTTCGGGCTCTGACCCGTTTCTTTCTCTCTCTCTCTCTCTCTCTCTTGTATATATATGTATATATTTCAGGTGCCCAACCACAGGGGCGTCTTGCTTAGGATACTTTGAGAGGAACGGGCTGCAGCTTAGGTGGGAGTTGCAGGTCACTTGCGTAGACGGCTTTCTTTATTGTCTCCACTTCTAGTATTCTCATTTATTGGGCATGTGTCGCCCTTTCCATCATTTCATTTGTTGTTGGGACATTTATATTTAAGTTATTTCCAGTATTGTTCTATGGGATTTATTCGGGATGGATTTATGATTTTAGTTTCATATGTTGACATTCGATTGACGAATGTATTATGTTATTTGGTTTATTGTGGTGTGATTCTTAATTGTAGAAACGTTGTTATTAAGTAAATAAATCTTTTCTTTAATTAAAATTTGGAAAGTTTGTATGAAAATGTTTTTGAAACTTAGCTTAATTATTTAGGGTGATAAATTGGAAAATTTATTTTTATCGACAGTGATGCTGAGAATGAATCAACTGTTTACCTTGATTTAATTTAATAAAGGAGTGATCGCCCGGTATTTAATTAGGCGGGGTGTCACAGGTGGTATCAGAGCATCAGGTTCTAGTGTCCTTAGGATCTGTACGGCTTATTATGCTTTCAGCGTTGCTTTGTTTGTTATAGAGCCCTATGTTTAGGATTGTCGATTCCTTTGGCGAGATTTCGTTCTCCTGCTATAATGTGTATGCATTAGTGAATTCTAATTTCGTTCGGATGTGTGCGTGTGCCGAGCGATGACGGATGTCAGAAGAAGACCGTTAAGCGTACATCAGGAGGCAGGGCTCAGTTGAGATTAGGAAATATATTCGAGGATGACGACCGTAGTCGAGGTCACCTCCATTATGGCACGAGAAGCCAAGACTTGAAAGGCGACTAAGGTGCAACAATGATTTTCAAATGCTGTTATAGTCAAATGAGGTACGGGGGTAAACTTACCCAACGTTTTACAAAAACGTGTAAAGACTATCAACGGGAAATTTTAGAAACGCGAAAATTGTATGTGTCTTTACCAAAGGCGGTAAAGTATCCAAAGGCTTAAATGTAGAACGGAGTGTGGAAAACCGAAAGTGAAAATTAAAAAAAAAAAAATAATTTCTTGGCTTTCGGAACGAAATTATAATGGTTGGAGACAACCACCAATTTTAGAAGTGGAATGCTATGCCTATAGGAGAACCTGAGGTACAGTGTTGACAGTATGTTCCTTCCTTAACTGTTCAGGATGAGAAGCAAATGTGGTTCTGAACTCTTCGAGGGAGGGCATATCAGGGGTCCATTCGTGAATTTGAATCTTAACCGTTAGCCAATTTTGTGTTAGAAGATGTAGATACAAGTGGGGGAAACGACTCCAAGTGGAAGACCAACTCGTAATAATAGTTGATAAAACTCGAGGAGGAAATTCTGATGGACGAACGATCCAGAGGTTGACATTGTCATATTGTGTCAGAATAGATGATAACGCTTCTTTATGGAGGAAGTTAAAGGAATCGAAGAATTTAGTCGAGAATGAGACTAAATGCAACGGTGGTGGTATAGCACCACAGAAGGATGTGGATACACATCAGGAAAACCATTTAAATGCTTTAGACAGTTAAATTCTTACCAAGTGATGGTAAATCCAGTAAGTACTAGTATAGATAGTAACATGATCTTTATGGCCTAAGAAGGCTATGGAACAACCGGGATGGTTAACAGAAATCGAGTCTACTAATGTCCGAGGAAAGAACAATCCTAACTTGGTTAGTAGGACAGGTGATTGGTGAATTATGTGTTGAGGTATTTTATGCGGAGTGAGATCGCTCACGATAATATGTTCCAAAGTAAGTATAAGGGCAAGAATAAGGTGCCTAGTAAAAGGCAACGAGTAAAGTAATATTGTTTGGTTTGTGTAGATGTGTTACGTCCGGAAACCATTTGCACAGTCAAGACGATTGTCAAGGTAGAAGTGTATGTTGTATCCTCAGAGGATGAGGCGTGTTTATGTGACACGAGCGAGTCACCATATTTTGATCATTTCTAGATTAGCATGTGAGACGAGGTTAATGCATATAATTAGAAATGTTACCATTATGTGAATATTTTTCCTTAGTGTAGCGGGATTTTCTTTAGAGCTATCCGCGGAGGATGGGTGAGTATATTAACAGTGTTTTATACTTTATGGAGATTGCTTGTTGTAGTGATGCGATACACGAGTATGATTTTATCTTTGTTAAAATGTTATAAAAATGGGTAGTATGATAGTGGGCATTTATTGAGAGGCTATTGGAGTAGTTGCATTGGTGAAACATGTTTCATGTTTGCTTTGGAGAGGCTTACCTGTAAGGAAGTTGGACTCGCACTTATATTATCTATCCTAGAGACTTCGGAGGAGATAGTGGGCTCGAGATATTCGATGCCAATGTATGTATAGACTTTGTTAGTATAATTCCGTATGTATCGGGATTTACCGTTGAGCGAAAATATTTGACTCAGTATTATATTTAGCAATTCGGACTTAGTGATATGAAGAGTGCATTGTTATATTTAACCTTTAGAGATGTGGGAGTTAATCTTTATACCCCTATTATTAGGGAAAGGAATTTTGAGAATTCCGATTGTATGTATTCGAGGTTTATGGAATGTTATTACCATCAACCAATACGGTAGTGAAATTGGTGAAACGTTCTTTACTAAGCATAATTACAGGAGAATTGTAACTTTTCTGTCAAGAGACGGAATAAAGGGGTACATACCACGGACGGAGGACCTAACGGATTTCGATGACCGACAAAGCTAGGTAGTAGTGTATCGGGGGGGTTCCTTGTTTGGATTTCGCTTTGCGAGACATCCCACGCATGAAACTTAGCGTAAGGTTGGAAATAGGGAGACGTTTGGTCACTATTCCACGAGTTTGGTACCCTGGTCGAAATGGGATCAAGTAATTATGTATGTAAGTTGGAAGTTGAATTTTATTTTAAGGTTATTGGAGCCGGATCTTGTGGTAAGAAAACATTGAAAGTTATCCCCACAAGTTGAGGGGTGGAACTATGATAAGGAGAATTTAAGAATTCTGATTTCTAGGGTGATTGAGAGTACCCGAATATCATAACCGCGTACAGAACACGAAGTGAATAAAAAGTTGGAATGATTTTTAGCATGGATTATCTGGAAAGAACTTTATACTATACATAAGAGATGACCTATAATTATTTTGATGAATAGAGCGTTAGTGATTTACTTTCGTTGTTGTACCTATTTGGGAAAATTGTTGTACTTATCTGAGAAAGGTTGAGAATTATTATTCCTCTTTTATTGTCATGGAATTTGAATGCCCTATTCCTTCTATTCTGTTGAATTTAGTTAGTTCTACAGATGAGTAGCACGCCGTTCGCTCTCCCAGGGCGGTCGGAGTGTTGCAAAAATGTGGGCATCTTGGTTAACTACAGTTAAAATGGTCCGAATCGAAGGGACGTGAAAATAGACGTGTGAAATATATGTTTGTGGGAATAGTATGACGAAGTGGAAGTGATAGAGTGGATTAAACGTCACATGAGGGGCGATAATCCATACATAAGTGTGCAATTAGAATAGCACGCCCTAACTTGATTGGAAGGCTTTGGAAGCCATTCAAGAATTGATATTCCTTGAATAGAGTATAATTTAATGATTATGAAGAACACCCGGAGCGGAGTTGTTATTAGTCAAGTGTGAGAGCGACTTGCGCATACAAAGAGTAAGGATATTAGTATGGTATAAGAGATCCAGAAGTGCTCTTCGTGGAGAGAAGAGCACGGGTGAGAACTTTCGGCCTACTCCATGGAGGAAGGGGAGTATAACGTGTCACTTAATGTGAGACATTTCAAGGGAAGAATCAATGTTTAGCGAGACGTAGTGAGTATTCTCTACATGCACCGCCCATAAGTAAGGTTTGGTTGAAAGCGGAGAATCAACTAAAGAATTTTGTGTTTATCGACAATTCCTGAAATTGGAAGAGGTCGGTAAAGTTGGTACAGTTCTTGGATGGGTTGCCATCGTCAAAACAAGATTAAGGGTTCATCCCGAACATGTGAATTAAGCCGATGAGAAGGAAGTGATTGATATTCCTTTGGGATCATTTATTATATTAACTAGTATGCCCCAGACTTCCTTTGAAAGGAAGGATCGCGCCAGTGCATAGTCCGACGCAGTATAAATTTTTGAATCAGGATGAGATTGGTAAATCCCACCTTTGATATGGGATTTCAGGAACCTGCGGAGATAAGGTTTCGTTTCGAGTAGGATGTACCACCCGTAGCCAGGGAATAGGCGCATGGTGATTAAAGATTTGTGAAGCCACGTGAAAGAGATTTTGGAATCTTGATACGATGATTTCAAGAATGCTCTGTAGAAGCACTCGTACCTGTTTGTTGCATACAAGGTACTTATTAAGGTTTTGTTATGGAAGAACCTCGACTATTCTCCTTCTGTATGTTTAGAGGAGAGTAGATAATCAGAATTTTTGGATCGGTCGAGAAAATACCCGATAACTATGGTAGAATTCCACGACTGTTTTAGGCGAACAAGTGGTCAAATGTTCGTAATATTTTCTCAGAATGGAAGTTTTGTATATAAATGATCCGAGTAATTGTCTATAGTAGGGTGTGGCCTCCTAATGTTAGTGAGATAATGAAATGCATAACGTATAAGCGTGACTTATGCGAATGTTGTCGGTTGGGAGCACAAGGTGAAGTATCTCTAATGAGAATGTAAAACAATGTTGCTGTGAAGAAAGGGCTATAGTAATTGAACGCCGTAATGTGTAGTTAGTTTGTGTACGGAAAAGGATATCCAGAATTGTGCTATCGGATAGGCCTTATTTTCCGAATTTCGGGACGAAATTGAGTTATTAATGGGGAAGTATGTAATACCCCGTATTTTTATAGCTTTTAGAATTATGGGATTTATTAAATTTAATTGAGATAAATTAATTTAATTTTAATCCGGAATGTTGCTTTGAATATTTACTAGCGTGACGAGAGTTAGTAATTATTGGAAATTTGTTATTTGTTGCATATTACTAGATGAGTATAGTAATATATGAGATTTATTTTTATAATGTTGTCAAGAGTGAATTAAATGACTATTTCGGAAATTTAAGTCGGGATGTGCCCGTGTCACGTTCGGACTAATTTTGTTAAATAAAAAAAGTGAATACTTTATAAGTTGTTCGTATGGTCGTTTTGAGTGCGCCAACGCGTCCAAAAGGGTCGAGATAGTCAGAAAAGTATACCCTGGGGTTTAGTTTGGGTCTCAGGGCGTTTTTAGGCCTAATTGGTGCCCCGGGAGGGCATTTTAGTCATTTTACATAAGTGGGTAATTAAACCCACGAATTTCAGCCAACCTATATCAGCCATTAGGTCAGCCTCTTAGGGTTAGAACATTCACAAATCAAGTAACGGCCATTGGAGAAGAGAGGAGAGAGCTCCATGGCAATCCAAGGCCAAAAAGCCACCGGTTTGCACCGCCACCACCACCACCGCGTAGATCACGAGTCGAGGAACGCAGCCATACCAAAATCAGCCGTGAATCTGCATACCAAAATCCCAGGCAAGTGTTTAAACTTGCTATTTTCGTTGATGCAATCTTCATGTTAGCTTAGGAATGAATTGTGATAAAAACTATGGAAGAAAACCCCATTTTTGATAGGAGAACCCATGTAGTATTGATGTATATGTTAATTATGGAAACCCTTGCCATGTAGAGGTAATAATCCACGAAATTTGGTGATCATAATAAAGAAATATTGGAGAAAGATTCATTAGAAATCTGTTTAAGAAAATTCTAGGGTTCTTGATAGTTGGACATGATTTTAGGTTGAAAATCCATGTTTAATCATAGTTATACACATGCTTTACGTTATTAAACACCTGGTATAATGTTATGATGATGATAGTAGGATTTTTGGGACGATTAGAATGGAAAAACATAGTTTTGGATGAAGAAGTTTGATGAATCCCGTAACTGCATTCTGCAGAATTTTGCCCAGACCTGCTTAATCGATCGATCGAGCCTAGAGCATCGATCGATCGACCCCTCCTGGCAGACTCCTATTTCCCTTGTTTAATTAGTTAAATTAAGTTTATCGTGAAATAATTTTTTGGGCATTCTAAATAAAATGTTTTGGGAGACATTGAGGACCAGTAGGGTATATGAATAAATGATGGAACCTTTAATCTTCAACTAGAATGGTATTTTTGAGGTATTTACTTTAGGTTGGTAAGCTTATGTATTCAAAGGGTGAGGTGCGTAAGAGAGTTACGTTGGAAATCTAATAAAGTCACTTACTGAATTTCAGAATTGTGGGGATATAATCCACGAGTGTTAAGTAATAAGTGAGAAAACCCTTCGAGTTAAGGTTAGGAATGAAACCTTATACGTAATTCTATAAATGTGAAATTAAGGATAATTGGTATAATTATGGGTGATGAGAAGAACCTATTTCAATAAGATAAAGGGGTATATTTATATGATTGTGTGTACATATATTATATGCATGTGAAAAACATACCGCGCTACTTGCTATCCTTGAGGTTACCGCGCTGGGACAGTCTTATCTCGATGGGACCTTTATGGGGGATATTGACTTGTACCGTAGAAGATAGATATCCTTGGTACAGGCTATCGAATCGATAGTTCAGACGGTCCTAAGAGACGCGAGTATGTGCCATCCTCTTAGAGACTTGGAATCTATGCTTCGCCTCGATATTGTTTGTGTATGTGTTAATACAATTCGAGAGTGATTCCGAATTTGTATTCCCCTTGATTTGAGTGGTATGGGGTTTGGATAGTGGAAGTATGCACGCACCATAGTTTTATTCGGGGTGCTGTTATATATATATTATACGAGTAGTTGATATATATATGAGATTATGATATTTGAAACTGCCTGCTAAGATTTGATAAGTAGGACATGGTTGTTGGCTCATATTATAAATACTTGTTTTGAGAAAGCATAATATTTCACTGGAAACTTTATTGTTTTTATAAAGTTAAAAATAGAGAATTTTGGTTACAAATTGGAACATCTTTCTAAAGTGGAATTAGTAAATTGTAAATCTTACGAGTAATGTAAGTTAGGTTAAATCTTTTAGAAAGACTAGTGCGATAATTGATAAAACAAACCGTTGGGAAGATTAGTGTGATAGGTGTGCACATTAGAAGAGAGGTGAGTATTTCTCAAGAGAGTGACGCACTAACATGTTGTTGCATTGGCCTGTATCAATTTAAATACTTGCTAAACGTATTTTAAATCAAACACACTTTCGGGCTCTGACCCGTTTCTTTCTCTCTCTCTCTCTCGTATATATATGTATATATTTCAGGTGCCCAGCCACAGGGGCGTCTTGCTTAGGATCCTTTGAGAGGAACGGGCTGCAGCTTTGGTGGGAGTTGCAGGTCACTTGCGTAGACGGCTTTCTTTATTGTCTCCACTTCTAGTATTCTCATTTATTGGGCATGTGTCGCCCTTTCCATTATTTCATTTGTTGTTGGGACATTTATATTTCAGTTATTTCCAGTATTGTTCTATGGGATTTATTCGGGATGGATTTATGATTTTAGTTTCATATGTTGACATTCGATTGACGAATGTATTATGTTATTTGGTTTATTGTGGTTTGATTCTTAATTGTAGAAACGTTGTTATTAAGTAAATAAATCTTTTCTTTAATTAAAATTTGGAAAGTTTGTATAAAAATGTTTTTGACACTTAGCTTAATTATTTAGGGTGATAAATTGGAAAATTTATTTTTATCGACAGTGATGCTGAGAATGAACCAAGTGTTTACCTTGATTTAATTTAATAAAGGAGTGATCGCCCGGTATTTAATTAGGCGGGGTGTCACACACTGGAAATCGAATTCTGAGATATATGATTTTATGATGGGGGACTCTAGAGTTTGTGATTTAAACAAAGTCAAACACTCAAGTATAGTTGTTCTCCGATTAGTGTTTAAATGATCATCTGGGGTTTTGAAGTATGTTTCTTTGGATCCTATATAGAAGTGTGCGGGCTTCGAATAAGCGACAGATCGTCAAAAGATAGAAACTAGAAAAAAGGTTTTGAGTGTTGAGTTCTTATGTGTTGGAAGTTTGGCAAGGATTTTGGTTCTTCTTAAAGTAAAGGCCTTATTTTGAGGGAAGAGGTATGATGTTGAGGACCTAAGTGGTGTATACAAGGTTTTAACTTTATTCTTGGGGCTCAGAAAGTAGGTAAATGATGGACATGGCCTGATTCTGATGGCCAGGAGAGTATGTAAATTATGGATATGATCTAATTTTTAGGGACGAGGTTGTAATGAAATATATATCCTAATTTTTAGGGACGGAGAAAGTTGGTTATGACTATAGCTTGATATCGAGGACTTGAGGAGTGTGTACGACCAATATACGGATCACGACCTAATTCTAAAGTCTAGTATCTATTCTTAACACTGAAGGAGTTTGTGCAACCAATATGTTGACCGTCGCCAAATTTTGGGGGCTAAGGACTATTATAAGGACCTAAGAAGGGTGTGCTACCATCAAGGGTATCACGACCTTATTTTAAATGCCAAGGTCTATTATGAGGACATAAGGAATTTGTGGGACCAATATGGGGATCGCAACCTAATTTTGAAGTCCAAGGTCTATTCTGAATAACTAAGAAGTGTATGCTACCAATACGAGGATTGTGATTTCATTTTTAGGGTAAGGGGCTATTTTGAGTACCAAAGGAGTGTATATGAGCAATACGTGGATCGTGGCCTAATTTTGGTGTCCAAGGTCTATTATGAGAACCTAAGGAGTGTATACAAAGGTTCTAGGGATCGCAACCTAATTTTAATGGACAAGGTATCTTCTGAGGACCTAAGGAGTGTGTTTGACTAATACAAGGATTGCAACTTAATTCTGAGTGCTAATGTCTATTTTGAGAGTGTGTGGTGGCCTTGGAAAAGATGCGTGATGATAAAAGAATATATTTTGGATTTTTCAAGAGGTTTGAATATTTTTTGAATGCTTGTGTAATCTTGAATTTTTATGATTGTTTGTATCAAACACTCATTTTTAAGGACTTTGATCTTTTATGATTTTTTTTTCTTTATTATGATTTATGGGGAATTTTTCAGATTTTTTGGAGATTTTTTTTTTGAATTTTTAAACGAAATTTGTAGGAAGGTGTATGTCGGTAGGGCATGCCTTTGCGTGTCAGTAAGGTGTGGAATATGAGGGATCACATAGTTTACCAAAGGGTACCTACTGATAGGTAGGCACATGGGGTGCCAACGACAGGCCCCTTAATCCTTATAAAAGGAAATGAGGGCATACTTACTCTCTCTCTCTCTCTCTCTCTCTCTCTCTCTCTCTCTCTCTCTCTCTCTCTCTCTCTCTCTCTCAAAGGGTGATTGTGAGTGTTTTATGATATTTTTTTCAAATAAATGGCCTTTGAGAGCGCAGCGCATGTTTATGATTGGGCCAACATTGATTTATTCACTCGTGAGGATATTCTTGTGGGATGAATAATGTGTATCACGCTTCTAGTCGGTGGAGGATGAGCAGGTTCGTTTGAGTGAGCCTTTGATACATTACTCTACTTTCATGCAGAACCTTAGCATCTTTGTTTTTTTTTTGCTTTTGTTGTTTTTCATTTGGACTTTGATTTCCATTTTGAAGTAGGTTTATTATTATTTTTTCAATTATTTTTGAAATATTTTGAAATTTATTTGGGATATGTACTTCGCAGGTGGGGGTATCTTCTTCGTGCGTCCGATCTCGAGGATCGATCGTGGTGAAAAGTGTTAAGGATAAACCTCTCGAAAAGGTTAGGAGTGTTGTGCAAGATGTGAGTTTATGATATTTGGTGAGTGTGTTGGATGATACGTTGTGGTCTTTAGTGGTGTTGTGTGAGTTATCGAGAGATGGTGGGATACCACCCAAACCATCCATTTTAGAGTGGTGAAGATGAGAGTAATATCTATGGACATCTATCATATTCTTGGCTTGCCATGTGAGGGGATGTAGATAGTAGTGGATTAATCCCTTGTCTGATGACTTAGGAGACTGAGTCAGTGTTGGGCCGGTGGAGTGAGACAACTCCACGGAGTCTGTGGGCATGGCCTATCTAAAGAAGGCTATAAGATCAAAATTTATAATTGCTCAATTTATTTTTATTTGGCTTATCCCGATGCGCCGGACTGAACCTTCATGACTGTCCTCATTTTTTATAAGTGAACAAACATTAGCGACATGTGCAAGATTGAAGATCATTAAGCACAAATTTACATAAGAAGAGTTATAAGGTAGTTTGGTAAAGCTTTAAATTCTAGGGGTTTTTTCAAAAGAATTTGCATTTCAAATTTTCAAAATGTTTTAAAATAATTTTAATAAAATTTTTGAAAAACTCGCTAACTCGTTAGCAAGAGTTTGATATATCATTCGAACGAGTTGTGTAGGATTGTTAGAACAAGGTTCCTTCGTTTGAACAAGATCTGAAGCGTCGCCTTTTGGGTACGCTTTAGAATGTCGTTTGAAGTTTTATTCGAAATCGTTCGAATAAGATAGGGTACATTGTTATAATTAGGTGGCAGTTTGTTCGAATGGGGTCATGTGTTTTAATTATTTAAAATAAATCTTTTCAAATCTTTAATCGCTATCTCTTCGCAACAACTTTCTCTATAAATAGAGATGTGGGATTCGAATTTTGAAGAAGCCATTTTAGAGTTATTTTATGATCAAACTCTATTCTTTTTTTATCCAAACCCTTTCGATTATTTAGGATCACTCATTCAAATCAAGAAGAACACAATCAAAATTCTTAAATTGTTGTAGAGATTTTATGTACTGCTGATTTGTGTAGTCAAGGCTCCATTGCTGAATAAGAAAGGAATTGAGATTCCTGAGGCATATCGATGGATAATGAGGAAATATATTGTTGTTATGGGTGGTGTTTGACTGTGTCATTTTCTATTGAAGATTTGAAGACATATCAATGTTATACTTTGTGAATCTCTAAGTAGTCTGTAAGTCATCTTGTGACTATCAATTATGATATATTGTTGAATTAAAGGTTTTTCCTGAAAGGAATTTTTCCTCAAATTCTACTTTTGTTTATTTTCTTTGGATTTTGGCTTCATAATTTTATTGCATGGTTCACTTTAATTTTAGATAAGATAAAATTTGATAAAAAGTGAATTTGTGTGTTTGGCCCGAGATACAGGAAATTTTATATATCCCATGCTTTCTCAAATTGGAATTAGAGAGGGTTACACTAAATTATTGTGTGATCTTTAAATTTTGGGGATATATGGATAATTTGTATAATAGGTTACTTATTCTTTATGGGTCAAATTATGCATATTGAAATCTCGAATGAGGTCGTCACTGAAGTCGATTGACAAAAGAGTGTGGACTGTTTATGAAAGAGGGTGGACACGACCCACCACAACTAACAAAAATGTCGAAAGTCTCAAACTTATCATTGCCTAAACAGAGGATGATTTTAAATGGAGTAATTTTAACTCCCGCAACTTAAGCTCAATTTCTGGAGTCGTCACCCCTAACGAGTTTTGTCTCATCATGAGGTTCACCTCGTCCAAGAAAGTGAGGGATACTATCCAGGTCACTCACGAGGGTCACAATGTTATGAAAGCCTTTGAGTTACAAAATCTCATCACACCGTTTGAAATAATTACTATGCTAGAATCTGAGACTTTTGATTATATTTATGATAGATTATGTGATAAAGTCAATTCTATTTTTAAATTAGGTGAGATAGTTCGTGAGGTGAGAGTCGTGAAAAAAAAATTAAGATCCCTGTCATCCCGTTTTATCCCTGAAGTTACGGTGCTTAATTGTTTTGGAATTTTAGATAGGATTAGGTTAGAAAAACTAGTCGAAGACCTTCAAACATATGAAATTGATATCTTCCCAAAAATTCAAAAACCCAAAATAAAAAGGGATTACTTTAAAATCTCAATCTAAAAAGAAAGAGGTATCTTCTAACTCCTTATTGGATTTTGATCTCGATGATCTTACCCCTTTTGCGAAAGAGTTCAAAACAATTCCCATACAAAAAAAAACAAAATTCTTCCAAAGAAAACAAAAGTTTTGAGAGAAATATATATTTTAAATTGGACAAGAAATTTTTTGATAAAATGCGAGGAGAGTACCCTAAGAAAGATGAAGAGAGATTATATGAGTACGAGGGGATGGGTCAAAAATATCACAGTGTGCTATGAGGTTAAAGAGATAGGGAAAAGTAAAAGTCGCCTACAATGCCACTCTTAGCGATAGTAAGGTCAAGTCGGTGCATTCTGGGGATGAATCACCGCATGGGTATAACTTCACCGCGTTCATGACTAGTCATGTTAGTACATAAAGTACACCTCATGCCGATGAGGAAGTTTCCAAACATGATGACATCGACAGTATATCTAGTCATTTGGGGGAGAGTGAGGGAGATGACGATTTGAGTGAGGTAGAAAATGGCCTTCGTCGAGCCTACGTCGAGATTTACACCAAGTCTTTTAAAAGGAAAAACAAAAACAAAAATTTGGCGATTAGGGTGTTATTGTTAGAGAATGTTGAAAGAATCAGGAGAGAGTGAGTCGTCGGTGAGAATTTCTTCGCAAGAGAGAGTTATTTTTATGGAGAGGGAAAATAGTGACTTTTCCAACAAAGTGTTTAGTCTTACGAGTATTCTTCAAGATTAAACGAAGATTCGTGAGAAAATAAAAGCCCATGTATCCTAACTCGAGAAATATCTCTAACGTTTTCGAAGGTCAAGACTACAGAGGATGCATCGATGAAGGTATGAAAGATGTTCCTCAATACTGCTTTAGGTGACGGTGCAGCCACTTCCCATGCCGCACCGAAATCGATTAATAAATTTGTGGTAGATCCTTATGGTCCTAGACCTAAGCCACAAAATAAAGTTCAAGCTAAACAAGCGAACCAAGGTAGATCCAAATAAGTCTATGTTTGTACATATTGTAAAAATATAGGTCACCTTTAGTAATTTTTCTACGAGTTAGAAAGAACTAAACATACACATCGATTTTTCCAGTCTTGGAGAGAAAGTTGAGCTCCTAGTATTCACTTATAAAAGCTTAATGGTAGAATTTCAAAGGATGTCTATACCTTTTGAGAATGCTTTCAATTCTATGACTCGAGCTAACAATAATAAGGGTAAGCAAAAGGTTACCTCTACTTGAATACCTAATCAAGACGTTGAAGACCTTATTATTTATGTTGAACTCAAGGATCGAGATACTTCCCAATGGTATTTTGATAGTGGGTAAGCATTGCTCAGATGATCATTACTGGATTTATTGGAACTCTTCATGGTTGGTGGGGTAATATCCTTATGGAAAATCAAATAAATGATATTGTTAATGCCGTAAAAATTATCAAAGATGAACATATGCAAGATAGAGGAATACAGGATGCTGTTTATACCATAATGCTTTCTATTATTCATCATTTTGTTGGCAGTAGTGATTACAGTGGAGAACGTAATAAAGAATTATTATAAAACTTAAAATGTCTAGCCCTTAAGCAATTTAGGTGGTAGAAGGATGTCTTCCTTTCTAGGGTTACTCAGAGAAGTGATTGCAGCTATGTGCATTGGAAAGCCAAATTTATTGATGGTCTTCCTACTTCTTTAACAGATTTCTTTTTGCTAAAGGGGTTAGGAGGGGAACTTGATTTTCCCCTGTTTTGCGCGCTCTGGCAAATAAATTCCAAATAATCCTGCATCGGAGAATATTGATCTTCATTGATCACCATCTTCTCTTTTCCAGGCCTTTGGTGTTATTTACCACACCCTCTTCCATGCCCTCTGGAGGGGCTACTCATTGATTCTGCAAAAAACTCTATGGGTAAAAAATCAAGAAGAGAATTGTTTTCACCTTTGATATGTTCAATATCAAAATCAAATGAGGAGAAATTTGTTTGCCATCAGGTAAAAATCTGTTTTGAAACAATATTTTCAACATCTTTTTGCAAAACCTGTTTTACAGCACTACAATCAATCCGTAGTAAAAAATTTTGATTTAACAAATCATCTTGAAACTTTGTAATGCATTTAACGACCGAAATAATTTCTTTTTTAATGGTAGAGTAATTTTTCTGGGCATCTTTCCAAGATCCATAAGTAAAACGAACTAATTCTTCCTTTTTAGTTAAAGTATTGATTTGTTTTAAAATTCCACCATAACCTATATCTGAGGTGTCAGTTTCAACAATTTTTGAAAATGAAGGATTGGCCAAAGCTAGACAAGGTAATTGCTTGACTTTTAGTTTAATTTTTTGAACAATTTTGGTGTGCTCAGAATTCCGAAGAGTAAGGTTCTTTTTCAACCTAGTGTAAAGAATTGCACTGTCTTGTGCAAGATTCCTATAATAATCCCCAATATAATGGAGACTACCAAGAAATCTTTGAAGTTGAGTTTTTTATGTTAATTAATCAGGGAATTTAGAAGCAAACTCAATACTTTTATAAATAGGGAGTATTTTCCCTTCCCCAATATCGTTCCCTAAATATCTAATATTAGTTTGAAATTTTTTCATTTAGGGGCCGAGACAACTAATCCGTTAGTTTTAATAAAATCTTTAAAAAATTTAAATGTTTAAAGTGTTGATCAATTGATTGTGAAAAGGTAAAAATATCATCAATATAGACAATAGAAAAATGAGAATAAGGATTACAAATATCATTCATGATATTTTGAAATTCAGAGGGGTCATTCTTAAGACCAAAAGGAAAAACATTCCATTAGAAATGGCCAAATGGAACCACAAAAGCAGTTTTATATCGATCTTGTGGGGAAATTTGGATCTGCCAATATCCAGATTTTAAATCAAATTTAGAAAATGTAGTGGCAGAGTTAAGTCGATCAAGTAAATCCTTTTTATTAGGAATTGGATATAGTATCCATTGCAAAACATTATTAAGAGGCTTATAATTAATTATAGGCCTAGGAACACCTCGTTCCTTCTGGGCAGCCTTATTAACATAAAAAGATGTGCAACTTTAAGGAGAATAACTTTTAGTTATAAGCTTTTTATCTAAAAGACTCTGAATCTCAGTTTTACAAAGCTAAAAAAATTCAGTCTTCATTTGACTAGGTCTGGCATTAGTAGGGATGGATTTTCGTTGAAATCAGTTTCATAAGGAAGAGAAACAATATGTTTTTTCCAATCCCAAAAAGCATTAGGGATATCATTGCAAACTCCAGTTATTAATTGGTTTTTAATAACATTAATTGTTTGTAGTACATTAGGTAAAACCAATTTCTATTTAATGGTTGAAAAAGAGATTTCTTTTTGAAGAAAATCTAAATGGTTTTCTTTGAAAATAATATTATTTGTCAAAGAGTTAATTTTCTTAATCTCAGGTTGGGTAATAAATTAAAAAAAAATTGGTTTTGAATGGTCGCGTATATTCCACTAAAATTAATTTTATCAATTGGCATAAGCAAATATAAAAAGGTGTACCTAAAATTATCTATTGGGATAAATCACTAATAAGTAATAATGTACTGTCCAAAGCATTAATTATGAAGTCCTTTTATTAGGAATGAAAACATGCTTAATGGTTTCCAATACTTCTTTAGCATATTTCTTTTTACTAAAGGGGTTATGAGGGGAACTCGATTTCCCCCTCTTCTACGCGCTCTGGCAAAGAAATTCCAAATAATCCTGCATCAGAGGATATTGATCTTCATTGATCACCATCTTCTTTTTTCTAGGCATTTTGTGGGATTGCCCACCGCCTCTGCCACGCACTCTAGTGGGGCCACCCATTGATTCTGCAAAAACTCTCTCGTAAAAAATTCAGGAAGGGAATTGTTTTCACCTTTGATATGTTCAATATCAAAATCAAACGAGGATAAATTTTCTTGGCAACTGGAAAAAATCTATTTTGAAACAGTATTGTCAACATCTTTTTGCAAAACCTGTTTTATAGCACTACAATCGATTCGTAGTAAAAAAAATTTATTTAACAAATCATCTTCAAATTTTGTAATGCATTTAACGATCGAAAGAATTTCTTTTTTAATAGTAGAGTAATTCTTTTGGGCATCTTTCCAAGATCTAGAAGTAAAACGAACTAATTGCTCCTTTTTAGTTGAAGAATTGAGTTAATTTAAAATTACACCATAACCTATATCCGAGGCGTCAGTTTCAACAATTTTTGAAAATGAAGGATTGGCCAAAGCTAGACAGGTTAATTGCTTGACTTTTAGTTTAATGTTTTGAACAACTTTGGGTTGCTCAGAAGTCCAAGGAGCAGGGTTCGTTTTCAACCTGGGGTAAAGAATTGCACTGTCTTGTGAAAGATTCCTGTAATAATCACAAATGTAATTGAGACTACCAAGACATCTTTGAAGTTGAGTTTTTTCTTTTAATTCTTCTGGGAATTTAGAAGAAAACTCAATACTTCTATCAATAGGGAATATTGTCCATTCCCCAATGTTGTGCCCTAAAAATCTAATATTAGTTTGAAAAAATTTCATTTTAGGGGCCGAGACAACTAATCCGTTAGTTTTAATAACACCTTTAAAAAAAATAATTAATCTCCTTTCCTTTTTATGGTTTTTACAATTAATAGGAAAGAAATTAATGCTGAGTTTTATCTCCCAGGTTATGCTAACTTTAGGGCTTTGTAGTTTGCTAAATATAGCAAGGTTGAATTAGATAATTATAAAAATGAATTTTATAATTGGGTTGAAGATAATCAACTAGTTACTTCCTTTGTGGTTTGGTTTCAAATGTTTTCTAAAGATAATCATCTTTTTGTTCTTGAAACTAAGGATAAACATATTCCTATACATGATGATAAACATTTAACAAAATTGAGTACTGCGAATAACTAGATTATATATGCTATTGACCCTCCTACTGAACCCCTTTCCTTAGATATTGGTGGCACCAACCAAAGTGGAAACTCGCCTAAGTTAGAAGCTAATGCCTTCCTTAACCTTGAGACTGAAAAGAGACTCATCACACATAAGACTATGTTAAATCCACTTTATAAATAAGGTAATTATACCAACCTTATCCTTAACATGATAAGAAAACAACTCAATAGGATTGCGAACCTTTAGGCACATCTTACTGTTAAGAAAGCTGCAGAATTTGAGAAAAGTCTTGACCAAGCTTCAGTTCAACCTCCCATAGATGTTAAAGGTTTTAAAATGGGTAAGAAAACTGATTTTATGTCCCAATTAAAATAGATTGAGAATAATCTCAAAGGGTTAAGACTTAACACCTTATCCCACATTGATTCTGATTCAGAATTTGATCCGCCCCTAGAAGATGTTCCTGACTTTGAACAATCTTTCAATAATTCTAAAAACTAAGTCAATAAAATTACTTATAGTAATAATATTTTCTATGTTGGTTCTGTTAGAAATTAGTATCATAGCCCAACTCCTCAGGATCTTTTGTTCGAAGAAACCACTGTGATGAATCCACATACCACCTTTCATGGTAAACTCATTTAAGATTGGAATATTGATGGAAAATCTCAAGCTTAAATTTATGAAATGATAAATCAGATGTCCATGTCCACCATTTGTTAAGATAATGATGCCTCTTACAAAGCATTGCCCAGATGATCATTGCTGGATTTACTGAAACTCTTCGTGGTTGGTAGGGTAATATCGTAACGGAAAATCAAAGAAATGATATTGTTAATACCATAAAAATTATCAAATATGAACATATGTAAGATAGAGTAATACATGATGTTGTTTATACCTTAATGCTTGCTATTATTCATCATTTTGTTGGCAGTTTTGATTATAGTGGAGAACGTAATAGAGAATTATTAAAAATCTTAAAAAGTCCTACCCTTAGCCAATTTAGGTGGTACAAGGATGTCTTCCTTGCTAGGGTTACTCAGAGAAGCGATGGCAACCATGAGCATTGCAAAGCCAAATTTATTGATGGTCTTCCTACTTTCTTAGCTGAGAAAGTTAGAAAGAAGTTGAGAGAAACTAATGATAGCATTTATATCCCTTACTATGAATATACTTATGGGTAGCTTATCAACGTTGTCATTCAAGAGGGTATTTCTCTCTGCAATGACCTTAAGCTACAAAGGCAGCTTAAGAAGCATAATCTTTCTAGAAAGAAAGAGTTAGGTGAATTTTGTGTTTAGTTTGCTTATAATACTCATAAGACTTCCACTCATAATGTCCTCGTCATTGAGGATGAGGATTAATTCCGAACTCCTTTGATTAGGAATGAAATCACGATTAATGGTTTCCAGTACTTCTTTAGCATATTTCATTTCTGTAGTGACCCTTTCGGGGCACTTTTCGAATGTCATTTCTGTAGTGACCCTCGCAGTGGTCCTTCTCAACTTGGACTTCTGCAGTGGCTCTTGCGGGGCACTTATCAGATGTCATTTCCGCAGTGACCCTTACGATGGACCTTCTAAACTTTTACTTCTATGGTGGAGGGACCCTAGGTTTTTTTTCTCCAATATGGAACTTATGCGTTGAAGGGACCCTGGGACTTCCTTCTCTAATATGGCACTTCTGCGGTGGAGGGACCTTGGGGGTTCCTCCTTCAATATGGCACTTCTGCGGTGGGGGGATCCTGGGGGTTCCCTCAACCTCATATTTTCTGTAAGCTGAAGGGGGGTCTTTGAGGGATCCTCACCCACAAATATAGTGGTCAAGCTTGAAACACCCTTGTACACACTTATCTTGCTCGTTCAGACTAATGGTTTGTTCCATAGCATTTATAGCATACTTGCTACGAAAATTATACTAGTTAGTGTTAAAATGTGTAATACCCCATAATTTAATGGTTTTAATTATGATATTTATTAAATGAAATTGCTTTTAATTACGGGATTACTTAAATTAATTTGGAAAATTAATTGGAAATTAATTCAAATTTAAATAACTAGCGAGACGAGAGTTAGTATTTCAATATAATGATAATGTAGAATATTACTGAGTGATTATGGTAATATGTGATTATTAATTTATTAAAATTATCGTGAGTTGAAAATACGGCAGTTGCGATAATTAAGTTGGGATGCGCTTGTCAGTCGTGTCAGAACCAAATTTAATGGATTTAAAAGTATTTTATTTTTATGTCATGTGTATGATAATTTTGAGTGCGCCAACATGTCCAGAAGGGTCGAGATAGTCTCAAAACACAAGCCGGGGGTTTAATTTGAGTCTCAGGGCATTTGTAGGCCTAACCGGCAACCTGGGAGGGTATTTTAATCAATCCTATTTTGGATGAATAGTGACACACAAAAATTAGGAGATATTTATCAGCCAACACTTATGGTTATTAGGGACATTATTTGTTAAACACAAGAGATAATAACGTGAGAAGAAAGAAAGGGGTTTCAGGAGAATTCCAAGGGTTTCCAAGGCAAAACAACCACCACCGTCGCCGGATTTGTGACCGAAAAAGGAGGGAGAACCAACCAATACTGTCATCAACGATCATAACTTCTAATCAGTGGAAAGTGATTTATCTTGCAAAGAATAAAAGTATATATTTTACAAGAGAGTTTAGATTTGATGATTTATCATAAATAAGTGAATTAATTGTGAAATTGGAGAATTAAACATTGAATATGGGTAGGCTTCACATAAATAAACTTCTGGGTACATACTAGTTATGAAACCATGATCCATGCATGAAGAATTGTGAATTTATGTTGAGATTTATGAAGATCTTGAAGGAAATAGGAGAAATAGGGTTTATATGAAAATTGGGTGTTTTGATCCAAGAAACTTATGATCCATGATGATTTAATGATTCTAATACGTTAAAGATGATGCTAATATGTTAATAGGATGATTAGTGAATTTTCTTGGGAGTTTAGGACGTTGTAATGAAGAATTTGAGGTTTGAAATGGAAGAAACCTGTAACTGTTTAAGAAATCTAGGAAAATACATACTTGATCGATCGATCGATCCAAGAATGTCGATCGATCGATCAATCCTTTTTTTGATCGATAGACCTCTCCTAATTTTTGGCAATTATTTTCCCTTAAAGTTTAATGAAAATCCCAAGGTCGATGATGATTCTTATGATAATTAATTTTATATTATGGGACTTAGTTAAGGTCAGTAGGGTCTTAGTTGAAGCCCGGAAAAATGGTTTATGTTATGAAATTGAATGTTATTGCTTACGAGGGTTACCGAGTGAGGTACGGTTAGAAATCATTCGAATTGAAACTATAATGGGAATGAATGATGGTGTAAGGATATGAATAGTAACGGAGGGACTTTAAGTACTAAAATAACATTAGAAACTAATAAGAGACCTAGCAACCTTTTGGGATAGGTTTGTGTACTCAAATTGATACGCCGAGAGTTATCCAGCTAAATATATTTTATGTATGATGTTCGGAATAAACTTGTTACGTACGAGACTTGCTAGATGGAATGTATGAATACCTATATTGATATATGATTACTTATGTTGTGTGAATGCCTAGTGTATGGATTTCTTATGTGTATGACATACCTACCATACTTGCTATCACGAGAGGTTGGTTTTTGGAAAAGGGCCATCTTATCTTTGTGTACCTTCGGGGGGATTTAGATTGGTACCTTGAGGACATAGGACTGTGAAAGACTTATTTCTGAGTTAATAAGTCAGCTGACCTTGGGAGCGTAGATATGTGCGTGACCCATTGGTATGTGAACTATGTTCGCCTCCAATATGTGTTATTTGTATTGAGACGGTTCATGAGTGACTCATCCTTACGTACGTGATGTACATGGATTTGATAGAAAAGTATGCGTGCATTGCATCTTAGCCTAGGGGTGACTTATATGTATATATGTAGTGTGAGTGATTTACATATATACTAGTGACTGGTTCCCTGGTGCTTCGTAGATGTGAAGAACTAAGATATTTGAATGGGCTAAAAATGTGAGAATTAATTTACACTTCAGATAAGTAATATAATGAATGTAAAAATGGGTTATGAATATGACTTATTTGGGTGTTATGAGTAGATACTCTATGTTAGAATGCGAAATCAGGAGTGGTACAGACTAGTTGGTTAGCGGCATAACTAGGATGGGTTAAGGGAATACATTAGGCGTGCACATTAGTTAAGAGGTGAGAAACTCAAGTGAGAGTACGCAACTAACATGTTTATAATATGTGTTGTTTAATTGTAATTTAAACACTTGCTAAAGTTTTAAATTGTTTTCACCTCGGGCCCTGACCCGTTTTCCTCCAAATCTATTTTTGTTTTGTAAAAATATTTTAAGTGCCCAGCCACAGGGACGCCAAGAATAGGAGTTCCATTCTGATGATGTGTTGTAGCTGCTGTGGAAGTTTCAGTATCTTAGTATTAGACGCCTCTACATTTATTCTTGATTCCTTCAGGGCCATTGATATCAGTTTGGGCATGGTGCCCAATTCTTATCTAGAGATTGTAGATGCAGACTATCATTATTTCAGATATTGGATTATTCAAACTCTTGTATCGGGATTTTATTTGCTTTGGTAATATTATTATTCGAGTGTTTACTCTAGACTCAGTTTATTTTATTTCGTTGGTTATTTACATGAGATTGTTTATGCGATTGAAGATTGTTGATTTAATTATTGGTTAATGTTAATTTAATTAATAATAATTTGGCATCTCTCTTTTTAAATATTTGGTGGCTAGTAATAAATTCAATGTTTTCGACAGTGATGCTACGACTGAACCAACTTAATATTTTGTATTAATTTCATAAAGGAGTAGCTACCCGATATTTAATTAGTCGGGGTGTCATAGGTGGTATCAGAGCATCAGGTTCTAGTGTCCTTTAGGATCTGTGAGGCTTATTGTGATTCGAGCGTAGTTTTCTTTGATATAGAGCCCTATGTTTATGATTATTGATTTCTTTGGTGAGGTTTCGTTCTCCTGCTATAATGTATATGCTAGTGAATCTTATTTTCATTCGGGTGTGTTCATGTGCTGAACGATGTAGTATGTTAGGCAAGGATAGTTGGGCGAACAATAGGAAGCAAAGCTCAATTGAGGTTATAAGGTATATTCAATAATGATGACCGTAGTTGAGGTCAGCCCTATTATGGCACGGAAGGCGAGAACGGTTAAGAGGGTTAAGGCACAACATATGACTTCTAGGAACCACTATAGTAAAAAGTGGGGTCAAATTCGACTCACCCAGCAAGGTTGGAATGGGAGAGAGAGTCAGACGAAACTTTGAAGAGAACCATGAGTGAAATTCTTGAAATGCGGAAATGGCGCGTGTTATCCAACAAAGGTAAAATATCTAAAGGTTTGGGTATATGTCGGATTACGGCAAATCGGGAGTGAAATTTTTGGGCAAAATTTTTCTTGGCTCGTAAGAGCAGAGTTACAATGGTGAGAGGCAACCAACACACTTAGAAGTGGAATGTTTTGTCAAAAGAAGGTGCATACGTATGATTTAACCATAATTTCCTTCATCATATGTTCAGGATAAAATGGGACGTTGTTTTGAAATAACACTAGAGGGTCGGGCAGAGGTCACTTTGTGAAAAGAAATTTAATTAATTAGCGAAACTTACACCGGATGAAGTAGGTGAAAGGGAGAAGGGGACATTAAAGGGGAAAATTAACTTACAAGGAGAACTGCTAGCACTTCTGGGGAATTCTGCTTGGATGATCAACGCAGATGGTAACAATGACATGATTGCTTAATATGGAGGTAAACGCTTCCTTGTGTTGGGAGATACAAGAACCGAAGACTTTAGTCAGTGTGTACGACTGGGGGGAAATGGTGTTGGTGAAGCCCCATAAGGGGGAGACCCATCAGGGGACCCATTTAAATGATTGATATAGCTGAACTGTTACCGAGCAATGGTAATTTTAGTAAGAGTTGTCGATGCCAGTAGCGTGTTCCTTAGAGACATCAAAGCTAAGGGAATAATAGAGGTAGTCAACCGAGTCGAGACTACCAACGTTCGAGAGAAGGACAACCCTAACATTGTCAGTGTGACGATAGATAAGTGGAGTATGTGTAGAGGTATTTTGTGGGGAGTGAAACCGTGCGTTAAATTTTTCCCTAAGCAAGTATAGGGATAAGGGTATGGTGTCTAGCAAGAGCAATGGTTATTGAAATTTTTGATTTTGTAAAGACAGGTATGTTAAGTCAAGGAATCATTTGAGCAGCCAGGGCAATTGGCAAGATAGAAGTATGAGTTATATCCTCAGATGATGTTGCGTATTGTATGTGTCATGAATGAGTTACTACATTTTTATTGCTATATTAACATGAGAGTCAAGTTTAGTGCGTATATCGGCAATGTTATTATTTATACGAATATTTTCTCTGGTATAGTGGGGTTACCATTAGTGTTATCTGCGGAGAATGAATGGGTGTATCGATAGTGGTATATACCTTATTGAAATTTCTTGTTTTAGTGTTGTGTTATACGAGTATGATGTTATCCTAATTATTGTTTTATAATATGCTTAAACCATTAGTGTGAATATATTCCAAGTCTATCGGGGTTACTACCTTGGTGTAGAATGTTTTGTTATGGAGAGGCCCTATCTGCAAGAGGGTCGGGATCGCGTTTATGTATTTATATATATGTATATATGTATTGTTGAGACTTCAAAAGGTATAATGGTCTAGGATATTTGTTACCGGTATGTGAAGGGACTTTATTGATATGATTCTAAGTGTATTTGGTTTACTGTTCAACGAAAAGATTTAGCTGATTATTATAATTAACGCTCAGGATGTGGTAATAAGAAGAGTGCATTGTTATATCACCTTTTAGAGACGTGAAAGTTAATACTCATAGTTGTATGTCTGGGGATGGGATTTTGAGAGCCCTGATTATATTTGCATGATCTTTATGGAATGTGATTACCATAAATGTTATGAGACAGTGTCTTTTGGAAGGAGTTCCCTGTTTAAGTGTAATTGCGAAAGGAGATGTAACCTTATTGTTAAGATACGGGAATATAGGGGTACATGATATGGACTGAGGGCCTAACGAATTTCGATGACCGACAATGCTAGGAAGTAGTGTATCGAGGAGGTTCCTTGTTTACATTTCTCTTTACGGCACATCCCATGCATGAAACTTAGCGTAAGGTTAGTAGTAAGGAGATGTTTGGCCATATGTTCATGATTTGAGTACCGATCGTTATGGTAGTATGTAGTAATAACTATAAGGTCAGTAGAGCCAGTTGTTAGTGAGGAAGTGCTGATAATATTATTTTATTTTGGCGGGTTGAATGATGAAATGATGTTTATGAGGATTTAAAATTTCAAATCCAGGGTGATTGAGAACGCCTAAGTGGTATGGGCACATTGCAAATGCAGGGACAATAAAGAGTTTGGAGTACTTATGAAGTATATGTGATGTTTAAACCCGTATGCATGGGTTATAAGGGGTGTAGACACCCTGGTTTGCTGATAAGATAATCGAGAGAAGAAGATGCATAGAGATGAGTGAGATTTATACTTGTGAGACCGATATCACAAAATAGTAGAGGTAGAATGGATTAAGCATCGTAAGAGAAGGATGATAATCATTACACTCATGCACGATCGGAGTAGCACGTCCGAAATTGGTTGAAGGTCAGCGAGAAGCCATTTAAAAAGGGGGTAGCCCTTGAGAAGATAAATATTTAACTATTATGGCCAAATTGGAGCGAGGATCCACCTAATCGAATGTTGAGGGTGGCTTACGCGTAAATAGAATGAGGATATTGATAAGGTATAAAGAGTCCAGATGTGCACAATGTGGTGAAAAATGCACGGGTCGAAACTTTTGGTATACGCCGAGGGAAGAAGAGGGTTATTAAGTATCATTTAATGGGAAGAATTATACGTGAAAGTCGGTATTGGACGGGGTATAGTAAGTAGTAGTTTGGTAGGGGTAAGATGATCAGCCAAATAATTTTATATCAAGCAGACGATTCCAGTGATGAAAGAATCAAGTTGGCAAATTTCTTTGAGGGTTTTCCAACTTATAAATTAGTAACGAGTTCCTTCAAATGCGTGGAACGGGTTTTCAAAAAGGATAGAAATTATTATATCCTTGGGTAATTTCCACTATTAGATAGTGATCGCGTCGGTATGTGTCCTTGACAAGTATTAATTCGAACTAGGATGAGATACCCGAAACCCACCTTCAATATGGGGTACAATGACGTAGTGGGAAAAGTTTCGTTTTGAGAAAGTTGTATCACTAAAAGCCCGAGGAATAGGCGCAAGTTGATTGACGACTGGTGGAACTGTATGAAAGTAATTTTGAATTCATTACAATCATTTCATTTCTAGTATAAAAAGTATGATATGGTAATGGGGAGAAGGTATTACCTAATAGGAAAGTTGTGAGAAAGCACTCGTACCTATTTATAGTGGACAAGGTGCTTATTGAGGTTTGTGTGGATAAACCTTACTATCCTCCCTCTGTATGCTTAGAGGTGAGCAGATTATCCGAGTTGTCGATCAGTGAGAAGTTGGAGTCCAATGACTTTAATGGGTTAACCACCAACCGTCTAAAGTGGCTTTCCCTCGTGTACAAGTTACAACACTGGTAATAGAGATTCAAAGAACGAACAAAAGGAGTATGATGTTTTATCAGCCAACACTTGTGACCCATTATAGTCATGGGAGAAATTTCCCTTGTGACCCACGAAAATTAGGATATATTTATCAGCCAACACTGATGGCTATTAGGGACATTATTTGTTAAACACAAGAGAGAGTAACCTGAGAAGAAAGAAAAGGGTTTCAGGAGAATTCCAAGGGTTTCCAAGGCAAAACAACCACCACCGTCGCCGAATACGTGATTGGAAAGAGAGGGAGAACCAACCAATACCGTCATCAACGGATCAGAACTTCTAATTAGAGGTAAGTGATTCATCTTGCAAAGATTCAAATCTTATATTTTACATGATAGTTTAGATTTGATGATTTATCGTAAATAAGTGAATTAATTGTGAAATTGGAGAATTAAACATTAAATATGGGTAGGCTTCATGTAAATAAACTTCTGGGTACGTACTAGTTATGAAACCATGATCCATGCGTGGAGAATTGTGAATTTATGTTGAGATTTATGAAGATCTTGAAGGAAATAGGAGAAATAGGGTTTTTATGTAAATAGGGTGTTTTGACAAAAGAAACAAATGATCTATGATGATTTAATGATTCTAATACGTTAAAGATGATGCTAATATGTTAATAGGATGATTAGTTAATTTTCTTGGGAGTTTAGGACGTTGTAATGAAGAATTTGGGGTGTGAAAAGGAAGAAATCCGTAACTGTTTAAGAAGTCTAGGCAAATACCTACTTGATCGATTGATCGATCCAAGAACATCGATCGATCAATGATCGATCCTTTTTGTCGATCGATCGACCTCTCCTGATTTTTGGCAATTGTTTTCCCTTAATGTTTAATGAAAATCCCAAGGCCTATGATGATTCTTAGGATGATTAATTTGATATTGTGGGACTTTGTTAAGGTCAGTAGGGTCTTAGTTGATACGCGGAAAAATGGTTTATCTTACGAAATTGAATGCTATTTCTTACGAGGGTTACCGAGTGAGGTACAATTAGAAATCATTCGAATTGAAACTATAATGGGAATAAATGATGATGTAAGGATACGAATAGTAAGGGAGGGACTTTAAGTACCGAAGTAACATTAAAAACTAATAGGAGACCCAGTAACCGTTGGGATAGGTTTAAGTACTAAAATTGATACGGGGAGAGTTGTGAAGCTAAATATATATTATGTATGATGTTCGAAATAAACTTTCTACATAGGAGACCTACTAGATGGAATGTGTGAATACCTATATTAATATAAGATTACTTAGGTTGTGTGAATGCTTAGTGTATGGATTTCTTATATGTATGACATACCTACCATACTTGCTATCATGGGAGCTTGGTTTTTGAAAAAAGGGACATCTTATCTTTGTGTGCCTTCGGGGGGATTTAGATTGGTACCTTAAGGACATAGGACTGTGAATGACTTATTTGTGAGTTGATAAGTCAGGTGACCATGGGAGCATAGGTATGTGCGTTACCCATGGGTATGTGAACTATGTTCACATCCAATATGTGTGATTTGTATTGAGACGATTCCTGAGTGATTCAGAACACGTGATCCTTACGTACATGATGTACATGGATTTGATAATAGCGTATGCACGCACCGCAGCTTAGCCTAGGGGTGCCTTATATATATATGTACTGAGAGTGACTTATATATATATATTGGTGACTGGTTCCTTGTTGCTTACTAGATGTGAAGAACTAAGATTTTTGAATGGGCTAAAAATGTGAGAATTTAATTTACACTTCAGATAAGTAATATAATGAATGTGAAAATGGGTTATGAATATGACTTGTTTGGGTGTTACGGGTAGATATTCTTTGTTAGAATGCGAAAGCAGGAGTGGTGCACACAAGTTAGTTAGCGACATAACTGGGATGGGTTAAGGGAATACGTTAGGCGTGCACATTAGTTAAGAGGTGAAAAACTCATGTGATTGTACGCAACTAACATGTATATAATATGTGTTGTTTAATTGTAATTTAAACACTTGCTAAAGTTTAAAGCTGTTTTCACCTCGGGCCCTGACCCGTTTTTCTCCAAATATATTTTTGTTCGTAAAAAAATTTTAGGCACCCAACCACAGGGACGCGAAGCATAGGAGTTCCATTCTGATGACGTGCTCTAGTTGATGTGGAAGTTACAGGATCTTGGTATTAGACGCCTCCACATTTATTCTTGATTCCTTCAGGGCCATTCATATCAGTTAGAGCATGGTGCCCAATTCTTATCTAGAGATTGTAGATGCAGACTTTCATTATTTTAGATGTTAGATTATTCGAACTCTTGTATCGAGATTTTATTTACTCTGGTAATATTATTATTCGAGTGTTTACTCCAGACTCAGTTTATTTTATTTCGTTGGTTATTTACATGAGATTGTTTATGCGATTGAAGATTGTTGATTTAATTACTTGGTTAATGTTAATTTAATTAATAATAATTTGGCATCTCTCTTTTTATATATTAGGTGTCTAGTAATAAATTTAATGTTTTCGACAGTGATGCTATAACTGAACCAACTTGATATTTTGTATTAATTTCATAAAGGAGTAGCTACCAGGTATTTAATTAGTTGGGGTGTCACAAAATGGTTTTAAGCTGAACCTTAGGAATAGTCCACCTGTTCAAATACTTTTGAACATCAAATTCAATCAATGAAGAGTTCTTCACAAACTCTTGTGAAGTGTATGTATCTATGGTGTTTAATTCCATAATACAAATGTTAATATTTAGAATAGTAATAACCATATGTTCTAAAACAAGAAAATATTATGCAAATCAAAAATCTAGATTTAAAAGAATATAATAAGCCGAATTAGAAATCACTTTTGACACCCAGTGGTCAACGATTTACTCGGGAATAAGCCTCAATACCTCACAGGGCAACACAGCAACCCATTACGCTACAAATACCAGTCCATATCAAAACCATATTTCTATTTCGCCTTATTATTATCATTTAAATTAGGCTTTTAATGTGAATAGTAAATTACTATTCACGTCGGTGAACAATATTTTACTATTCAGGTGAAACGTAACTTACTGTTACGACACAAATTTCAGAACATTGGTATTAAACACACAGTAATAACTGAAATAGAGGATCAATATAAATGGAAATAATAACTGAAATATATTACAAACTTTTATTACAAACAGAAATTAAAACCAACCTAAAAACTTACAAATGGAATAAGCGTCCACCGAAAAAAGTCCGAAAAGTCTACAAGCTTATTACAAAGAGAGAGAGAGAGAGAGAGAGAGAGAGAGAGAGGGAGAGTAAAGAAAGAGGTGAGAAATGAGGAAGAGAAGTCCTAAATTTATACAAATGAAAAAGGAATACATAATTACTAAGAAAATGACCCTTGGGACCTTCCATATTCGAGTCTAACAAAGTCTTTTGTCCTGAAGCGTCGGTTTTTGGTCCAATGGGTCATACCATTTGTCACGAGGCGTTGGCTGCTGGGCCAGTGGGTCCTACCATTTTCATCGAGTCTATTGAGATAGAGGAATCTTTGTCTTCACGCGTCGACGTGCTAACAACTGGGGCCAGGTGGGCTAGCTATCTCAAGTCATCTAGGACATCCTCTGGGTCTGGGTTAGGGAAGATACCGTCCAACCTTCGAATTAGAAAATATAAACTTAGTGAGTTGAAGAGTGCCTCCATTATTGGATCAGTGGGAAAGTTTGTATCGAACGTGTCACCGATAAACTCATCGTCTTATGGGTTTTGGGATTCTCTGGCAATACAGAATAAAGGATTGTTATTCTTGACTGAAGCCATATATGTATCATCATCAGAGGGATGATGAATGTGGTTTGTATCATCACCAAAAGGATTAGATTTTTCTCCAGGATAATTGAAAGCCGATCTGAATTTGATTTGAGTATAATCCATCACCTTCTACAGTAGCTCCTACTTCGTTGCTTTGAGAAATTTCTTCTTCAGCGCAAACTTTAAATCCTTGATTGGATTGTCTCCTGGCATCATCTTCTCAGCTATAGGGGGTGAATCTTCCACCATGGACATATAATGCTTCACACTATCTTTTATTATAGAAATAGTAGTATTAATATCAAGACCACTCTACCATCGATAATAAAAGATTTTTTCAAGTAGAGGAACATTGAGATGGTTAACTCTACATTAAAGATCCGATCTGGAGATCCATGGAATACTGATTTCGATAAAAAATAGTAGGGTATTGAGCCCTACTGGGACCTTCATTTTCCCTCTTAGTTTTGGATGAAATTGAGTCCAAGGTAGAAAGAGTTTTTCCTTGGTAATTTCATCAGGGAACATATCAATTCCTTGGCCAAATTTGTCCCACCAATTGATAACCCATCCTGGGTAATTTTCTTTTAAAGAACTTGGGCACAATTTGCAAAACCAAGTATGTTTGTGCTCACCATTTTGATAATAAAAAGCTTTAGTACTAGCCTGGACGTAATCCCAATAGTTATAGGATCCAGTTTGCCAACAGAAGCTTCAAATATTGAGGCTTCTGTGGACTATTTGGGTGTTATGAATCGTGTACCTAGTAAAAAATGGTACACTACTGTCAACCTGGTTATCAACAATGAATTTAGTTTGTCTAATATTATTGCCCTCGTTGATAGCGGTGCTAATATGAATTGTATTTAAGAGGGAATTGTTCCCACAGAATACTTTGAGAAGACGACTCAATCCTTGTTTAATTCCAGTGGTAATAGAATGGGCATTAAATATAAATTAACTAAGGTTGCCATTTGTAACAATGAAATTTTTTTGGATAGTAACTTCTTGCTTATTAGAGATTTATCCCAATAGATAATTTTAGGTACTCCCTTTTTATCTTTACTTATGCCAATTGATAAAATTGATTCTAGTGGAATATACGCCACCATTCAAAACCAAAAAATTATTTTTGAATTTATTACCCAACCTGAGATTAAGAAAATTAACTCTTTGACAAATAATATTATTTTCAAAGAAAACCATTTAAATTTTCTTAAAAAAAAGTCTCTTTTTAACCATTAAACATAAATTAGTTTTACCTAATGTACTGCAAAAAATTAATGTTATTAAAAACAAATTAAAAACTGAAATTTGTAGTGATATCCCTAATGCTTTTTGGGATAGGAAAAAACGTATTGTTTCTCTTCCTTTTGAAAGTGATTTCAACGAAAAATCCAATATGCTTGCCATTTGGAAAAAATATGTTTTGAAACAATATTTCCAATATCTTTTTCCAAAACCTGTTTTATAGCACTACAATCAATTCATAGTTAAAAATTTTCATTTAACAAATCATCTTGAAATTTTGTAATGCATTGAACGACCGAAAGAATTTCTTTTTTAATGGTAGAGTAATTTTTCTGGGCATCTTTCCATGATCCAGAAGTAAAACAAACTAATTCTTCCTTTTTAGTTACATATTTGATTTGTTTTAAAATTCCACCATAACCTATATCTGAGGCGTCAGTTTCAACAATTTTTGAAAATGAAGGATTGGCCAAAGCTAGACAAGTTAATTTATTGACTTTTAGTTTAATTTTTTGAACAGCTTTGGTGTGCTCAGAAGTCCAAGGATCAAGGTTCTTTTTCAACTTAGTGTAAAGAATTGCACTGTCTTGTGCAATATTCCCATAATAATCACCAATATAAGTGAGACTGCCAAGAAATCTTTGAAGTTAAGTTTTTTCTTTTAATTCATCACGGAATTTAGAAGAGGCTTGGTCTATAAAAAAGTTTGTAATATATTTCAGTTATTATTTCCATTTATATTGATCCTCTCTTTTATTGACAAATTTAGAGGAAACATATCAATTCCTTGGCCAAATTTGTCCCACCAATTGATAACCCATCCTGGGTAATTTTCTTTTAAAGAATTTGGGTAGAATTTGAAAAACCAAGTATGATTGTGCTCAATATTTTGATAATTAAAAGCTTTAGTCCAGGCCTTGACGTAATCCCAATAGTTATAGAATCCAGTTTGCGAACTCAATTTTTGCGCCTTCAAAAGATGAATTCCCCATTCTCATGGAGAAATGAACTTTTTCAAAACTGCCTTGCTATAAGCAATAGGAAATTTGAAATTGTTATGTTGTTTATTAGTATATTAAACACCATAGACTCAGTTTCCTCGAGGATAGCCTCATATATCGTCCGGTATTTTCCTTCTTGCACATTATAATTATGTGTATCGAGATAAAGGGACTTAATTTCCGAGGGAGAAGACATCTGCTTCTCGTCCTCGTCATTAAGGATGAGCATTAATTTCGAAGTCCTTTAATTAGGAATGAAATCATGATTAATGGTTTCTAATACTTCTTTACCATATTTCTTTTTTCTAATGGAGTTAGGAGGGGAACTCGATTTCCCCTGTTCTTCACGCTCTGGTGAAGAAATTCCAAATAATCCTGCATCGAAGGATATTGATCTTCATTGATCACCATCTTCTCTTTTCCATACCTTTGGTGGTATCTCCCACGGCCTCTGCCACACGCTCTAGAGGGGCCACTCATTGATTCTGTAAAAACTCTCTGGTTAAAAAATCAGGAAGATAATTGTTTTCACCTTTGATATGTTCAATATCAAAATAAAATGAGGATAAATTTGCTTCCTATCTGGCAAAAATCTGTTTTGAAACAATATTTTCAACATCTTTTTGCAAAACCTGTTTTACGGCACTACAATCAATTCATAGTAAAAACTTTTGATTTCAAAAATCATCTCGAAATTTTGTAATGCATTTATCGACCGAAAGAATTTCTTTTTTAATGGTAGAGTAATTTTTCTGGTCATCTTTCCAAGATCCAGAAGTAAAACAAACTAATTCTTCCTTTTTAGTTAAAGAATTGGTTTGTTTTAAAATTCCACCATAACCAATATCCGAGGCATCAGTTTCAACAATTTTTGAAAATGAAGGATTAGCCAAAGCCAGACAAGGTAATTGCTTGACTTTTAGTTCCATTTTTTGAGCAGTTTTGGTGTGCTCAGAAGTCCAAGGAGCAGGGTTCGTTTTCAACCTAGTGTAATGAATTGCACTGTCTTGTGTAAGATTCCTATAATAATCACCAATATAATTGAGACTACCAAGAAATCTTTGAAGTTGAGTTTTTTCTTTTAATTCATCAGGGAATTAAGAAGAAAACTCAATACTTCTATCAGTAGGGAGTATATTCCCTTACCCAATGTTGTGCCCTAAAAATATAATATTAGTTTGAAAATTTTTCATTTTAGGGGCCGAGACCACTAATACGTCAGTTTTAATAATATCTCTAAAAAAAATTTAAATGTTTAAAGTATTGATCAATCGATTGTGAAAAGATAAGAATATCATCAATATAGACAATAAAAAAATCAAAATAAGGATTAAAAATATCGTTAATGATACTTTTAAATTCAGAGGGGGCATTCTTAAACCCAAAAGGCAAAACATTCCATTGGTAATGGCCAAATGGAACCACAAAAGCAGTTTTATACTGATCTTGTGGGGAAATTTGGATATGCCAATATCCAGATTTGAAATCAAAATTTGAAAATATAGTGGCAGAGTTAAACTGATCAAGTAAATCTTTTTTATTAAGAATTGGATATCTTATCCATTGCAAAACATTATTAAGAGGCTTATAAATTTTTTACAAGCCTAGGAACACCTCGTACCTTCTTAGCAACCTTATTAACATAAAAAGTTGTACAACTCCAAGGAGAATAACTTTTAGTTATAAGTTTTTTATCTAAACGACTCTAAATTGGCTAAGGTTAGGACATTTTAAGTTTTGTAATAATTCTTTATTACGTTCTCCACTGTAATCACTACTGCCATCAAAATGATGAATAATAGGAAGCATTAAGGTATAAACAACATCATGTATTCCTCTGTCTTGCATATGTTCATCTTTGATAATTTTTACGGTATTAACAATATTATTTCTTTAATTTTTCGTAAGGATATTACTCCACCAACAGTTCTAGTAAATCCAGCAATGACCATCTGAGCAATGCTTTGATCAGAGGCATCACTTTGTTTAAAAATGGTGGAATACATGGACATCTGATGAATCATTTCATAAATTTGAGCTTCAGATTTTCCATCAATATTCCAATCATAGGTGGTTTGTTTATTCATCACCGTGGTTTCTTCGAACAGAAGATCTTGAGGAGTTGGTCTATGATAGTAATTTCTAACAGGACCAAGGTAGCCAATATTATTACTATAAGTAATTTTTTTGACTTGGTTTTCAGAATTTGTGAAAGATTGTTCAAAGTCATGAACTTCTTCTAGGGGCGGATCGAATTCTGAATCAGAATCAACGTGGGATAAGGTGTTATGTTTTAACCCTTTGAGATTATTCTCAATCTCCTTTAATTGGGACATAAAATTAGTTTTCTTACCCACTTAAAACCTTTAATATCTATTGGAGGTAGAACATCCCAATGGTATTTTGATAGTCAGTTCTCTAAGAACATGATCGATAAAAAGTCATATGTTATCGACCTTGTGGGCCGTAAGAATGGAAAAGTCACCTTTGGAGATGGGAGTAGGTCTAGAATTTTAGGACGTGGATGTGTTGAGATACCCGAATTTCCTAATCTAGATAATGTGTTGTGCATCGAAGGGTTAAAATAGAACTTGTTTAGCAGAAGCAAACTTCATGATGCAAACTCTTCGGTAAAGTTCGATCGATCCTAGTGTATTTTTTATGATAAATCCAATGAACTATTACTGCAGGGAATGAGGACTAAAGATAATTTCTCTAGGATCACCCCCAAGTCCTCTTTTGTTTGCAATAATGTTACGGTCTCCCTTATTGACCTTTGGCATTAATGACTAGGTCAAGCGTACTTTAGAGATCTTGAGAGATTAGTGAAGAAAGACCTAATTTGTGTCTTACCATCGCTTGGGAAACCAACTTCCAAGGTTTGTATTCCTTACCAACAAGGAAAATAAATCAAGAGTCCCCAACAAAACTTGAATACCATTACAACCTTTTATGTGTTGGAGTTGATACATATGAATCTTATAGGTCCTACTCTTATAAAAAGCATGGGTGGTAAGAGATATATTCTCGTGATGGTTAAGGACTTTTTAAGATACTCTATCGTGGGGTTTTTCAGAGAAAGTATGATGTAGTTGAGTTCCTATAAACCAAGTGGCGTATCCTACAAAACCAACACGGTGTCACTATTAATCGGATGCATAATGACAATAACACTAAATTTAAAGAAGTTAAAGTGGATAGCTATTTTAATGGAGTGGACATCAAACACAATTTATTAACCGTTCGTACTTCTCAACAAAATGGGATAGTTGAGAAAAGAACCGCATAATTCAAGAGATGGCTAGATCCATGCTTCTTGGTACAAATGTGCCTAGACAATTTTAGGCAGAGGCGGTTAATACCACATGTCATACGGTGAATAGGGTATATCTTTGTCCACACACATTACACATGCCATATGAGTTGTGGATAAGGAGGAAACCCAACCTATCATATTTTCGTGTCTTTTATAGTTCTTTAAATAATTTGTTAAATAGAGAGAACTTCGAAAAGTCTGAATTTCTGAGCGATGAGGGGATATTTTTAAGATATTCATCATCGAGTAGGTTTTATAGGGTGTTTAACATTGCAATATCTAAGGATATGGAGTCAATAAACATCACGATTAAGGACAACGGTTTGCCGACATCTATTGACCCTAACCTTAAGTGTGAGAAAAATTCACCCCCTAATGTTGATTCCATCATTCCTAATACTACCATGGATGATCTCTCTCTTAATTCCGAGGATCCACCCTCTTGGATTAAAATCAATAATGACCCTTTTGCTATACTTGGTGATCCCACACTAGGTGTCAAAAACCATGCTCAACTTGAGAATATGGTTATCAACTTTTCTACACTGCCTTAGTAGAGCCTAAGAATGTGAAAGAAGCAGTCAAGGATAAACATTGGATATGCGCTATGCAAGATGATTTACGTCAATTTCACAAGAACCAAGTCTGTTATTTAGCCCCCCGACCTAACGAGACTAATATGATTAATACCAAGTGGATTTACATGAGTAAGATGGATGATAATGGTGCCATAGTTCGTAACAAGGCTAGGTTGATCACTTAAGTCTACCCACGAATTAAGGGGGTAGACTTTGATCAGACATTCACTCCTTTTTCTAGGCTTGAGTCTGTTCACTTACAATTTACCATAATATTTCATCTACGCTTCAAGTTATACCAAATGGATGTTAAGATGCCTTCCTTAATGGAATTCTACATGAGTAAGTTTATGTGGAATAACTAAAGAGGTTTAAAAATCCAAAGCACCCGAGACACGTGTTTTATATTAAGAAGGCCTTGTATGGTTTGAAGTAAGCACTTAGTGCTTGGTACTAAAGGCTCATTCCTTATCTCTTAGCTCATGGATTCAATATAGGGGGTGGATAAGACTTTATTTATGAAGAGAGTGAGTGTTGCTATTTTGGTTAACTAAGTCTATGTGGACGACATAGTATTTAGATTCATATTTTCCCAACATGCTCACACTTTTGAGGAGGAGATGAAGAGTGATTTTGAGATAAGAATAGTTGGTGAGCTTATATTCTTCTTAGGTCTCTAAGTGCGTCAACAAGAGGATGTTAAATTTATATCTGAATCCATATATGCAAGGGGCCTAGTGAAGAAGTTTATTTTAGACTCCGCTAAGCAATCACATACCCCTATGAGTACATTGACTAAGGTTAGCAAAGACACTTAGGCAAGGACATAGAGAAAACATTTTTAGGATCATGATTGTCATCTCTATGTGACTACTAGGCATCCCAACATTGTCTTTAGGGTTGGAGTCTGTGCTCATTACCAAGCATCCTCAAAAGAGTCTCACTTGATCGCACTTAAAAGTATCATCAAATACATGAGTGGGATTATTTACTACAGTATTTGGTATTCCTTTGATACTGATGACCATTTATTCTCCTATTCGGATGTCGATTGGGCTGCAGATGTCTATGGTCGTAGGGAAACCTCAAATGGGTATTTTTACTTTGGTAATGCTCTTATTTGTTATTTGTGGAAAAAAACCCATATCCTTGTCCATATCAAAGGCCGAGTACATAACCGCCAAAAGTTGTTGTATTCAACTCTTATAGATGAATAAAATATTGGAAAATTATAAGATTACACCAGGCACAATGACTATTTCATGTGATCATAAGAGTGCAATTATATATCCCGGAAATTAATCCCACACTCCCGCACGAAGCACATTATAATAAATGAGAATTTCATATGTGATCTAATTAAGGAGAAGGTCGTGCTCTTGAGCTTTGTGAGCATTGAACACCAATTAGCCCATACTCACAAAACCTTTAGATGCACTTAGATTCGAGAATCTTAGGAGGCCTTGGGGTATTTGTTCTGTTGATTGAGTGCGGGGACTTAATCTAGTATAGGGTGATTATCATGTTCATATCTTTTGTCACTTTTGCTATATTGTATTTCTATGTATTTATATGCTTTTAGTTTGGAATAATCTTGAAAAATGTAAAAATATTTTCTGTCTTCAATAAAATGATTGAAAAATTGTAAAAAGATTTTCTGTCTTTATCATATCTCGATTCATGTGACTTTTTCGTGGTGTTTTGAGACGTGGCTTCTTTTCTTTAGTTTTCTTAATAATGTGTGGCTAGAATTTCACTATTCATTGATTATTACTTTCTTCATGTTAGACTCTATTTCAACTTTATTTTACACGTGCATGGACTTTTTGAACATTGTTATTTCTTATCATATGTCGAATGCAATGTTCTCATCTCAATAGTGTTTAATTATGAACCAAATGTACTAGAGATAAGTTATGATTATAAGAATTATTGCTCGGGTTTTGTTTTAAAAAAATTTAATATACCTTAAGGAATAAAAAAAGGCTACTAAAGAGGAAAATTCTCTTTGCATTAAAAGCTACCATTTGTCAAAAAGAGTCTAAAAGATTAACAAAACATAAAAACAAATGTGCCAAGCCACTTTTTTCATGAATTCTTCATTGCATATGAGCATTATAATATCTTCAAAAAATTGAGTGTGAATTCTTAAATATGTGATATATTGAGGGTGTGTTATAAAGTAGAAGATCAATGGGTTTGCATAATGGAATCTCCTGATAAGCATTAAATAGTTTGGCATTATTGATTTGAAAATCATTTAAATTCATGGCAAGTTTTATAATTTGATTCAGTTTCATCTTGTTCATTAATCTTACACCTAAGGTCGAAATTCATTTTTTTCATTAGAACTTCGTGGACCTATATTACGAATGCCTCTATTGATTTCCCTATGGAAAATGTTCACACAATTACTTTTCGCTTCCATGATTCGAATATTTCAGTGTTATTCCACGGTGCTATGTATTTGTACCTATATGTATTACATACACTTTTTATTCTTGAATATTTAAAAAAATTCCAAGACGCATCCAACTTGGAGTTTTTATCTTCTGCTTTTCGCTCTTTGAAACTCATCACTTGTGCTTAATTGATTATATTTATGATGTTATTTCATTTGGCTTCATGTGATAATATCGTTTCATGGTTGTTTTCTTACTCTTTGTCTATTACGGGCAAAATCGGGGAGAACAAACTGAGGGGAAGTGTATTTATTTTTTTATACTCATACGATTCACAATATTTTCTTATCTCATGTGTTAAGGTCATACTGCCTTAATGATGGTTTCATGGACCACACAAGATGAAGACTTTTCAGTTGAAGACTTATACATTTATGCTTTTTTTTCGAACTGGGAGGCCATTAATTGTTTTTGTTTTAGGGATCAATTTGGCTTGGGTTTGTGTTTTGTACCAGAATAGACAAAGGGGGAGAGTCATTAGAGTAAAATTTATAACTGCTCAATTAATTGTTATTTGGCTTATCCCATTACACCTCACTACACCTTCATGACCATTCTCAAGTCTTAGAAGTAAGAAACATTAGTTACATGTGAAAGATTGAAGATCATTCGTCACAACTTTACCCGAGAAGACTTATGAGGTGGTTTGGTAAAGCTTTAAATTTTCAGGAGTTATTTTTAAAAGAGTTTACATTTAATGTTTTCGAAATATTTTAAAATATTTTTTAAAGAAGTTTTGAAAAAAATCAATAACTCATTAGAACGAGATTGATATGTCGTTCGAATGAGCTATGTAGTGTCATCAGAACGAGTTTCCTTCATTTGAACGAGATCTAGAATTTTGCATTATGGATACACTCTGAAATGTCATTCAAAGTTTTGTTGGAAACCGTTCGAACGAGATAGGATACATCATTCAAACGAGGTGGCAGTTCGTTTGAATGAGTACACATGTTTATATTTTTTAAAACAAATCTTTTCTTATCTTTAAACCCTATCTCTTTGCAATATTTTTCCGTATAAACAGAGATGCGGAATTAAACTTTTTAAGAAGGCATTTTAGATTTATTTTGTTATCAAACTCTTATCTTTTTTTTATCTAAATCCATTGGATTTTATAGGATCACATTTATAAATCGAGAAGATCTACATCAAAATTATAAAAACCTCATATAAATTTTGTCTACTTCTAATTTATCGAGTCAGGGCCTTGTTGCTAAAGAAAAAAGGAATTGAGATTCCTTAGGTTGATCGCTGGATACTTGTAACACCCCGCTTAAAATAATAATGGGTGGCCAGCCCTATACTACATTAAATCAGGAGTTTCAGATGGCTCAGTCTCAACATCAACTGGCAGCACTAAAATATATAAGACTAACTACCCGATATCATATAAGTGAGATGTTAAATTTAATAAAACATAGAACAGACAACAAGCCAACACTATAGGACTACTAATAAAGGAAAGAAAGATGCATACAAGAACTATGATAAATGAGATGAATGGCTAGAAATGAATATGCCACAAAGAAATAAACCCGAATAAGTTGTCGGGTCACAGACAATACAATAACTGAAATGGAATAAATATAAACATTTATAAATATCCCTTGGGTATAAACCCGATCTACAACTTGAATCCTACCCAGATTTTTAAAGAAGTAGGAAGTGACAACAATCTATGTCCCGCAACAGTCCGCATCTGTCACGGCTCCCAAGACTCTGGATGGAGGGCATCCGACATCCATGCGGTAGGACACCTGTAATAGTGTGTGTGTGTGTATATATATATATATATATATATATATATATATATATATATATATATAAAGTAAACGGGTCAGAGCCCGAGTTGTGAAAATATTTAGCAAGTGTGTTAACCGTGCAAAATAAATATAAATGCACTTATTTCATAATTAAAGTGGAATCGCACTCTCGTGAAACCCCAACTCACCTCACATCTAATGGCGCGCACCTATTCGTGTCCTGAAATCTTAGTTAAGTTACCCCACCTATAAGGACAACCTAACTTACCATAGGCATAGGCTATACCGACAAGACCTTCCTTCCTATCATATCCCAAGAATCCACTCTTTCTAAACACACTTAATTATTTTTACAAACATGTATGCCATACTAGGCTTAATGGATTCCGGTTTATAATTTAATCAATTATAATTCTTAATATGTTACCCATATACATTTGGGTTAAATCATAGGATTTAATTTCTAAATAACATGCATACAAATTATTATTGACAAAACTTCTCTCCAATCTAAACATTGTACTACGTTTTGTGCATGGGGCATCTCGCAAAGCGAAATCAAAATAGGGACCCCCCCCGTTACACTACTCCTTGACAATGTCGATCCTAGATATCCATTATGCCATACATACAATTCTACTATTACAACTACCGAATTTAGATTACCATATAAGAACAATTCAAAATCTCCAATAATAGCCTTGGGATGATGTAACCGAAATATTCCTTTAATACGATACAATCAACCCCCATCAATCTAGTACATCATAATCATCCAAGATGTACTCCATAAAGCCTCCATATCCTTTCACCTATAGGATATATAAATATATACGTAGGTATTTATTCTAACCATATATATATATATATATATATATATATATATATATATACAATCATCAATTCCCATAGCCAAGTGTACATACCACATATGATGTATATGGACATACACATAATATACCCGACTATATATATCGTCGATAAACTGCACCATACTATCATCTTCCAGGGCATTACTCACATACCATCCTGGGGACCACGGTCGGACTCAATATCACCGACATCGGGGCCAAACACACACACACACGACGTCCTGGGAAGCGGATATAGCTCATAACCGGTCAATGAGACGAGACATACCCACCACGTCCCACCCCAAAAGAAATGCATATCACATAATAACACAATGGACGGCTATGACCTGGGGAATATACACACCTTTCTCCTTGAGCCAGGATGCTTACCCTCTGCGCGGAAACTTCCCAATGATAGCATGAGCGGGGTATGCTTAACCACATAAGTATATATATCGTTCACATGCACAATATATATACATCCATATGATCCCATCATATAATTAAACCATCATATAAGGTTTAGATATTCACAACATAAATATATCCATATATTCATATATGTACAAATATATATCCACATGTCCACACACACACATATATATATATATATATATATATATATATATATATACAATACCTCTCGTTTGTATGTATGATATTTATAAACTCAAATTTAAGTATATATAAACCTCAATATACTAGTCGTCACCCCAAACTCATTTAATTTACCTCGATATGTGAATACGATCCCTCACTTGAAGCATATTCATCCATTTTTCCTATGATGAATAGTCTCCCAAAAATATATGTTTATATTCAACATTTGGGTTATCACCCAAAGTTAATTGTAGGAAACCATCACTACACATCACCTCTATATTCAAAAGTACATAATTATCTCTAGTACTATTTGACCATTGGCATATACATGACTAATAGTATATAAACCCCAGCTTATCCCAACTCCTCTCAAGTATTGGAATCCCAATGCTTATTTCCACACAATCATGTATAAACTATCCTGACTAGAATTATACTACCACTCATTCTAGATGATAGTATGATCCAAATCGTTCCCAATTTCACCTACGGTTCAATTGATCATATGAGCCCTTACTCCAATTGGGTTACCTATTGTTCCTTAATTTAAACGTTTCTAAGGATACGTGACCCCTCTCACTCTTCGGTCCCTAAACCTTAATCTCAATAGAATTGTATTTACCATAAGGATTTGGCACTACCCTCGGCCTAAAATTTCATATCGTACTCTCACCACTCTCTTGAAAGGACCCCAATCCTTACATCATAATTAGGCCCACTTATGACCCCTAATTAGGAGTCTCATTCTCAATGAGATTCCCCCTATATCGATATGACCCTCTCCAATTTATATGGATATAAGTCCGCTAAAATTTACTTGATAAGTACCCGTAGTCCCATCATGCGAGAAACTTTTAGTAAGTCTCTAAAACATCTTTCTTACATCATATAATCATGTCCCAAAACAATAAACCCAACCAAAAAGGGTTTGAAATCATTATAGAAAAAATTCCTCAAAATGCCCTGTTTCCGAATCGATTCGTCCCTATTCCGAATCGATTCGGCCCAGCGAATTGATTCGGCCTCCAAGGCGAATCGATTTGGGTCCAAAGACTTGGGCTTCTGTCTCAGGCCGAATCGATTCGCCTTGGGTGTGAATCGATTCGATCAATGCAAACCTATAAATTTTGCTTAGGCCGAATCGATTCGCTTAAGGGGTGAATCGATTCGGGTCTCCAAAATTTGACGGGTTCTTTTTCTTCATGAAACCCACGAATTTAAAACCCTAAAATTTCACTTCTAACCCCTAAACCTTCATTAAAACATGATTCTAAGCCAATAATTCAACCCAAATCTGATCCCAACCATTTTTACACCATCAAACCCATATCTAAACATCAATTTTAAGATTAAACCCAAAAATCTAGGTTTTGTTATAAATACCCAATATCAAATTTTCTTATCCACAAATTATGAAATCAAATACACAAATGACTTATTTAACAAGATTAAACACTTGCCTCGATTTTGTAGAGGTTGGATCGTCGCCGGAATCGCGTTTGGGCCGGAATCTCTAAGGTTTTCTTCCTCTCCTTCTTCCTTTCTTCTTCTATCCTTCTTCCTTTCTCTTCCTCTCTTTCTCACAAATGAGAATGGCTTAATCCGTAAGCCTCTTAAACCTTAAAACATAAGTCCCAATTTTAAATGTTAATACACACTGTAAATGACTCGTTTACTCCAATTCGAGTCAAATTGACTTAAAAATATTCTGAAGCCGAAATAAAACCCAATGAGAGTCAATTTGACTATCTCGACCCTTTCGAGATCGATGGTACACTCGAAATCATCATCCAGAATACTTCAAAACGTTATCTATTTTTGGACCTCAATTCCCAAATTTTAAAATTCTCCAATTTAATTAAATTTTATTTTCCCAAAAATTTAATTTCTCGATCCCAAAATCATGGGATGTTACAATACTGAGGTAAGATCTACTTATTGTGGGTGATGATCAATTGTACCATTTTATGTTAAAGATTTGAATACATATCCATGTTATACTTAGTGGATCTCTAAATAGTCGGTAAGTCATCCTATGTCTGTCAATTCTGATATACTGTTGAATTAAACTTTTTACTCGAAAGGGATTTTTCCTTAAAGTCTTCTTCTGCTTATTTGGTTTGGATTTTGGCTTCATATTCTTATTTCATTATTCATTTTAATTTAAATAAGATAAAATTTAGTAAAAAGTGAATTTATGTGTTTGGCCTGAGATATAATTAATTTTGTATATCTCCAAAATTCTCAAAGGCATTGATGGGGGTAAGTGGTGGACATGATGGATGCTCAAGACATGCGGTAGATGGCATGCATATTTATTATATTCTTGTTAGGGCGCGCATTATTGTTGAATATTGTTTATGATGTCCATATTTATTTCTTTCATTCTTAAGGGACTTTACCCATATTCGTTACTATGATTAGGAGAGTTGAAAATTGGTGATGATGTATGCCGCCTTGGATGCCTTCAGTCATTTCTTCTTAACTACTTATATTGGAGAACTATACCTTTCAGGCGTAACCTTACTTTTTGTGTTTTTTATTTGAATTCTTTTGAGGTTTTGCGGTTTTTTTAATATTTTTTATTTTATTTTTAGGCATTTATTTATGAGGTGATTAGGTATAACACCCAAGTGATGCGTCTGGAGGAATTGGAGGTTGATGTTTGCCCTTAGATGAGGAGTTGGAGTAAGGAGAACATGGTCTCTAAAATCTTTCCATCTTTCAAGGATGTGAGGAGGGTCCTAAATTCCCTCACTAGCAACCGGGCTAGCTTTTAATATTTATTTTTGGAATTTTGATTTTTCTTTTTCATTCATATTTTTTGAATTTCATTTGATGACTTAATTTCTTTGGATATGTGACTTTCTTCCCCTCGATCCATTCGATGGCTGATATGGGCATTCTAGATTTCATGCTTCGATGTGTTGGCTATTGTCACATGAGTATGGGTACGGCAAATACCTGGGGGAGTGGGTGGTTAGATAGATAATGGTGGTAGAGGTAGTGGTTTATCCAAAAAATACCCTATTTTTTATGAATGGTTTAGAGAGGATGATGGAGGAGGTGAGGTCATCGGATATGATAAGGGAACATTATTCCACCGACATGGATATGGTGGTGCTGCATGACTACTTGGATTTTGTAATAAGCTAGTTGATGTCTCCATCAATCTATAATGCAGATGGGAATCCATCTCCACCAATTAAGATAGGAGGTAGTGGGGTTCTCGTGTCATCTGGTCAGGGTTTGAGTAGTGGTGTTGGGGCAACAGATCCTCTTTCACTATATGAGTGTGGGTTGCCCTCTAACTATTTGTAGGTGGAAGCGAGATATGATAAAGATTCCTCACCACCCTCACATGGAGTTACAGGGATTTATTCCTATAATGACAAAGAATTTTCGGTTAGGGGTAAATGTACTCACCTTCCTCTTAGATTTTGACATTCTAACTTCTATTCATTATTCGTACACGAAGCCTTTCTTTTGTTTTTCTTTTCATACCTTATCCATGAAGAATTATTAGATGTGTAATATCAGAGATTAAGTAGCTTCTGTGGCCCAGCAAATTCGATTACTGACCCAGCAAATTCGAGTAAGTGGTTAAAAGTAATATATATATATATATATATATATATATAATGCAATTGTATTTGATTATCTTGATTTAATGTCTTAATCTCCATTCACTTTTAATTTTCCACCGAGGTTTTTTATGTAATGAAAAATGTGTAATGTGTTTTTTTATATATTTTTGAATAATTTTTGACAAACAATTATTCGGGAGGCCTTTAGGCGAAATATCATTTATTGAGGGACTTATTTGGAAAAAAGAGAGACAGAAAAGGAAAAGGATTTTTTTCTTAAAATATGGGGTGTCGATCGACATAGCTCCTGACCTGTCTGCTGGAATGTCAGTGTTGTGTACATGGATTTTTAGCCTTTGGAATTCGCTTAATGCAATATTATTACTTTGATTATTGTCTTAATGATGGAACCTTAACTTCCCTGACAATTTACGGGAGAATTTTAACTATAAAAATGGGCTAAGTTTGGGCTTTAGAATCAACAATCTTTTCCACTTCTTCTCGCTTTGCATTTAGCCTAATTTCTTCAAATGGTCATTCCCATAACTCAAGATTATTCTGCCTATCTTGGTGGATTAAAATCCATGTGCATGTATGAAGTTAATTATGCCTCATGACAATCGTCCAATCAATTGGAGAAATCTAGAGGCAGGTCTGTAATTCTTGTACCTTGAGGACCATATGTTTTGTTTCAGGTTAGACAAGGGGTGCCTAACCTACAAGGAATTATCTATGATGTTGGGTATTTACCCCATACTTTGGCCACTATTCCTAAATTTTCTCGTTCTCCGAGGGATGTGTTGGGTGAATTTTTGTGCATTTATCTTTGTGTTCCTCAATCATTGGCATGCAGGCGAGGAATTGACCTCCTTGCGGATTTTGAGTCAATATTCCATTAGGAAATTCAATCCGCGTGTTATAGTGGAGTTGTGGCCTCATATCTAACTGCCAAATTTATTTTGGTGATGGTATGAGCACGGAAACCAAGTTGCTACTTAGTCTTTTGGATGCATTATCACTCCAATCCCACTACTTTTATTCTGGTAGTGACACTGAATCGACTTGACAAAGGGAAAGAGGATCTTCTACCACTCAATGGGGGATCCCCGTAATTATATACATGTGTTTGCCCCATAGTCCCATTTGGTCGTGCCTATTCCATTTCCTTATCTCAATCACAGAACTTCTTTCTTTGGCCCTATATGGAATTTGTGACTTCTTTGAATGATTTGTCTAACTAGATGATAGCTAATGGAACAATTTCTCTTCATTTTTTTGTGACCTACTGGGGTGTATTGATACCTATGATACCAATGTCTTATAGGCCTTCACCTGAATTCCTTCTATCTATCTTGAACACTTTTGTGACAAATGGGTTGGAATAAGATAATCTTTCCTCTTATAAGTAATTTATTTTATGTAAACGACTTGACTGAGTCTCTCAGGATGTCTCTAAGCAGTCTATGGCAATCTCGTAGTTCTGATCGACGTCCTACCTTTTTGTATAAGAGTCTTTTGTGGTTTCAATATATTATTTGAAGTGGTTATGGAAGGATTTGGTTTTGAAGGTTTGTGTAGAGGAGCCCGGTCAAAGGTGCCTTATGAAAGCTAATTTAGTGGAAAGGGGTACGATTATCCCCATAGAGGGTTTTAAGATGCACCATCCCATTGAGAGTGTGAAGATAGGAAATAAATAATAGGGATTAGTGGGGACCTCCAAAGGGTAATGATGACGACAATAATGATAAAGAAAGTCCTAGCATTTGATGGTGAGTTTTATGAATATTTGGTTTGGTAGGATTTTCATGTTTGTTTTAGTATATTGGTGTAGGTTTAGGTATTTAGTGATGGTTTGGGTAACTTGTGATAGTTTGGATATGTATTGATCATCTGTGGTTTTAATATGTTTAGCGTAATGGAAGGATGTTTTTTATGTAATAAAAATGTGCTTTGAATAAAATGTGTTTTTTTAAATAAATCTTAATTTTCAGTGTATCTTGGTTTGCCTTTGTGGAAGAGTCATTTATGTTTAAATTATTTATACCAATTTTAAGGCATACATAATCCTTTCGTTCAATTAAAATGATGAGATAGACCTATGCCTTTTGATGGGAGAAAAGAAAGGAATTTTGTGAAAAGGAAAGGACCCCACCTAAAGTTACTTTAAGGGTTGCCTGCATACCTTTGTGGGGATGAAAGAATTTTAATATTTAAAAAAGGTTATATTGTATAACTCGTGAAGGGTAAACATTGAAGATATGTGAATTACTGACATTCGAGACACCTTTTCACGCACATTACACATTTATGGACTATAGTAGTCCAATTGTATCCCTGTCAAAGGATCATTTTAGCAAGCATGTGGCCATTCATGTAGGGTTCGCACTCCCCACCATGTATTTTTTGCACGATCACTTTACTGATAGCCCCTGCTATGCATTGGAAATGTGGGTAATCGAAGTTTCCCTTGAATAGAGCTTTGCCATAAATGATATATTGGGCCGCGAATTTTTGAAGGGGGCATGTAGTCTTTCTTGTCATCCCTTTTAGGGTATAGACCATATTTTAGGAGGCACGAGATATCATAATACCATAATTCAACTTTTTTTGAGTCTTACTCTATGACGAGTTCAATGTGGTAGCAATGAGTTTGCAAGGACCGCTTCTAAACTTGCAAGGGGAAAACGTTACTCTTTCACCCATGTCGACCATAGAGGATAGAGTTTTCAATGGATGAGAGAAGCTATTCTTAGAATGAGAGAGTTAATGGAAGGTGTAATCTTTAAATTATGAAGAATGTTCTTATAGATTAGCATGGAAGGGCATAAGCTTTTCGACTTTGACTTTCAATTTTTGTAAAAATTATCTTATGATAAAAGCTGAATCTTCGTAGACATCAATGTATTGAATTCCCTTTTAAGAGTAATATTAAGTCCCACTATACAGGCCTCATATTATATCATATTTTTAATGTAAGGAAAGTCTAACTTGATGTCTATGGGAGTATGCGAATCATCAGGTGCGATAAAAAATATCCCACTGCCATATCTTTTTCTTATTAAAAGCTTCATCAAAGAACATCTAACACTAGAGTTCCTCAAGAGTCGTGTAAAGAATTTCTTTATCAAGAAATTATTAGATTCATATATCGAACTCTTCTATAGTTTGATCTTCTAAGTATTAGAAATATACTTTTCATGAATGGTTTTTTCCGTGACGTAGGCAATGTCAAACTCGGGTAGAAATAACAACCATCGAGCAATCTGAGTTGACAATGTAGGTTTTTCCAACATATACTTTATAAGATACACTTGGGTACCACTTTGATGGGGAATGCAATCATATAGTATATAAGTTTCTAAGTAGTCCATACGAAGGCAATATATGCATTTTCCATTGCAATGTAATTCACTTCATATCCTTCCATACTCCCATTGAAGTAGTATATGAGTTAATTTTTACGTGACTCTTCGATGCATTGAGTAAGAATATCCATAGCAATGGTATCAATTAAAATTATGTATATGAGGATACGTAGAGTAGATTATGATGGCATGAGCATCGGTGGTTGGGTAAGGTACCAATTGATTTTTTCCAAGGATCCTTAGCATGCTTCATTCTATACTTTAGTTGAAGCCTAGTGAAGGATTTTAAAGATAGGTTCGCAAATGGAAGTGAGTTGGCTAATGAATTTACTAAAGTATTTGAGTTTTCACAAGAAACCACGTACTTACATCACAGTCTGAGGCAGTGGCATCTGGAGGATTGCTTTGAGTTTGGCAAGGTTTTCTTTAATTCCCATCTCGATGACCATGAAGTTATGAAGTTTTATTTTGGTGACACTAAAGATGTATTTTTATAGGTTGAGGAACATTTGGTACTGTTGTTTGAAGAATTTCCACAATGCGTGGATGTGACATTCTCGAGTTCTATACTTAATAATTATGTCACCAACATCGACTTCAACTAACTTATGGATGAGATGATGGAGGATTGTTGTTTATTTCTTTAATATGTAGCCCCGATATTTTTTATATCGAAAGGCATGACTGTGTAATAAAAGTTTCCCCATAGGGCAGTAAAAGTGGATTTATTTATGATGGAGATGCATCTTTATATGCTTAATACTAGTAAATCCATGACAGGTGACTTGAGATCGTGATTAGTAGTGTAGTCAATGATGATATCAATATTATGTAGTGTATAGTCATGTTTTGGAGATCTTTATTCAAATCTCTATATTCGATGCACATGCGAACTTTCCCTCAAATTCAGCATAGGGACGAGGTTAGTGAGCTAAGTTGAATACTCGAATACACAAATAAAACCCACATTCAACTATTTTACCACTTCATCTTTTACCTTGAGTGACCATTCAAGTTGAAGATTCCTTAGTTTTTGTTTCACAAACATAAATCCAGGGTATGTATGGATCTCGTGTTGATCTGATTTTAGGATTAATATAAGGCATGTCACTATAAGACCATGTGAAGAAGTCCATAAACTCCTTCAAAATATATTTTAATTGTGATTGTTCTTTCTTGTTGAGGGTTGATCATATGTTAATCGCGCATGGATTTCTACTGAACCAAGACAGATGATAATAATTTCTTTATCATTATTTCGACGCGGTTATTGATTAGGCATAAATTCTTTCGAATTTATCCCCTTAATTTAGTAGCGTTTAGCACCTCGAACTATGTAAAATGCATTGATTTTTCTCATATATGTGCTACTGACAATTCCTATATAATGCCTCGAGTTTTGTGTATTTTTCATGCTTTTTATAGGTATTTAATGCAAGTGAAGAGAAGAGGAATCCAAGATCAAAAAATCATGATTGGAATGAAAGTCTGAGGGAAAAATTGCCAATTCACATCTAGAGCTCGTATGAGGGACCAACATGGAAATTGAAGACCTCGCATCTACCAGTGCGCAGGAAGAAACGTCATCCCAAATCGACCCTTGTGTGAGAAGTTCTTGATATTCAAAAATAAGAGAAAATAAAAAAAAAATGGAAAGAAAGAATTTCAAATCCGAACCGAACTAGTCAATACAAGTAGAGAACCAATACAAAAGGAAGACAATCTGTGAATAAATTTCACCACAGGATCGGACCGAATATAGCCAAAAAAGAACCCATCCGGGAAGCATGCAGACTCTGAATACAATTGGCTTCTGGACCTATCCGGATACTAATAAAAATGAACCGGTCCGATGTACTAAAGATCTGTACATAAAATAAGAGGCCGGACCGATCCATTATGAAAGACAAAAAATCGATCCGGATTATACCACCGAACCGAAGATACCCGCTGGACCGGTTCGGATAAGATTTTCCTAATTTTTCTCTTCTAATTAAGAGTTTTACTTTGTTCCAACTCTTGTAAACTTCGTTTTGCATTTAACATAACTTAGTGCCAAACACTAAAGATCTCTCTTTTTGATAGTTTTAGAGGGCTCTTACATTCAAAAACCCTAGGTTTTGAAGTTTTGTAACACTTTACTCAAGATTCAAGCGTTATTTCCAGATTCCTTTATTTTAAGTATTGTTTAATTTTTGCTTTTAACTGCTTTCAGAGTTTAGCTTAATTAGTTGTTAAATTTAGGTTGCAGTTCTCACATCCAAAATTTCTTGTTAATTTTTCACAAAGCTAAGATTTCCTACACTTTTGAAATTGTGTTTTCATTTAGTTTAATCACGTCTACCTAAGTTTTTAAGGGTTTGAATGCATGAACCCAACCTGGTGTAATTTATCCAGGTAATCAGGGTGTTTAAGGATGCGATTCACGAGTAGCTATTCGGCACCGCTTCATTTTTACCTTTGATTATGTATGATGCGGGCTAGTACCCTCATATATGTAATGCTTAGGATTACTAAAGTATGCGTTCAATTAAATTTCTAATTAAAAATCTAGTATTCTATCCGGTAAATGTACTAGGGTTTGGGGGATTGTAACCTAACCTATCTTTCTTTATTCATATTTCATTTATTTAGTTCATTTGTTCTTTGCACTTATTTTCATTGTTAGTTAATTTTTGTTCACTTTTAGTTAGTAGCTTTTCCATTCTCCTAATAATCTTTTCGTTTCTTTTCGAGAATCAATTTAGGGTTAGTCTTATGTTCCTACTTCGTCATGAGCTTTCGTCCTAGTTCCCTGTGGACACAATCCTGACTTATCTGATTATTACTAACGCGACAGGCTTGCACTTGAGCCTATATAGCATGCACACAGGATACACATTTGTGGTGAGGTCATTTTTTTGGCGCCGTAGTCGCGAAATTAGGTAAACTTTAGGTTTATAGATTCAATCCCAAATTTGATTCCAAAATTTAAAAAAAAAGTAAAAAAAAAATACAAAAGAAATTCAGAAAATAAAAAAAAAATAGAAAGAAATCATCTCTCAAAAGCCCTTTCATGAAAAATCAAGAATAAACTCCTCAAAATACTCCAATAGGAGTTCATGAAAATCCCATTGTTGAGTATAATTCTGAAAGCCCCCATACCCCTCACGATCCACAATTCTGGGATCCACCTCCTACCCCTCCAAACTCCATCACGAGTCACACACTGAGTCAGACGTCTAGAACACCGAGTGAGAATTCTCAGTCCATTGGAGAGAGAGCCATGTCGGATATCGCTACTTTTGATATGAGTGAGGCAAACCTACCTTATCATCCAATGAAATAACTCATATTTCTCAAGCAAACTGTCACCCCTGGTTGCATTTTACTCCCGTATAAAGTCGATCAGTTCCACTTCCATAATGGGATGATACAAATTCTTCCAACTTTTCATGGCATGGATTTGGAGAAATAAAATCTCCATATCCGAGAGTTCGAAGAGTCATGCGAAAATTTTAGTGATCAAGATTGCACGCAAGATGTCGTTCGCCTAAAGATTTTTCCTTTTTCTTTAAAGGATAAAGGTAAGACCTGGCTTTGGTCTTTACCACCGAACTCGATCATATCATGGAAGGATATGCAATCCGAGTTTCTTTCAATGTTCTTTCCACCACATAAAAACAACTCTGTCAAGTCTCAAATTCAAACCTTTCTATAATGAGATAATGAGCCATTTAACAAGTGTTAGGAACGATTTCAAGAGTTGGTTAACGCTTTCCCCCATCATGGATTTAAGAAACATCACCTTATCTCTTTATTCCATCACGAGCTTTCTATAACGTCTAAACAACTTGTCCAAACAATGTGTAAAAGACCATTTTGGGAATTAGATGCGAGTGGCGCTGAGGCTCATCTAAAGTATGTCTCTGAGACTACTCAAGAAAGGGACACATCCGATCCTAATGCCCAAAACCGAGATCGGCAACTCTCTACCACTCCTACTACCTATGATCTACACCAATTGAATCATGATACCTTGGTTGACTTTAGACTTGATTAATTTGAGAAACATATAAGAGACCTACTCGAGGTATGACAAAGAAAAACTACTGAATCCACCCGGGCTGTGAAAGAAAAGGTTTGCACCATTTTTTAGGCGAGCCATTCAACAAAGGAATTTTCGAAAATACCAGTCTACAAAGCTATGCATACCGAAAAAGTGAAAGTTATATGATGGTTTAAGGGAAATTTTAATGCCCCTCATGGGAAATCGTATAACCCTTCGTGAAGAAACCATCTTGGTCTTAGCTACAGGTAATAACAAGCTGCATTGAATTCACATTCGAATGTTTCCTTACCTCCATCCCTCATCAATTTCACCATGCGCCACCTATTCCAGCACACATGCAATCTACAACTCCTGACCCATACATTACCCCACCAAAGGACTCCTGATGACAATTTAACCCAGTTTATCCAATCTCCAAATGCAACCAATGCCAAGATTGAGCGTATGTTCACTGAGATGCGTGCGAGCTTATCTAAGTTGCAATCTTAGTTGAGTGTCCAAAAGAAGTGAAAATTTCCAGCTAAAGGCCAAAGACCTCCTCAAGGTTAATCTAATCTTATCTCCACATCTTCCAATCAGCAAGAACAATGCCAAGATGTCACCACTCTATGTAGTGGGCGAGTAGTTGCTTTATGACCTCCCCCACACGAGAAGACAAAAGATAAAGAGGTTTCACGCGGAATGAAAGAGGCCGAAGATGCCACCATGAATGAGAGTGATAAGAAAGACATTAGAAAGCCCAAATTTGTTATGAAATCACCACCGATGCACTGTTCCCTCAATGGTTGGCCCCACCTCAAAAGGGATCCACTTGTGCAGATGTGCTAGATGTTCTTAAGAAGGTGAAGCTGAATTTTCCATTCCTTCATGCCATCCAATAAATTCCCTCCTATGACAAGGTCATTAAAGATCTTTTGACTGTGAAAAGAGGGCAAAAGGTGAAGAATATGTCTTCCTAGCACAAAATGTTAGCTCCGTTTTACTTAACGACCTTTCACCCAAGTTTAAAAATCCAAGTGAACCCACGATCTCATGTGCTATTGGAGAACGTCGAATAGAGAGAGCCTTTTCGAACTTAGGTTCGAGTGTTAATATACTTCCATATTCTATTTATAGGCAACTTGAGTTGGGTGACCTTAAGTCCAAATGAATCACTCTCCAATTAGTGGAACGCATAGTAAAGGTGCCTCGAGGGATTATTGAGGATGCGATAGTCCAAGTGGACACTTACTACTTCTCGATAGATTTTGTCATTTGGGACATGGAGCCCTCCATCCATTCTAAAAACCATGTTCCCATCATTCTCTATCGCCCATTCTTAGCTATGGATAATGCCTTAATCAATACATTAATTGGCAAATGCATCTCACTTTTGGGAACATGACCCTAGAGACAAAAATATTCAATGCAGCTAATCAAATGGCCGACGAAGATGAAATCCGTACGGTCGACCTCATAGAGGAGGTAGTAAAAGAGAAAATCCAGAGAACAATGGGTAGGGACGCGTTAGAATCATGCTTAGTGAGAGGTGATGAAAGTGAGATCCCATACACCGAGTATGAGCGAGAGCTAGAGGAGTTGAAAGCCATATTAGACGAGGGAACATAATTAGAGGAGTTGAGAGATGTTCATTGGGTTTCTAGATTCGAGGAACTACCCTCGAGGAAGTCTTGCTTGACACCTTTCGAAGATAAATTTTCTTCCCTCGAGTTGAAGAAACTACCCTCTAATGTGAAATATGTTTTTCTAGGAGAGGATGAGACATTTTATATTGTTGTCTCCTTTAGCCTAGATAAAGAGCAAGAGGGTAAGTTGCTAAAAATTGCGAGGAAGCAAGAGGTTCTTTTGATTGGTCTATAAAGGATTTGAAGTGTATAAGTCCCCTGATTTGTACCCACAAAGTCCACCTCGAGGAGTACGTAAATCCCTCGAGGGAAATGCAAAGGAGAATAAACCCAACCATGAAAGAAGTCATTAGAGAGGAAATTATAAAGTTATTAGATGTCGGAATTATCTACCCTATCTCGGGCAGCAAATGGGTGAGCCCATTTCAAGTCATCCCGAAGAAGTTGGGAATGACAGTGGTCAAAAACTCTAAGGGTGAATTAATTCCTCAACGCACCACCACCAGGAGGCGTGTTTGCATTGATTACCAGAAACTCAATGTCGGGATGAGAAAATATCACTTCGCCTTACCTTTCATTAACCAAATCCTTGAACCCATAGCGAGCCACCTGTATTATTACTTCTTGATAGTTATTTCGGTTATAAGCAAATCGAGATAGATATACTTATCAAAAGAAGATGACTTTTACATGTCCATTTGGTAGATTTGCCTACAAACGTATGCCTTTTGAACTATGTAATGCACCCATGAACTTTCAAAGGTGCATGTTAAGTATCTTTACTGACATGGTAGAAATAGGACTTGAGGTTTTCGTGGATGATTTCAGTGTTTTTTGCCCCTCTTTAGACAAATGTTTAGCGAATCTTGAAAATTTTTGATCTCGATGTGTGGAGAAGACCTTAGTCCTAAATTGAGAAAAATTCCACTTCATGGTTACCGAGGTCATAGTTCTTGGACACATAGTATCATCTAATGGGATATAACTTGACCGAGAAAAAATAAATGTTATAGCCGAGCTTCCCCTGCCTAAATCACTAAAGTACATGCGTTCCTTCTTGGGCCATGGAGGTTTGTATAGACGATTTATCAAGTATTTTAGCTCCATCGCTAGATCCTTGAGCAACCTCCTTATGAAAAATGCCCCATTTTAGTGGAATGACACATTCCAAGAGGCTTTTGATATTAAAAAGCATGTTGATTTATGCACCCATCATGAAAGCTCCGGATTGGTCCTTACCATTCGAGCTTATGTGTGATGCGAGTGATTATGCAATTGGGACTGTTTTAGGGAAAAGAGAAGACAAGAAATATCACGTCATTTATTACGCTAGTCGGACGTTAATCGGGCCACAACTTAACTACTCCACCACAGAAATCTCATCTCATGTCATATATTACGCTAGTTGGACGTTAATCAATACATTATGTTTTTCTAGCGATTGTTTTTTCTTTGGAAAAATTTTGCTCATACCTTGTTGGATCTCCCATCACTTGCTTTACCGACCATGCAGCCCTTAAATATCTCCTTACTAAGAAGTATGCAAAGACGCAAATCATAAGGTGGATCCTACTCCTACATGAGTTCAATCTATCCATAAAATATAAGAAAGGGGTAAAAAACATCGTTCCCGACCATTTGTCATAGCTCTCGTCCGACGTGCCTAGTGATCCAATACCCATAAACGAGTATTTTTTGGATGAGCATCTCTTTGCTACTTCTTCTCCGCCTTGGTTTGCGGACATCGTTAACTATCTTGTCACGAAGGATGTTCCTCCCAGATGGACACCGCAAGAGAAGAAAGAACTCATCACTTGGTCCCACATGTTCTTCAATGATGACCCATTCCCATATAAATATTGTGCGGACCAGCTCATACGAAGATGTGTACCGGATGAAGAAATTCAAGATATGATCCAATTTTATCATACAGAGGCTTGTGGAGGCCACTTTTCCAAGAATAAGATGGCCGCTAAAATTCTTCAAAGCGAACTCTATTGTCCCACAATATTCCTAGATGTGAACATTTATTGCAAATATTGTGATAGATGCCAAAGGAAGGGAGTTATTACTCGTTGCGACATAATGCCTCTAATCCCTATACTCATCATTGAGTTATTTGATTGCTGGGGTATTGACTTCATGGAACCTTTCCCTCCCTCCTTCGGCTTTTTATACATCCTCGTCGCGGTAGACTACGTCTCCAAATGGGTGGAAGCAATAGCTACCCAGATGAATGATAATAAGTTGGTGATTAAGTTCCTACAAGATCACATACTTTCTCGCTTAGGGGCTCCGAAGGCGATTATGAGTGATAACAACACAAATTTTTGCAATAAACCATTTGAAAAGTTAATAAGAAAGTATGGGATCATCCACAAGGTTGGGATGACTTATCACCCTCAAACAAGTGGGCAAGCCGAGCTAGTAAATCCTAATATAAAAACCATCCTTGAAAAGACCGTAGATCCTACCCAAAATGATTGGTCACTTCAATTAAATGATGTGCTATGGTCTTACCGTACCGCCTACAAGAACCCCCTCGGGATGTCCCTATTTCATTTTTTCTATGGCAAGCCTTGCCATCTCCCCGTGGAGCTAGAGCACAAAGCCTATTAGGCCATCAAGAGGTTGAACTACAATATCGATAAAGCCGGTGAACATCACAAGCTTCAATTTAATGAGTTGGAAGTGTTGCTTAATGATGCGTATGATAGTGCTAAAATTTCTAAGGAATGGATGAAACTTGCTCATGACAAGATAATTCGACAAAAAGACCTTCATCCAGGATAAAAAGTGCTTCTATACAACTCCCGATTACACTTGTTTTCGGGTAAGTTGAGTTCAAGGTGGACGGGTCCATTTGTGGTTCGAAACGTATTCCTCCACAGAGCTATATATTTGGAAGATGCAAAAGGGGGAAATACCGTCAAAGTTAATGGACAATGCCTCAAGTCGTACTACAAGGCGTGCTTCAAAGGAGCCGACACCATTTAGTTGTCGAACCCCATCTATGGGGATAGATAAAGCAGTACGAGAAGGTCATCTCACCCCCCGATGCGGATGGAGTGATTATTGTGTATATTAGATGTGCGTAGGTTAGGTTAGTTAGAGTTAGTAGGTATAGGTCACATTGGATAGGTGGAAAGAAAACACGTTGAGATCTAGCCTAGGTTTTCAAAGAAAGTGTTGAGCGAGGGTAGGTTGATTAGGAGTAGGTATAGTAGTGGGGGTATCCAAAGATTGAGAGAGATAAGTTATTTCTAACATAGAGGATTCTGTATAATTTTGGGATCCGAATCGACCCGCCCCTGGACACCCAGATCGGTTCATTTTTGGGAAAAATGAAATGAAAATGTGACCGGACCGATCGGGTCCAGGGCACTTAGACCAGTCGACTTCTGGGTATTTTTCTCCTTCTCGAGACGCCTCCCCCTTCCCCCATTCATATTCTTCCCTCACACCCGAACCATGATTTCCCTCCCAAACTCACTCCCCTTCCCTCTGAAACCCTCTCCTTCAAAACCAACCTTTCCCTCCACCATACCCACCTATAAATACACCCTTACCCCTCGTCCTTTCCACCACCACTCCTCCTCACTCTCATACTCTCTCTCTTGGGATTTTTATTATCCAATCACTGTTGTTACACATGCCCAACCAACCTTGTCCTAAAAAACACAAATTCTTCGAGGTCGTTAACTACGAAAATGACTCATATCGCTCCAATAGTGAACAAATATAGTGTTAGAAATTTTTTTGTCAGTCTCGTGAATTGCACAAGGATCGCCAAATGCGCCGGAATGAGTTGTCAAATTCCGTCACCAACCCTTTCCTCTTACAGGGTTGGTGTTGATTCCTTAACGATCCCCACGATGCAGTCGAGGTGTGATCCTTGTATGGAACCCTTGTCTGCATCGTTGACTTTGTTTTCGATGCATTTGTCGACGATCGACGCATTCCATTCTCCTTAGAGATTCTCAACCGAAAACTTACGGAGAAGAATGTTTCGAGCCCGGCCCAAGTCACATATCCAAATAGTATCGCCCCTCTCAACAAAGCTATTCTCATTTCCTATATAACATTTAACGAGGTTTGGGCCACCGAAACATTTTTGGTGGGTCGTATGAGCGACAAGGCGTGCATAACCTTCCAAATCGTGTGTGCAAATATCGAATGATTTCGCAATGCGACCCTGGGAAGGAACCCTTGTATATCAAATCTTTGACCCCAAGAGCGTGATCCACTTGGCCGATATCATTTAAAAATACATTTTTTACACGGCCTTGGATAAAAAGGTGCTACCCCTCTCTCGTATGTCCAACTCATCACTTTATACTAGCTGATGACGGAATTGAACGTCCAACTGGGTTTCCTCGCCTTCCCAACCCTCTTGGGAAGGGAACCCGTACCAAGAGTGTGCGCTAACGGGATATTATCCACGCCCGTCAACTGGAGGAGGCGGAGGACAATGATGGTGATGATACTGAGACGGATGATTCGAAGGATGATGAGTTCGAGGAGGAATCCACTGGGGATGACGACGTAAGTATGGGCAAAAGCGATGAGGGTGAATATAACGAGGATGATGATTCTGATTTTGAGCCCCGGGAGCCAACTTTGATTGCGAATCACAGTACTGGAAGCTCGATTCGATGGGTTTATCAATCAATACAACGCTCACCGGGAGGAGGACCGACGTGCATATCAGCAGGATACGATCATGCTACATCGCCTCTAAGCTAAAATGTACCGGATGACCATGGTTGCTTCTCCGCCGAACTATTCTATAGCCCGTATGACCCAAATGCTCCCAGACCTACTCACCCACCCCTCAATAGTTGATCCTCCTAGGTTGTTTATGTAATTTTTGTTCTTTCCTTATTTCCATAGCTTTGTATGCTTTTTATATATAGAATGGAAATTGGATTCCCTATTAATATGTGTCTTATTCTTGCTTTAGTATATTGCATTTTGTAATTTTTTCCATTTTTGTTGTTTTTCTCCTTAATTTAGGTTCTAATCCTTTTTGCATCGGGACTATACAAAATCTAAGTTCAGGGGGGGTACGCATGCGCTTTCAAATTTTACAAAGTTCAAAATGCGAAAAAAAAATTGAAAATTTGAAAATTTTCAAAAAAGAAAATGAAAAAATCTGAAAAACCTAAAAATATTTTTCTTCAAAAAAAGAAAAAATTGGAATTTAAATTTTTCAAAAATTTCACCTTTATTTTGTTTAAAGTCTCAAATTTGTAAAATATCGAATTGCACAAAGCCAAAATTGAGCGAAAATTGTCTACATAACTAACAAGTGTGGAGATTAATCAAACCAGTGAGATTTCGAGCCTTTCACTCCTTTTGAGTTTTTAAAATCAATTCGAGTTAATGATTAACTCAAAGCTCAATTCGGCATTTAATAAGTCATTGAGATCTCAAATTAATTATTTTGACCGGTTAGGGAATAATGTGTGATGTTACCTTGAAAAGCGTGCTAAAACATCTCTAAACTAAATTAATCTCGAGACGCGTATGGTAAAATGATTAGTAATTCAAATAATGAAGTTAGACCCTTGTTTGTTACCCCAAAACATTAGCCATAAAAAGTTGGGAAAATTTTCCTTTTGCAACCCAATTGAGTCTAATAAAAAATTTCCTTTCGTTTGGTAACTGAAAAAAATCCATTTAGCGCGGAATTGTGGGAAAAATGAAAAATTCAGAAATTAAGTCCAATTTGCGAGATAAAAAGGGGAAAGAAAAATAAAAGAGTAATTCTCAACAAAAATAGCAAGGAAAAAATAGAAAAAGAAAAAAATGAGCAAAAGCCCGAAAAAGCACAAACGGGCATCGTTAGGATATTTTCCAATTCCGAACTTTCCAATCATGCCCATTTTTACCCAATACACCGTAAAAACTCGAAAAAGTCCTAACCGAATCCGAATTACAAAATCAATTATCATGTGGAGAGCTAATACACAAAAAAGATAATCAAAGAGATTAATTGGTGCAAACAAGAGGCAATGTTACCACTTTCCTAATAACCGTAACCAGATGATCAGATCCTTCCACCACAAAAAAATTATCTTTTCAATTTTATGTGCATGAATTTGCATTCCATTACATTTGCTCCTTAGATCACGCATACCAAGAGAAATTTGCCACAATCCGATCAATTCGTTTATGTGATCATTCCAAAAGATTTTAAAATCAAAGCGAATTTTCGAAAAGTAACGTAATGATCAATCGGCGGAAATTTGCGATTTAATTTTTGGCTTCGGACACACACAGAGAAAATTGATATTCTTGAATACAAGTTTATGGTGACTATTTTTTGAAAAGTTTAAATTGTACAATTTTTAGGTATTTAGAATTTTCTTTGAGTCGAAAACCGAATTTTGTGGGTATATTCACTACAAACCCTCACGAGACAACACTCGTCCTACTAGGGTAACAAAGGGGTTTAAGGGCTTATTTCATATGCTAAATGCAACCGCTTGCCCGTAAAAGATGTATTCTATCATAATAAAATGATTTTCAAGAGTTGAGCATTGGTTAAGTTCTTTTACATTGCTCGGGAGTTAGGGGGTATGATTAGGCACAATTTCTTCCAAATTTATCCCCATAGTTTAGTAGTTTTTAGCACCTCAGACTATGTAAAATGCATTTATTTATCTCATATATGTGCTGCAGACAATTCCTACATAGTGCCTCGAGTTTTGTGTATTTTTCATGCTTTTTACAAGTATTTAATGCAAGTGAAGAGAAGAGGAATCCAAGACTGAGAAATCAAGATTAGAATGAAAGTCAAAGGGAATTAACATCTAGAGTTCGAACGAGGGACCAACATGGAAATTGAAGACCTCGTGTCTACCAGTATGTAGGAAGAAACATCATCCCAAACTGAGCCCTGTGTGAGAAGTTGTTGAGCTTCAAAGATGAGAGAAAATAAAAACAAAAGAAGTAAAAAAAGAATTTCAAATCCAGACTGAACTAGTCAATACAAGCAGTGAACCGATTAGGAAGGAAGATAGTCTCTGAAGAAATTTCACCACCTGATCGGACCGGATATAGCTAAAGTTGCATCGATCTGGGAAGCATGAAGACTCTGAATAAAATTATCTTTCAGACCGATCCATATACTGATGAAAATGAACCTGTTCAACATCTTGAAGATCTCTACATAAAATAAGAGGCTGGATCAATCCGTTATGAAAGAAAAATGAACCGATATGGATTATACCACAGGATCGAACCGAAGATACCCGCTGGACCGATTCGGATGATATTTTCTTGATTTTTATCTTCTAATTAAGAGTTTTACTTTGTTCCAACTCTTGTAAATTTTGCTGTGTATTTAACTTAACTTAGTTCTAGACATTAAAGAGCTCTCTTTTTGATAGTTTTATAGGGCTCTTACATTCAAGAACCCTAGATTTTGAAATTTTGCAAAAATTTACTCAAGGTTCAAGCTTTAATTCCAGATTCCTTTATTTTAAGTATTCTTTACTTTCTTCTTTTAATTGCTTTCATAGTTTAGTTTGATTAGTTATTAAATTTAGGTTGCAATTCTAACTTCCAAAATTGCTTCTCAATTTTTCATAAAGCTATGATTTCATGCACTTCTGAAATTGTGTTTTCATTTAGTTTAATCATTTTTAGCTAAGTTTTTATGGGTTGGGATGCATGAACCCAACCCGATGTAATTTACCCATGTAAAAAATAGGGTTTGAATTGAAATTTTAATGAATCGTGTCGTGTAATTTGCACGACCATTGTAGACATTTTAACCTCATTTGCCCTATGTAACCGGGGTGTTTAAGGATGCGATGCATGGGCAACTATTTGGCACCGACTTATTTTTACCTTTGATTATGTATGATGCAGGCTAGTACCCTCATCTATGTAAGGCTTAGGATTACTAAAGTCTGGGTCCAATTAAATTTCTAATTTAAAATCTAGTATTATATCCAGTAAATGTACTAGGGTTTAGGGGATTGTATACTAACCTATCTTTCCCTATTCATATTTCATTTATTCGGTAGATTTGTTCTTTGAACTTAGTTTATTTGTTAGTTAATTTCCGTTCACTTATACTTAGTAGCTTTTCCATTCTCTCTAATAATCTTTTTCGTTTCTTTTCGAGAATCAATTTAAGGTGAGTCTTTTATTCCTACATCGTCACAAGCTTTCGTCCTAGTTCCTTGTTGAGACAATCCTGACTTATCAGATTATTACTAACGCATCAGGCTTGCACTTGAGCCTATATAGAACTCACACTAGATACACATTTTTGGTCGCATTAGTTATGTTATTTTATTATTTCTTTATCGAGATCAGATACGAATCATCTTCATCAATTGTTTTATTAGTATAATCAATGCAATTAATATAAGTCACAATAAAATACTCAAAATCCATGTTTATTTCATTGATATTATCTTTTCACTACACTAAAACTGACAACTTTCACAGTCAAAAATATTAACAAGGCGGACTTGTCATGGTCAAAGATAGTGATAAGAATTTCGATGACAATTCCTATTGTCACGGTCAATGTCCGTGAGAAGAATTGAAATTATCACGGACTTTAATCTTGATAAGTTTGTGACAAAGACAAACTTGTCACGGACTTGTGACGGTCAAAGTCTGTGATAATTTTTACTTTGTCACGGACGTGTCATAGTCAAAGTCCGTGACAATTCTAGGAAGATTTTAAAAACTAAAGTAATACAATAATGAAGAATTAGTAAGTAAATATAATGCAGAATTAATAAGTAATACAAAGTAATGCTAAATTAGACTAACATAAAACTAAAGTGAAAGAAAATAAAAAACATAGCATCATGTGCTCCACCTCAGCATAAGAAGTATGCCCGGAGTAGTGCATGTCGACCTTTTTGGCCCGATCTGTCCTCCTCGATTAACGAGAGGACAACTGTCGATTCCACAACTCATTGCCGACAAACTGCTACCAGCTTGCCAATGAGATCGTCTCCTTCGACAGTACCATGTCAAGGACCCTCAATATGGACTCCCAGTCCGGGCCAAAGTACCTTGCTCGCATGTTTTTCTTCCATGATTTGTATTGATCTCTTAATTGTTCGAACGTGGAGTCGCGGAGATGTGAGGGAGGACCAAATTTTTCCTATCAAACAAGTACAAACAAAAAAGAATGTAAGTGTTAGTTGTATTTAAATTATAAAATATAAATATAAATATAAAATAAAGTAAGTAACAACCTGTAGTGCCCCCCCCCCCCAAATGTCCATCTTGAGCTCGACGGGCACCTTCCTCCAATCCATGTACCCCAGGACGATGATCATCTTGAGAAACTCTAGGGCCCTACCCTGCAAGGCCGTCTTGTTCTCGACGAAGGACTATAATTTCCCCTATTTTGGGGGCCTAGTGGTAGACGATCCTTCATCACCTTTGTTACCTTGTCGCCCTGATGAAGACATTTCCAGCAAAATTTTTTGTTACAACTACAACTTACTTTCTTTTTTGTTTGTATTATACTGTCATCCGATAATAACAAAGCATTAGAAGAATAAAAGTTAACGACTTTATAAATATAAATACTGTTTCAATTTCGGGTCATGTCACGGACATTGAATTAATGCTTAAATTGATTAAAATATAAATTAACATATTCATTAACTAAAAACCAATTTTGATTCAAATCCACGGAAACTGATCAATTCCAAATGAAATAAAAGCATTAAACTGTTGTCCGATAATAATAAATCACTAGAAGAATACACACTACTGGTTATTACAAAAAAATGGAATTCTTTTTACAAATCTAAAAATTGTTTGAAATTCGGGTTATCATCTAAAATGGATTGATATTCGATAGGAGCAACCAAGTTATCCACACTGCTTGTTAGATGCTTTAGTGCGTGTAGGACGATTGACTATGGCTCATTATTGATGTACTCTGAGTAAAATACTTTCTTAACCTTTTTAAAAGCACGAACAAATGGCTCATCGCTCATGTGCTCGTTACTCTCAACTTGCATAAGTCAACCATGATCAAATTGGTACCAGGATCAATTTTACAAGAATTTTTATCCTCAACTGTTACCCAATCACAGTAAAACACAACATTTTTAAAGCTTATATCGTCCAATTCAAATATATTACGAATGACACCATAGTAAGTAATTTCATCTTTAATGAGGATTTAATATATCGTGCTAGCTCAAAAAGAAGTAATATCCTTGTATGAGATGCTCTAATTATGTACATTTGTCTTTTCCTCATACACACTTGAACCAAATATTTAATCGTTCAATCAATACTTTTTGAACTCATGTGCCATGAACAAGGGTCTAGTGGCTAGATGAGCAAACATCGATGTCGCATCACCCGTCTTTAAGAGCTGAGATTATAGATAAATTAATTAGGTTAGTTTTAATGCTTTCTTGTAATGTGACACATAATAAGAGACATTATCAATGTACTACCTCTATGACACCCACAACCAAAATTCACTGTCTGATTGTGCCATCATTCTTTGTCTTTTATTATTTCCGCATGCATCATATTTTTTGCGTTGATCGTGACGAACATATTACGAAATTAATCATGTATAAAGATTAAAATAATATAACAAGTTAAAATAATATAAACTTACTATTTCCATTTTTCGACATCTTCATGTGTGTCAAATAGATAACGAGCTACTTGGTCATGTCCTAAACTCGTTAATTTCACCCGCTTGCCCATCACCTGACCACCCTCATCGATGAACTCATCATTGTTATCCATGCTACTTGGGTCAGGCATATATTCCCGAGTGTAGATTGATGACTCAATGATGATGTATTCCTCTGCAATTGATCCTCCAATGTATCGTGTACTCTTGATGTTATCTTTGAAAACATTCAATAATATTTCAAACCGATACATCCACTAATATCTAACTGAGATGCAAAGAAGTACCTTTTCGCATAGGTGTACCAACAAGTGAATACTTATGTCAAAAAATGATGTGGGAAAGTACTTATCCAATACACAAATCATTTCGGTTACCGCTACTTTTGTGTTCAGTATATGATCTCGATTAACTACTTTCTCACATAAAAGTGTGAAGCAGGTGATAATTTGCATAATATCCCTCTATAAATCCTAATTCTTCGAGAAATATTGCTTAAACAATTGAGGAACAAATTGCATGACCAGCTGCCAATTGTGGGACTTACACTTATGTAAATCTTGGATAGCAAAATTCACAATCCTTTGCAATTTAGATGAAAAATTAGATGGACCCTTCAAATTATATATTGTGTCTACAAGAACTTTCCTTTCCTTACTCATCAAAGTAAATGCACCAACGGAAATTATTGTCCTTCCCCTACTATCTTCTTTCAATAATAGTTGTGATTTAATTTTCGACGATTTAAGGCCTTTTCATGCATTTTCTCCATCCTTCGAATGAATTTCCCCAAGGCATGTGCCCAAAATATGTTCACTGATGTTCTTCTCTGCATGCATCACATTCAATAGATGGATCACCGGGTTATTCTTCTAATAAGGCAAGTCGAATAAAATTTACCTCCTAGATCATACCTTTCTTGTCTCAGTTTCATTCCATGTTGGAGTCTTATTATGCTTGACAACCTTCAATTTAGGATTCTTACCTAGCATATTAGGGCCATAATTAGAAGATTTACTTTCAATACCTGAACCTGCAAGTTTTCTCGGAGGTAGTCTATGTTCAACCCCGTTGAATATAAAATTGGAACCTTTTTCAAATCTAAAACTATGAGCGGGTGGTAAAAAATTCCTATGGCAATGGTATACATTTTTTGTACTAGCGGTGAGACTTATAGATCCAGTCTCCTCTACATACATAGGAAACCTCAAATAACCATGTACTAAACAACCGGATAATGTTTCATAAGCTAGAAAATCATGAATTGCCCACATTAATATAGCTTTAAGCGTAAACTATTATTTTTTAAAAGAGTCAAATAATTGCACAACCTCTTCCAACAATTCATTTAACTCTTCTACCAAAGGATCAAAGTAGACATCGATGTCCTCACTTCATGCCTTTGGCCCAGGTAACAACAAGGACAGCATTAAAAATTCTGGTCAAATACACATGAAGGAGGGAGGTTGTGCCGTGCTAGGATCAGTGACTGACTTCAATCCACTTGGAAATATAAGCAACAATCAGAGTGTATGGACAATGATACTGTGAAAAAATGCTTAAATTTAGGCCCAAAAGGAAAATATTTCAACACTTTTTGAGGCACTGTTTGACCTTGTGCCTTCCTTGATAGTAGATTGCACATACTAGGTTCATTACATACCGAACACCGGTTGAGATTTTAATACTCCTTTCGGTATAGTATGCAATCACACACACAATAATGGATTTATTTATACATCATTACCAAACTTTTTAAAATGTTCTTCATAGTAGGACAACTATTTGGAAGTGTATTCTTCTTGGGTAACAAGCCCTTCACCCAATTCAAAATTCTTACCACATTATTGGCAGACAAATCACATTGGGTCTTCACACTATGCAAAGAAAACATGGCATGCAAAGTTGTTTAATATTTATCATAGCTAGAGTACAATAGTTGGGTCGCCTTAAATTTTAAACTTTGGTAGTCATCATTAAGGTTTATCTCGATATCTTCATGAGAACCTAAACCTTGTTCATCATTTGTGGCCATCCCATCCCAATTGGCGTGCAGCCGGGGAGGGGATCTTCCTCGGGGAGCTTCAACCCGAGGAAGGATGGGGGATGCATAGAGATAGAGTCACCTGCCTATTTTTCATAAAATAGGCAAAAGAAATATTTTCTCCTTGAGACAACGACATAAAACACATATTGATGCTTGTGACACCAATTAGTTCAAGGATTTAAGGGCTAAGTTATGGAATAGGAAGTTGTTAGGCACCCATCCCGCCTGTTCGATCTCTAATGGGCATGTGTTATTCTTCTCCTTAATAACTCTTTGGTGTGTGTTCGTGTATATATAAATGCAGAGAGAAATCACTCGACTCGCGTCATAGATAGAGGCGGAGTGTAGTCATCCATAGGAGTGTTCCCAAAATAATAATTAAAAATATAATGTGTGCGTTTATCGGGTTACCAATCGTTTAGAAAATAACTGTGGTATGTGTTGGACAAAACGCAAGCATGAATCACATATATATGATATGAAAATAATATATTAACAAAAATAAAAAAGGAGGACTTGAATCTTAAATTTTACCCAAGACGCCTACGTAGTCTAAAAAGGCATCAAAATCCACGTAGTTCACATATAACACGAGGGTGAGGGTTATACTATAAATCCAACAGGTGACTTTATTATGTGTGTGTGCAAAAAAAGGATGTTTATGTGTGAGAAAAAGTAGTGGGAAATCCCTGTTTGGAATTTACAAGTAAACCCTCTTTTCTTGTCTTTGGATTTTTTTATAGAAAATATAGTATGTGAAATACAACAAATAAAAAAGTTGGATATCAATATGTGTCACCTAATAAAAAGGAAATTCTAAAGTAAAAATTAAATTGCTAATGTGAGAATAAAAGAATTTAAAGATAGAGGGAAAGGTTCATACCTTCTTCGGAATCTTTCAGGTTGATCTTGATTGTTAAAGGACTGCACTTGCAAGTTGATTAAGGTGGTAGAAGAAAAAGGAAGGGAATTTGCTAAATTGGGTAAGGAAAGGATGGAAATGGAATGTAGGGGGGAGGTTTCAATAAGGAAACCATGCTAACTTCGAGAGAATGTTGCTGAGACCACTTAGACAGATGTTTCTGAAGTACCTTTAGAAGTGCACTCATGCTCCCTTCATTTAAGGTAGGAATTGTAATTGACATGCTTATCGGCAGGAAACCCCAGACACATTTGCCGATAGGCAGGTAAATGGATTTACCATTCGATAGTCTCATGAAGATTTTTTGAAAAAAATGATCATAAAATGCAATTCGTAAGTTTGAATCATGCATGGGACAAATTTTGGAAAGGGTATTCATATCCCTAAAAGAATCCATTGGGCCTCTCTCCAGTTCAGGATTGAATGTGATCAAACGGGGGTTAGAAGTGCCTGACGATTTTTTTGACAAGAGGAAAATGGATAATTTATCCAAACCGTAGGATGTTTGAATGACTTCCAATGTTGTTTGAATGACAGTAGGATGTTATTTGAACAATAGAGCCTTGTCGTTTGAAGGAAAAATTCGTCAAAAACTTTATTTTTAAACTCTGCCTACAGGTATCAAAAAAACATATTTTTGAAAAGTATAAGCCCAGTTCGTCTTTTTGATAAAAATTAAACATCCCAAATAAAATTCCATGAATTAATTTATATTGTAAGTTGTTTTATACCTTTTGGAAAGCTGAAAGTCTTCAAACTTGGAGATGCTTGAGTTCAGTTCGTCTTGACGGTGCGTGATTACTTGTAATGGGAAGTGCCAAACTAGACTAAAGTCATGCTATGAATAATGGCCGAAAAATTGTTCTTAAAAATCTCCCCCATTGGCTATTCCGGTACAAAACAAAAAAATAGACCGAACAACAAATTAAAATCAAAATCTTCTATTACTAACACCCTTCCCAACCGTAGAATGGAACAGCATAAGAGTCTTTGTCTTCAAACTTCAACTTTTTTCCCTTTCAATCTTTGTCTTCATCCATGGTTCTTTAAATTCTGCTTTAAGTACATTTACACATGAGACAAAAATATATACTCTCGTGACGCATCGAGTTTGAAACAAAAAATATTTCATATAAATAAATACTCCCCCATAATTCAAACTCATCAAAAACTCCATTTTAATTTTCTCTCCCCCTTTATTTTTATCGAAATATACTAATATACAAAGAAGTGGAAACAATAGATATTATGTACTAATTAGTACAAAAAAATAGCTTTTAAGACGGTGGCCTAGCAGTCATAAAAGATAATTTATCCGTCTCAAATACTTTTTGTGACGCTATTTGGGACGACTAGGGGGGTCTTTTTGATAGGGGTTATAAATACTTTTTGAGACGTTATAGCCGTCTCAAAAGAGTGTTTTGAAACATGAACAAATCCGTCTCAAAAGGTCCTCATTTTATATGACCCTTTTCGACGGCACAAGAGTTGTCACAAAAGATTTTTTTTAAAATGGAAATTAATCTGTCTCAAAACATTACTATTTTAAAAGACGTTTTTGAGACGACAACATAGTCGTCTTTAATATATTTTTGGGATAGTTTTATCCATCCCAAAACAGGTAAAGGGATCTTAAAATTTTTGCACCAATATTTTGTGGAGAATAAAATCTACCTCTAAAGTTTAATATATAATTGAATTAAATTTGAAACAACACAAACAACGAATAATCAAAAAATGTAATATATAAGATGATTTTCAACCAACATAACGAATCATTTTTATTCAACAATAAATAGAGTTCTTACAACCATCTCTAAATATTCATCAAAATATTTGACTTGACAACAAAAATACATTAATTTATTAATACTCCAAACACGAAATGCTTTTATCAAACTAATTCCGCAACACTGAAGCGTACGACCTCCAAAACCACTAATTAACATTTGCATGTTGTACAAAAATTGTCACGTTCACAAAAAAAATATAGTTTTGATTATGTCAAAATTAATACCCTGCGTCAACAATACAATGTGCAAAATAAATCAATATAGTATATTTTCATCATTAACGATATAAATATCCAACTATTATTTTTTTTTTAAATTCGGGAGAGTTTCCTTTGTTTATTCATGAAAACCATAGGTAGCCAACCTGTTTTAAACATCAAAATTGATTCTATGAATGATATACAACAACAACAGAAAATTTTAACCACCACCATAATAAATTCTCACCACCATAACAAATTTTCACCACCACCATTGAAAATTTAACTTTAAACGAGAGAATTTTCCATTATATATGTATATATATAAGTAATTATATGTATGAAGTATATTGTATTACCTAGTCGGACTGAATCGTCGAGGTAGTGGAAGCATGCTGAAGGGTAAAACTTTGGAATAAACTTTGTATCTCACTTCGCATGTCACTTCGCATATCATTCTTCATCTCTAATAAAGCTTGTTGGTTGAGAATATCTAACTCTTCAAGATCTTGTCGATGTCGAATCTCTCGATCTTCAGCTTTTTTCTTTAACTGATTAATTTATTTAAAAAATAACTGAGATGAATATGCTTTTGTCGACGTTGGCCTAATACCTTCTCCCTTTAGTAAAGCATACCCATTCCCTCCATATCCTACTACATCAGTAAAAATCTTGTTCCACACTTCTGGGTCATTTTGTTGTTCTTCTGGTAGCTCATTTAGTCGTCTTTCAAGCATTTTCTACCAATTGAATTAATATTATTATTAATGAACATAAAATAATTTTCAAGAACACAGTTTATAACAAATATTAAATAAATCTTTCAAGCATATCTTGCGAATTAATATTTATACACACCACTCTATCAAATGATCCATCGTCAACACTGAAAAGTTTATTATTTGGAGCTCGAGTGGCTTTTTACATGCTAATATTATCAATGGGCTCCCCCTGTTTTATCCTCTGATTGGGAAATACCCTTCACGCTGCTATTGGAAGTATTTATAGCATTAAAATGTGATTATCATGGCTCTTTAATCCCGAAATATTTCTTTCTTAGATGATCACGCACCGTGAAATGTTCAAAGAGTAGCCGTCAGTAACTTTAACATTATGTAACACTTCTAAAAAATCTCCTTCTCTTTGTTACTCATCATGTACTCTGTTGGGGCACGGTACTATAGATTTGACCCTTGTGGTTGAGGATGAATCTCAAATCTAATACAAAAAAATTTGAGATAATTTTGAGCCTGTAAATTGTCTTTTGTCTTCCCTTTAGTACCCAATAATGTTTCTCTATATTTCCCCTGGGCTATGCCCGAATTTTCTCATTCTCCCTAGGCATTATTATCTAAGTTTATCTATATTTCCCCTTCGGTGGCTCGATTATTGGTTACTGGGGGGATGATTTCCCTAAGAGCTATCATGAATTCCGTGCACATGAGGGATTTCAATGATGCGGGCTACACCGAAGTTATTGCTTTGGGCCTTACTTCGAGGATCTTGCTGGTGACGGGGAACTTTATGGTGGATCCCCAGTTGGCTGTGATAACAACGTGATGTCTTACCATCACAGTATTGCAGTGGTAATACTGAAGAATACTTTTAATGTCCTTGATGCTTGAAGGGAAGGTCACTCTGATTTTCTTAGAAGGAGCCTTGTGATGTTGTTCATGTGGTTATTTGAGAGGTTTTGTCTGATAGTTCCTCCTGAGTATCCCTTGGTAGGCATGTCGAATTTCTTCGTTAAGTACTTTATCAATTTTAGTCCATTTGTATAGAACTCGATCAATTGGTTTTTGGAGCATGGAACACGATGCCTTCATTATTCGATGCCATGGTGGGGGAATTTTAGCCTAATCTAAAGATGGGTGAATATCGGTATACACATTTAGTGTGCATGCGATAAACTTTGTTCTATTTCCCTTGGCGAATTTTATGTCATGTTGGATGGAAGCAAATAGTGCCTCTTCGGACACTAGACTTCTTTTCGGTGGAGGACTTAACTGAATCCATGCTTATGAGGTTAGGTTCTCTATGGGAGAGTCATATTCCATCGGTTCGTCTATCTCAATCTATAGTAAGGGACTGGCATGTGTCCTGGGAACTATCTGAAATGGTTTTGGAAGTGAGGAGTGGTGAAGATCCTTGCGAAAGAGATCGGCCAGAGGTGATTTTTCTTTTTGACACCATAGAATGAGGGGTAGTGGTTTTTTTCACACTAGTTAGGGCGTACCTCTCCATGGAACATATTCACAATATCAACCATGCAGGTGAAGTTTGGAGATCTCCAACGACCAATGATGATGAGGCTGAGTCTTCTGGAAGGTGTGGATAGATTTTTGTGAAGCTGGGATTAGTTTTATATAAAGCTTTTTAGGTAACTTTTGTCAATCTTTTGATGTTTGGGATGTTTGGGATGTTTTTGTATTTGGAATTTTAGGAATAATTTTGTGAAATTTAGTTGGGCTTATTTAGAAACAGTTTGGTCAGGAAACAGGGGTGGTTGGTTTGACTCACTTCATTGATCTTCGTGTAATAGTAGTGAACTCGGCTATTCAAAAAAAAAATTGATCATATTATTGTTCCTCTTGATGAGTTTTACATTTGAGTTATTTATACTAGTCGAAATGGTATTCATAATCCTTTTGTTAATGTAAATGATAAAATGAACCATCATTATCGGAGGTTAAAAAATAATAACATTTTATGAAAAAGAAGGGGACCATGCTCGTGTAAGGTGTATGAGCTGGTGATGTATCTCTAGGGGTTTTAAAAAAAATTTAGTTCCATTTTGAAAGCAAAACTTTTCTTAGAGGATCAGGACCCACATAGTTCTAGGTAAAGATAATTAAAGAGATATTTTTTAAGAATATAAGGGAGGCAAGAAGAGTCATAACGCATTGAGATTTCGTACTAAGGGTAGAACTTCTTGAGACGGTCCAAGTAGATTGGGTGTGCCATATCATTTCCATCAAGGAAAGTGAGAAAAGAGGAACCTCCTGAGAGAATATTCTTTACTATATAGGGGGCACTCCAATTTGGTTTGAATTTCCCTTTGGGGTCCAAGATAGGTTCTATGATCTCCTTAAGGGTAATGCGCCATTCCTAGACACCATAATCCTTGACTCTTCGATTGCATGATTGCATTATCCGGTGATGGTACCCTTGTATATAGACCCTTAGGCCTCTTTTTATCTAAGAGTGAGAGTTCATTAAAACGACTCTAATGCCAATCTTCCTCTCTAACTGTTCTCTTGATCATAACATGTAAGAAAGGTATTTATAGCTCAACAAGTAGGATTGTTTCCAATCCATATATTAGAGACTAAGGGGTAGCCCCAGTAGATATCCTAACTGAAGAGCTTTAAGCCCAGAGGGCGTAAGTTATCTGATCAGCCCAATCTTGGCAACTCTTAGTTATTTGGATGATAATGGCCTTAAGGTTATTGTTAGCGACTATGACTGCACCATTGGTTTAGGATTGCTAAGGGGGAGATTTGTGTCTCTGAATCCCATACTCGTCGACCAATTTTGTGACCTCAACTTTGAAATATAACTCGTTATCTAAAACTAGCTCGTTGGGAATGTCGTATCGGTAGATGATGTTTTTTGGGATAAACTTCGCTACCTTTTTGGCATTTAGTACTACCTATGACTCAGTTTTGACCGATTTGGTGAAATAATCAATGGTGACTAGGATGAACTTATGACCGTTTAAAGCATTGGGTGTGAGTTTCCCCATGATATCAATGCCCCGGGGGGAGAACGTGTAGGGAGAAGTCTTTATATACAATTCTCGAGTAGGTAAGTTCTAGAGATTAGCAAACTACTAGCATTCGAGGTAGGTTCGAATGTAGGCGGTGAAATCCATAACCATACTGGTCAAATAATACCCTTGATAGATGATATTCTTAGCAGGTATATGACCATTTATGGATCTTCTGCATCCTTTCTTTAATATCAACCCCTATGATGCAGTGTAAATGGGTTCCATAGAAGTTTCTCTTGAATAGTGCTTTATCGCAAATGATGTACTGAGGAACCATTTTACGAAGGGTCACATGGTCTTTCTTATTGGCATCTTGGGGATACCTACCGTGCTTGAGGAGGTGCCAAATATTGTAGTACTAGAACTCGGTAATATCGGAGTCTCCCTCTATGACGAGCTCAATGGGTTAGCATAGCTTATTTTTAGACTAGGAAAAATGTCATTGTTATTCCTTTAGGAATGTCGACCATGGAGTCCAAGGAGTCAAGGGCATCAACTAAGATGTTCTTTCTGTGGGATAAGTAGTGAAAGGTGATATCTCATAACTAGGAGGCTAGGTCTTCTAGGTGGGCATGGAAGGCTAAGAGCTTCACACTTTTGACTTTCCATCTTCTAAGAATTTGGCCGATGATGAGAGAAGAATCCCCGTAGATATCTAGGTGTTTGATACTTTTCTTAAGGGATACTATGAGGCCTACAATGTATTACTCGTATTCGGTCAAATTATTAGTGTAGGGAAAATCTAGCTTGATGGAAATGCGAGTGTGAAAGTTATTAGGGTGATTAGGAGTATCTCAATGAAGTATCCTTTCTTTTTTGAAGTTTCATCAAATAACATTTCCAATTGGGGGTTCTACTGATAGGTGTAAAGAATATCCTCATCCGAGAATTTAGAGACCTAAACATTGACCTCTATCATGGGGTAGTCATCAAGGTAATAACTCTCCCTTTTATGAATTTTTATGTGACATACACAAAATTGAACACAACTAATAGCATCAACCATAATACCATCGAGATAAATAGGGAAATTTTCTCAAGAAAGTATTTAATAGGATCCATTCGGGACATAAGTTTGATGGAAAAAGCAAGCATATATTGTCGTAACTTTTGAGTGACCCGGACCATGCGACGCATGCTTTCTCTAAATAAGTGTACTTGACTTTATATCTGGACATTTTTTTACTGACATAGTAGATGGCCCTCTCTTTGCATGATTCATCGCACTACACCAAAATGGGTAAATTGGCACCCTTCTAGCGGCTACCCTTGTTACGATCATTGATCGTGACAAAAAATACGCATTTTTATCACGGTCAATGACCGTGACAAGTTCATGACAAATGTACTTGTCACGGACTTGTCACGGTCATTGACTGTGACAATACTTATAATATTGTCATGGTCAAGGACCGTGACACGTCCATGTCAAATGTCCGAGTAAAAAAACCCTTTCCCCTTCTTTTTTCCCCCGTCGATTCTTCCCTCCCTTTCTCTCTCTCTCTCTCTCTCTCTCTCTCTCTCTCTCTTACATTTATATATATATATATATATATATATATATATATATATATATATATATATATATATATATGTGTGTGTGTGTGTGTGTATATGTGCGCGTGTGTGTGTGCGCACATGTGTGTGGTGGGAGGGGGTGGGGTTGTGTGTGTGTGTGTGTGTGTGGTGGGGCAGGGCATAGAGTGGGGGGGAGAGGGGATAGGGGGACTGTTTGTGTGTGTGTGTGGTGATGGGGCAGGGTGTGTGTGCATGTGTGCGTAGTGGGGTTGGGGAGGGGTGGGGTTGTTTGTGTGTGTGTGTGTGTGTGTGGTGGGGGAAGGGGGTGGGGCAGGGTGGGGGAAGGGGGTGGGGTAGGGTGGGGGGAGGGGGCAGGGATGGATGGGGGGTAGGGGTGGAGGTTGCGTGTGTGTGTGTGTGTATGTGCGCGTGTGTGTATATGTGCATGTATGTGCGTGTTTGTGCGTAGTGTCCAGTATAAATGAATTTATTGATTATTAACTTTTTTAGTAAATTAATATATGATTGCCCCCATTGTAAATTAGTAAATTAATATATGATTAATTATGAAAGTAGGATTGCCCCTCATTGTAAATTAGTAAATTAATAATTGTATACTTTAATTGTTAGTTTAATTGATGAAAATAATTAATTGAGTAGATGAATTAGAAGGAGTAAGGGACACATTTGTTGTTGACATTACTGTTGGATTATAGTGGATCGATGTTGGGTTGGTTAATTTTAAAAGTGGCATAACCACTGGATTATTGTCCATATGGGGGTGGGATTTTTCAACTTCTTTTGAAAATTACTTTGTATATCGAACAATATATATATAGTATGACAATTAAATGAAACATACTTGAAATAACATATAGTACGCTAGACCCAACCAATAAACATTCCTATTTACCATCTTTATTTCCATTTATAGGTCGTTGATTACCATTTTAGTAGAAAAGATACGACATTCAACTTTTTCCAATTTTCTTTCTTTTTCAAAAGAACGATAGTCTAGGAAGGGTAGGTATTAACAAAGAGAAAGAGAGGGTAAATCAGACAGTGTTCATGGTTATGTTGTGTTATTTAGTGATGTTCTATACTAAATATTTTGTTTTTAGTTTTAAAGATATTGATAATCTAGCCTTCTCATTTTTTATTAATTTCAGGATCAGACTCCAAACACCAACTAATGTAAACATTACATTTCATTGTGTCACAGAAAATTTATGATTGTGTGTGTTGCTTGTTTTGTTTTTAAGTTTTTCAATGTTGTGCTTAATATTTGAGCATGCTATTTTGTTTTGATTAGTTGCATCAAAATTATTCCTGATTTGAGGTGTATATGATAATGTCTCTATCAACTTTATTAAATGTGGTTATAGGATTGTTTCTCCTATGCTACTCATGGAACTGCTTTCTAGGTTGTTGTTCTATGTTTGGACTTGGACTTGTTATCAAGTTATTTAAATCTATAGAAATTTTTGTCTATGTGGGGGTTGGGGTTGTGTGCGTGTGTGCGGTGGGGGAATGGGGTGGGGCAGGGTGTGTGTGCATGTGTGTGTGTGTGTGGTGGCGGTGGGGAGGGGGTGGCGTTGTTTGTGTGTGTGTCTGGTGGGGCTTCCTACATTTTTCCTTGTCTCACTCTCCCACACAATCTTCCAAATACTTGAACAAATAGCTCGTTATCTATCACATGCGAATTTAGGTTGTGATTGACACAAGAGGTAATTATAATGAAAATGGTCGTGATATAACGTTCCATTTTTAATGATTTTAATTGATTTGCACTTTATCATTTTCACTCTTATGTAGTGTGCGTATGTGTGGGAAGTAGGGGTGGGGGTGGGGATGTTTCGAATTTTTAGTAATTGTACATATTATGAGCTAGATGTTGTTATTTTGGAATTCAGAATTGAGGTGTTTAACAGTAACAATTCATTTTTATTTGTAGTAATTGTACATGTTTCCATGCCTTCTTCTAATTCATTTCGATTTGTACTAATAACATTTGCTTACAACAAATGTATCCTTCAGGTATTAAGGAGAGGATGATGATGCTAGTTATGATGATGTCGTCTGGGCTCAGTGGTAGCGGAGGCGACGAGGGCTCCTCGGCCCCTAGGCTCCCCAAATATGGCAAATTGGGGATGGCCATCGAGAACAAGTCGGGGCTAGTAGCGAGATACCTCGAGCTTGTAAAGACGATCATCGACCCGGGGTACATTAGTTGGAAGGAGGTTCCATGTGATCTCAAGTTAGTTGTTTGGGTGGCACTACAGGTAATGTATTTATATTTATAATTATATGAAATTTTTTATTTCGATTTCAATTTCGATTTCAATTATATTTATGTTTATATTTATTCGCAACTAATATTGTATTTGTTGGACAGGAATAATTCATCATGGATCCCAAGCTACACGATTCCATCTTGGAGCAGCTGAGGGAGCAACACAAGAAGTGGAAGAAAAATATGCGGACCCGGTACTTTGGGAAGACACGAGAGTCTATTATCCGAATGTGTGAATCCGTCCCATCGAAGGAGAAGATCTCATTGGCAAAAGTTAATTGACAATGAAATTGAGGAGCGACAATTGGCATCTCGCCAATGGAGGAGGAAAAACCGAGCAAAAAAGACGGACGTGCACTACTCCGGTCGGACGTCTTACACCGAGGTGGAGCATAGGATGATGGTAACATTTAATTTTTCTATAACTACAGAAATATATTATTATGCATTATTTTACTTTGCAGGGCCGATACTAATTTTACTTTATTTCATTTCAGGGGACAAGGAGTGGCCCTAGGGGTAGGCCACATAGGCTCGATACTTATGTGGCTCTTCAGACGAAATAGGGGAAGGACAAGGAGGTGTCCCAGAGCGTCGTGGCCATGATTGTAAGTTATTCGACAGTTTACTTGTTGTTAATTACGTTATAATTTTTTAATTTACTTATTTTACTAATCATGTGCTTTTTATCGTTTCAGGCAAAACATAAGGAAGTGCATGAGTCGCAGTATGATGCCAACAAGGATTCTTTGTCCACAGATGCACTCAGCCAAGTTCTTGGCTCTGATCGCAAGGGGAGGAAAAGGGGGTAAGCTCGCTGGTGGCCAAATTTAGGATCATTGGATTGGAGACGAGCGACACCGAGTTGGTTTGAACGGTGGACTCGCATGACGCGAAGCTGTCTCGTTTGGAGGCGACGGTCTAAGATATGTTCTCATTCATTAAGCGTTCATTGGGCGAAAAACGCAATGGGAAAGGGAAGGAGAAGGTGGTGGAGGAGGAGGTGCAAGATGACGAGGATGTGGACCTCGCTGCTTCATCGTCGACACGTGCGGACTTTGATGATCCACTTCCCTCTTTGTCTCCCTTCGACCGACCGATATCGACACTTGGATGGCCGAGTATGTTTATACTGGACATATTTGATGGCCAGCGGATAGGGAGGGGGTTGAGGGACCCGAATATCATCCAAGGTGGACTAGTTCATGGATGTGAGCTTCAAGACATCGAGTCCAAGGTGCTCGTCACGCAAGTGATACCCGGGAAGGAGAACTCCCCATTGTGGTTGCACGAACAATGCGGCACAATGTATATCAGTGGGTGTGTCAATTCGTATATTGTGTGGACTAATCACCTCCTCAGAGTTAACCTTACCCAAGACATGTAGTCACATTATTTGAATTGAATTGTATTGTTTTTAAGTTGGTACATTTGAATTATATTTGGATTATATCGTGATGCATATTGTCTCTATTTTGAATTTATATTTTCACTATCTCTATTTTATTTCGATATATAATGTTTGTACAGGTACAACGTTGCTATAACAGGTACAAATATACTGCTGGGCAGTGGCAGTGGCCATACTGCCCAGTAGATTTTTTTTTAATTCGGCCTAGAATTGTCATGATCATTAACTGTGACAAAGAAAGTTATCACAAACTTGTCACGGTTAATGACCGTGAATTTTTTATTAAATGTCATGGGTGTGTCATGGTCCTTGACCGCGACAAATCATGTCACGGTCAAGGACCGTGACATGACCATGACCAGTATAATGAACTTGTCACGGTCAATGACCGTGACAAGTCCGTGACAAAAAAGTTGTCACCCCTAGAATTGTTAAGGTCAATGTCCATGACAATTCGGGATATTTGGTGTAGTGTCAATATATTGGGCTAGCAAATCCCTTTCTATAGTATTTATTAAAGTCAGTTACAAGAGTAGAGGGTGGCCGGGCTGCAGAGGCATAAGTATCGAAGGTCAGGTAAGGTATTGCTTGATTCTGTCAAAGGCTGCCTGACTGGACTCATTCCATACTTTGGTAGAATCCTTCCAGATAAGTTTTATTATGGGTTCATAAATAGAAGTCAGTTGGCTAATGAATTGGCTGATGTACTGTAATTTTGTTAAGAATCCGAGGACTTCCTTCTCTATTAAGGTGGTGGCATTTCGAGTATGGCTTCATCTTGGAAGGGTGTTCTTTGATTCAATTTTCACTGACCATTAATCCCCAAAGGTTTCCTTTGTGACACCAAAAATTTATTTTTGTGGGTTTAGCCGCATTTGGTATCGCCGTAGTCGTTCGAATAACTTTCGAAGGGAAAACACATGACCTTCCTGAGTCTTAGACTTAATAACCATGCCTTTTATGTAGAATTTGACCTCCTTGTGTATTAAATCATGTGAGATGATTGTGGCAATCGTTTGGTAGGTAACCCCTGTATTATTGAGTCTGAATGGCATAACCATGTAACAAAAGGTTCTCTAGGGAGTGATGAATGCTATTTTCTCATGAAGGTCAAGGTGAATTTTGATATCATTATATCTAAAGAATCCATCCACAAATTACTTGAGGGCGTCACTGGTCGTGTTGTCCACAATCATGTCGATGTTGGGCAATGGGTAATTATCTTTCGAAGATGCTTTGTTCAAATCCTGTTAGACGACGCACATGCAGACTTTTACTCTTGATTTCAGTACGAGTATAATATTAGCGAGAAATGAGGGATATTCAATCACCTAGATTAAGCCTATGTTCAAATTCTTAACTAAAACTTTCTTGACTTTGAGATACCATTCAGTGGGGAGATTTTGTAGCTTCAGTTTGATTAATTTTCATCCCAAGAGAGTTAAGATCTTGTGTTGAGATCTTTTAGGATTGATGTCAGGCATGTCATCGTAGGACCATGCGAAGATGTCCACAAATTCCTTTAGTTTGTCTTCGAATTATGTGCTCTATAGCTCGTGAAGGGTGGACCCTATCCTAATCTCACGTTGTTGGCTACTAAAACCAAGATTGATAATAAAAGTTTCATTCTTATTAATTTGAATGCAGTTATGCTGTTTGCTATTAACCTTATGAAGATCAGTTAAGAATTGTTCGTTTGCAAAATCATCATCATCAAAAGTTTGATTAGAATCAAGATAATTAATGTAAGGCACAACAACATACTCAAAATTCTCATTTATTTCACTTTCAAGAAAAATAACGTTGAGAACCTCATTAAAATAGGACTCGATTACATTGTTATTAGGAACAAGAGGAACAACAATAGATGAAGAGATAGGGTAAACTACAAGGTTAGGTTACCTCTCAGTATGTGGGACTGGTACAACATTCTAGTTGAGAAGAGGCTCATCAGAGGCCTTGATCAGAGTGAATGGGTCCGATAATGTAGCGTCTAAATGGATCATACAAAGAGTCAACCCCAGTGTCTGTAGGTTGAATAAGTCTTCAGAATCACTTTCTCGGAGACCTCAATAATGGATACGGATTTCTCGATGGAAGGTTTCACTTTATGCTGGCAGTCTTCGACCCAGGAGTAGTTGCCTTGAAAGAAGATTTACATCCTCAAATTCATCTTCTTATCGCGTAGTCATACCACGGTTCAGGAAGACCATATAACGAGGATTATTTACCCTCCTTGACGAATCTTTCATTCAAAGAATCTCTTGAAACAATCTTGGCATATTTTAAAATCCTTTTCAAACATGGTTGGCAGATCATTTTGAGATCTTCTGGTGAAGGCTGATAACCCAGGGCACGTAGGAGAAGGACCTCTTTTAGAACTATAGGCTGCAGTATCCGTTGTTGATGTCTCCATAGACCCAGTCCAAACATAAAATGAATATTCTTGAAAATTTGTATCATATTGACATTGTCGTGATGATTGTGTTCTGAAGAAACTCGATCTTTGAAATTATCCCCTGCTGAAAGAGGAAATGGATCAACCCTGAATTCAGATATGAGTATATCATTCCTCTCATGCTGTATTTTTAGTATCAAATTGTTAGTGCTAGCAAGTTAGCCCCTGGATGGGCAAGGTTTGGCCTAGGGAGTTGTGCTATTGGAGACCCATTAGCAGGAGGGAAATGAAGATCATCTTCATATTCTTTTAGGACCCAAACAGGCTCGGGATAGGGTGGACCAATGTAATGAGGAAAGAGAACTTTGAGTTCTTCGAGAACTTGGATTCGATTTTGCTGCATCGCATGGACCTTAGTTTGAAAATTATCAACCTTAGCACTGAGTTGGACTACGACTTCCATCGGATCAAGATGCATGTTTAGTTCTTGGTCGGTGTTCTCCATGAATAGATGGTGAAGGTAGAATTCAAACTCGGATGAAATAGGAGAGGAACTGGTAGAGCTTTAGGGAGGTTTGACGAAAGACTGAAGCCAATAGGGAGCCATACCAAAAATCGGGTATGAAATTGACCTGAGAAGGAAAATGATTCGAATTTATTTTTGAAAGAGTGAAGAAAGGATTGTTTTTTGGTATTTTTTAAAAAGAGGAAAAATATTTGTAGACATTTTTGGTAAAAGGCACTACTAGAAAAATGACAATTAAGGATAGACACGTTAAAAGTTGTCATTTTAAAAAAAATATATTAGGGACGGGAAGATTTAGATGTCCTTTATAATAGTCTAAAATGACAACAAATATTTTATATGTCCTTAATAACAAACATGAAATAGTTTTTAGCACGGCAACAAATTATTGTCCTTTAAAATAACTCTAAAATGACATCACTTACCATCCCTTAAAATAATTCATTTCCTTCTCTTATTTTTTCATTCCATCTCTTTTGAAAAAGGACAAAATTTTTATTACTGTCCCTTATAAGACAAAAAAAAGGACAGAAATTTACCATCCCGTAAAATAATTCATTTCCCACCTTTTATTAATCATAGTAAAAAGGACAGCATTTTATTTTCGTCCCTTATATTACAGCAAAAAGGATAGCAATTTTAAGGTGTCCTTTTAAATATTCATTTCCATCATTTTTTTAATTGGGTCAAATAAAGAAACAACCCAAAACACTCAGTCGCTCCTCGTCCATCTCTCCCTCTTCCCCGAAACTCCCTTCCTCCTCTCCGTTCTCTCCCTTCTCTCTCAACAGTGCTCTCTCCCTTCTATCAACTCATTATATCTCCGCTCCTCACAACACAGGTCGATGGTCTGATTAATTCAGTTCGGTTCCGCTATCCTCCAAACTTATTCCGAACCCTCTCTCCTCCACACTCATTTCAAGGTTCGTTCTTATTTTTTCTTTTTTTTTTTCTTTTTTTATGTCATCGAAACGTTATACCAATTAGAAATATATTGGTTTGTTGACACTGGATCAAATCCATTTCTATGGTGGTCTATTTCTATGTTAGCCTATGATGGGTCAGTTTTGATGCCACCGAAATTTGTTGGTTATCGATAACAGCTACACCTGAGATTCAACCAAGGTATAAAAAAATCATGAAAATTGATGGATCATAGAAAATCCGATGTAACTTTTATCAACCATTAGGATCACAAATCAATAAACATCATATGTAAAAAAAAAGGAGCTCCAATGCTTCGATCAAGCCTCTAGTGATCTATTTTCGAGACACCACCATCAATTGACTCACCATCAGAACTCAAAATAAGACTCACCATTATTTTTATCAATCCGATCCAACTATCGTTCATGCCAACTATGGATTTAAACCTATTGGTAATACCTATTATAAATTTGGTAATACCTGTTAAAAACCATGTTGGTAATGCCTATTAAAAATCATGGCTGTTAGAAATATGGTTTAAAAAATACCTTTTAGACATTTGGTTGCCTGTAAGAAATAAAACAAAATGTGTAAGTTCTATCTCTATTAAAGAATGCATCGGTTTGTCTCTAATAATGATTTCAATGGTTTGATGAAGTTTTTTGGTTAGTTTATGGTTTAATTCAACCAATTTTATCCAACAATGATGAGTTCAATTTGGGCTTAACGACTATTTTTTTCCAATATTTCAGTGGAATTGTTTTCGTGTGTACAAAACATTTTGGTGTACCCCTAAAAAACATTTTAGTTCAATATGAGTTGTTTTGATATTTTTAAAATGTGCATAGACTTTGTAGCTTTCCTTTTCTTTAAATAAAATGTGCACAATTATTATGTTTAAATTATATAGCTTTTATATGTATGCAAATATATTCTTTTAAGGTGATGAAAGATTTATCGAATTACGTCTTAAGAGTTGATATGGATAAGGTAATGGGGTTGAAATTTTTATTATTTTTGCATATAGGAATAAGAATATACAATCGTCACGTATCAAATGCCCATGTAGTAAATGTGCAAATCGATTCTACCACTACCTACACACTGTGAAGGGTCAAATAAAGATACATGGGTTTGACATGAGTTATAAGGATTGGATTTATCACGGTGAGTTGATCGATGCATTGGATGACAACACATGTAATTTTGGTAATGATGTGTCACTTGATGACTAATTCATTATGGTTATATCCTCGTCTACTAGCAGAGAGGCACATGCATCACCCCCATCTCAGATTCAGGTATATAAATTTTTATTTCTCTAGGAGTTCAAATATTGCATTGAACACAACATACTCATTTGCTCCACTTCTTATCTTCTTGTGTTAATAATATTTTTTCAATAGGTAGTATCGATGATACACTGTCCCGTACAGTGAAAAATGAGTCGCGGTTCATCTCACATGAGGGTATTTACTAAAAGATATATACAATAGGATTTTGTAAATATTTATATGTTCTTACTCATTGCTTTTTAACAGGTGATGTTAGTGGTACATCCTCTCTTAAGAGGAAAGTTGTAGGGATTTATGCACGCCAATTGGACCATATAAGAATAAGTTGGCGAGTCAAATCGGCTATTATGCATGCCAAGGGGATTTATTTCCTTTGACTTGGCCTTCTTGGACTAAAATGGATCAATGAAAACTCAACATTATTTGGGAACAAGTGCAAGTAATATTAAATTAACCTTATTTTAGTAAAATTGATTATTTAGAATCATTAATAGATCTAAGTAATGCATTTTTTGTTCTTAGATCAACACAAATGCACCAGAGAATTACCAAAACCTATGTTTGCGTATGATTGGAGTTCAATGGAGATCCTTTAAGTACGATACCAAGAGAAAGTACTATACGGAATTGAACACAGATGCGGAGTTCTTAGTAACTACCCTCCTCCCCTCCCCTCGTCGACCCAAATAAATGGAAAGACTTAGTGAAACTTTGGGCTCAAGAAGCATCAAAGGTATCACATCTCTTTCTTGGTTAGAACTTTTTGGATTACATGTAAAAAAATAGTGGATGTGGGGCCTAGTTTTGAATCAATGGGGTGTGGGGGCTAGTTTTGAATTGGTGGAAGGGATGTGTGGGGGAAGGTGGGTACTGTTTTGAATTGGTGGAAGGGATTTCGTATGCTTTTTTTTCATTATTGATGTTAATGTTGATGATTAAGCAGGTTGGACTACATGTAAAAATAAAGGAAACTCTGTCGAAATTTTTAAAAAACAATACATTGTATCGATGGATCGGGTGGTGGTTGTTTTTTGTTCGGGTGGGCTGTGTGGATATTTTGGGTTCGGGAATGGGTGTGTGGGGGAGGGTGGGGACTGTTTTGGGTTCGGGTGGGTTTGGGGTTATTTTGGGTTTGGTGGGATGTGGGGGATACTTTGGGTAAGGGCGGGGTGTGAGGGATGTTTTGAGTTCGGGCAGGATGTGTGGGGGAGGGTGGGGGTTGTTTTGAATTGGTGGAAGGGATTTTATATGTTTTTTTTTATTATTGATGTTAATGTTGATGATTAAACAACTTGGATTACATGTAAAAGTAAAGGAAACTCTATCGAAATTTTTAAAAAATAATATTTCATATTGGTGGGTCGGGTGGGGGTTATTTTTGTTCCGGGTGGGGTGTGAGGATGCTTTGGGCTTGGGGGAGGGTGGGGGTTGTTTTGGGTTATGTGGTATGTGGGGTCTAGTTTGGGTAAGGGTGGGGTGTGGGGGATGGTTTGAGTTCAGTCGAGATGCGTGGGGGAGGGTGTGGGATGTTTTGAATTTGTCGAAGGGATTTTATATATTTTTTAATTATTGATGTTAATGTTGATGATTAAACAGGTTTGATTACATGTAAAAACAAATGAAATGCTGTCAATTTTTTTTTAAAATAATACATTGTATCGGTGGGGAGGATAAACAAACAATTACAAGTAACTTGAAATGTCATTAACCTTATTTATTTTCACTTGCAGTGTGTGGCAAATAGGAATATAATTAACCAAGTATATTTGTGTTCACATCCTAGAATTGGGAGAACTTTAATTGCCATAATAAAGAAACAAGTCAGTATGTATTTTCTTACTTTAATATGATTATATATATGTTCTTTTTTATTTTGTTAACACGTTTTCTATTTTTATATAAATTAAATGAGGACAAAATAGGAGCCTATTTGACAAATTTAGTATTTAAAGATGGATAGGTAAGCAAAAGGATCTCACATACGATGTCGATGATGGAGCGGCTAGTAGAGAGGTATACGTATGTGTGTAATTGCAATGTAAATGACTTGGTTACATTACGAATTTTATTTTGATGCTAGTTTATAAATTTCAATTACGAAAAGAGGTTGATTGTGCTATATGTTTTTTTCTAATTTGTAAGAAATGATTAAAAGACAATTGGATGTGGTACCACGGGATCGACAAACTAGGGTTGGAGTGAGGGATGCTATATTTGAGCACGTGATAGGACCCAACGAATATGGATGAGCATTGTGTATGGGAGTATGTATTAAACCAACTTCTTCGCGTTCAACCACATCATCTCATAATTATCATAATAAGATTGTTCGACTAGAGAAGGAGGCCAATGAGCGAGATACTCGTTATCGGGAAGAGTTTGAGGCGCGAGAGAATCTTCATCAAGAAGAAATTGATATGGTGCGTGCAGATTTAGAAAATGAGATACAAGAAAGAGTCACAAGGGCTAAGAAAGAAACTCTAGCCGAATCTAGGATTGAAATCACTCATATGTTACCAGAGGCGGGCATCTCGCTGCCACCACTACCAACAACAACAACAGTTGATACTTTCGATAACCACGCTTGACTATGTATCTATCTAACTAACTTTGAAGTAAAAATGACGATTTGAAAGTATATGGCGGTGTTTATTTTGTGAAGTGTGATAAGATACTATTTGATTTTGTTATTATTTTAAAGGTTAAATTTTGGTATAATATGACTTTGCATTTCTGTTTTTTTTTAATTTACTTTTATTATATTAGAAATTGAATTTATGTTGAGTGCAATACATATTCTAAAAAAAATATATATATTCATCTTTTAGGACAGCTACAACTTTCTTTAAAAATAGTAATTTGGTGCCACATTTTATGCGCCAAAATCTATTTGGGACATGTAATTCGTTCCCTAATACTCCGTTTTAAAGCACAACAACATATATCCTTATAAAAATATAGTAGTATTTGGATTTAAAATGACGAAGCGAAAAGGATGGCTTTTTGGTGTCCTAAAATCTAAAAACGGGATGAAATTGCTGTCCTTTTAGCCTTTTCTGACGCCCACTTGATAGGACAACTCTTCATATCCTTATAACTGTCCTAAATACTATTGGGGATAACAAATCGGCTTTTGGCACAACAAATTATCTTTCCTTAATCGTCATTTTCCTAGAAGTGGGGAGGAAAAATGTTCTTGGTATTTTTTATAAAATGGAGGACAAATGTTTTTGGTATTTTGATTTTTGAGAAGGAAGAAGGAAAGAAAAACAATGAGAGAAAAATCTCAACATTATTATTATTATTATTATTATTATTATTATTATTATTATTATTATTATTATTATTATTATTATTATTATTATTATTATTATTATTATTATTATTATTATTATTATTATTATTATTATTATTATTATTATTATTATTATTATTAACATGTTTTAACTTGTATTAGGTTTTCCTAAATGCAAAAAAAAAATGTCGGATAGGACCCAAGTGTGACACATCGCCCATTTTAATCATGGGTGATCAGTCCATTATTAAATTAAACGGGAATCGTTAATGGTTTCATTCTTTGCATCGAAACACAATTATATTACTAATACCGTAATGGCCCGATGTCAAAAATTTTAATCTTTTTATTAACATGCAAGAATATAAATTACTAAACCACATTCACCATTGCAAATAATAACATAATAAATACTAGAACATCTGAATAAATAATAATGATTGGGATAAAAATGTAACAACCCAGACTTTTGAGCGACTATTTTATATTATTCTAGCCTGATGGGCTAATCTTATAAAATAGAGGAAGTTGGAGTAAATATTATTTTCCGTGAGTTAAGGGATAATATTTATCATATTTTGCCTATTTACTACTATGAGAAGGTAAATAGCATTATATTTTGTTTTATTGCGATGTTGTACTTTAAACAACGATTATGACTTATATTTAAGTTGGAGCATAATTAATGAAATAAAATGAAGTCGGAACTTAAAATATTTTACGTTACTCCGGATGCCAATTTAGGGGGTGCGGTTAGTTTTGGAATAGTCGAGAGAGTCAAAATAAGTGCCAAGTTGTATTTTTGAGTTCCGGGCACTTTTGACAGGTTATGACTCAATTATGTAGTTACGAGTCATTTCAATGGTGTGTTAACATTTAAAAGTGGGGAATTTATGTTTAAGACCCGTTTAAGTCTTCCAAACCCTTTTTATCCCTTATCTTATGTTATAATACAAGAGAGAGAGAGAGAGAGAGAGAGAGAGAAGAGAGAGAGAAATGAAGATTTGGAGCCGAAATTTGTTGCTACCGGAAGAGAATCCGAGACTAAAAACTTGGGGCAAGTCTCTTACTTGCTAGATCATGATTTAATGTGATAAATTGCATGTATAGTTAGTTTTTGGAGATTTAAACCATTTATAGGTTTTTGATGATTTTTATGTTTAAACCCTAAATCTTGTAGTTTAATTTGATTTGAGAAAAATAAATTAGTTAGTGGTTGTGTAGGATTGTTTGTGTAGAATTGGTTACTGTTGATGTTGGAGAAAATGTAAGATTTAAGGTTTTGGGAATTTTAGGGTTCTTAAACCCGTAGCCCAAATTGGGCAATTCTACAGGGCCGAATCAATTCGCCCCCAAGCGAATCGATTCGGATACATGGGAGGTTATAGGTCTGGGGAAACCGAATCGATTAGGGTTAGGGCCGAATCGATTCGGCTGAGACAGTATGTTGGTTTTACTCACCGAATCGATTCGTTTTTGGGCGAATTGATTCGCAATCAGGCGCGAATCAATTCGTCCCTAGGGCGAATCGATTCGGATGCCCTGTTTTTGTGAGATTTTTCTAGTTTTGTTTTTATCACTTTACTTTTAGGTTCGAGGTTTAGGAACCTTCATTTGGGAAGTAATGAAGAGTTTTAGAGGTTTGTGTTGGGTAGACAAATGTCCTAGGCTGGCATGGGGATATTTGGGCTCATCCCAACGGTAGGTTATAGAGGTTAATATTCCTTTTAATATAGGAAGTTCACCTAAAATTTATAGAAGGTAAAATGGTACTGCTGGGACTTTTGGGAGACTATTATTGAGGGAGACTCACTTCGATGATTTAGGGTGTTGTTTTGGACTCTTGGAGACTAGTGTGAGGATATTAGCACTTTGGGTCTTAGGTCATTAATAAAATATGACGTTAAGAATAAGAGATGCATATTCTAAATTTTGGTACTTAATGGCTAAGTATAAATAGTTTTTGAGAACGTAAAAGTGAATGCTTTCAAAATGGAAAAATGATTTTTGTAAATGATAATTTACGTAAACACACATCTTTAAATCGCTATCATAAGGGAAGTTGTGTGCATGAGGTGAAGTCCCCTGGCTAATGAATGCAGGGTTAATATAGTCCTCGGCCATATGACTGGTTATTGTATGTTTATTTAGTGATGTGGGGTAATTCCAAGTGTGGTTATGACTCACTCGCTGGTATATGGCCGCTTCCCGACGTCTCGCATTATAGGATGCCCAGGTTGTCTTGGTGATAGGCCCTGGAAGATGATAGCCATTTAGGTGCGCGTACAGTGGGGAAACCCGGACGGGTGGTCTTAGAAACGTTATATGATATGAAATATAAATATTCCTAATAATGTGGGACATTATTGATGTTAAAGCATTTTATGATAATAAATTTGTTTTAAATATTTTTCCTGGATGGAAGAAGGGAAATACAAAGATATGTGATAAAATTGAATTGGTAAACATTTTGTAAAATGAATTGCCATATATGTATTTCCTAAAGAGAAAAGGAATTGTGCACTTATATTGTGGATAAATGAAAAGATATCTCCTTGAGTAAATGTAGATGATGTAACACCCCGTGTTTTTATTAACTATTTTTATTAATTAATTGGAATATTTGAGAAAAATAAATTTTTAAATTTAATAATTTTTATTGGCTAAATATGTTGGTTATGATTTTAGAACAATAAAATTTCAAGCGGACTTAAAATCGGAGTTAAAATGGATTTTATATTGATTTTACAATTTTCGTCCCTTATAATTGTTTTGGACGAACTGCCAGATTTTAGGCATGATCGATTGATCGATGCCTAGGGGTAGATCGATCGACCCTCCCAGAAAACGTGAGCAGTAAGCTGTTTTTAGTATTTGTGTAGGATTATGACTCCTAATCACTATATAACTTGTTAATCCATAGGGGGACTTCTCATAATCACTTTTTCTCCAGTTTTTCACGAGAGAACACTTCCAAATATTTTTCCTCTCACCTATAATCATCAACCTTCTTCATAATCAAGTTTTTTGCCACAAGTTTTGGGAGGCTTAATTGGGGTTTAATTAAGTTGGTTCAAGAACACTCTTTTGCTAATTTTTCGAAAAGAATCCATATTTCTAATCAGATTTTCCACACGATCTTTATAGGAATGAACACTCGATTCTTTTCCTTTAGTATTATGCGTTTTAAGTGTCGCCTAAACACTTAATTACATGTTTTCTTAAAAATAATTAGTAACTTAATTAGAAAAAGTGGATACTAATTATGGGGCTATTTTTATAAAATCTTTTAATCTGAATAATATTCATAACCCTTTGGGTACGTAGGATTCATGAGTGATTTTGGGTTTTATTGGTGTAGGTTGCATGTTGAAAAATCCTAGCTTTAAAATAATTGACTTTTGGGTGCGTATAAATCATGTAATACATGTAGAGATAATCAAATTTGATTTTTGATGTATGTATGATGAAAACTTGGTATAATTAATTTAAAATAATTAAATGAGATTATTTGGGTATTGTTGACGTTGTGATAATTAAATTAAAGATTTAATTAAATTGGACTATCATGCGTAGTTTTATACGTTGATTAATTATTCTTGTTGGTATGACTTGTTGGTATTATTAAATATCATTGTGATGACGGGTTGTTGGGTATTATTGCTCTACCTATATTTTAGAATGCCTTCTAGGAATGGGATTACAGAGGGAAAATTTTCACGATTTATTGTGTTGGGTGTGGGATGATTTTTATTACTTTATCGTCGTGACCCTAGTCTAGGTGTGAGATTAGGTTATGATTTATGTTAGAAAATCCTCCTATACATAGGTTAGGACGTATCAATAACTTGGGGACCCTTAGGTATGGGACTACGGGGTATTTTGAGGATCTCACATCGATTAAAGGGTGGGGTGTTTATAAATTGTGAATTGAGAAATTGAGAACAAATACCTAAGACAATAAGGCGGGTATTAAAATATATTGGTGACTTAATCAGCAAGGGACGACAGTTTAAACGGGCCAGCCAGCGCTTTATGTCGTGTCGTTTGTGGAACCTTGTCAATCAGCGAGGGTCGACAGTTTAAACGGGTCAGCCGACGTTTTGACATGGGGATGTGTATTTTGGTGGAGAAATCACCCGAGGCAGGAGGACCGCCATAATAAAATGAGGTTATAATAAAATATGGCTAATTTAATTAAATTAACATCGTGGGACTTGGGATTTTAAAATCATATTGGTGTGCCTTTATAAATGGGATTTTTACGGGTAGTTAGTGGTTTTTATTTATCGCGTTTAAATTATCCCGTTTAATTTAAAATATTCGATTGTGATATTTATTGCGTATAATGCTATTGTCTGGATTCAAGGATCCTATTTGAGGGGACTAGTGTATATTCTTGCTCGGGGCTTTGGCTCTGACCCATGCGTTGACTAATCTTTTTCAGGACTAGAATTGGAGAAGCTGCATAAGATTTTTGGAGATTATCATTTGGAGGTGCAGCTGGAGCAGATTTACTTTGTTGTTTTGTTTTAGATTAGACTTTCCTTTCAGTCGTATTTCATTATGAGACTCGGTTTAGAGAGTTATTGGGCCATTCGATTTGAAAGTTGTTTATGGGATTTATTTCAGTTATTCGGAGTTGGATCTTTATTCAGATTTTTAATTAATCATTATTGGAGAATGGATTTTTGGAGTTAGCATGTGATGGATCTTTTATCGCTTAGTTGTTTATGATCATTTGAGATTGATCCAATTATTTATTTTATGGACTGATTTATTTATGTCTCATATGTGTCTCATGCTAAGAATGGTATTTTATTTACTCACGCATGGCTTAGTTTTGGTGGCGGTCGACGCCAAAATTAGGCGGGGTGTGACAGATGAGTTATCCCATGCTTATATGATCATTGAGCATTTTCATTGATATTTCTCAAGGTTTTGCTTTTAGATTGAGAGGTGAGAAATTTTATGATTCAAATTGCGAGAGATAGTTACGTTCATAACTGTCATGCAATTTAGTCACATGGTAATCATATGAAACCGGGCCCTGATCCGTCTATATTTCTTTATTTTGCATGAACTCCTTGTCCGTTCAGGTGCTCCTCTGCAAGGACGCCCGTATTGATCTATCCATTTCAGTTGTCTTGGAGCTATAGCATTTTGCGGATGTTATAGGAGATTTGCTATAGACGCTTCTATTTATTGTACTCTAGTTATGTTCAGTTAATTATTCGGGCGTGTTGCCCATACGTTGTACTCATTCATTATAATGTGATATTAAATTGTAATACTCGGTGTAACCTGTTTGTATTAGTCTGTTAACCGACAGCTTATTCGGTTTTTACTTTATGCATATTGTATTCTATTACTCGTTGATTTTTGGTATCCACCTTCTTTGTAAATTGGATTGTCTAAGTGTTTTTCTTTTAACTTACAAAATTTAATTTGACAATCCGCTTTCTAAAATAATTGGTGGTTATATCACACTATTATTTTAACGACAGTGATGCTAAGAATGAACCATCTATGATTCCTGTGATTATTGGAGTATCGGGCTGGGCACCTCTTATTTTAGTAGGAGGGTTGTCACAAAAAACCCCATACTGAAATCCAAATACAATCATCCATATTATGAAAGCAAATCTAACACTGGAAATAAAATGGAAGTACAAAGTCTCTGAAATAACTACTAGCGGAAGATGGGCGACATGCCCTACTGAGATCACCAAATAATGGAAAAGGACTAATAGAAGTGGAAGCATCTACAATCGAGGTCCTTCAACTTCCACAACAGTAGTATCACTTCAAGTAATAATGAACTCCTAAGTTAGGCATTCCTATGACTAGGCACCTAAAAGGTTTTTACAAAAATAGATTTGCAACGGGTTAGGGGCCCGAGTAATAACAGTTTGAAAATATTTGAAATGCATTAAGAGCATATATTGTATACATGTTAAATCCACATGCTCTCACTTGAGATCCTCGCGTCTCAACTATTTATGCACACCTATCGTATTCTCCTAAGTCGTCCTAGTTATTCTCTCCCGTCTAACTAGTATGAACCAAGTCTCTTTCTACATACTAACTCGTTGTGCCCACCCGTATTTCCCATATAATACGTTATCAAATTCCCAATGCCCTTTAGAAAATTTTGAATTGTCCAATATACATTAAGTTTCCACATACTTAAGTTATTTTAGATATCACTATCTACCTCCCCTTCTAATGCACACACCATAGATTAAATCACATGTATATAATTATACACTACTCTTATGATATATACGAATATGGCATCCCTAGGCTGAGACATGCGATGTGTGCATACTCTGTTATCGACTCCTGGTACATCACGTACTAAGTAAAAGACTTCCAATTCGAAATCACTCTCGAATCGTAAAGTTATAATTCACATAAATTGGAGGCGAACATAGTTCTAAGACTTTGGCCTAAGCACACACCTAACGCACCCAAATGATCGGTCACACTATCATAAACACTAGTAGTGCCCCATACCTAAGTTCTACATTCTGAGGTATAACTCTAAAATCCCCCAAATGGCTCATCAGGATAAGAATGTCCACGACGCAGAACCTCCCGTGATAGTAAGTAGCGTAGGTATCTTCACATATAATAAATCAAACAATAGGTATTCACACCACTTATATATACATATATATTCAGTATAGGTATACATGTAACCTATAATATACATCCCGTACATAGTATAATAAATCTCAAATATTCTACATATCATTAGCTTACCATAATACTTCTCATCATCTAATCCCGAGTGTTTCCCAATACTCGAAAGGTTACCAATTGTCCCTTAAGACAATTCAGTAGATACCTTACTCGTACCCTACTCGTCTAGGTCATACATTCACTTGATTTCTCGTGACATGATATCATTTTTCGAATAAGGTTTTATTACCAAATTAAACCTAATTAACTTTATCCCTGAATCCCCTCATGTGACTAAGTCTCACTCCCAACATTGGCCTACTAGTATTTAAAATATCTCTCATTACATTTTAAAATTTCTTTAAGAGATAACCCAATCATTTCCCACGAGCTCTAAATAAAAAGGAGGAAAAATAGTCAAAATTTGGGAAACTGAATCGATTCAGCCTTGGTTCGAATTGATTCGCCAGAATCAATTTAGGCAAGGAGCCGAATCAATTCGATTGTTACAGGTCTCGTCTTCTCCAATTATAGTAGTTATGGGATTCACAATTATGAACCCTTAAAGTTCCATGATTCAATCCCAATCTCCCAACCAAGTAATCTAAACATTATACCAACATATATACATGATTTCCAATGTAATAGATACATCAAATTGTCAAAGAACACCATTAAATCGAATTAATTCAAGATTATATTTTATCATTTTTATTCAAGATCCTCAATAAAACCCAAATTTCTTCACATATTAATGTTACTATTTCATCAAATTCATTCTACATGCATAAGGAGATTTAACCTATCATGATTCTTACCCAAGAACATGAATCAAATCTTTCCAATTAACAGCAATCTTTATGTATTCATGAATTTGTTCATGAATTAAATCGAATTAATTCAAGATTATAGTGATGATTTATACATAGTTATGTTTTATTTCGCATTATTAATTGTTTAACAACAAGCTTTTAAAATTTATAGTATTTTTCATTTCTTTCTTATTTATATTACAACCCTAAATTTTCAATAAGCCAAGGGCCAACCAACTAAATGGCCATCCAAATGTTCAAATCCACCAGTCAACAAAAATTCAAGAATCCCAAGCAAAAATTCAAATAATAATGTGAAATATTACGAATTCTTAGGTCCAACCAATACATTGGTCATCTAAATGTTCAAATCCACTAATCAACAACAATTCAAGAATCTCAATAATGAGAAATATTCAATAAATGAGAAACATCTTAGCGCAATAAGGTGACATCATTTTTAAATTAGCACAATAAATAATAAGGTGATATCATTTTTTAATCAGAACAATAAATGAATAATAAAATACAAAAATTAAATAAGTGCTTGTGTTTGTCTGTGTATTTGAAATTATTTTTAAGGCTTCAAATTAATTAGGGTTTTAATTTGAAATCATTTTAGGGTTTTTATTCTAGGGTGTATGTGTGTGTGTGTGTGTGTGTGTGTGTGTATGGTATGTGTGTGTGTGGTGTGTGGGTTGTGATTTTTTTAGGGTTTTCAAATTAATTTCAAATTAATTAGGGTTTTCATTTGAAATGATTTTAGGGTTTTCATTCTAGTGTGTGTATATATATATATATATATATATATATATATATAGAGAGAGAGAGAGAGAGAGAGAGAGAGAGAGGGAGGGAGAGGGAGAGAGAGAGTTGTGTTAGGGTAAAGCCGAAATTAGGGAATTGATTGCTTTATTTAAAAACCTAGTTACGGTTCAATCACGGACTTCGACTCTGACAAATTTTGAAGTTCTAACGGTCAAAGTCCATGACAGGGCCGTGACAAATTCGTTGTTACGATCATTGACCATGATAAAAAAATGTGTATTTTGTTGTCACGATTTTTTACCATGACAACACTAGCCGGTATTAGAGTGACAAATATTTAATTTTGGTGTAGTGTTTGGAAGATATAAGCGATTACCTCCTCAAAGGAGGCTTCATTTACATTAATCTCGTTGATAAGAAAAAATATAAATATGCTTGGTATCAAGTTGGTAGGTAGCATGGTTATTGGGTAGGAGCGTCAGAATGGCTGAGATATTCCACCAATTAAGGAGAGGCTCGTCAGTATGGAAAGTCTTCTTAATAAGGTCAGATGAGTCAGATTCAGCACAGTGTAATACCTCATATTTTTAATGACTTTTAAAATGGGATTAATTAAAATTAATTGTCATATAATTAGAAATTAATCCGAATTTAAATATTTCTCGAGAATAAAGTAATATGTGATTTATGTTGAATATTACTTAGTTATTAAAGTAATATATATGATTATTACTTTGCAATTGATTATGACTTTATATAATTGTCACGAATTATGTGTACGACAATTAAGGTAATTAAGTCTGGACGCGCATTTGAGTCGTGTCGGGATTATAATTTAATGAAATTAAAGTGAATTAATATTATGTCATCCGAATGGTCATTTTGACTGCACCAAAGTGTCCGGAAGGGTTCAAATAGTCAAAAAAGTCTACTTGGGTATTTGATTTGAGTCTCGGGGCACTTTGGAACCGAAAGGACACCTTGGAGGGGTATTTCGATCATTTTACAAGAGAGTTGAATAGTAATTACGGAAATCTGAGTTTATTCTATAAGTAAAGGGATTAGAGATCTTAGGTTCATTCACCAAATATAATAGGAAAAGGTTTAGGGGAGATTGAGAGGAGAAGAAGAGTCTTTTCTAAGAAACCAAAGGACAACCACCTTGCACCACCAAGAGCCACCACCGCCACTGCGGATAGTAGGCCGGAAAAAGAGAGGACCACCAGTAGAGTATAATACCCAATGAATAAGACCTACAATCTAAAGGCAAGTGATTAATTATTGCAATCTTAGCTTTTATATTGTCCATGTTATGATAGTTAGGAAAATTCTGAAAAGTTGCAGGAACATAGATAAATTTATGATAATTTAAAATGGATATTTGAAATGGATATTATCTAGGAGTGGTATTTTTTTATTATAGAATAAACTCCATGAATTTTATATTATCTTCTCAAGAAATCTTGGATTTAAACTCTTATTGATGATAATGTCAAAATTAGAGTTCTTGAGAATAAAATGGAATTTAAGTAATTGATTCATGTTAATGATGTTTAAATGATTTTGGTTATGTTAGAACTTATCCATATAAAATGGTATATGATCTCAATATCATGAGATTTAAATTGGGAATCATTTGGTGAAGAAAAAATGGAGTTTATATGATGTTCATGGATAAATAGAAAAATATGAGTTTTCTGGAAATAATATGTTTTAAATCCAACGTTCCTGATGATTTTAGGTGGTTTGATTATTAGAAATCATTTGTATATATTGGTTTATCATATGGAATGACTATTGGGGAGTTTGGAATTATTTGATAAAGTTTTTGATAATTAAAAAGTATGAAACTCGTAGGAAAAACAAAGTAGAAAACTGTGCAACATCTGGTTAATCGATCGATCGACTCAAGACTGTCAATCGATCGATCGACCAGAATCATCGATAGATCGACTCCTCCTGGAAATGTGAAATATTTTTCTTTTTAATTGTTGATTAAATCCCAAACTTTGAGGAATCTTTTATGATGATTTATTGAACATATTGGGACTTGAATAAGGGCAGTAGTATATACCTAAGAGCCAGAAAATATTATTTTTAGGATTTTTAAATGAGGGGGAAATAACGAGTGTTAATTAAACGAGTTATTATCGAGACTTGTGTTACTTGGGATTTAAATTAGATAAATGATAATTTAAGGTTGGGACCAGTTGTAAGAGAGTTATTAAGTACCGGTATAACATTAGGAATAGGCGGGATTATACCTAGGAGATAGAATTAAGGGTTAAGAATGAATTAAGGGTTATCGATAATTAAACGTAATTGAAGGTAAGTTTAATTCATAGAATTTCAGAAGTTGTGATGACAGGTACGAGTAGGGTGTAGACATTTACCTACTCAATTAGGTTGAGTAATACTTATTTAATCTTCGAGTAATGAGTGAGGCCCGAGAATATAAAATAAAGAAGTAAAGTCATAATCCTTAATACGTAGGATTTGATAGATAAAAATACTACGTATGGGAATTATCAAATGGTTGTGTGAATTCCTTATGGATGTTACATTTATATAGTTGTGATGAATACCTATAATATTATTTGTATGTATGACATACCTAGGGTGCTTGCTATCGGGGTGGAGGTTTCGCATTGTAGACGATCTTATCCTTGTGCACCCAATTGTGAGGGATTTTAGATTCGTACCCTGAGCATAGGACCTTGGACACGTGCTATCATTGTAAATGATAGTTTCGGCGGTTGAATGGGAGAATAGGTATGTGCATAACCCATTTGGCTGGGGAGTATACTCGCCTCCAATATATTTTTGTTATGATATGATTTGTGAGAGATGCCGAATCAATAGTCCTCTATACAGTGACATTATGTATCAAGACATGATAGCAGAGTATGCATGCACCGTAACTGTGAGTGGGGAGGTGCCATATTAGTATATATATAATTAGTGTGATATTATATATATGAATTGTGATGTAAATTACTGTGTGATATTGTAGATATAGAGATGTAATCTTTTGTGTGAAATTGTAGATTAAAAATATAAACTCTGATTTAAACTACTATGTAATGTTGTAGATAGAAGTAAATAATTAAATCTGAAATGAATTAAGTAAGTGAACACATAATTCCAAGTTTGTAACAACACTAGTTCATAATAAAGAGAAATGAATATGAATAATTATATTACGTATGGTATGGGACATACGGGTTTATGATATGGGTTAGAATTATGTTGTGGAAACTAGTTAGGAGGGAACCTTAACTAGGAAGCTAATAAGAGACGATAGGTGTGCACTCTAGATGAGAGGTGAGAATTCTCAAGAGAGAGTCCGAGAAACTAACATGTACATAATAACTGCTTATTTGTAATTGTTAAGCACTTGCTATTTTTAAAATCTTTTACAATCGGGCTTTGACCCGTTTCCTTGCATATTATTTTCTCCACTATATCTTGTGCTTCAGGTATCAAGCAGCAGAGATACCTAGAATAGATTATAGATGTTCCTATGGATTATAGATTCTAGAAATGATTATGATTTTGTTTAGACGCTTCCTTTCTGTTGATTCACTCATCTATAGCGTCTGTTTCATTTAGGGCTTGTTGCCCAGGATTCTAGAGGTTGTAATTATTTATGTAAGCATTGTGGATATCAATTTTATTTAGTATAAATGTTATAATTTCACTGGAGAGTTATTCCAATCACATTTATTTTTATTATAGTTAATTCAGTTGTGATGTGTTGTTGCATATTCTTATTCCCATGTCGTGGAATGGTTTTAATTAAATTAAAAATGAAAAAAGCTTAATTAACTATTAGGTGATTAATAAAGAAATTATTTTTGACAGTGATGCTGAGAATCAAACAACATAATATTCTGATTTAATTAAATAAAGGACTGATCACCCGATATTTAATTAGGCGGGTTGTTACAGGTGGTATCAGAACATCAGGTTCTAGTGTCTTTAGGATCTGTGTGACTTCCTACATTTCAGCATAGCTTTCTTTGATATAGATCCCTATTATTAGAATGTTGAATTCTTTTGCGTATTTCGACTTACGTTCTCCTGCCATGAAGTATGAGAGATGTAATTCTTATACGAGTTCGATCGGGTATCGTGAGCCAAACACATTGGGAAGACTAGAAAGAGATGTTATAAGGACAGCAGGAGGAGGACTCAGTCAAATATATAGACTATTTTAGAAAATGGTATTGGAGATAGAAACCATCATAGTTGATTGTTGTGCCGTTCTTAACTCACCTAGGACTGTATGTGGAAGGTGAGGGAGTCGGGAGGACTCTTGTGAAGGAAGAAATTAAAAGACAAATTGTGAATGGTGAAGTGTAATAACACCCTGGATTTGAAAATTTTCAAGTAAAATTTTTCTAGGATGAACAAACTTAAGTGATGAGAGTTAAACATCACATATAAAGAACATATGTGAAGCTGGAATAAGAATTTTAGGTATAGTTCGACAGTAAAATCATTCGTTTTATGTTTTAATCAGGATATGAATGGAATTTTAAAACTTATCTCTTATGGGCAAGAGAGAGAGAGAAGTAACTTGTTTAACGAACTCCTTACCCTAGGAAAAATAGGGTACATAGAAGATAAATAGAGTTCATTATGTGAAAGGACTCGTGAGTGAAATACTCTAATGTGAGTGGAAATTTGATGAAGATGACTAGGATTAACGTCACCAAGAAATTTGATGATGCTTTTAAATAAAGGGAAGCCTGAAGGGTTAGGAAACCTTGTCGAAGGGTAATATTGAATTCAATATAGTTAATGAAACATCATCGGAAGGTATACCCAGTAGGGGACCCATTTAAAGTGACATGATTAAACTCCTACATAGTGGCGATGAAATCAGCCAAGACTAGTGTAGTCGACAATGTATCCCATATGACCCGTAGAGCCAAAATAATAATGGGAATAACAATTGAGAGTTAAGATTGATAGGTCCAAGAGAAGGACGTTCAAATGGTCAGTAACAAGGAAATAGTAAGAAAAATTAGCATGTGTAGAGAGAGAGACTACTAAGTGTTAAATGTGTCCACATTTAGTAGTGAGACCGATAAATTTTGGGAATAGTAAACCACACTAATTAGGCATAACAACTCAAGGAGTGATAATTCTAGGGGAGTAATTGGGTCAAGAGAATTAGGCCCAGGAAATTTACAACCCAAGAGTGGTAGGATTAAATAAGACCAGTGGAGTCCTCGATAATTGTAGCATACCTGTAGACACCCCATTATGTTACCCTCTAAAACTCCCCTTAGGTCCCTAACACCTCCCTTAATCACTACAAACCGAAGTCATACCCTGAGTACTAACCTAGAAGCCGGCGGGCATTCCCAGGCTCCGTTTGAATAAAAGTCAAAATCTTCAGCTCAATCGAGACTGAATGAATCTCCAAAGGTCAATGAAACCCCTTTCCAACTGTCCGTCCCTACGCGATTCCGACTTACCATGTGGACGAACGACCCATTTCCCCCGAGACTCAATTAGAAGGCCACTGGGCGCTCTCGGGATATGTTTGACCTACGTAAACTCTTCATCTCGATCGAAACTGAATGAATCTTTGAATATCACTAAATCCCCTTTCCAACGGTCCACTCCATGCACGATTCGGACTTACGGTACAGACGAACGATTCGTTTTACTCCAAGAGGTCACCGAATGCTTCCAGGGCCCGTTTGACCAAAGTCAACTACCCGAACCAGATCAAACTCTTTGGAATGTCAAATTAAATCTCCCAACCTTTCAATTGGTCCACCCCGTGCCCGATTTGGACTTACCATGAGGAACAAACGATCCATTTGCGTCTGATAGTTCCTCGCTTAATGGACTGATGAATGCTTTCGAGCCATATTTGACCCAAAGTTAACTCTCGGACCCGGGAGTGGTCCAACGAACTTTCGAATATATCTAAATTACCTTTCCAACGGTTCACCCTGTGCACAATTCAAACTTACCATGTGGACAAACGATCCACTTGCGTCCGACAGTTCCCTGTCCAATAGACTGACGAATGCTTCCGAGCCATATTTGACCCAAAGTCAACTCCCGGACCTGGGAGTGGTCCAAAGGACTTTCGAAGCTATCATAATTACCTTTCCAACGGTCTATCCCGTGAACGATTATGATCAAAGATTTGCGTTCTGCGGTCGATTTACCAAAAAGTCCTGAAAAATACTACCAAATAGCAGGTCTCAGACCCTGCCTATCGGCAGTGTGCCTAAACACAGCTGCCAAATGGCAGGAATAGGGCTATGCATATCGGAAATTCCCTGGGACTATAAAAAGGAGGCCCTGACCTCACTTGCAAGAAGAGCCCAGATCTTATAGAAATCACTCTCAGCAAATCCTGAAAACCTCTCTCGAAGTCAACGGGATTTCTACACCCAAATCCCTTTCCAACCTTCACTTTTCATCATCCTTTTCATCAAACTTGATGAATTCACTACCCTCCATCATCATCCAAGTCCAAGGGTTGCTCTCTAACATTTAAGGTCAAGCTCAGGATCTTCAAGAAGGTCTAATTTTCTCAACTCTCTCCTTAAATTATCATAAATTTGTAATAACTTGTTTTATTACTTAGTGCTTTTATTATCTCATCTCACACATCTTAATATAACTTTTATTTAGTAGTATTGCACATCTCTTATTTTCATATAAATAGAAACCCAAAAAACAAGAAAAAGAGGGTTTGCTCATAAATTCCAAACGGGAATTCTCATACTTTTCTTACACTTCTCTCACAACTAAAACACTTTTTTCTACACACACACACACACACACAAATAAGAGAATCCCCGGTTCGATTTATGGGATAAACCCCACCTCTCATTTTGTATGCGAACTACGTGGACTTTGATGCCTCTATAGGCTATGTAGGCGTTTCGGGGTAAAACTCGAGACTCGAGTCCTATTCTTTAATTTTTCTCTCATTTTCCATTTTCTCTAACCTCCATTCTCTTACACTATATATATACATATATTTTTCTTCTTAGATGCGTATCATTCCGTGTGCGTTATCGTTCCCTCATAACGATTAATGTAAGGATGATCGCATAAATCTTATTTCCTAATATTATTTTTAAACCCTCCTACGGATGACTCGCTTTACCTCTTCCATGGTACAAGTCGATGATTCCTATCTCCACTATATATACACATGCACACATATCACGGGGAAAATAAAAAGGAAAATAAAAAAAATCCATGAGAGGCCGAAAGGGCAGAATGGGTGCCTAACACCTTTCCATTTCGTAACTTAGCCTCCGGACCCTTTTTGAATCTTTTACTTTCACATGCACCAGTATGTCTTTGGGTGCTATCCTTTGGGATGGCTTCCCCTTTTCTTTTGTCTTTTTTGATTAAAATAAATTGGCGACTCTAATCTCTCTACATTCTTTCACCTCACCTCAAAATGACATCGGCCGAAGAGCTCCCGAGAGGGACACGCAGGACCTGAAGATCCTCCGTCGCGCGATGAGGATCGGGGATGGCCACGGTGGCGACTTCGCTGGGGACTATGATATGTTTATTTTGAGGGATAGACTCTAGTTACATTGATGTTATGTTTTCTTACATTTTCCCCCTATTTGCATGTTCCCCCTTTATTACTCATGTGTATCCCATGCTTATGCTTCTATTCACACACTTGTAGAAATTTTTCCATGTACACTTAGCGCCACGTGCACCTAGGGTCACATATATACACATGTTGCACGCCCACACAATACTTGATGTACCATTGGTACTTGCACTTTGCTCCCTATTTGGCATAATTAAGAAAGGCATTTTCATAAGATACAAATAAGAGGATCATACATGATTCACACGACATCACCAAAGGGTAATACCCCGTATTTTTATGCTATATTAATTTGGGGATTTATTAATATTAATGTGAATTAATTATTTAATAAAAATCCTGAAATTAATTATGTTATAATTATTAACGTGATGAGAGTTAGTAATTATGGGAAAATTTGTTGAATATTACTAATGAGCAAAGTAATATATAATAGTGGCCATATTAAATGTCACGAGTGAATAAAATGACAATTTTAGAAATTTGAGTCGGGACGCGCCCGTGTCGCGTCGGGACTAAATATTGATAAATAAAAGTAAATATTTTATAAGTTGTTCGTATGGTCATTTTGAGTGAGCCAATGCGTCCGGAAGGGTCGAGATAGTCAGAAAAGTATACCCGGGAGTTTGATTTGGGTCTCGGGGCGTTTTTAGGCCTAATTAGTACCCCGGGAGGGCATTTTAGTCATTTTGTATTTTTGGGTAATTAAACCCACGAAAATTAAAGGGGTTATATCAGATGTTTAGGTTATCTCCTAGGGTTATATAACTCAAAACACTAGAACGGACATTGGAGAGGAGAGGAGAGAGCTCTCAACGCATTCCAAGGCTTAAAACTCACCCGTTTGCACCGCCACCACCGCCAACGCGTAGATCGCGAGACGGGGAACGCAACCACACCAAATTCAACACCAAACTAGATTTCTGAAAAATCCCAGGCAAGTGTTTATCTTTCTTATTTCGTTGATGCATCATCCATATTAGTTTAGGAGTTATTAGGATGAGATTTATGGAAGAAAAACCCAATTTGAGATGGGAAATTTTCATGTAGTGATGATTTATATGATATTCTGGAAACCCTTTGTTATGTAAAGGATTAAGAGTTTGATTAAGAAAAGAGTTCTAATCAGATACAAACACTAAAAAAAAATTATTCCGAACGATCGGACCGTTGGAATTGGATGAAATTTTACAAAAAATTAGCTGAAGACGAGAGGAAGCTACAAAAAAAAAAATCAGCTCGATCGGACCGTTCAATATTTTTTAATATTTTTTTTGCTAGACAGTTTTATGTTTTGAGGACTCTTAGAGATAATAAAAAAATTCAATTAAAACTCCATTTTAATTCCGATTTCGAAACCGTTTGAAATTCACATCTTTGAAAATAAAATTCAAAATCCTTTAATGTAAGGCGAAATCTATATTTTTGAGATATTTTGCATAAGGGATAATGTAAGTATATATTAAAGGGGAGTGACACGTAAGAGAGAGTTACGTTGGAACATAAATGGATATCTACTGAATTATACATTTGGAAGAATAGAGTCCAACAGGGTTACGTAGTAAGTTGGAAAAACCCTTCGAATTAAAGTTAGAAACGAACCATTATACTTGATAAATAATAATGGAAAAATAAGGATAAATGTTGTGAATGCGGGTTATTGGATAAACCTAAATTGATATAATAAAAGTGGTATATTTATATGATTGTGTATGAATATATTATATACTTGTGAAAATCATGCCCACACTACTTGTTATCCCTGAGGTTTCCGCGCTGGTACGATCTTATCTCGTGTGCCTTATGGGGGATATTGACTTGTACCCTAGAAGATAGAAATCCTAGGTACAGGCTATCGAATCGGTAGTCACGGTCCTAAGATACGTGAGGGTATGTACTGACCTCTTGGACATGGAAACTATGCTTCGCCTCAATATTGTTTGTGTATGTATTTATACAGTTCGAGAGTGATTCCGAACTTGTATTCCCTTTAGTACGATTGATACGGGGATTGGATAGCAGAGTATGCCCGCACCATAAAATTTTATGTGCGGTGCTGTTAGAATATATATATTATACGAGTATTTAATATATATATATGAACTTCTGAAATATGGGAAACTGCCTACTGTGTTATGGTAAGTAAGACATGTATAATGACTCAAATTGGAAATACTTGTTTTGAAAAGTATAATATGATATTGAAAAACTTTATGAATCAATAAAGTTAAAATGAGCGTTTTATACTAAATGAAATTATCTTTTTTAAACCATGATGTTGTTAAATCTTAAATTTTGAGAGTTACCTAAGATAAGTTAAATCCTTGGGGAAGGATAGTGTGATATATGATGAGATAAACCATTGGGAAGGTTAGTGCGATAGGAGTGCACATTAGAAGAGAGGCGAGAATTTCTCAAGAGAGTGTCGCACTAATATGTTGTTGCATTGGCCTGTATCAATTTAAATACTTGCTAAACGAATTTTTTAAATCATATACACTATCGGGCTCTGACCCGTTTCTATTCCTCTTTCTCTCTTGTGTATATATGTATATATTACAGGTGCCCAGCCACAGGGGCGTCCCTTGGAAGGAACGTGTTGCAGTTTAGGTGGGAGTTGCAGGCCACTTGCTTAGACGATTTTATTTACTTGATTCCACTTTTATCATTCTCCTTATTGGGCATGTGTCACCCTTTCCACTATTTATCTGTTTTATTGGGACATTTGTATTTCAGTTATTTCTAGTACTGTTACTTTGGGATTTATTGAGCATGTATGTTTTACTTTAAGTTTTAAATGTTGTGGTTTAGTTGTTTAATGTTTAAATTAATTGGATTATATGTTCCAGGATTATTGTGGTGTGATTATTTAAATATTGAATTGTTGTAGATAATTAAATCTTTATTTTCAAAATAAAATTTGGAAATTAATGTTAATAAAAAATGGTTTTGACACTTAGCTTAATTAAATAGGGTGTTAAATTTGGAAAAGTTATTTTTACGACAGTGATGCTAAGAATGAACCAACTGTTCACCTTGATTTTAATTAAATAAAGGAGTGATCCCCTGGTATTTAATTAGGCGGGGTGTCACAGGTGGTATCAGAACATCAGGTTCTAGTGTCCATAGGATCTGTACGGCTTATTTTCGCTTTCAGCTTAACGTTTTTGCTATAGAGCCCTATTTTTAGGATTGTTGTATTTCTGCTTTTACGTTACGTCTTTAGCTATTTGAGATTTGATAATGACTGTAGACTAATAAACTACTTCACGTTTCAAATGCCTCCGAGACGTGCACCGAAGGATAGGCGTGCCCAGGCTGAGCATCCAGCAGCTCCGGCACAAGGCACTATGAATGCTAATGAAGTAGCCGCCATTGTTGCTCAGGTGGTGAATGCCGCGCTAGCGGTGGTTCAGCAGGCTCCACCCCGGATTCAGGCATTGGCGCCAGTACAAGCACAGCTTCCATCTGCATGGGAGAGGGTTAGGGATGCTTTTCAGAAGGCGCATCCCCCTGAGTTCTCTGGTAGCTCAGATATCGTCACAATCAGCCAATGGAAGAATGACATCCAGCGGCATCTTCGTATGTATGAGTGCACCGACGTGCAAAGACAGTTACTGGATTCCTTTAAGCTGGTGGGGGTCACTTTGCAGTGGTGGGAGTCCACTACCACCTCGGAAGAGAGGGACACGATCCCTATTCAGTCGTTCTGGGAGCAGTTTGACCGCAAGTACTTTCCACCCGCCGTGCAGACTAAGATGAGGCGGAAATTACTGAATTTGAAACAGGAGAACTCTACCGTTGCTGAGTATGAGGAGGAGTTCACGAGACTTCTCACCATAGTGCCAGATGAGGCACCTATTCATAGTAAGAAGATAATGTTGTTTGTGGATGGGTTAGCTTGGAGGATCCGTCAGCATCTTATAGGGAATCTATCTCTGAGTACTTTCACTGATGTACTCAATGCTGCGTTACTACATTGCCAGGATCACCGCTTCCATCTGCAGGGAAGCAGGAGAGCATGAGAGTCTAGCCAACAGGGCAGGATCGGGGGTAGTAGTGTTAGTGGGGCACCATCTCATGGACAGACTCGTCAACACGAGCAGAGTTCCCATCAGGGGGACCCTGCTAAGCGATTCCGTTCAGGTGATTCCGGGCAGGGATTTGGGGGTTATAGGCAGGGCCAGCCTAATCAACAGGGCCAAAAGGGGCAACAACGTGCTAATTAGGGCCAACAGGTCCAGTGGCGGGGAGGTAACGGCCAGCAGGGCCGTGGTCAGCAGGGTCAGAGGTGAGGTAACTTCAAAGGCCGGTGTTTTGTATGCGGCAAGCATGGTCATAAGCGCTAGGATTGCCCAGAGGGTAATAGGGCCCCACAGTAGCAGGGTGCCCGTAATGAGCGACAGAGACCACTTTTTCCACCTTCCCTCCCAGCTCCAGCCCAGGTTCCAGCCCTACCAGCCATTCCAGCAGCTCCAGTGCAGCAGGGGCAGTTACAGTACGGACGTGTCTATAACGTCCACCAGGCAGCAGCTCCATAGGCACCACCCGTTATTGAGGGTATATTTCCTATCCATGGTACTATGGGTCGGGTTTTGTTTGATACTGGGCGACGCATTGTTTTATAGCTACGCATTTTACGAAGGCCTTAGGGTTGTTAGCCATAGCAGAGAGCACAGTGACGTGTGTAGACTCACCACTGGGGAGTGGGTCGCTTATCTTCTTTATATGCCGGGGAGTGGGGGTAGAGATTGGTAGTTTGGTATTACCTGCAGACATGTTAGTCTTAGATATGCATGAGCATGATGTTATTATCGGTATGGATTGGCTCGCAGCTTATAGAACCATGATTGATTGCTTTGGTGGGAGCATTGTTTTTGCCATTCCGGGGCAAGAGATGTTTGTAGTGGCGATGCCTCGCCCAGAGGGAGGTTCGACCGCTCATTTGTATTATATAGAGGAGGATGCCTCTAAGGAGGTTGTGATTCCTTTAGACTCGATCCCAGTCGTTCGTGAGTATTTCGATGTATTCCAGGAGATACCAGGCCTACCCCTCAGTCGAGAGATAGACTTTGTCATAGATTTATTGCCAGATACGAGACCTATAGCACGCGCTCTATACCGTATGGCTCCGGTAGAGATGCAAGAGTTACGAGATCAGATAGAGCAGCTGTTAGGTCAGGGCTTCATTCGCAGGAGTACCTCACCTTGGGGCGCTCCAGTCTTGTTTGTGAAGAAGAGAGATGGTTCACTGAGGTTATGTGTGGACTACCGGGAGTTGAACAAGGTCACGATACGGAATAAGTATCCGTTGCCTCGAATCGATGATCTGTTCGACCAGCTCAGGGGAGCAACTTTCTTTTTGAAGATAGATCTGAGGTCGGGGTACCATCAGCTACGTATTAGAGAGCAGGATGTTTCAAAGACTGCCTTCTTGATGAGATATGGGTCTTACGAGTTCAGAGTGATGCCATTTGGTCTCACAAATGCTCCAGCCGTATTCATGGACTTAATGAACCGAGTATTCAGAGAGTTCTTGGATCAGTTTTTCATCGTCTTCATAGATGACATTTTGATATATTCACACTCCAAGGAGGAGCATGTCGAGCACTTGAGGCAGGTTCTTCAGACTTTACGAGAGCATCAGTTGTATGCTAAGTATGAGAACTGTGGATTCTGGTTGCGAGAAGTACAATTCTTGGGACATGTTGTTTCTGAGCAGGGGATAGCAGTTGACCCGAGTAAAGTATCAGCAGTGAGGGAGTGGGGACAGCCCACAACACCGACGGAAGTGCGTAGTTTCTTGGGGTTAGCCGGATACTACAGGATATTCATTCGGAGATTCTCCAAAATAGCGGGTCCATTGACAAACCTGACTTGCAAAGGGGTACCATATGTTTGGGATGATGCTTGTCAATTGGCTTTCGACGAGTTGAAAGACAGGCTTACTTCGGCACCAGTCCTTGATTTACCGAAGCCGGGTGTGGAGTACCTGGTTTACACCGATGCCTCTTTACGGGGACTTAGGGGAGTACTTCAGCAGGAAGAGAAGGCTATAGCTTTTGCCTCCCGCAAGCTTAAGCCGCATGAGAAGAATTACCCCACCCACGACCTGGAGTTAGCAGCGGTCCTCTTTGCATTGAGGATATGGAGACACTATTTATTGGGGGAGAAGTTCCGTTTGTTCACAGATCATAAATCACTGCAGTACCTGTTCACTCAGCGAGAGCTGAATATGCGTAAGCGCAGATGGTTAGAGTTTGTGAAGGACTATCAGTTCAACATACAGTATCATCCGGGGAAAGCCAACGTAGTTTCTGATGCGTTGAGCCGAAGATTGGTAAATGAGGTAGCGAACGTCTGGAAAGCGAAGTGGAAGGAGTTGGGTCACCCAGACGCAGTAGCTCGTTCCTTCATATCTGTTATGACAGTCACACCCGAGATTGTTACGAGGGTAATACAGGCCCAAACCACAGACCCGTTTTGCCAGGAGCAGATTGTACGACTTTTAGCCGAGGGTGCTGAGTCCTATTCTGTTAGTTCTGATGGGGGTTTGAGGTTTAATAGGAGGTTAGTGGTTCCAGAAGGGGCAGAATTGCGTCATGCAGTGATGACCCAATCTCACGGGTCCCGATTTGCGGTACATCCTGGAGGAGATAAGATGTACTCAGATATGAGGAGGCAATACTGGTGGAGTGGGATGAAGACGGACATTGCTGAGTTCGTGTCCAAGTGTTCTACCTGCCAGCTGGTGAAGGTGGACCATCAAAAACCATCAAGATTGCTTCAGCCATTGGAAGTACCCGCGTGGAAGTGGGAGAGTATTTCCATGGATTTTATTAGAGGGTTGCCTACATCACAGTGGGGCCACGACTATATCTTGGTGATTGTAGACTGTTTGACCAAGGTGGCTCATTTTCTGCCGGTGCGGACAAATTATACAATAGGTCAGTATGCTCAGTTGTTCATTGTTGAGATTGTCAGATTACACGGGGTGCCCCTGAATATTGTGTCAGATAGAGACAAGATTTTCGTGTCACGTTTCTGGTAAAGCTTTCAGGAGGCTATGGGTACTGAGTTGAAGTTGAGTTCAGCTTATCACCCACAGACAGATAGACAGACAGAGCGTACTAATCAGATGTTAGAGGATATGCTACGCATGTGTGTTCTTGATTTTGGAGGAGGTTGGGAACAACATCTTCCACTTGTAGAGTTTGCTTACAATAACTCTTATCAGTTTACGATTGGTATGGCTCCATTTGAGGCTTTGTATGGCCGGCCTTGTCGTTCTCCAACTTGTTGGCTCGAGGTGGGGGATAAAAAATTGCTAGGACCAGAGGTAATTCAGGAAACCTCCGCGAGGATTGAGATGATTAGGAGTCGCATTCGAGTAGCCCAGGACAGGCAGAAGAGCTACGCCGATGCGAAACGGTTCTTTCGGGAGTTTAATGTGGGGGACCAAGTGTTACTGCGTGTATCTCCTATGAAAGGAGTGATGAGGTTCGGGAAGAAAGGGAAATTGGCCCCGAGGTACGTGGGACCATTTCCCATTATCGAGAGGATTGGGCCGGTAGCATACAGATTGGGACTACCAGAGCATTTACATCGCATTCACGACGTATTCCACATCTCGTCATTAAGACGGTATCTTCGGGATGATATGGACCATACTCACATCGTGATAGATGAGATAGACTTATAGCCTGACAACTCTTACGAGGAGAGACCGGTGGCTATCCTAGACTATAGTGAGAGGAGATTGAGGTCGAAGATAATTTCACTTGTACGGGTCCAGTGGGAGCATCATAACGTGGAGGAATCCACTTGGGAGCGCGAGGCCGATATGCGCGAGAGATATCCAGATTGGTTCTTACCCGGTATGCCTTATTTTCCGAATTTTGGGACGAAATTCCGTTATTAGGGGGGAAGTATGTAATACCCCGTATTTTTATGCTATATTAATTTGGGGATTTATTAATATTAATGTGAATTAATTATTTAATAAAAATCCAGAAATTAATTATGTTATAATTATTAACGTGATGAGAGTTAATAATTATGGGAAAATTTATTGAATATTACTAATGAGAAAAGTAATATATAATAGTGGCCATATTAAATGTCACGAGTGAATAAAATGATAATTTTAGAAATTTGAGTCGGGACGTGCCCGTGTCGCCTCGGGACTAAATATTGATAAATAAAAGTATATATTTTATAAGTTGTTCGTATGGTCATTTTGAGTGTGCCAACGCGTCCGGAAGGGTCGAGATAGTCATAAAAGTATACCCAGGAGTTTGATTTGGGTCTCGGGGCGTTTTTAGGTCTAATTAGTACCCCGGGAGGGCATTTTAGTCATTTTGTATTTTTGGGTAATTAAACCCACGAAAATTAAAGGGGTTATATCAGATGTTTAGGTTATCTCCTAGGGTTAGATAACTCAAAACACTAGAACGGCCATTGGAGAGGAGAGGAGAGAGCTCTCAAGGCATTCCAAGGCTCAAAACTCACCCGTTTGCACCGCCGCCACCGCCAACGCGTAGATCGCGAGACGGGGAACGCAACCACACCAAATTAAACACCAAACCAGATTTCTGAAAAATCCCAGGAAATTGTTTATCTTGCTTATTTCGTTGATGCATCATCCATATTAGTTTAGGAGTTATTAGGATGAGATTTATGGAAGAAAAACCCAATTTGAGATGGAAAATTTTCATGTAGTGATGATTTATATGATATTCTGGAAACCCTTTGTCATGTAAAGGATTAAGAGTTTGATTAAGAAAAGAGTTCTAATCAAATACAAACACTAAAAAAAAATTTATTCCGAACGATCGGACCGTTGGAATTGGACGAAATTTTACAGAGAATTAGCAGAAGACGAGAGGAAGCTACAGAAAAAAATTCAGGTCGATCGGACTGTTCAATTTTTTTTAATATTTTTTTTTACTAGACAGTTTTATGTTTTGAGGACTCTTAGAGATAATAAAAAAATTCAATTAAAACTCCATTTTAATTCCGATTTCGAAACCGTTTGAAATTCTCATCTTTGAAAATAAAATTCAAAATCCTTTAATGTAAGGCGAAATCTATATTTTTGGGATATTTTGCATAAGGGATAATGTAAGTATATATTAAAGGGGAGAGACACGTAAGAGAGAGTTACGTTGGAACATAAATGGATATCTACTGAATTGTACATTTGAAAGAATAGAGTCCATGAGGGTTACGTAGTAAGTTGGAAAAACCCTTCGAATTAAAGTTAGAAACGAACCATTATACTTGATAAATAATAAAGGGAAAATAAGGATAAATGTTGTGAATGTGGGTTATTGGATAAACCTAAATTGATATAATAAAAGTGGTATATTTATATGATTGTGTATGCATATATTATATAATTGTGAAAATCACACCCGCACTACTTGCTATCCCTAAGGTTTCCGCGCTGGGACAATCTTATCTCATGTGCCTTATGGGGGATATTGACTTGTACCCTAGAAGATGGAAATCCTAGGTACATGATATCGAATCGGTAGTCACGGTCCTAAGAGACGTGAGGGTATGTACTGACCTCTTGGACTTGGAAACTATGCTTCACCTCAATATTGTTTGTGTATGTATTTATACAGTTCGAGAGTGATTCCGAACTTGTATTCCCTTTAGTACGATTGATACGGGGATTGGATAGCAGAGTATGCCCGCACCATAAAATTTTATGTGGGGTGCTGTTAGAATATATATATTATACGAGTATTTAATATATATATGAACTTCTGAAATATGGGAAACTGCCTACTGTGTTATGGTAAGTAAGACATGCATAATGACTCAAATTGGAAATACTTGTTTTGAAAAGTATAATATGATATTGAAAAACTTTATGAATCAATAAAGTTAAAATGAGCGTTTTGTACTAAATGAAATTATCTTTTTTAAACCATGATGTTGTTAAATCTTAAATTTTGAGAGTCACCTAAGATAAGTTAAATCCTTGGGGAAGGATAGTGTGATATATGATGAGATAAACCATTGGGAAGGTTAGTGCGATAGGAGTGCACATTAGAAGAGAGGCGAGAATTTCTCAAGAGAGTGTCGCACTAATATGTTGTTGCATTGGCCTGTATCAATTTAAATACTTGCTAAACGAATTTTTTAAATCATATACACTATCGGGCTCTGACCCGTTTCTATTCCTCTTTCTCTCTGGTGTATATATGTATATATTACAGGTGCCCAGCCACAGAGGCGTCTTGTTTAGGATCCCTTGGAAGGAACGTGCTGCAGCTTAGGTGGGAGTTGCAGGCCACTTGCTTAGACGATTTCATTTACTTGATTCCACTTCTATCATTCTCCTTATTGAGCATGTGTCGTCCTTTCCACTATTTATCTGTTTTATTGGGACATTTGTATTTCAGTTATTTCTAGTACTGTTACTTTGGGATTTATTGAGCATGTATGTTTTACTTTAAGTTTTAAATGCTGGGGTTTAGTTGTTGAATGTTTAAATTAATTGGATTATATGTTCCAGGATTATTGTGGTGTGATTCTTTAAATATTGAATTGTTGTAGATAATTAAATCTTTATTTTCAAAATAAAATTTGGAAAGTAATGTTAAAAAAAATGGTTTTGACACTTAGCTTAATTAAATAGGGTGTTAAAATTGGAAAAGTTATTTTTACGACAGTGATGCGAAGAATGAACCAACTGTTCACCTTGATTTTAATTTAATAAAGGAGTGATCGCCCGGTATTTAATTAGGCGGGGTGTCACACAAAGAGCATTGCTATTGACCAAATTTTACCCAATAACTGGAGGGTCACTTCATGATGGGCGCTGGTCCGGCAGGTCACAGTTAGCCTAAGCGATATGACTCTCACCTTCCATTGGCCAAGTACCTTCGACGTATATCAAACGATTCCCCCGCATCATACCACTTGACCGAAGTTATGACGGGAGGTATATCACAGGGAATTCGTTCACGTACGTCGAGTATATCGAATTCACTCTCACACGTATCGTCCCTATGAGGTATATGGTGATGCAATTCACATACACTCAGGTATATCAAATGGCTTTTCCACACGTACCGATTACCCGCAAGAGCAAGACGTATATCATGGAAATCATGCCAAAGGGGGGAACCCATTCCACTTCACCCAACCAACTGCATACCCGTATATAGGTGTCAACCCTAGGACATACATGTTAGATTGTCGATTTCAACTCTAAACTCTGTCAAAATTTTGGGTCGGCCTGTCGCCCGATTTTTTTGCGCATTTTTAAACGGGACCCTGTCCGTGAGCCTGGTCACAAGTCAAGCCATATCTTTGCATATATTACAAACCCAACTTTTCCAGGCTCGGGTCCCGTCCGGCATTTCATTATGCATTTAGGAGATTTAATACAAGTGAAAATATAATAATTCTAATAAGCATGTTGAGACCGTCCCCAAAGGGGGAAATTCCTTTCTTTTCTTTATCAAAAATCCAAAAACATTTCTTTCCTCATCAAAAATCCAAAAACATTTCTCATCTCTCTATCAAAAATCGAAAAAAATGTTGTCAAAAATATCTTCCCTTTTTCTCAAAAATAAATCCCATTTTGCGCCTTCTCAGGTCGATCGCAAACCCTTGGCCTGGTTCCCTATGGGATTAGGTCTTCTGTCAAGTCACCCCGGAGTTCCTTCCCTTCCCCTGTTACTCTTTCGGAGTCCGAAATACATTTTCTTTCCATGGAGAAAACATATCAAGTAGCCGTTGTGCAGCAGAATCTGATGGTAGTTCTAGCTCAGCTTGTGTCCAAGATTGACAACCCCCAAGCCGAGGTCTGAGAGATATAACGAAATCAGGTTCCCATTCCTCAAGATCCTGAGGCCCTATTTCCTCACGCTATGGATCCACCCGAGCCCATCTGGGATCCCGAAGAGTATCAGCACTCTCCACGTGCCCCTCTTGTCAATGGGCCGCCTCCTTCCCATCTTCCTATGCCAAATCTTGCCCAGCATGGGGTTAACTTTCCTATGATCATTGATACGAAAGAAAAAGAATTGAACAAAGTCAAAGAAGACCTCAAGATGCTCACCAAGAAGTTCGACCAAGTTAGAATCATAAGAAATTACATGGACTACACCCACATGTCTCATTATCCTAAAGCAAGGTTACCCAAGAAGTTCAAGATGCCAAATATCGATAAATTTTAAGGAAATGGACCCCCGACTGTTCATCTCCGAAGTTATCACCGTTCCATGACTCCACTAGGGGCTTATGAGGAAGTGATGGCCCAATTGTTTCAGCAAACTCTGAAGGATAACGTCCTCTCATGGTTTTTATCTCTCGAAGAATCCAGAATTCATAACTGGGAGGATGTGGCTCGAGAATTCATGTCGTAATACGAATACAATGAAGAGATTGAGGTCACCCGCCGTGATTTGGAGCTGCTCAAACAGAACCCTGCAGAATTAGTCAATAACTTCATCACCTGATGGACGAAAAAAGCAGAAACCATGACCAATCGGCCTTCCGAGCAAGAACAAATCAGCATAGTGAAGAAGAACTTCTTACCCCATGTCCGAGCAATGATGGGAGGACAATACTATCCCCATTTTTGAGCTCTCAGAGAAGCAGGAGTAGAAATCGAGGAAGGTCTTGCCAAAACAGAAGTTGACCCAAAGAAGGTGTCCGGACAGTTAACCCCCAGAAATATAATAGGTGTGCCAGTGCTACAGTCTCAACCATCAACAACATCTCTCAACCCACCACATCATGACCACCAAAAAGTCGCCCTGTCCCAATCTGAAAAGAATACACCGAGCGCCATGCTCCCCTCTCGAAAGTCTATCAAGCCGTCCTAAGCCGAAACCTTATCAAACCTTTGGATCCTCGTCCATTGCCAAATCCGTTCCCAAGAAACTTAAAGGAAGATGCCCATTGAGCCTATCACGAAATAGCTGTCCATACCACTGACAAGTGCTTTCTCCTCCAAAACATGATCCAAGGTCTAATTGACCGGGGTACCATCACCCCACCAGCCAATCCTAAGCCAAACACTACTCATAACCCACTTCCAAATCATACCAATGCCATCTTCTTAGAACAAAACCCAGAATTTGATCCCTCAACCCAAATCACACCCATATACTCTCCTAAACCTCTCCAAATTTTCCCATATTTCCTCCTACACCGTACTAGCCTCGGTGATCAGTCACTGTCACTCCTTACCAGAGCATGCATCGTTGCTCTTACCCGTTCTGAAAATGGAAGTATGGAATTATCAGAAGTGTTAAACAAACTCCTAGAATTTGGGCTGAAATTTCCCTCACAAATGGTCATTGATTGCCAAAGGTTCATGTCTATTTCTTCGAGGAGTTCTTCGAATGATGTCATTCCACACATGTCAGTTACCGAGCCAGTTTTCTCTGAGGCTTGCTCTTCATTCGAATCTCTGAATTCTTCCCCCCATTCGGTGGAAACAATTATGTCTTTCTGTGTAAAGTCGATGCATTCCACAACTTCGAATGAGGAAACAGGATTCATGTTTTTCCCTTCTTCAGTAAATCACACGACCAGATCAAGGAGGCATTACCAGATCCCAAACTCACTACCAGCTAATGACAAGGGGAAGGGCGTGGAAAATCATCCTATGCCAGAGATGACCCTCGAGGAGAGCAAGATCCTCGATCAATTAAAGAAAACTCAAACTAACATCACTCTATGGGGGCTTTTCATGTCTTCTCAGCTACACAGAAATACTTTGATCAAGTTTCTCATTGGACCCATAGTTCATCATTTTACCATGCCATAAGAAGCGATAAATTTGGTCGGATCCTTGACCTCTACCCGAATTCTATCCTTTTCCGAGGAGGAAATCCCCAAGATTGGGGTAAACCATAATCATGCACTCAACATCTTCGTCGAAGTTATGGGGAAGGTTGTACCACTCTGTCTTATCGATAATGGATCCGCCTTGAATGTCTGCCCAATGAGAACCTTCAAATGTATAGGAATGAAATAAAGTGACCTCGCTCTAACTTCCGCCGCTGTGCGTGCCTATGATAATACCCGTCAGGAGGTGATGGGATCCATAAAGCTTATAATAGGGGTTGTCCCTTTAAACCCTGTCGTTGAATTCCAAGTTATTGACATCCCAGCCTGTTTCAACCTAATGCTAGGACGACCTTGGCTCCACAGTATCAAGGGCGTATATTCCTCACTCCATCAAAAATTAAAGTTCTTCGCCGGAGGACGGGTCATTACCATCTTGGGCGATGACGACAATGTCGATGGTGCGAGTACCAACAATCCAATCCTTGAGATACAGCACGGGCTAAATGATATGCTCCTATCAGGATTCCGAGTTGAACCACTTCTAGTCCCAGTAGGGGATAACTTCAAAGAAAGGGTTTGTCCAGAATACGACCCTCATGGCAACGTCAATGTGATTCAGATGTTTAGAAATATGAACTTTATGCCCGGAATAGGGCTAGGACAAAGACAACAAGGGATACTTGAGCCAAATGAACTGAAAAAGTCTTTCCCTCCATGTGGTTTGGGGTATCAACCACCGGAACAAGTGCTCAGAATGATCCTCCAGTCTCGATCAAAGAGGAGACTAGACTGCGCCCAGACTATCCCAGGTGATTCCTTGAATGGATGATTCATCAAAGAGGGTGAGGACTTCCCCTTTTGCGTCTTACTTGAACCATGGTATGACCATGCAGACAAGAAGATGAAGACTAGAATGGAGATCTTCTTCCAAGACAGTTACCCATGGGTCGATAGTTCCCAATACCATGTACAAACACTCATTAAAGATTCCGAAGAGACTGATGAAAGTGACTCCGAAGATTCCTTCAACTTGCAGACACTGGGGCTAGCACTCTACATGGTTCACTCAGGCACTACATCACTCGATCCATCCCACCTGATTAAAGCTGCTGATACACTTCTCCTCAACTGGCATGCTGTGCCAGTTCTACCTGATGAAATATCCCCTAATTCTAATGTTTACCCTATTTCTTCTTCTGTTGTATATCCTTATTCAAATTTAATCGAGTCCTTTTTTGATGAGGTTCTCAGTGTTGTTTTTCCTATCGATGAAATAAATAAAGATTTTGAGTATCTTGTTGTGCCTTACATTAACTGTTTGGATTCTAATTAAACTTTTGATGATGATTATTTTACAAATGAACAATTCTTAACAGATCTAAATAAGGTTAATAATAAACAACACAACCGCGTTCAAGTTAATGAAGAATAGACTGTTGTTATTAACCTCGGTTCTAGTAGCCAACTGCGCGAGATTAGGATAGGGGATACCCTCGATGAGCATGAGCGTGCATAACTCGAAGAATTGCTATAGGAATTTGTGGATGTCTTCGCATGGTCCTACGACGATATGCCCAGAATTGATCCTGAAATAGCTCAACACGAGCTTCCTACTCTCTCAGATTACAAGCCAATCAAACAAAATTTGAGAAAACTCTGCACCAAATGGTCGCTCAAAGTCAAAGAAGAGGTGGTCAAACAGTTGAACGTAGGCTTCATTCGTGTGATCGAATATCCTACATGGCTAGCGAACATAGTGTCCGTGCTGAAATCAGGAGGAAAAGTTCGAATGTGTGTAGACTGATAACTAAGCTTTTTGTGTCTCGTTGTTGAAAGACAAGTTAGTCAAAACCTCAAATACCTACAAAATAAAACAAACTCATGTGTAGAGGTAAGTAAGGGTATCAATCCACTTCCAAGGGGGTAAGCTAGAGACAAATTCAATTGTAATTCACTTTTTATTTTCCTTTTGTGCTTTTTCACTTTTCTACTTTTTTTTTAGCTTTTTCAAATATTAAAACAATTAGGTGAGGTGATGATTTAAACTAAACTAAACGTGATATGATAACAACTAACTAGAAAGTTACTAAAATGAAAAATAAAGTCTAAACTAAAATAAGAGATAAAGTGAGGTAAATAATTGTGAGAACAATCAAGGAGTGGGATTACACCACAAATTTTAGCTATTCTAATTACTTAATTTAATTAATTGAATTCTCCCAAATTAATATCAAAATTACAAATCAACACTCGTTGCAAGTGTAATTATAATAGTAATATTTTAGAAAATTAAGTTTAACACCCCACAACTCTAGAAAATAGATCCACACTCCTTTTAATTAATCACCTGCTAGGATCGATCAATTAAAATTTATGTCAATCTTAGAAAATAAATTTAGAGTTAAAATTCAAGTTATAATACCCCACTTAAGAAACCCCTATCTCAAGTTCGAATCTAAAATGGGTATTATAACTAGAATTTTGATTTTTTCTCGAAAATCATTTACCCTCTCTCTAGACGTAAATTTAAGGGTGGAGGATCAAAAATAACATTCAACGGGAATTTTCAAGTAATAAAACTAATTAAAGTAAAATAACATCAAATAAGGGTTTTCCCCCACCCTTTGAAAGGGGATTTAGCCTAACATGCTATAAGATTTGACAAATTAATAATCAAAGGCAGAAAATAAATGAGAAGAGAAGAGAACAATCAAACCCAATCTCTTGAAGTGAAATTGAACTCTTATTTCCTTGAAATCAAGCACAATCCATCCAATATGAGCATCCAACAATAATCAACTCAACTGAATTTCACACATTTATCACTCACAAATATCTAAAAAATGAAAATAAAACTATTTACAAATATTTCTACCTAATTTATTATAACCTAACTCCCTACTTTCTCTCTCTAAAAATTCCTATCTCTTTATTCCATCCTCCTCAAAATGGTATTCAACTCTCTTTAAATAGTAGGTGCCATGGAGCTAGGGGTATTTTTGGGAATGGGTTCAGTGTGCAATGAAATGGTGAGGTGTGAGGATATGTTTGAGGGTATTTTTGGACATTGGGTAAAAGAGGTGGTTGGGGGGTAAATGGGTAAATGGGAATAAAGGGTTTTTTAAACATGTGGTCATTTGATTTTTAGTTGGCTTGGTATTTATTGTTTGGTTTTGTTCTTTTGAGTTTGGCAGCTAACATCGGGTAAGAAGAAGTTGGGAAATGGGTAATGAGTTTGGATGATGGGTTCTTTCGTTTTGGTTCCGAGTTAGGCTTTGGTAGAACCGGGTTAACAGGTCGTGATCGGAGGTGGGTTGAACGGGTTCGGGTTGGAGTTTGGATTTGCAGCGGGTTAAGGATGGGCGACAGGTTCAGGGGCGTCGGCGGTGTGCGCCGGTAGTGGGTCGGATGGTGATGGCATCGCGGGTTCAGGGGGTTCGAATTAGAGCGATACGGGTTCGGTTCGCGATTCCGGTGGTAGTAGGGTCGGAGGGTGAGGTTGCCGGTGCTGGGAGTCGTACCGGAGGTGGGAGGCTAAGGGGGCAACGGGTGAGGTCGTCGGCAGTTGGTGGTGTTAGGGGTATAAGTGGTGATGGTGGATGATGAGACAGAAGAATGAAGGTTTGTTGAAAATGGAGGTAGAGGAGAGAGAGGGTGAAAGGTTGAAGATGATAGGGGGATTGTGTGGGTGAGGGTGTAGGGGAGTTAGGTGGGGATGAGGATTGGTTTGTGTATATGTGTTGTTTATAGAAGTAGGATGTGTGTGTCAATTTGAACCCCTAACTAAAATAATAAAGACTCAACTAATTAAAAAATAAAAGTAAAAAAAAAATCTAACTAAAAATAAAACAAACTAAAAACAATAAAAATATCAAAAATACAAAGATAAACTCCTAAGGTATTAAAAACTAAAATAATAAAACTAAAGAAATAAAGAAATAAAAAAAATGAAAAATCTAATAAAATATGAAAACAAAAGTCCTAAAATATAAAATCTAATAAACTAAAAATAAACTCCTAAAATTAATCCTAATAAAACTAAAAACTAATAAAAATCAAAATAAAATAAAATTATACTAATAAAATATAAAAGTAGTAAATAAAACCTAAAAATTCTAAATAAATTAAAAATAAATCCTAAAAATAAAAATAACTCAAACTAAAAATATAAAAAATATAAAAGGACACAAACTAAACACACACGGGCTTGGGGTGATGCTTTGGGCTAGGTTCAGGATCGGATTTGGTTACGGGAGAGGGAATTAACTCCATTTTAACTGCAAATTGCCTGGAAATATAGCTCTTGACACCGCAACTATAATTAAGCCTACATATTGAACAATTAAGCGCATAAGACCCAAATTTTTTAGAATTAACAACTAAAACACATCTATTTGGTGTATAAATTGTACAGTTTTGGGTGCTTATCATAGACTAACGGGATTTGAACAAAGCCTCTCCAAAGGATGATTATCCGTTACCCAATATCGACATGATCGTGGACAACACAGCTAGTCATGATCTCAAGTCCTTCGTTGACAGGTTTGCCGGATACGACCAAATCAAAATACACCCAGACCACCAAAAAAAAACCACATTCATCACCCCATGGGGAACCTTTTGCTACACAGTTATGCCATTTGGTCTCAAGAACACTGGGGCTACCTACCAGAGGGATGCTACAACCATCTTTCATGATCTGATTCACAAAGAAGTTGAGGTCTATGTGGATGATATGATTATCAAGTCCAAATCTAGAGAGGGTCATGTTCCCGCTCTCCGAAAGTTTTTCGAACGACTGCGACAATATCAGATGAGACTCAATCCGCAGAAATGAGTCTTCAGTGTCACAAAGGGAAAACTCTTAGGATTCATGGTTAGTGAGAAGGGGATAGAAGCAGATCCCGCCAAGCTGAAGGCCATACTTGATATGCCACCTCCCCGAACAGAGAAAGAAGTCCGAGGTTTCCTTGGGAAATTGCAATACATCAGTCGGTTCATCATCCAGTTAACCTCCATTTGCGAACCTATCTTTAAGCTCCTCCGAAAGGATTCAACTAAGGTTTGGAACTAGTCCTGCCAAGAATCTTTTGATCGAATCAAATAATATCTGAGCCAAACCCCAATACTCATGCCATCATAGCCTGGTCACCCCTTGCTCCTATACCTAACCATAACCGACACTTCAGTCGGGGCTTTTCTAGCCCAGTACCTTGAAGATTCCTGTAAAGAAAGAGCCATCTATTATGCCAGTCACAAATTGGCCGGGTATGAGGTTAACTACATCGCTTTGGAAAAGGTGTGTGTCGCACTTGTTTGGGTCACCCAAAAGTTACGGTACTACATGTTCGCCTTCCCCATCAAACTTGTATCCTAAATGGACCCCATCAAATCCTGCTCGAGAAACCCACTTTATCCAGTCAAATGGCCCGAAGGTTGATGTTCCTAGCAGAGTTCGACATTGTGTACGTCACGCAGAAAGCCATGAAAGGAAGAGCCATCTCTGACTACCTCGCTGATTACCCCATAGAAGAAGTCGATGCCTGGATTTACGAATACCCAGATGAAAACATCTTTTGCATTGCTCAAGATAACCTTCGATCGAAAATGTTCTTTGACGGCGCTGTCAACAAAAGGGGATATGACATTGGGATACACCCAATCACCTCTGATGAATCCCACACTCCCATCGCCATCAAATTGGATTTCCCTTACACCAACAACATGACTGTATACGAGGCATGCACGGTAGGCCTCAACATTGCTCTTAAGAAAGGTATTCAATGCCTAGATTTCTATGAAGATTCTGCCCTCATCATCGGCTAAGTGCTCAGAAAATGGAGAGTTAAGGATGAGAAACTCCAACCCTTCCATGCCCCTTTAGAAAAACTAGCCTCCCAATTATAAGATATCACCTTCCATTACCTGCCTCGAGCAAAGAATAACCTAGCCGATGCCCTTGCTACCCTGGCCTCCATGGTCGACATGCCCGAAGGAATCACAATGACCCCTTTCCTTGTTCAAAAGAAAGAAAAACCAACCCACTGTTACCATATTGAGCTCGTCACCACAGAGGATCCTAAGCTAGCCAATTGCTGGTACCATGATATTTGGCACCTCCTCAAGCATCGTAGGTACCCCAAGGGTTCCAACAAGAAAGATCGAGAAACCCTTCGAAGACTGGTTGCCCAGTCCATCATCTGTCATAAAGCACTACTCAAAAAAAACTTCGATGGAACTCATTTGCACTGCATCGCAGGGCCTGACATTGAAAAGATAATGCAGAAAATTCACAGCGAGGAATGTGGACCCCACATGAACGGTCACATGCTTGCCAAGAAGATCATCCGGCAGGGCTACTACTAGACCACTATGACCCAGGATTGCATCGCTTATGTCCGGAGATGCCTCAAATGCTAAAAATTATCCAACCTTCAGCATCTGCCTCCATGTGAATTATATAATATGACCTCTCCCTGGCCGTTCTCCACCTAGGGCATCGACATCATAGGGAAGGTTACACCAAAGGCTTCCAACGGGCATGAGTTCATCCTAGTTTCCATTGATTACTTCACCAAATGGGTTGAAGTGGAGTCATACACAGTATTGAACGCTAAGAAAGTTGCCCAATTCATTAAGAAAAAGATCATCTGCCGGTATGGGGTAACGCACGAGTCAGTGTCAGATAACAGGTTGCATTTCAAGGAAGAAGTCACAGAAATGGCCAACGAGTATGGGATTCAGAGACACAAATCTTCTCCCTACCGACCTCAGACCAATGGTGCAGTTGAAGCCGCCAACAAGAACCTTAAATCCATCATCAGGAAGATGACTGAAAGTTGTTGGGTTTGGGATGACTGAATCCCGTACACCCCTTAGGTCAACCAAACCTCAATTCGAACCTCCATTTGGGCTACCCCTTACTCTTTGGTCTACGACATGGAAGCAGTCCTACCCATGGAGTTAGAAATACCCTCGCTACGCTTCATGCTTGAAAGTAAAGTCAGTGAGGAGGACTGACATCAAAGCCGTCTTGACTAGCTGACCCTCCTAGACAAAAGGAGATTGAAATATCTATACCACATACAAGGGTACCATCGTCGAATAGCGCATTCATTCAACAAGAGAGTCAAGAACCGTATTGTTCGAAAAGGGGACCTAGCCCTCAATGAAATCATAGAACCCATCTGGGACCCCAGAGGGAAATTCAAGACCAATTGGAATGGCCCCTACATTGTCAAGAAGTTCTTGCCTGACGGTGCTGCCCTGCTCACCAAATTGGATGGGGAAGAGATGGCCCGTCCAGTCAACCTGAACCGTCTCAAGAAGTTCTACCCCTAGTCTGAAATCTCGGTGCGCTACGACTCTTCCCATCCCCCTTTTATTCTAAAAATACAAAATAAATGATCTTTATTTCCCCTTACACAAAACTACGTGGGCTGATCCTCTACAAAAAATCATTTTCAAACAAATTAAAACTTTTTAAAAACCCCAGAGGTACGTAGGCAGGTCATAAACCTTACATGAGCACGACCCATTCTTTTTCACAAAATACTATTCTTTTCTTACCTCCGAGAATGACAGTCAATTCCAACATTTATTTGAACAAAAGGATTATGTATGCCTTAACGATTGGTATAGATAATTCAAACAACACAAACTCATCAAAGGTACAGCTGGATGATCAAAAACTTGTTTATTTCCTTAATATGAAATTACGGTACAAATTACATAAGAAAAGGAACGGATAAATCCCTTCCCCCACCTTCCTAAAAAAACAAATAAAATCCCCACATTTATCCCCCACACTAAACTCCCCAAGAGTCCTACCCACAACTACCAAAGGAGCTCGCTCCATCATCATCATCTGCGTCCTAGGGTCCCCAAGTTTCCCCTACCTGAACAGACACTCCACGGACCGATAGGCTCGAACCATCTTCGAAAAGACCACAACATCTCCTTTCATAGTGTCGAAAGAAACAAACCACTTATGTCCAGTCTCCACTGCCAACATCTTGCTAACTACTTTCCTCCATAACCACTTCATATAATCCCCAGGGATATGACAAACTCTCCCAACAGACTGAGAGGGATGGGTCGACGGACGTCGATTCTCCCATAGAGAGACAAGCTGCATACGCAGATGCTCAGTCAAATCCTCTATCGAAAAGAAATTTAGTGTCCGAGGTGGCACGACCTGCACCCCACCACATTGGCGCAGAAGCCGCCAAGGGAAATAGAAAGAGGTCTGAGACCAACTAGCCGAACATATGAGTATTCTCCTAGCTCCAGAATAGGCAGGAACTGTCCCCACCAAGGCACTGACTAGTACAAATTCGGAGCCCCATGCTCCACAAACCAATTCTCCCAGCTCGCAATATACAGGCCAACATAGAAGAAGTGATGCGAAAAGAAGTTGGGTACAACCGACAATGGATATTATGTAAGAGTCACCAGGCGGAGTCTTTTAGACAACCACATGAATGAATCACGGGGCCACCCCGTAGGAAGTCAGAACGTCCTTCTCACCAGGCATCCTGACCATTCAGAGTATCCAGTAGTATCACCGCTGCAGGATTACTACGGTATGACATCCATGAAGTAATGGTTGCAAGTTGCGGATCCACCAGCAGTTCCCGAGTCACCAGCTGTAATTTTGAAACTAAGCCTAGAGCAACAACTCCAGCGTATACATCATCGCCATCTTCCTGTAGATGTACAGACTGCAACACCGCCGGGAGGGAAATCATTCCTCCAACAACCAGTGATCTAGCCGCCGAAGGCGAAATGCGAAAAAGCCCAGCTAGCAAATCCCTGGGAGAACGAGAAATTTTGGTAAAGCTGCAGCAACACTGGGATTTACCCCCAGCATGATAGAAAATTCCTCGTAGGTAGGAGAAACTTTATCCAACCCAAAGCGAAATACATGGTCTTCAGGATACCAAAATTGTACCGCCGCCATCAGCATGTTCCACTCAATGGGTCGATTGCGCCATGAAGAAACTTGACGCATGTTGAAAGCATCATAGTCGACATTATAAGAGCACATCGCTTCAAAGGCTTCGAGGTAATTTGCAAACTCAATGCTACCAGGGAGAGCCATCTTGCAAGACTAAGAGATAGTAGGCAAGTAAGTAAGGATGTGAAGGTATGAGGGAAACACCCCACCCCTACCCTTTTTATACATGAGAAACCTCACAAGAGACATAATCCCTGTAGAAATCGGAGGGAATCCTACCCCACAGAAGTACCAAAGGCTGAAGAGGGAATTAATCCAAGCTTTGAATTGATGGGACTGGACTTGGCTGCCGATAGGCAAGATAAGGTGCTTGCCGATCGGCAACCCCCTACTCTTGGAAATTTTCCTTTTTCCTCTTTTATCAAAAACCAGAAAAACCCAATAAAAATAAATTGATATTCTCAACAGAATTTCAAAAATCCTCTTCCATCCCTATCTGATTTCCCATTTTTAACTTTCCGTCAAAATCCCAAAAACATCTCTTTTTTACGGTCTCAGCAGCAAAGTAAAAAGCGCATGTGCATGCATTCACTCATTCTTCATTAAAAAAAGATAACAAAAACTCCATTGCATTGCATATATATATATATATATATATATATATTCTTCTGTGTTACATTAAATTTTACAGGAAGTAAAAGAAAAGAAAAAAACAACGGGACTCAGCCCGAACCCACATCCTCTCTCTCTCACCTACCCTTCATCCCTCTCTAAGAGCTTCCACCCCTGCGACGCGCTCTCTTTCCCCTATGGCGAGATGATGCACCACTGCTAACAAAGCTCGAGTCCTCCCCGGACGAAGCAGACGACACCAATCAAGAAGGGACCGGGATCGCATCCCGAATGTGGGCGGTCACCGAAGATATCCACTCTCTGATGTCCCTCAGCCAAGTGGTCGACACTTGGACTTGCTGCAAGTAAAAAGCAGAATCAGTATCAAAAGAGGGATCAAAACAGATAAGGAATCAAAAAAAGAGAAAGAAAGCATACCACAGGACGAAGAACCACCTCGGTCAAACCCAACTCCTCGAGATCAATCGCATGAGGACGGTGCAACATAGGCACCATCCCTCCATCAACTCGCCAAATGTTGTACGAAGGAGTGTGCGATCGCACGAAAGGAACCTCTGAAGCCGTCACCGGAGCACTGTCGCTGTGGGAGGAGCCCACCACTCGACTCGAACCCGCATGAGGGAAAGGCAAGGCATCATATATGCTGGGCACCATCAACCATATCATCACAAAGTCCATATAGTCATACGGCGCAGACGTATTAATGTACAAAAAGTAGGACTCGTCGATCCTCGCATCCTCCGACATTAACATCTCCCGCCTCATGGACATAGGAGGTTGCACAAGTGGCACCACCACCTCCTCCTCAGTAATCTTCCTAACCACCCGCTCCTTGAGATACTAAGAATGGCCAAACTCATGCGCCAATAAGCGCCGCATCTGTGCGTTCACCCCGGTCGCCCCCGTATCCTTAATGGTTGTCTCCCAAGGATAGAAAGTCACCTGAATATCCCAAGCAGACATGAGTCAATACAGAATCAGAATGTGCAAAAATCAAGATTGAAAGGAAAGAGTCTTACCCTACCACTAGTCAGGCCATTCAAGACCTAACGTACCACCTCCAGGGAGAGAGATCCCTTCGATTACCAATTGTCCTTCCACCATTGAAACAATCGTCAGAGGTCCCCAACAGTCTCGTCCTTCAGAGAGATCAGTTGGGTATTGCACCCAATCACCTTATATAACCACGTTTGCCAAAGACAAACATTCCCAATCAAAAAATAGACGCATAAGGAAATTGCGAATGCATGAAAGGAAAATGCGCAAAATTAAAGGATACCTCGAGGAGATACGTGGCTCTAGTAAAAGTGTTCCGGCAGCACCGGCTGAATGCATCTAAAGAAAAATAGAGGGTCGCCAAAGTTAGGATCCCCCAATTATAGAGAGGGATGTTCGAAAACATCCTCAAAAATGGCAAGAACCACAAGTGGATGACGTCGTCTCTGGACGCCACCATAAAGCCTCCCAGCACCAATAAAATGAACAACCGGGCCATTTGCCTCACCCGCATCCCGTCCTCCACATCGATCACCCTACTCAGTAAGACATCCTTCAGCAAGGACAACCGGATGTAATCCCCAGAGACTATCCTCCCTACGTCACCAAGTGTCGCACGCACTGCCTCCGGCCTCACCCTCAGAGAACAATCCACCTCTATCTGCTCTCCATCACAATCCATCCCCAACAGCTGCTGCACATCTATGGGAGTAACCATCATCTCCCCAAAGTCGAAATGGAAGGTGTGGGTAGTATCCCACCATTTCTCCCCCAAAGCGCACAAGATCGTTGTCGATTGAGGCGTCTCATCCAACGCCAACGCCAACCTCCCAAAAGTTGTTGATGATACCACCCAACGCACCACGAGTGGAAGATGCTCCCAGACATCCTTAAGACCCGTCAGCCCACGGGCACGCACGTATGCTCTTCAAAGAGATAGCAGACTGTAAAAAAGAGGAACCTTGTCAAAATTCAAGAAAGGAAAAATCACCAAAAAGAGAGAGATGAATGCCAAAATTCAGGTTACTTACATAACCGCCAAGGCTCACCACCTTAGAAGACCGATGACGCGATGGCTCTCATAGAAAAGTTCACTCATCCTCAACCGGCTCGAATGCATAAAAGTAGTTCTCACTCCCCAAAGCAAGAGATGCCCTAACCCTCCATTCCACGTTCGCCCAGTCATCGACAGTCAACTATTCCCTATGCGCTGCAGTGCTCACAAAGGCGACCATTTCTTAGAGATCGGAATGCTAGAACAATTTGCAGAGGAAAATAGTAGAGAGAAAGAAAGCAAAGTGCTGTGAAAAATGAAGGGAATTTTCCCCCTTTATATAGAATGCTAAGCGTCATGCCGATCGGCATTGACCCCTCACCCACCGATTGGCACTGTCTCCTTACCTTCCCGAGGCAGTCCAAAAGTCCGCGCCACTGCCGAATGGCACCCCCTACACCATGCCGACTGGCACCCTCTTGAAATTTTGTACAAAAATTCCTAAAAAATACCACAAAGCCCTAAAAAATCATAGGGAAATTCCTAAAAATCTAGGGAAGGATTTAGAACATTTTCACCAAGAAAATTCCGCACTCCCTCAAGTGAAACCTCTATTACTCCTGCGGAACTCTAAAAAAAACCAAGTAAAACTCCTCCCGATGACTCCCCCGGAGGATCTCAAAAGGTATCAAACCTCCTCAAGCAATACGTCCAATACCTGGACCATTTAATAACTTCCCTAGTAAAGTTTACAACATCAAACTCGGCTCTCCTCGGCAGATCACAAACACTTTCCCGACAATCAGCTCCTCGACTCAAAACAATATCACGAGGTAATTTCCCCAGTGGAACTCCAGAATGTCATTTTTAAAGTCTCCAAAGGACACACTATGTTTTCCCCATCTCATTCCCCATAGGAACCCAAAATCCAATCTTCATTTTCTCTTAGTTCGGAATTGACCTCGGTCTTGGATCATCACCTTAGTTAGGTCAGAATTAACCTCGGTCCTCGATCGTCACCTCTCTTAGGTCAGAATTAACGTCGGTTTTGGATCATCACCTTAGTTAGGTTGGAATTGACCTCGATCCTCGATCGTCACCTCTCTTAGGTCAGAATTTCCCCTGTCTTTGATTGTCACGTTAGTTAGGTCAGAATTGACCTCATTCCTCAGTCGTCACCTCTCTTAGGTAAAAATTGACCTCAGTCTTGTATCATCACCTTAGTTATGTCAGATTAACCTCGGTCCTTGGTCGTTACCTCTCTTAGGTCAGAATTGACCTCGGTCTTAGATCGTCACATTAGTTAGGTCGGTCTTATATCGTCACATTAGTTAGGTTAGAATTGACCTCGGTCCTCGATCCTCGCCTCTCTTAGGTTAGAATTGACCTCGGTCATATATCGTCACCTTAGTTAGGTCAGAATTGACCTCGGTCCTCGGTCGTCACCTCTTTTAGGTCAAAATTGACCTCGATCTTGGATAGTCACCTTAGTTAGGTCAGAATTGACCTCGGTCCTTGGTTGTCACCTCTCTTAGGTCAAAATTGACCTAGGTCTTGGATCATCACCTTAGTTAGGTCAGAATTGACCTTGGTCCTCGGTCGTCACCTCTCTTAGGTCAAAATTGACCTCAGTTTTGGATCGTCACCTTAGTTAGGTTAGAATTGACCTCAGTCCTCGGTTGTCACCTCTCTTAGGTCAAAATTGACCTCGATATTGGATTGTCACTTTAGTTAGGTCAAAATTGACCTCAGTCCTCAGTCGTCGCCTCTCTCAGGTCAGAATTGACCTTGGTCTTGGATCATCACCCTAGTTAGGTTAGAATTGACCTCGATCCTTGATCGTCGCCTCTCTTAGGTCAGAATTGACCTCGATCTTGGATCGTCACCTTAGTTAGGTCAGAATTGACCTCAATCTTGTATTGTCACCTTAGTTAGGTCAGAATTGACCTCGATCCTCGGTCATCAACACTCTTAGATCAGAATTGACCTTGGTCCTAGATCGTCACCTCTACATAAGCCCTCAGAATCATCTTCGACCCATAGAATTGATCACCCTCATCTTCAAGCTCATAGAATTGGTTTCGACCCACAGAATTGGTCATCTCAACTTAAACCCGCAGAATTGGTCATCTTAACTTAAGCCCTCAGAATCGGCTTCGACCCGCAAAATTCGTCATCCTCCTTCAAAGCATCATGCATTGTCTATTCGATGGCTATCATTTATTCCAAACTCACCTGTTGAGGGGATCTATAGACACCCCATTCTGTTACCCCTTAAAACTCTCCTTAGGTTCCTAGCACCTCCCTTCATCACTACAAACCCAGGTCATACCCTAGGTACTGACTTAGAAGACACCGGGCACTCCCATTATCCATTTGACCAAAAGTCAAAGTCTTCATCTCAATTGAGACTGAATGAATCTCCGAAGGGTAATAAAACCCCTTTCCAACAATCTGTCCCGTGCGCGATTCTGACTTACCATGCGGATGAATGACCCATTTCCCTCGAGTTTTAATCAAAAGGCCACCGGGCACTCCCGGGATCTTTTTGATCTAGGTAAACTATTCAGATCAACCGAGACTGAATTAATCTATGAAGGGCACTGAATCCCCTTTCCAACGGTCCACTCTGTGCGCGATTCTGACTTACGGTACGGACGAACAATCCATTTTACTCTGAAAGGTCACTGAATACTTCCAGGGCCCAATTGACCAAAGTCAACTCCCCGAACCAGATCAAACTCTTTGGAATGTCTAAGTAAATCTCCTAATCTTTCCAAAGGTTCACCCAAGGCACGATTCGGACTTACCATGCGGACGAACGATCCGTTTGCGTCTGACAGTTCCCCGTCCAATAGACTAACGAATGCTTTCGAGCCATATTTGACCCAAAGTCAAATCCTGGACCCAAGAGAGGTCCAAAGGACTTTCGAAGATCTCTGAATAAACTTTCCAAATGTCCACCCCATGCATGATTCAGACTTACCATATGGACGAACGATCTGTTTGTGTCCAACAGTTCCCCGTCCAATGGATTGATGAATGTTTCTGAGCCATATTTAACCCAAAGTCAACTATCGGACTCGGGAGAGGTCCAAAGGACTTTCGAAGGTCTCTGAATTACTTTTACAACGGTCCACCCCGTGCGTGATTCTGATCAAGGGTTTGCGTTTTGCGGTCAATTTACCAAAAAGGCCTAAAAAATTGACACACCCCAACCCAGTTACTTAGAATTAAGTTTGAAAGTCAAAGTGAGTCAAACCATAATTAATCTAACCAAACCATAAACACGAGTTTTAATTTCAGAGTCATCATTGTAAATCCATATAACTGAAATACCTTTTTACAACATCAGAGTAGTCATACTTATACAAACTTGCTTGAAGGATAAGTTAACTTAATTACATCATTTACATTTATACAAAATCATAGTTTCTCCCATTCCTGGCTAACCCAACCCGACTTCCTAGATTTGGCAGTGACATCGTATTACCTGAAAAATGTGGACATAGGAACCATGAGCAAAAATAGCCCAGTGAATGCATCACTACTAAACTACTGCATGAATTTAAATGCAATAAATCATGTCCATATACTTATGTATTAACTTATCCGGCTCATTCATAATGAATGACCAACTTTTCCGAATCATGATTCACATATCCTGTCTAAATAGACAATTCTCCCCCATTCCTGGTCGAGGAGTAACCCCTTGTCATTAATAGACAAATCTCCCCCATTCCTGGTCGAGGAGTAACCCCTCATTCCGGTAAACCGAAATGAACAATTTCATATTCATTTTATTATGATCATATCAACAACACGATACAAATATCTCTTTCCAGTGAGTACACTCACCTTGGGTTGTCAACTACGTATCCAGGTTTCCTTCTGGTGCAGCTGAACTGGTTTTATTAGACCTTACACCTGTCAATCCAACTAAATCAGTACTTAACCTCAATCATAAATATTATCCAAACATAATTATGTAACTTTCCATGACCATACATCAACAATACAATTTCCAATTAAGTCACATTCCATAAAACATAGGTAAAGGCAAACAATGATGTACATATTGATAAAGTTACGGACATTCAACCGTAGGAAGTACCTTATGAGTAATTTATAACCAAAGTCAAGTAAACATGAAATTATACTCCTCAATGTATATACACATGAAACATGTACTCAAAGTACCCTTTGTAAGGACGAAATACAAACATTCATTCAAGGGGTACCCAGTATGGCCTGAAATTATGGTCTTACATACTTAACCATCCTATATTCCTAAATTGTACAAATTCAGGGGTCCAAACTTATCAATATGAAAACATATATGAATATATTATCCAGTACAAGTGACGGTGTAATTTTTCAAGCTTCCTAGGGCAAGTTATGACCATTTCTCTACAACACCAGAAATCTGCCCTACAAGCTCCTCTATTGTTCCTTCGAATTACCAGAATTTTCATAATTTTTCTACAGCATAACTTTCCATGAATTTCAACACACTTTCAGTAGACATACTGAATAGTACATAATTAAATTTTCATAATATTTGGACTTCATTTGCTATCTCAAAATCTTGACCAAACTCAGGGCATACCGAAATCAAGTATACAAACAGAAACTATGTACCAACTTGAAATCATCATTACGGACTAACCACAAGGAGATAAATTCTAATTTTCATATATTATATTCATATATGAGTCTACTTTCATTTCCAATTGGAATTTCTCAATTCCAGTAATCACACAAAGAGATATGCAGATTTGAATACAAGTGGTTTCAACACAAAGCAATTTTAAGGGTTTCTACACTCAACTTAACATAAGCTTGCATCTAACCATACATATACATAAAGGGATGAAACTTTCGTAAACTTATGATGATTTATATCATATAAATCAGTAATATAAGATAAATAACAATAATTACAATTAGGATTACCTTCAGGGCTTTTTACGTAATTTCTACGGATTTTTCTACACTTTTTCTCCTCACTTTTCTTCCTTAACTTCTACTTTCTCTTTCCCTAAGCTTCAAACCCTTTCATGGCTGGTTTTTGCTGAAGAAATATGTTAGAGGGAGGGTTTTAAGTCGGCCAATGCTGCCTCCCAAGCCAACCAATCAATTTAAAACATTTGGTTTAATAAAAGACAAAATACCACTTAAGGGAATTGACATATTTGCCCCTTCTCGTAATTTCGGTATAACTCTTCACTCGGGCATCCATTTGATGATCCGTTTGTTGTGTTACAACCCTAACTCACATGTCTTCAACTATCTAGTTTTCACCTCAAGTCATTTATAATGTTATAAAGGTCAAAACTAGTCTCTAACAGGAACATTTCTACCAAAAACAACAAAAATTTGTGTCTATAAATAGTTCGACCTTTCATGATTTATGAAAGTAGGATTAGACTAAACATAAGAATTTAATATTAGATATACTAATAACACATTATTCATATCACATAATATAAACATGATTTAAATATAATTTATCAAAATTATATTCGGGTTGTCACAACTTCCCCCCCTTAGAAAATTTCGTCCCCGAAATTTAATATAAAGGTCACTTACCGAACAAATGGGGATACTGTTTCCTCATGCTATCCTCCGTTTCCCAAGTTGCTTCTTTAACTCCATGGCTCATCCACATAACTTTAACTAAGTGAATAACTTTATTCCTCAATACCTGCTCCTTACGATCAATAATTTCCAATGGTTCCTCGATGTACGACAAGTCTTCCTTCAGTTCAATTGGTTGAGTTTTCAACTGATGAGATGGATCCGCCAAATACTTACGAAGCATAGATACGTGAAACACATCATGTAAACGGGATAAATCTGGAGGTAATGCTAATCTATAAGCCAGGGGCCCAATTCTTTCCAACACTTCATATGGTCCAATGTATCTTGGACTTAGTTTCCCCTTTTTGCCAAATCTCATAACGCCTTTCCACGGTGAAATACGCAGGAATACAAAATCTCCCTTCTGAAATTCCAAAGGATGCTTCCTCTTATCTGCATAAAATTTCTGCCTGCTTTGCGCTATCTTTATCCGTTCCCGAATCATTTTGATCTTTTCAGTTGTCATATCTATCAATTCTGGACCCAAATTTTTTTCTTTCACCTACTTCATCCCAACACAAAGGCGTCCTACATCTCCTCCCATATAAAGCTTCATAAGGAGCCATACCAATAGTCGACTGATAACTATTATTGTATGAAAATTCCATCAATGGCAAATGATCATCCCAACTACCTTTGAAGTCAAATACACAGGCTCGTAACATGTCTTCTAATATTTGAATTGTCCTTTCTGATTGCCCATCAGTTTGTGGATGAAACGCAGTGCTGAACTTCAAACTTGTGCCCCTGGCATTCTGGAGACGAGGCCAAAACTTAGAAGTGAACATTGGATCTCTATCTGATACAATTGACACCGGTGCCCCATGTAAACGGATAATCTCATCAACGTACATACGTGCATACTTGTCAACAATGTAGGTGGTCTTAACTGGGAGAAAATGAGCTGACTTCGTCAAGCGGTCTACAATCACCCAAATAGAATCATGCCCCTTTGGTGACCGGGGTAATCCTGTAACAAGGTCCATCGTTATATGCTCCCGCTTTCATTCCGGAATAGGCAAAGACTGCAATAATCCTGCCGGCTTCTAATGCTCTGCTTTTACTTGCTGGCATACTAAACATTTAGATACGAATTCTTCAATCTCACGCTTCATATTGTTCCACCAATAATACTCCTTCAAATCTCTATACATTTTGGTAGCTCCCGGATGCATAGAGTAAATAGAACTATGTGCCTCTTCTAATATATCTATCTTTAAGGGTGGATCATTTGGTACACAAATTCTATTTTTATAACACAACGATTCATCATTCTTAATCTCAAAGTCACTCTCTCTACCATCCCGAACTTCTTGTTTCTTCTTCTCAAGGAATGGATCACTGGTCTGCAAATTTCGTATGCGTTCGGCCAATAAAGGTCTCACTGTGACATGTGCTAATAATACTCCACTTTTTGAAAACTTCAATTCAATCCCCATCGATGCCAAGTCAAGAATATTTCCAACACGGGCACACTGTATGCAACCAAGCATTCCGGATGATTTTCGACTCAAAGCATCTGCTACCACATTGGCCTTCCCAAGATGATGATGAATGGTACAGTCATAGTCTTTAATCAGCTCTATCCAACGCCTTTGTCTCAAATTCAGTTCTTTCTGTGTAAACAAGTATTTCAAACTTTGATGATCTGTAAATATCTCACAAGTTTCTCCATACAAGTAATGTCTCCACAACTTTAACGCAAAAATAATTGCCGCTAGCTCCAAGTCATGTGTAGGGTACTTTCGTTCATGCGTCTTTAATTGTCTAGAAGCATATGCTATTACCTTCCCATTCTGCATAAGAACGCATCCCAACCCCTGAAATGAAGCATCTGTATAGATCACGAAAGACTCATTCCCACATGGAATAGTAAGTATAGGGGCTGAAACCAACCGCTTCTTTAATTCTTTAAAACTCCTTTCGCATTCTTCATCCCACACAAACTTCACTTCTTTACGGGTCAACTTTGTCAATGGTAATGCTATTGCTGAAAATCCCTTAATGAATCTACGATAGTAACCTGCCAATCTTAGGAAACTCCTAATTTCTGTCACATTCTTAGGACTTTCCCATTCAACAATTGCTTCCACTTTCTTTGGATCAACATAAATCCCATCTCCCGAGACCACGTGCCCTAAAAACACAATTTCATTCAACCAAAACTCACACTTGCTGAATTTCGCAAATAATTTCTTCTCTCTCAAAATCTGCAATACAAGTCTCAAATGTTTCTCATGTTCCTCCATGCTACGCGAGTAAATCAACACATCGTCTATGAATACAATCACAAAGGAATCAATGAAAGGGTGGAATACTCGGTTCATCAAATCCATAAAAACTGCTGGAGCATTAGTCAATCCAAATGGCATCACCAAAAACTCATAGTGCCCATATCGAGTCCGAAAAGCTGTTTTGGAACTATCGCTATCCTTCACTTTCAGTTGGTGGTAACCCGATCTCAAATCAATCTTTGAAAATACTGTGGCCCCCTGTAATTGGTCAAACAAGTCATCGATACGAGGTAGAGGGTACTTGTTTCTAATGGTCACCTTATTCAGTTGCCGATAATCAATACATAATCGCATTGTCCCATCTTTCTTTTTCACAAATAACACTGGTGCTCCCCATGGTGAAACACTAGGCCGAATGAAACCTTTGCTTATCAGATCTTGTAATTGCACTTTTAATTCTTTCAACTCCGCTGGTGCCATTCTATATGGAGAAAGAGAAATTGAACCAGTACCTGGAATTAATTCAATAGAAAACTCTACTTCCCTATCGGGTGGCAATCCTGGCAATTCCTCTGGGAAGACATCAGAAAACTCTCTAACCACTGGTATATCTTCAACTTTAAGTGCTTCCTTACTAACATCAATCACATATGCTAAATACCCCATACAACCCTTACTCAATAACTTTCTACTCTTAATGGCTGAGATAAGACAATTAGGGACAACATTTCTTTCTCCTATAAACTGGAACTCGGTTTCACCAGGAAGATGAAATGTAACTTCTTTTCGAAAACAATCAATGGAAGCATGATACGATGATAACCAATCCATCCCCAATATAATATCAAAATCCCAAATGGCCAATGGTAACAAATCGACATAGAAATCTCGCTCACCCATTCGTAAGACACAATCTTTATAAACATGCTCAACTAGAATTACACTTTCCATTGGGGTAGAAATATATAAGGCACAATTGAGGAATGAACATGGTCTACCCAAATATGAAACAATATCTGATGCCACAAATGAATGCGTAGATCCAGGATCAATGAGTGCATATAAATCTTTGTTTGCAATAGAAAGTTTACCTGTAACCACTTCAGGTGTAGCATGAGCATCTTGCAACGTCATCGCAAACACTCTTCCTCCTGCCCTCGATCCAGTTGCTTGTTGTGTACCTCTCCCCCTGGTGGCACTGCCTGGAGAAGATCCTTTATGAGGCCCCACACTACTGACTGAAACTGTTCTTGATAACATCGGACAATTCTTTCTCAGATGGCCCTTCTGATGACAGTTGAAACATTCTATATTCAGTAGCTTTGGGCAATTTCTCTTTACATGACCCGATGTACCACAAAAGAAACAAACATTTGGATCTCCTTGTGATGAAACTCCTGAACCTCTTCCACCACTTGCTTCACCCCTTTGAAAACTACTTCCCATGCCTCTACCATGCTGTAATTTCTGCCCTCCAAGTCTCGAATATTCTATATCACTACTTTTTTGATAACTTGGATTGAATCTTCTTCTTTTTACACCTCGTTCTCGATTCCTTCTTGCTTCATTCACGTCATTTTCTACCAACAGGGCTTTATTCACCAAGGCTGAATAATTAACAGTCTCTAAAGCCTATAGCCTTGATTTAATAACTAACTCCAGTCCATCGAGAAATCGGCTACACATATCTTCCTCATTCCGTATAAACCTCTAAGAAAAACGAGATAAGGCTGTAAGTTTAGCTTCATATTCTCTAACTGTCATACTCCCCTGATTCAACATGAAATATTCCTTCTCCTTTTGTTTTTGATACATTGGGGGAAAATATTTGTCATACAAGGCTTTAACAAAAGCATCCCATGAGATCACATTCCCGCCTCCTGGAGTAATCAACAAATGTTTTGTGGCATCCGACCAGTACTTAGCTTCTCCTCTTAGCATATACGTCGCCAAGGTCACTCGTTGATTGTCAGGCATTCTCATTACCCCAAAAATAATTTCAATCTCTTTAACCCAGACTTCTGCCTCTGCTGGATCAACTGCTCCTTCAAATGAGGGTGGGTTCATCTTAATAAATTTCTCATGTGAAGTACTTCTTTCTTCCCGGTGTATCACCTCCTCAGCCCTAGCCAAGGCTTGTGCCTCCAGTTGCCTGGTCTGTTGTTCTTCCATCTGTGCCATGAATCTAGCTTGCTGCTCTGCCATTAGAGTCATAGCACGTGCCATTTTTTGCATATCTGTCAGTTGTTCTGGCTCGGGTTCCACATTTATCTGAACAGGTTGCTCAACCTCCGCTTCTGCTGGAATATTTGAAGCCTCATCATCTATTCCCACATTCACATTCCTTCGTTCCATTCTCTTATATCTGAAATGAATCAAAGATATAACAACATGCAGATATACATATCTTTCCTAGCATAATCGTTAGTATCAAATAAAATATATTTCTAACATTCACTGCCAAATCTAGATACTTCTCACTCCAGAACCACTAAAACCTAGGCTCTGATACCAAAAGCTGACACACCCCAACCCAGTTACTTAGAATTAAGTTTGAAAGTCAAAGTGAGTCAAACCATAATTAATCTAACCAAACCATAAACACGAGTTTTAATTTCAGAGTCATCATTGTAAATCCATATAACTGAAATACCTTTTTACAACATCAGAGTAGTCATACTTATACAAACTTGCTTGAAGGATAAGTTAACTTAATTACATCATTTACATTTATACAAAATCATAGTTTCTCCCATTCCTGGCTAACCCAACCCGACTTCCTAGATTTGGCAGTGACATCGTATTACCTGAAAAATGTGGACATAGGAACCATGAGCAAAAATAGCCCAGTGAATGCATCACTACTAAACTACTGCATGAATTTAAATGCAATAAATCATGTCCATATACTTATGTATTAACTTATCCGGCTCATTCATAATGAATGACCAACTTTTCCGAATCATGATTCACATATCCTGTCTAAATAGACAATTCTCCCCCATTCCTGGTCGAGGAGTAACCCCTTGTCATTAATAGACAAATCTCCCCCATTCCTGGTCGAGGAGTAACCCCTCATTCCGGTAAACCGAAATGAACAATTTCATATTCATTTTATTATGATCATATCAACAACACGATACAAATATCTCTTTCCAGTGAGTACACTCACCTTGGGTTGTCAACTACGTATCCAGGTTTCCTTCTGGTGCAGCTGAACTGGTTTTATTAGACCTTACACCTGTCAATCCAACTAAATCAGTACTTAACCTCAATCATAAATATTATCCAAACATAATTATGTAACTTTCCATGACCATACATCAACAATACAATTTCCAATTAAGTCACATTCCATAAAACATAGGTAAAGGCAAACAATGATGTACATATTGATAAAGTTACGGACATTCAACCGTAGGAAGTACCTTATGAGTAATTTATAACCAAAGTCAAGTAAACATGAAATTATACTCCTCAATGTATATACACATGAAACATGTACTCAAAGTACCCTTTGTAAGGACGAAATACAAACATTCATTCAAGGGGTACCCAGTATGGCCTGAAATTATGGTCTTACATACTTAACCATCCTATATTCCTAAATTGTACAAATTCAGGGGTCCAAACTTATCAATATGAAAACATATATGAATATATTATCCAGTACAAGTGACGGTGTAATTTTTCAAGCTTCCTAGGGCAAGTTATGACCATTTCTCTACAACACCAGAAATCTGCCCTACAAGCTCCTCTATTGTTCCTTCGAATTACCAGAATTTTCATAATTTTTCTACAGCATAACTTTCCATGAATTTCAACACACTTTCAGTAGACATACTGAATAGTACATAATTAAATTTTCATAATATTTGGACTTCATTTGCTATCTCAAAATCTTGACCAAACTCAGGGCATACCGAAATCAAGTATACAAACAGAAACTATGTACCAACTTGAAATCATCATTACGGACTAACCACAAGGAGATAAATTCTAATTTTCATATATTATATTCATATATGAGTCTACTTTCATTTCCAATTGGAATTTCTCAATTCCAGTAATCACACAAAGAGATATGCAGATTTGAATACAAGTGGTTTCAACACAAAGCAATTTTAAGGGTTTCTACACTCAACTTAACATAAGCTTGCATCTAACCATACATATACATAAAGGGATGAAACTTTCGTAAACTTATGATGATTTATATCATATAAATCAGTAATATAAGATAAATAACAATAATTACAATTAGGATTACCTTCAGGGCTTTTTACGTAATTTCTACGGATTTTTCTACACTTTTTCTCCTCACTTTTCTTCCTTAACTTCTACTTTCTCTTTCCCTAAGCTTCAAACCCTTTCATGGCTGGTTTTTGCTGAAGAAATATGTTAGAGGGAGGGTTTTAAGTCGGCCAATGCTGCCTCCCAAGCCAACCAATCAATTTAAAACATTTGGTTTAATAAAAGACAAAATACCACTTAAGGGAATTGACATATTTGCCCCTTCTCGTAATTTCGGTATAACTCTTCACTCGGGCATCCATTTGATGATCCGTTTGTTGTGTTACAACCCTAACTCACATGTCTTCAACTATCTAGTTTTCACCTCAAGTCATTTATAATGTTATAAAGGTCAAAACTAGTCTCTAACAGGAACATTTCTACCAAAAACAACAAAAATTTGTGTCTATAAATAGTTCGACCTTTCATGATTTATGAAAGTAGGATTAGACTAAACATAAGAATTTAATATTAGATATACTAATAACATATTATTCATATCACATAATATAAACATGATTTAAATATAATTTATCAAAATTATATTCGGGTTGTCACAAAAATACTACCAAACGACAGGTCTCAGACCCTGCCTATCGGCAGTATGCCTAAACCCATTTGTCGATTGGTAGGAATAGGGCTAGACCGATAGGCAATGCCCTGGGCCTATAAAAAGGAGTCCCTGACCTCACTTGCAAGAAGATCCCAGATTTGATAGAAATCACTCTCAGCAAATTCTGAAAACCTCTCTCGAATTCAGCGTGATTTTTACACCCCAAATCCCTTTCCAACCTTCACTTTTCATCAACCTTCATGAATTCACTACCCTCCATCATCATCCAATCCTAAGGGCTTCTATCCAACATTCAAGGTCAAGCTCAAGATCTTCAAAAAGGTCCAATTTTCTCAACTCTCTCCTTAAATTCTCATAAATTTGCAATAACCTGTTTTATTACTTAGTGCTTTTATTATATCATCTCACACGTATTAATATAATTTTTATTTAGTAGTTTTTTAAATCTCTTATTTTCATATAAATAAAAACCCAAAAAACAAGAAAAAATGGGTTTGCTCATAAATTCCAAACAGGAATTCTCATACTTTTCTTACACTTCTCTCACAACTAAAACACTTTTTCTACACACACACACACACACACACAAATAAGAGAATCCATGTTTGGATTTATGGGATAAACCCCACCCCTCGTTTTGTATGCGAACTACATGGACTTTGATGCCTCTATAGTCTACGTAGGCATTTCGTGATAAAACCCGAGACTCGAGTCCTATTCTTCACTTTTTCTCTCATTTTCCATTTTCTCTAACCTCCTTATCTTACACTATATATATACATATATTTTTGTTCTTAGGGGCGTATCATTTCGTGTGCGTTATCATTCCGTCATAACGATTAATGTAAGGATGATCGCATAAATCTTCTTTTCTAATATTATTTTTAAACCTTCCTACGGATGACTCACTTTACCTCTTCCATGGTACAAGTCGATGATTCCTATCTCCACTATATATACACATGCACACATATCACGGGGAAAATAAAAAGGAAAATAACAAAAATCCATGAGAGGCCGAAAGGGCAGAATGGATGCCTAACACGTTTTCATTTCGCAACTTAGCCTCCGGACCCTTTTCGAATCATTTTGGTTTCACATGCACCAGTATGTCTTTGGATGTTGTCCTTTGGGATGGCTTCCCCTTTTCTTTTGTCTATTTTGAGTAAAATAGACTGGCGACTCTAATCTCTATACATTCTTTCACATCACCTCAAAATGATGTCGGCTGAAGCGCTCCCGAGAGGGACGCGAGGGACCCGAGGATCCTTCGTCGCGCGACGAGGATTGGAGATCGCAACAATACCATATTTCAAGGTCGGCGGGGTTCAAGAAGAAGAAAAAGGAGTTCGGTAAGACCATAATTGAGGCCTAGATATGCTGGGTCAACGTTTCAATAATGGGTGTGTAAACCCCATGAGTGAATAATTTGTCCACAGCGGGTGGGTACAACTATAAGATGAAATCCTAGATGTATAACGGGTGCAAGTGATCGTGAGTTGTTTTAACCATGAGAAATGCATGTAAGGACCCTATGTGATTAGGAGAGACTGATGAAGTTTTATTTCATTCTTGTGAGTAAAGGATTAATTCTAGTGACATGGTATGTAACATCAGTTATATATAAATTGAAATCCTGAAATTTGCGTGCGAGTCGAGGTTAGTGGAAACAATAATTTTAACAGTTTGGTTACAAAAGTATTTCTCGTTGATAACGGGACTTTTGATGTCGCCCGTGAGTGAACCGAGTGAGTCCTAAGAGTATATTTTGTTATTATAGTTTTCTTTTCCTTTGAGTTAGCATAATAGAACTCATTATGGTAATATGTAGTGATAAATTACCAAATGTTTCAATGATAGTAGATTGAGTGATAAGACTATAGTGTTGGATACTCCGGGGAGAGTAAATTTATTTTTTTGCGACGCCAACTGAAATAGGGTTGGGCCTATATTTCATGATATCATATACCTTAGTGAAAATGTTGTCTAGTTATATCTGTGAGTATAAATTTATTCTACTAATGTGACCTATTTTTTTGTCTAACAACGATAAATAGGTCATTATATAAAGCGCCGAGAATTTTGGATAGTGAGAGCAACATGTTTTATGTTATTTTTAGGGATATATAAGTATGGACTAGTATACTTTTATGGCAACATACATAAATTATGGGAAGGTATAGATTATGGACTAAGGGACATTACAGAATCTCGACGGCCGACTTTGTAAACTAGTAGTGTATCCGGGGGTTCCTTGTTTGGATTTCACTTTGCGAGACATCCCACGCATGAAACTAACGAACGTCGGGAGTGGGAGAGAACTTTTGTCGATAGTACATAAGTTCGTACCTTTTTCATTATAAATATACAAATTTAGAGTTGATAATTCTATTATGACTTAAGAGTCGCCTAGTCCTAGTAACATTATCAATAAAACAATAATGCCACTGATTGAGTGATTAAGTTAGCGAGGTGAGAAAAAATTGATTCAAGAAGAGTATATGTTATTTGAGCAACAATGCGAGAAATATTGGCTATATGGGAGCCCTAGGTAATTAAATCTGATATTGTTCCCCATTTTGGAGATATGGGATAATGAAAATAAATATTGAGGTTTAGATATCGGGACTGGAATGTCCGATCATTTATGACGATTAGAGATATAGTCGGTAAAAAAACAAATGTAGTAGGCTATACATGACTATGGTAATAGGATTTAAATTAAGAGATGGTTGGCTAGATTCCTCTTGTAGCGGGTCATTTGTCTGTTGGAATTAGGGTGGACCATTCGAAACCGGCAGACGTTTCTCCAACTGCTAAGGATTTCTAAGAAGTGTTGGGAGAATATTCGTATGGATTTTATCGCAAATATGGTTACGATCTTATACGGGTGATAGTGGATCAGCTGACTGAAGTAAATCACATTATATAGTTAGGGTTGATCATACTACGAGGCAATATGCTTTGATCTTAATATAACCGAGATAGTGAGGTTACATAGGGTACCGTTTAATATTGCATTCAATTAGGATTACATTTTGTTTCCCGATTTTGGAAGAATTTTCACGAGGCATGGGTACCGAGATGTGGTTGGGTATGATCTATCATCCACAGAATAAGGGGCCGACTAAGCAAACAAATCTGATGTTGGAAGATAAATTATGTTTGTAAACTTGAATCTTAAGAGAGGACGAGAGACGTACGTTCCACTAGTGAAGTTGGTGTACTATAACTCTTATAAGTTTACTGTTGGGCATGGTGTCACTTGAAGTATGGTACGGTAAGTCTTATTGTTTCTCCTACTTGTGGGATAAAGGTGAGGAACCAGGAACTATTGCGAAAAGTAGAGATGATTTGAAACTTATAGTATATATAATTTGTAAAATATATACTACACAATTAACCTACTTGTGTATGATAATCGCAAGAAGAGATGGCATTTATCTAAAAAATGATTAATCAATTTAAGTGCATATAGTAGAAGGTTAAATAGTGAATACCTAGAATAAAGTATAAGTAGTGAAACTTGAACTGTAAGGCTTGGACAAGAACCTACGTGACAGGGTAACTTGGGATTAAAATGATCATAAGTGAGGTGTTCATTACTGGGGGTATTCGATAGCGTACTGTATGGGCGATACAGAGTAGTCTACTTAGGAGTGCAAGTATGTGGTGCACAATACTTATCCAGAATTATTCTTGCCTGCTCTACTTTTATTTTTCGAATTTTGAGATGAAATTCCATTATAGGGGGGAAGTATGTAATACCCCGTATTTTTAATGACTTTTAAAATGGACTATTGGAACTTTGAGGTGTATTTCAGTCATTTTACAAGGGAGGTGAATAGTAACTACGGAGATCTGAGTTTATTTTATAAGTAAAGGAATTAGAGAGTTTAGGTTCATTCACCAAAAATAAGAAGAAAATGTTTAGGGGAGATTGAGAGAGTTTCTATGGGAGAAGAAGAAACCGAAGGACAACCACCTTGCACCACCAAGAGCCACCACCACCACTGCTGATAGTAGGCCGAAAAAAGAGAGGACCACCAGTAGAGTATCATCCCCAATGGATCAGACCTACAATCTAAAGGCAAGTGATTAATTATTGCAATCTTATCTTTTATATTGTCCATGTTAGGATACTTAGGAAAATTCTGAAAAGTTGCATGAACAAAGATAAATTTGTGATAATTTTAAATGGATATTTGAAATTGATATTATCTAGGAGTGATCTTTTTTTATTATAGAATAAAATCCATGAATTTTATATTATCTTCTGAAGAAATCTGGGATTTACACTCTTATTGATGATAAAGTGAAAATTAGAGTTCTTGAGAATAAAAGGGAATTTGAGTAATTGATTCATGTTAATGATGTTTAAATGATTTTGGTTACATTATAACTTATCCATATAAAATGGTATATTATCTGAATATCATGAGATTTAAATTGTGAACCATTCGGTGAAGAAAAATTGGAGTTTATATGATGTTCATGGATAAATAAAAAAATATGAGTTTTCTAGAAATAATATGTTTTAAATCCAACCTTCTTGATGATTTTAAGTGGTTTGATTATTAGAAATCATTTGTATATATTGTTTTATCATATGGAATAAATATTGGGGAGTTTGGGATAATTTGATAAAGACTTTGATGATTAAAAAGTATGAAACTCGTAGGAAAAACAATGCAGAAAACTGGGCAAAATCTAGTCGATCGATGGATCGACTCAAGACTATCGATCGATCAACTGATCGATCGATCGATCAAAATCATCGATCGATCGACTCCCCCTGTAAATGTGAAATATTTTTCTTTTTGATTGTTGATTAAATCCCAAACTTTGAGGAATCTTTTATGATGATTTATGGAACATATTGGGACTTAGAGAAGGGTAGTATGATATACTAAAGACCCGAAAAATATTATTATTGGGATTTTTGAATGAGGGGTAAATAATGAGTGTTAATTAAAAGAGTTATTATCGAGACTTATGTTACTTGGGACTTAAATTGGATAAATGATAATTTAAGGTTGGGACCAGTAGTAATAGAGTTATTAATTATCGGTATAACCTTAGGAATAAGTGGGATTAACCCCAGGAGATAGAATGAAGGGTTAAGAATGAATTAAGGGTTATCGAGAATTAAATGTAATTGAAGATAAGTTTAATTAATAGAATTTCGGAAGTTGTGATGACAGGGACAAGTAGGGTGTAGACATTTACCTACTGAATTAGGTTAAGGAATACTTATTTAATCTTCGAGTAATGAGTGAGGTTCGGGAATATAAAATAAAGAAGCAAAGTCATAATCTTTAATACATAGGATTCGATAGATAAAAATACTACGTATGGGAATTATCATATGGTTGTGTAAATTCCTTATGGATGTTATATTTATATAGGTGTGATGAATAACTACAATATTATTTGTATGTATGACATACCAACGCTGCTTACTATTGGGGTGGAGGTTTCGCGTTGTGGACAGTCTTATCCTTGTGCGCCCAATTGGGAGAGATTTTAGATTCGTACCCTAAGCATAAGACCCTGTACACGTGCTATCATTGTATATGATAGTTTCGACGGTTGAATGGGAGTGTAGGCATGTGCGTGACCCATTTTACTTGGGAGTATGCTCTCCTCCAATATATTTGTGTTATGATATGATTCGTGAGAGACGCCGAATCAATAATCCTCCGCAGCTATGACTGGGGAGGTGCCGTATTATTATATATATATATATAATTAGTGTGATATTATATATAAAAACAGTGATATAATCTACTGTGTGACGTTGTAGATATAGAGATGTAATCTTCTGTGTGAATTTGCAGATTAAAAATATAAACTCTGATTTAAACTACTACGTAATATTATAAATAGAAGTAAATAATGAAATCTGAATTGAATTAAGTAAGTGAACAGTTAATTCCAAGTTTGTAACAAGACTAGTTCATAATAAAGAGAAATGAATATGAATAATTATATTACGTATGGTATGGGATATATGGGTTTGTGATATGGGTTAGAATTATGTTGTGGGAACTAGTTAGGAGGGAACCTTAACTAGAAAGATAATAAGATGCGATAGGTGTGCATTCTAGATGAGAGGTGCGAATTATCAAGGGAGATCCCGAGAAAGTAACATGTACATAATAAATGCTTATTTGTAATTGTTAAGAACTTGCTATTTTAAAAATCTTTTACAATCGGGCTCTGACCCATTTCCTTGCATATTCTCTTCTCTACTGTATCGTGTACTTCAGGTATCCAGCAGCAAGGATACCCAGCATAGATTATGGATGTTCCAATGGATTATAGCTGCTAGCAGAGATGCTGATTTTGTTTAGACGATTCCTTTTTGTTGATTCACTCATTTGTTGCCTCTACTTCATTTAGGGCTTGTCGTCCAGGATTCTAGAGGTTATAATTATTTATGTAAGCATTGTGGATATCATTTTTATTTAGTGTAAATGTCATAATTTCACTGGAGAGTTATTCCAGTCACATTTATTCTTATTATAGTTAATTCAGTTGTGATGTGTTGTTGCATGTTTTTATCTCCATGTCGTGGAATGGTTTTAATTAAATTAAAAATGAAAAAAAAAATATTTCTGACACTTAGCTTAATTAATTATTAGGTGATTAATAAAGAAATTGTTTTCAACAGTGATGCTGTAACTAAACAACTGGATATTCTAATTTAATTAAATAAAAGACTGATCACCCGATATTTAATTAGGTGAGTTGTTACATGTGGTATCAGAGCATCAGGTTCTAGTGTCTTTAAGATCTGTGCAGCTTACTACATTTTAGCGTTGAGTTCTTTGATGTAGATCCCTATTATTAGGATGTTGAATTCTTCTACGTATTTCGACTTACGTTCTCCTGCCACGAAGTATGAGAGATGTAATGCTTATACGAGTTCGATCGGGTATCATGCACCAATCACATTGAGAGGACTAGGAAGAGACGTTAGAAGGACAGTAGGAGGATCAAACAATTAGATATTCTGATTTAATTAAATAAAGAAATTGTTTTCGATAGTGATTCTGAGAATCAAACATCTAGATATTCTAATTTAATTAAATAGAGGACTGATCACCCGATATTTAATTAGGCGGTTTGTTACACACGGAGCATGAAAATATCCAAAAGGTTTGTCACTATTTTCACTCTCAGTGCTTTCACTTTCAGAAGAGCTCGATTCCTAGGATTTGATGGCTAACGACTTCACTTTTTTCTTAGATACCTTAGTCCAAACGATCTTATCTTTGACGAATATCTCAAATCTTAGTTAATTTCTTTCAGCAACGTCATACTATAACTCCCTTATTATTTATGGTTGAGCTCCATTCTGAACAGTAGGTACCCTAGACCGTTCGGTGGGTAAGTAGTTTTTAAAATAATCAGCTAAACAATCCTTTATTATTCATGGTTGAGATCCATTTCGAGCATGAAGTTCATCTTAGTGAACTTATAAATCACATTAACATTTCTATATAGGGAATTCTCGTAGCTCACCCTTTCTTTGCAATCATCTCCTACCGGGAGAGAGAGAGCAGATAAACCTTAAAATCTAAGAGGAGCATATCATTGGTGTTGTGTTGGATCTCTAAGATATAATTGTAGGTGTCAATATCATCTGAGTTATTATCCTAGATAATTGTGATGATTTAGTTATTTGTAACTAACTTGAGATTTTGATGGAAAGAATAAGTAATCCCTCTGATACTGTGGATCCATGGATGACTAAGTAGTATATTGAATCATGTCAAGATGTTGATCACTTAAAAATCCACTTTAGGGAAAATTTGGCCTGTCTCAAGTGTGAGAAGAACGAATCTTATAACCTCTTAGCAAATGATGTTGTAGGCACTCACAACGGCTAATGTGGGAGTGAGATCGTTGGATTAAAATCCCAAGCGTCAGAGCATTTGGAGAGAGAACACATTCATGACTGAACCATTATCAACAAATACTAAGGGAACCATTTTTAATAGGATATCAACTGATATGTTAATCTAATAATTTTGATCAGCGACGAATTTAAGGATTTCTTGATTGACAAAGTAAATAAGCCTTGTAGAGGTTGGGGTGACAACTATGTGGATGGCCCTGTCTGGAGATGTAAAATGAATAATCATGGCTTATGTGAGAATCTTGATGAGGGGATTTTTCTCTAGGTGAGAGGACGTGAATGTAACAACCCTCGCTTTTGAGAACCTATTTTATATTTATTTACTATGTGAAGTAATTATATATAAAATTTTGAAATGTGGAGTAAGTATTAATTTAATGAGATAAGTTAATATTTACTAAAATGTTTCATGTTTACCTTATGTGTAGGTAAATGTCACCATGTGGTGTTTTATTGTGTCATGAGATTTAAAATGACATTATGGTTTAAAATGAAATCGGAACTTGAAATGAGTTATAAAATTTCCAAATGATAATTTGGAGGGTATAGTTAGTCTGGAAAGGTGCGAGATAGTCGAAATAAGTAACATATTGTATATTTAGGTTTTGGGCACTTTTAACTGATGTGAGTCATTTTAATATAGTATTTATCATTCAAGTTGGAGATTTTAGACTAATGTCATGATTTTTTCTTAATAAGCCTTTTTTATTTCTCTCAAGTGCAATTTTTAACCTAGAGAGAAAGAGAGAAGAAGAGAACGTGGGAGAAAAAGAGGAGAAAGGAAGAAATTGAAGATTTGAACTTTGATCTTGCATTAGTTTTGGACTTGAAAATATGTGATCTAAGATGAATAATTAGTATGATAGTTGTGTATTAGTTTTGGTTTGACCATTTTAGGGTTTTAAATGGATTTGTAGGTTTGAACCCTTGAAAGTTGATTTGGATATTTATTGGTGCTAATCATTGTTATTAGGTGCATTAATAACCAGTTGGTGGCAAGAAATGATCTTGGTTTGGGTAGATTGGAGTTGGGGAAATTTAGGAGTCCATAGACAAACTTGGCAAATTCGTAGGGGCGAATCGATTCGGCCCTAGGGCGAATCGATTCGCTTAGGGTCAGCTTACAGGTCTGTTAGGACCGAATTGATTCGATCAAGCCGAATCGATTCGGCAGTTTACAGAGTGCCAGGTTTCTTAGTCTGAACCGATTCGCTATGGCGAATTGATTCGGCCCTAGGGCGAATCGATTCATTTTCCTGCTTTTTTTGAGTTAGTTTTATAACTCAATCCCAATTCATTTTCTTTAGGTTTAGGACCTAGGAACCTTCTTGTATGAAGTAAACTTAGAGTTCTAGAGTTATAGTTGAGTTGAGTCACTACCCCACATTAGGATTGGGTTAAACGGGGATTATTTTCGAGGTGTACCAAGTGAGGTTAGGGCTTTTCTTTCCTTTAGTACATTCTTAGGAGGTTAGGAGTTCTAAGCCCATACTTGGAGACTTTAGGGGCTCATTGGAGGTATATAAGACCTTGGGACTTATAGCATTATTGTGATCACTTGGAGATTAATTCGGGACTTAAAATATGATGAATATTAATGAGAATATTCAATATTGTGGTTTCGGATAAAATGAAACGAATATGAATAATGGAAATGAAAATGAGATTTAAATGGTAAGTGATAATTTACTTAAACACGCCTCTCTAAATGCTATCATAAGGGAATCTCACGCATGAGGTGATGTCCCCTGACTAGTGAATGCAGGGAGACTATAGTCCTCGGCCATATGCGAGGTTGTTATATGTTTTATTCTGCGCTAGAGAGGTAATTTCGGGTGTGGTTATGACTCACTCGCAGGTTGTCTTGTTTGATGGGCCCTGGAAGATGATAGTCATTTAGGGGCGCGCCCAGTGGGGAAACTCGGAGGGGCGGTCTTAGAATTGTCATATGTATAAGAATATGACCATTCTAAATCAAGTTGGACATGAAATATGTGAAATGCCATAAGAACATATGATTGTATTATATTCCTGTTAAGGAACGGAAATTGGAATGAAATGTGGAATAATGATGGAGACTTTTAATTAATTAAGTTTAATTATATTTTCTCACTTAATTGAATGAAAGTTGTAATCATTGCAATTGTATTCTTATGCTTATATTATGTTGTTAGATTCTCATCTTCATCAATCGTGATTAACTGTTCATACCTATTATGCTTCTTATTCATCTCGGAATCATATAAAAATCGAGCCCTGACCCGTTCATTTTCCTTATTGTGCATGTAATTTGTATCCGCCCAGGTGCTCTGTCGCAAGGATGCCCGTTTTGATTATCCCTATTCCAATGCTTTTGAGGAGCTGTAAGATTTTGCGGATATTACAGGATGTGTTGTTAGACGCTTTCTTCTTTTGTATTCTAGATATGATCGGGTCTTTCACTCAGGCGTGTGGCCCAAACTTTTGTAACTGTTTAATGGATGTATTATGTAAACTATTAAATTATTGTAACCCATTGTATGTACCTGTTGACCGACAGCATATTCGGTCCTTTATTGTATATTTGTTGTTGATGTAATATAATTTCTTTTGGAATTCCACATTATCTTCAGATTGGGTCGTTTAAACTATTTTCGTAACTTGAAATAAAACTAAATTAAGTATTTGGCAACCCGTTTTCTGAATTATTGGGTGGTTTTCCCGTATACTTATTTTATTGTTGTGACACTGAGAATGATTTCCATCCATGATTCCGTTATGTTGGAGTATCGGGATGGCCACCCCTTATTTCGGATTGCGGGTTGTCACAGTGAATAGACCCATATGGTGATATTTTTTAGGTCTTTTTCATTTGCTCGAGGATTTTTCTCTTTTCCACCATCAGCTCAGGCATGGGTGGTTCCACAACAATTATCTTCCTTTTATTCACAGGAGTATCCAGATCCTTATGGTATTGGTTGGATTAGGTCATGTGATTCACTGATTATGAGTTAAAGAGATGTCGATTTCTTCATCCACTTTGGGGATACGAGAGATTTGTTGACTACAGACAAGAGTTCTTCAAAACATATTACCCTGCAAAAGGAGGTACGTGGATTGATAGCTTCATTTTTAGACTCATTTTTTAAATCATCTGAAATGGGACCAAGTTATACTTCAGTTTCATCGCAACTAAAAGATCGAGAGCTTAACATATTCTTCCTTTCTTGAGACTTTCCTTTATTAGGACTTACATTATGATATCTAAGTTTAAACCTTCAACACATACGAACTGGTCATGGGATTGATGGGACGACTTTTGCGTTTCCATATGGATATCACTTATCTTCGCACATTCCTCCTCTTTAGGAGTCAATCTTAGTAAGAATTACATTATAACTTCTTTATGTTTTTCAAGGACGGATGGTAAATGCATGTTATGCATTTTTTAGTTGGTTCGAACAGCTATACAAGATTTTATCATTAGGATGATGGCCTGATCATAAGCAAAACTCAAGATAAAGTAGATAGGATGAGCATATCTGGAGGGGAGTTAGATAATTGTCTGATTTTATGGATAGAGCAGTACTATTTATGGGTTTGATCTTAGTTGAGAGGTCAAAATTAAAGTCTTCATTAATAAGTATGATGTTCACACCAGCTCAGTGCAAAGGTAGAGGATTATGGGTAATGTTTGGCATTGGTCCCACATGATGGGACATGACGCCTTTATTTATGAGACCTTGCACAACATTCTTAAGATAATGGAAATAATTAATGGTATCCCCGTGGTCTGGTGAAAATCACAGTGGTCATCTTGCTTAAAGTATTTAGGAAGGTAATCAGGTAATGTACGTGGGTTCAATGGTTTAATAATATGGCAAGACAAAAGAGCTTGGTACATTTTGGAAAGGGATTATGGAGGTCGGCTTAATCTCTTCTGACAGCGGTGGGGAGGGATTTTAGTGCTCAGGAAGGGGTTGGATTTGAGGATATATTGTTTATGGAAGAAATTGGTTTCTCATACTTGCGGGGAGTGAATTGACTGATTGATTTCTTTTCTTTAGATTCTGTCTTCATATTTAACAAAATTAATTTTCTGAAATGTCTACCCTAGGTTCTCGGAGGGCTTGAAAATGAGGATAATACTGACTACCCATGGTATTTTTTATATGTGCCTGGAAATTCTTCTTCATAATACTGACTTGATCATTCTCTGACTAGAAATTAGTCATGGTTACAACTTTCTCTCTCCACCTGACTATAAAGTAATTGATAGATTTTCTCAAAACTTGTTTGAGTAGGTCAAGGTCATGATGGGTCACTTCTAACTCTTCATTGTACTTTAATTGAACCATGAATTCACGGGAGACACTTTAGTTTCTAGATTCTTCTAGAGATAGAAACCAATAGAGGGCGCTGTCTTTGAGGGTTTGTTGAAACATTTGGCCCCCGATTTCTTCTCTGATGCCCAACAGACTCATGGTTCGGTGATATCTGCGAAGATGCACAATGGGAGGCCCTCTTCTTTTGAACTTCTTAATATATCACATTTTGAATTTTTCAAGAAGGCGAGCTTTAGGGAAGGGAGATATATGGGTGCAATTTATGGTTCCTAAAGAGTTTCACTTAGTCAAACTTATGAGAGAGTATCTTGAGGTACTCTTTTACCATACTAAGTTCTTTTTCTTTAGGATTTGGTCGAACGGGAATAAGCAAGTTTTCAATCTATGTACTTTTAACATAGTTAGAGAAAATAACGAATCAATTGTAAACTTATAAATTAAATTATGAATCAATTAAAAATTTGGATAATAAACTTTGTCTAAACACTAGAGAGGCATTTTATTTAAAAAAATCATACAAAGACATAATTTCATAACATCAACCATTGTTTAAACTTTTATTCAAAATACACCAAAATCGGGGATGCCACCTATGTACACTAGATATATAGGAAACTCTATCTTTATCCTTGCCCATCTCATCCAAAAAACAAAATAAAAAGGCCCATATGGTCCGTACACAATTAAAACTGAGAGGTTTTATATCCACCCGATAATATTATCTAACAACCTCGAAAGAGTTAGGATGCTAAGGGATGAGATTGTATAATTAATCCACCCCACTTAAGTCATCCTAAATATTACATAGCTAGGTGGAAATTAAATTGTAACTATCCCGCACATAACTAGCTGCAAAAGAAAAACCGTGACTATCAGAGGCACAAGATATCACCGTTCTCAACAAAAAATGGTACTCGTATATATATATATATATATATATATATATATGTGTGTGTGTGTGTGTGTGTGTGTAAAGTTAATTCTATTATGGGATTACTAAGCCTTACATATATAACTAAGAAATGTAACCTTTTCTTTTCTTTCTTTTTTCTTTTTTTGTGTGTGTGTGTGTGTGGGGGGGGGGGGGGGGGGGGCACAACACAGCAGAAATAAAGATTACCTCAACAACGTATTTTGGAGGAATTTATTAGTAGACAATTATTTAGTTATTTCATATATTCTTTTAACTAGTGCGTAAACATTAATTTTTTGAATGCTATAACTTTCGTTTTAAGAATTTAATGGTTATATTTTTTATTATGTTATTATTATTTCATAAAATATTAATTAGAAGTATATTTATTATTATTATTTTATTTTTTTGCGTTCAAATTATTTTTCATATATCGTACGTGTGTTATGTGAGGGAAAAAAGAACCAAAAAAGGTAGAGAAAAAATAAATTTACTAAGAAATGCCAAAAATTAAAAGAAATAAGAAAGAAACAAGAGGAAGCAAAAAAAATATGAAATAAATAAAGAGAGCAAGTTTGTTGAAAAAGTGAAAAGTATCAAAGATTGATAAAACATATAAAAACAAAAGAGGAAAAAATCGTTTATAGTGTTTGTATGTGTGTTCAAACTATATTTTATTTTCATTAAAATCACCCCAGAAAATATGGTGAGTAGATAGAAAATCAGTCCAATAATAGGGGTATATTAAAATTGAAATGGTTAGATAAAATTAAAGAGTTGAAATAAAACCTCCCTTAAATTAAGTTATTAATTTTTTCTTCAAATAAAAATTTATGATCTTGAATCCATCTACAAATTTTATAAGTACATCACTTGAAAATATTATTAAATTAATCTACGAAAATTGAGCATTTATTTGGAGGAATTCACTTTATGGTGTCCCATTTTAATATGTTCAAGTCTTCCTTTTTAGTGTCTTTTTCAGAGCCATTAATTCTCTACATAACGAAATATGATTGGCTAATGCTGATGTAGAATTGGTTCGTCTCTTTCCCCTTGCACTAATTACCCTATAATGACTTTGAATTCTTTTAATTGTACCGTGATGGTGTTACTAGGATGCTGATTTGAAACCTAATATTGGGAAAGGCAAGAAAGTAAAAATGTAATACCAGAAAAATTAACAGCATTTTTTGTGAACTATGGTACTATACCTACTTGATCATTTCCTTGTTGTTAATTTTTAATCTCTCTCTTGAGCTATTGGATGAACATCAATTCTGTAAACATACGAGAATTGTTATTGATTTTTAGCCGGTCAAAAATTAATAATGATTTAATATAATCCTACAAGGAAGCAATAATGGAACAATATCGGTTTAGATCTCAAGGCACGTTTAAGCTACCCATGTAGATTGAGCCACTAGTAGTGGCCAGAATGTGGTCCAAATAATAAATCATCTTATATTAGTCTAGTGATCTAAATATGGGGTTCATATTTAAAAATTATGAGATAAATATGGCGTCCATATTTAAAAGTTATGAGTAAAATATGGGTCTTATATTTGAACGGTAGGAATCAAATATAGAGCCCAATTTTAAAATATACAAATCAAATACAATACTATTTTTAAAAGTTATGAGTAAAATATAAGTTTTTTTTACATATACCTCGAATTGTAATACTTACTGTTGATGTAAAAAACTAGATTGCTCTAATTATTCAATCAAAGATAAATAAATAAGACAAAGATTTTTAAAGTGGTTCGGCAAGGAATAAAGCCTACGTCCACTGTTATGTTATTGCTGAGTGTTTGCAGAATTCTTGATTACAAGTTCTCTCAAGAAATTCCGGTCCCCTTGTATGGGGTTGATACAAGGTATTTATAGCCTTGAGGCTGTACATAAAAGGTTCGATACATTAAATGATATACATGTGAAAGGGTAATACATTTAATGCAGCGTGCGCGTCAAGAATATAAGCATTCAATGAATATTTGAACTGTTGATTATCTGGCAATTAATGATACGACCGAGGTGCAGCTCGGACCGCCATAGTTGCTCGTTGCTCAGGAGTTCCTCGGAGAGCTAGAGTACCTCGGAGTGCTAGAGTACCTCGGAGTGCTAGAGTTCCTCGGTGTGCTAGAGTTCCTCGGTGTATCCTCGTTGATCGGAAAGAATCATGGTTGGTCGGGAAATGAACTTTCTCGTTGCTATTGTGCCACGTAGATTGACACGTGTCTTCGTATTATTCGTCCACATCAGCATATTAATTTTGGTATCAACAGAAGCCCCCAATGTTTCATATTTCGAACTTTGAGGAGTATGGGACATTCTTTCTCGGTATATGGCGATATTAAATGACTTTCCTGGGTTTCAGGAACATTGTATTCAAATTTCCTTCTTATTTCGCAGCTTCCGCCTTTATTTTGAATTTTTTATAAGCGCTTCGATCTCCGTGCAGTTTTTGTCCTTTTAGCCGCCGGAAGTTCAGTAGTTTCTTTTTGGTAATCATTTCTTTCGCCGCTTCCCAATGCAGAGTATTTAAACTTCTTAGGTAACCATACCGTCTTCTACGTTTTCCACTTTTCCGCATTCAAGCTTTCTATTTTCTCCTTCTCTCTTGTGCGTTCATCCTTGTTTTCGTTCGTTGTCAACATACGTCCTTTCTTCCTGTAAGATCTTCTTCCTTTCTTCTGTATCTCTTTTATTCAATATGGTTTATATTGTGGAGTCTATTGAAAAATTTCGTTCTGATTTTTCCATTCCTTCCTGGGTAACTCTAGAAGTTCTTTCTGAGCCTTTAGATTATTTTCGATTGGCTGAGGGACATTGGTTCCCCAGTCTTTTCATTGCTGAATGTGGTTTTTCCTTTCCACCGAACCCATTGTGTCTTGAGTTTTGTCAATATTTTGATCTTGTCCCTGCAAAAATAGCCCCCAATTCATGGAGAATAATTAATGGGGTGCACAAATTAAATCTAACTCATGGGACTCGTATTGGGATCCCCGAAATTATGTATTGCTATAAATGGGCTACTCTAGATAATATTTATTATTTAAAAACTAGGTTTCTGAATAGTGCTCTTGTAGTTAACCTCCCTGACTCAAATAGAGATTATTTTGAGCATGGGTTGATCATAAAAAATTGGCAATATGCCCCTTTAACTGGAGATGAAGTATACAACGGTCCCAGATGCCCCCCATATGGCAATGGGATAGGTTTATTTTTCATTTTATTTTACTTATGAAATTATGCTTTCATCATGTTTGACAAAATGTATGATTGATATCTCGTTATGTATTTATTTGCAGTTGATAGCAAAAGAAAAACTCCAAAGGAATCAGAAGTTAATATCAAGCATCTGAAACTTATCTGGGGTTTGCATAAGAACGTTGCAGACGAGCACATTAGGTCTGCATCATATTTTCTACAGTATAAGAGTTATACAACCTCTTATACTGCTCGCCCTGTTGAGCCAGCTTCCACTCCAGAGGACTCTTCTTCAGATTCTCATCTTCCTTTAAGTCAAAGGATGGGTAAGAAAAGAGCTCCTCCTGCTCTCTTTGATGATGTTACTTCTGTTGCTGGGGCCAAGAAAAGCAAAGGTGATGTCCTAGAGGGGACTAAAAAGGTGGATGCTGGGTCTTCTAAAGCTACCGAGAAGCCTCCAGTGGTTCCGAGCAAGAAAAGTGCTCCTGTAGATGTAATTACAATCTCTCTGACCAATACTTCTTCCTTGGTTGAGGTTGCTGATGTCCCATTGAGAAGATTGAGGAAATCATCTTCGGTTAATTTGGCTGAAACTGCCTCTTTCCCACCATCTGGTGTTGTTGGTGTTCCCACCATCATCCCTCCGAGCTCTGCAATGAGCTCGGTAAAAACTTGGATCATTCCCGAGGTCCAAGGAATTGATGAAAATATTTCCAGGGATATGCTGACATCCCTGGCTACTCGTCACCTTGATTCGGTAAATTTCTCATATTCTGGGTTTTCTTTCTTTCTCTGAATACTTGCATTTTGTATTGACTTTACTATTTCTCTCATCTTTCAGATGGTGAACTGTTTCAATAATATTGTGAAGAAGGATGAGGCTATTAAAGCTTCAAGCTCCTCGTCAGGTGTAGAGGATGCTCTGTTGGGTTTGACCCAATCTTTAAAGGAATCTCGTCAACAGTATGTTGAGGAAAAAGCTGTTTGGGAGAAAAAGTTGGCTGTGGCTGAAGCTGAGAAGGTGAAGATGGCTGAAACCTCCAAGAATTTGGAAGATAAAATGAAAGGCTTAGAAGTCGAACATCAAAAATGTGACGACAAGCTGAAAAAGGTAGAGGAAGAGTTATCTACCCTGCGAGATATCAAGGTCCAAAAAGAAAAATTGGATGTAAAACTCTCCTCGGAGAAATTGAAGAGAAAGGTTGCAGTCAAGAAATCTTTCAGTGCTGGTTGGGAGAAAGGATGGGATAAGGGGATTGCTGCTATGACATCCCAAGTCCAATATGGGAAGTTGAAATACTTCCACGATGGCTGGGTAGCTGCTCTGCAAGAGTTAAAAGTCAAAGACGATTCTGATCTATTCCAACGACACCTCCCTGGTCCTCTTCCAGTAATTGTGGAAGAAGAAGAAGATGAGCCTGTCTCAGATGAATCTTCTATGGCTATGGGTGACCCAGTCTCTGCTTCTCAACCCTCTGTCATCGAGGACATTTCTTCTATGCCTCCTCCTGCCGAAAAGATTCCTACTGATCAAACAGTTGTTACCACCGAGCAACCGAGCTCCTCGTCCCAGCCTCCCGAGAAAGTCTTGGGAGATAAGGAAAAGGTGTGAAGTTGTTCGGCATTATTTCTATATTTCATTACTTGTAATCGAACAATGTAACCATTTGATGATCTAATAAAATACATCTTCGTTCCTCTTCATTATTGATACTCTGTCTGCTTTTATTTATTAACTACTGCTTCCTCTTCTTTATTAGTTTTTGGCCAGAATGGAATTGATATCTGCTCCTGATACTGAGTTGATGCGACAATGCAATGGTTATTAAAAAGCTGGTCATACAGACCTAAGTGTATCAAAAATTGTCGACATCCTTGGTCACGATGCCTCAGAACAAGCAGTTGAGGCTTACCGGTACCTGAAGGATTTACTTGATAGATCTGTGGCCAATAATGTGGCATACTACGAATTGATCGAGGAACTTCATGGTTCCATAGAGGATCTTCAAAATCAACACAATGCATCAATGGCTTCGTTGCACAAGGATTATGAAAATAGATATCAGCAGCTCTCTTCTGAAACAGGCCATAAAAAGATCATTGCTGGATATGATATTAGGGAAAGGACCCTAAAAGGTGAAGTTGAAGCTTGCAGGCAGATTGCCGAGATCCTGGAACAAGAAAATAATAATTTACAGAAAAATTTGGCTCAATATGAATCTGCAGCGTCATTTTCCACTGCTCTAGTGCCCGTTACTGATGAAGGTTTCTCGTTCTTAGAGGTTGAAAATGCCAAACTAAGGCAAGAACTGGATAACTTGAGAAAGTCTGTTATTCCTGTGACTGCTCGGGGACGAGGAAGAGGTTCTCGGGGACGAGGAAGAATTGTCGAGGAGCAAAGTTCTCCAGTTGCTTCTCGGAGCCGATCAAGAGTTCTTAGTCGCAATGTTGAAGAGGCTCGCACTCAGTCTACTTTGGAAACTCAAGCGTTTCAATTGAATGCTAAGGATCGTGCTTTGTCAGAAATGTCCAAGAAAAATCTATCCTTGGAAGATCAACTTACTGCAACGAAGTCTGCTCTTCATACCAAGGATCTTTTTGCTAAAAATCTTCTCGAACAATTGGATAGATTAACTTTTCAATTTCATAAGCAGCCCAGGGAATTCTGGATGGCAGGATATAATGAAGATCTTGTTCATTTGGATGCTCGTATTGAACATGCCAACAATGAAGGTTATAAGCAGGGATGGTTGAACGCCCTGGGTGTATTAAAATTGGAGCGAGGGCATTTTTTATGGGATTATCATGCTCCAGGGTTACTAGACTTGCCTGTGCCACCTTTCAAATTGGATATGGCCTGGATCCCAGCTCGTTCCATTCCTCGTAGCCTAATTTCAAAATACCTCGGTGATTATAGCCTTCATTCCCAAATCGAAGTATCTCGTCCAGAGCATCTAATGGATACACCTTCAATAATGAACGTCAGAATGCTGAAGGACTTGAACTTTATTAATTCTCCCCTTTGCCTGGAAGATCCTCCTGCTGGCGAAGATCCTGTCTCAAAAGCAAAGGGCAAGAAACCAATAGAATAGGAATCTTAATGTAATAGTCAGTACATACATGTAATATGTAACTCATTTTGAATTTTGAATGAAAGACTTCATTTTTGTTTGTAAATCTTGCTATTGTTTTGTATTTATCAAACACCTTTATATGTATCTATGTATCTGTTAAAAAGATAACAATATTGTGCTGTCCATCAACCAACTTAGTAATAAAAAGTTACAAGTATCAAGGTTGTTCAATCACTTAATAATAAAGGTGGATAAATAATGTTTGTCGACCTACTACAGTTGATGGGTTTTTATCCCCGACCATCCATACTTGGTTCAATTTCAAATATTTTCATAAAATGTGTCCGACCAACTAAGGTCAATAATTTGTCCTCGTCGACCAACTATAGTTAGTGGGTTTTTATCCCCGACCAGCTATACTTGGTATATTTTGGAATATTTTGTTCATCAAAGAACTTTTTGTAATAATCTTACCTCCCGACCAACATAAATTGTAATTTGAGAGTATATTTGTATCTTACCAACACCGTAATTGATCATGCTGGTGTACACCTCCTAACCAAAGGAGTAGCAGTGGTAGTAGTAGTGGTTCTTTCGAACTTTTTGGCTCGTTGAGCTGTCCACTAGATATCTTACCAACCGTAGTTGGTCACACTAGTGTCGCCTCCTAACCAAAGGAGTAGTTTTTTGGCTCTTTCGAGCTGTCCACTAGATATCTTGCCAACCGTAGTTGGTCACACTAGTGTCGCCTCCTAACCAAAGGAGTAGTTTTTTGGCTCTTTCGAGCTGTCCACTAGATATCTTACCAACCGTAGTTGGTCACACTAGTGTCGCCTCCTAACCAAAGGAGTAGTTTTTTGGCTCTTTCGAGTTGTCCACTAGATATCTTACCAACCGTAGTTGATCACACTAGTGTCGCCTTTTGGCTCTTTCGAGCTGTCCACTAGATATCTTACCAACCGTAGTTGGTCACACTAGTGTCGCCTCCTAACCAAAGGAGTATTTAAGTTGTTCTCGCCCTTTTATCAATCGGAATTGATCGTGGGTCTGAACTATAGTCTTCTTCTTGTTATCAAGCAGCGTAGTGTACAACACTAGTATTCCCCGAAAAACTTTCAACAAAAAGAAAATGGTGAAACATCCTCGTTTTATTCATAATGAAGGAAATGCTTTACATTTTACATTACTGATAATACTTGCGCAGGTGTTCAGCATTCCATGCATTCTTAAATTCTTCTCCCTCTAGAGTTTCTATTCTGTAAGTTCCTGGACGAACAACCTCTGTAACTCGGTAAGGCCCATGCCAGTTTTCTTCGAGTTTATTGTGCTTCTGAATGACCCTCTTCAGCACATAATCTCCTTCCTTTAGATCGCATTTCTTCACCCTTTTGTTGTAGAACAGAGCTGTTCGTTGTTGATAAGCAGCATTTCTGATGGATGCCTCTTCTCTAACCTCCTCGAGCATATCCAAATCCAGTCTTCTCATCAAATCGCTGACTGGGGAATTGAAATTCAGCACTCTATGTGTTGGGAGACCCAACTCGACAGGTATTACAGCCTCACTTCCAAATGCTAACATATATGGTGATTCTCCAGTTACTGCTCGGGGAGTTGTTCGGTAAGCCCATAGTACTGATTGGAGCTCATTAATCCAATTTGCTTTAGCTTCACTTAACCTCTTCTTCAAACCGTTTAGTAATGTTCTGTTTGTCACCTCAGTCTGTCCATTGCTTTGGGGATGGCCTGGTGCTGAATGATACTTCAAAATGTTCGACTGATGACAATAGGCAGCAAATTCTTCATTATCGAATTGTGTTCCATGGTCTGTGATGAAAGCATGAGGGAGACCATATCGACAGATGATGTTCTTCCAAATGAATTGATAAACCTTCTCGTACGTCATATCAATCAGTGGTTCAGCTTCCACCCACTTAGTAAAATAATCCACTGCCACGACGAGGTACTTGAACCTTCCTCGGGTCGTCGGCAATGGTCCAACCAAATCAATCCCCCACATAGAAAATGGCCAAGGTGAACTTATGGGTGTCAACAATGCTTATGGAGTTCTTCGGATGGAGGAAAAGCGTTGGCACTTTTCACATTTCTTGGCATAGGCTATACAATCAGCCCTCATCGTCGGCCAGTAGTATCCCTGTGTCATCACCCTTTGCAAAAGTGTCCGACCTGCTACATGAGCTCCACAGGATCCTTCATGGATTTCCTCAACCAATTCCTTGACTTCTGATGGATGTACACATCTCTGCAAACTTGCCATAATTCCTCGTCTATACAAAACACCATTAGTTAACACATACTGAGCAACTTTATACTTCAATTTCTTGGCGGCTAATTTATCCTCTGATAATTCTCCTTCTTCAATGTATGCCCTGATAGGATCCATCCAAGATGGTCCTAAATCAAGGGTAATAATCTTCACCGTCAGATCTTCTTCTATGCTTCGACTTTCTAATACTTCAATTGGTATCGTTCTTCGCAGCTCGGTGCGCGTAGCTGACGCTAATCGGGCCAATGCGTCTGCTCTAGCATTCTCCATCCTCGGTATTCTCACCAATTGAATAGCATCAAATTCTGTCAATAACTCCATCACCTTTGCATGGTACTTCACCATTAATTCTCCCTTAACTGCATATATTCCCATCATTTGATTCACAATTAATTGAGAATCACCGAAAACAATTATTTGCCGTGCCTCCATAACTTTCGCCAAATGAAAACCTGCTATCATGGCCTCATACTCAGCTTCATTATTGGAAGCCTTGAATTGGAATCGCAAGGCATACTCCATGTCAATATCATCTGGGGTGTTTAAAACAATCCATGCTCCACAACCAGCTGTGCAAGATGATCCATCTACATATAATCTCCATGTAGGTAACTCGTCTTCAAATTTCTTATCTGTCAGAACCCCTCGGTAAAATATCTGCTGTTTTCTTTCATCATCCCCTGGTATCTTTCGTTCATCATTGGTCATCTGTTCGTGCCCTTTTACCAACCGGAGTTGGTCTGGGTTTGAATATGATGATTTTTCTACATCCACAAGTCCTCTTACCAACCTTAGTTGGTCTGGATCTGTGTCTGTTGATCCTGTATCGTCCACAGGTAGGTCAGCAAGTACCTTTTGTTCCTCGGGGGTATCAGGGTATGTGATCTCTGCTATAAAATCTGCTACAGCTTGCCCCTTTAATGATGATCTGGGTTCATACACAATATCATATTCACCGAGTTCTATTGCCCAATACATCAACCTTCCTGATTTTTCTGGCTTGTGAAGGGCTTGTCTTAACAGCATGTCGGTATACACGATGATGGTATGGGCCTGGAAGTATGGCCTCATTCTTCTACTTGCCTCAATTAACGCTAATGCTAATTTTTCTAGCTTTGGGTACCTGATTTCTGCACCTCGGAAAGCCTTACTTGTGTAATAAATTGGCTTCTGGACTCCATTCTCCAATCTGATCAACGCCGAGCTGACTGCATTCTCTGATACTGCCAGATAGAAGTACAACTTTTCTCCTGTTATTGGCCTAGACAACAATGGTGGGGCTCCCAAATACTACTTCAAATCTTGAAAGGCCTTCTCACATTCATCAGTCCACTCAAAACTTTTTCGCAGTGTTTTGAAGAATGGGAGGCATTTATCAGTTGCTCGGGATACAAATCTGTTGAGCGCTGCAACTCGTCCTGTAAGACTCTGTACTTCTTTCCTCGTCGTTGGAGATCGCAGCCCTAAAAGAGCTTTGATCTTTTATGGATTTGCCTCAATACCTCGTTGATTGACGATGTATCCGAGGAACATTCCTTCTCGTACTCCAAAGGTACACTTCGTCGGGTTGAGCTTCATTTGGTATTTGTCCAGTTGATCAAAGGTCTGGCCTAAGTCAACTAGATGATCAGTAGCTCTCTTGCTTTTGGTGAGCATGTCGTCGACATAGACTTCCATATTGCAACTGATTTGTTCGGCAAAAACCTTGTTCATCAGCCGCTGATATGTTGCACCTGTATTTTTTAAACCAAAAGGCATAACATTATAACAATAAGTTCCCCTTGGGGTAATAAAAGAAGTACTTTCCCTATCTTCAGGTTTCATTTTGATCTGATTGTAGCCAGAGTATGCATCCATGAAGCTGAGCAGCTCATGTCCCGAGGTAGCATCCACTAGTTGGTCGATTCTGGGCAATGGAAAATGATCTTTTGGGCATGCCTTGTTAAGATCAGTGAAATCAACACACATTCTCCATTTATTGTTCTTCTTCTTTACCATTACCACATTTGCCAACCAATCTGGATATTTTACATCTTCAATGAATTGGGCTTTCTGGAGCTTCTCAACCTCCTCTTGTATGGCTTGGTTCTTCTCGGGACTAAACACTTTTCTTCTCTGCATCACAGGCTTGTTCTCCTTATTCACATTGAGCTCATGACATAAGAAGTTTGGATCTATCCCTGGCATGTCTTCATGACTCCAAGCAAAAGTATTCTTCCTGTTTCTCAAGAAAACTATCAACTCCTGCTTTATTGAAAAATCCAACGACGATCCTATCTGGGTTACTCGTTCAGGATGCTCGTCGTCCAGAATAACATTTTCTGTAGATTCTACCACCTGTCCTTTTACAAGTTGAGATTCATCTCTAGGATCAAGAGTTTCAATTTCTGTACCTTCCTCCACTTGGTAAGTAGTAGTCTTTTTCCTTGATTCTTCAAGTTCCTCTTGCTCGGCAAACGAATAATAGCATTCCCGAGCTACTTTTTGATCACCTTTCATAATTCCGACTCCAAAATTCGTTGGGAATTTCAAACACTGATGTACTGTAGATGGAACTGCTTCGAACTTCTTCAATCCAAATCTTCCCATGATGATGTTGTAGGCTGACTGCACATTCTTATCCATCACAAAGAAGAGTATTCTTTCTGTTCGACAAGCAGGCCAAGTTCCAATGAGTATATCCAACTTGATCGTCCCAAGTGGAAAAACTTTCTCGCCAGCAAAACCCAGAAGGGGTCGGTGATAAGGTTCCAATTGAGATAATTTCAAATTCAAGCTATCAAAGCATGAATAATACATGATGTCTGCCGAACTACCGTTGTCTACTAACACCCTTGAAATGACCACGTCCTTCATCCTCATTTTGATCACCAAAGGATCATCATGAGGGTAAAGAACACCTGCCAGGTCGTTTTTTGAAAAACCAATCACTAGCTTCTCTTTGTTTACCTTCCTCGGACGATCATCCCCGGCCAGATTTATTCGCTGAATATATGAACAAGCTTGAGCCTCTCCGAGGTAAGCTTTTCTTTCAGCAGTAAGGTCTCCTCCTCCTGCATCTCCTCCTGTAATAACATTACAATCAAATGACCCAAAACGTATGGAAAATACCTCTCGTTCAGGCTGCCTTGGCTTCTTGGGAAGATCGGGGTCATCATCTAGATCATCTTCATGGTCCCTCTTCTTTTTCTCCTCGGCACGACGAGGAGATCTAGATCTTTCTCTAGTTCTATCATCATTCTTACTCTCACCCCTGTGATCTACATATTTTGACAATTTTCCTCTTCGGATGAGCGTTTCAATCTCGTTCTGAAGGGCTATGCAATTTTTGGTCATATGGCCATGATCTTTGTGAAACTCGCAGTATTTGGCCTTATTCCTCAGATCAGGATTTGTCCTCAGTTTTTCTGGCCACTTGATTTCCTCGCTGTTCTTGATTTCTTCTAAAACGTGATTAATACCCATTTTCAATGGAGTATAATTATCGTACTTCCCTAGGACTTCCCATGTCGTCCTATTATTCTTGGAGTGCTTGTCACCACCATTACCTTTCTGCTCTTTCTTCTTAGACTTGTCGACCTCCACCTTGGTTTCTTTATCCATATTCTTCTTTGCAGCCATAGCCTCCTCGGCATTCATGATTTTGGCCGCTTTTGCCATAAACTCCGACATAGTTTTAGGTGGATCTTTGGCCAAAGTGTAGTATAACTTATTAGTCAACAAACCACTCATCAAAGCAGTAATTGTTGTCTTTTCTTCGTAATCTATGACTTCCAACTTCTCGTTATTAAAAAGAGTTATGTAATCTCTAGTACTTTCACCTGATTTTTGCCTAACACTTAGCAAGTGTGCTACTCGCTTTACCGGCTTTGCTCCAAAACAAAAATTGCCAATGAACAGCTCGGCTAACTGAATAAAAGTTGAAATCTTACCCCGAGGAAGATTATTGTACCATATTTGTGCAGATCCGGTAAGAGTTCCTGAGAATGCTCTACACCTCATCTCGTCGGGGACGACATAGATGTCGGCAGCAGCTTGGTATTGTTCTATATGAAGTACAGGATCTGTCTTTCCATCGTACTTGGGGGTCACCACAGGTGCTTTGAATTTCGACGGTGTAGGAAAATCCACAATGGCTTGCACAAAAGGTGTCCCTTGAACAAACGTTCTCTGTAAGGGGTTTCTTGCCTTAGCCATTTCTCCCAGTCTATCTTCTAACCGCCGAATGGAAACTTTCCATGCTTCATTTCCTTCCTCAGGCCGCTTAGTCTGAGCAATTGATTTCTCTGACGTAGCTTCTTGAGATTTATCTCGACGAGTAGTTGGTCGTGATTGTGTTGATCCTTCTCTCAAACCTGATGGTGGCCGAAAACTTCTCGATGGAGCTCTAGGTGGACTCATATTCCTCCTTGGTCCTAATCGACTGAAAGGAGACACCCTGCTTAATCTTTCTAAAGCGCTAGTTCTCTCTGGAGAGAGAGTGATACGTTGATCTGTATCCGTAGCCTGTATTGATGAAGTTCGCCCAGGTTGATAAGAAGAATCATTAGACTCCCCATTGCGAAATGACCCAGTACGTCTGGATCGTGATTGCCCACGATCACTCTGTTGTCCTGAATAGGTAGGTGCACCGCCTTGAAGAGTTTGAATGAGTTGCCTCATAGATTCTTGCATGACAGTTTGTCCTTGAGCCAGATTTGTCATAATTCCAGCCAGATCTGGAGTTGCAGATGGATTTGGAAGATTTCCAGCATTTCCAGCATTTCGATTACTGGATTTTGGATTATCTGCCATTGATAACAAATGATTTTTGCGAAAAATGATAGTAACAGTCGTTTCCCACAGACGGCGCCAATCTGTTGATGTAAAAAACTAGATTGCTCTAATTATTCAATCACAGATAAATAAATAAGACAAAGATTTTTAAAGTGGTTCGGCAAGGAATAAAGCCTACGTCCACTGTTATGTTATTGCTGAGTGTTTGCAGAATTCTTGATTACAAGTTCTCTCAAGAAATTCCGGTCCCCTTGTATGGGGTTGATACAAGGTATTTATAGCCTTGAGGCTGTACATGAAAGGTTCGATACATTAAATGATATACATGTGAAAGGGTAATACATTTAATGCAGCGTGCACGTCAAGAATATAAGCATTCAATGAATATTTGAATTGTTGATTATCTGGCAATTAATGATACGACCGAGGTGCAGCTCGGACCGCCATAGTTGCTCGTTTCTCAGGAGTTCCTCGGAGCGCTAGAGTACCTCAGAGTGCTAGAGTACCTCGGAGTGCTAGAGTTCCTCGGTGTGCTAGAGTTCCTCGGTGTATCCTCGTTGATCGGAAAGAATCATGGTTGGTCGGGAAAATGAACTTTCTCGCTGCTATTGTGCCACGTAGATTGACACGTGTCTTCGTATTATTCGTCCACATCAGCATATTAATTTTGGTATCAACACTTACCTTAGTAGAAAAATAATGGATTGACCCAACCCATATTTGGTCCGCTCATACTTGGCCCAGTCCACATTTAACCCAACCTATATTTGACCCAACCCACATTTAGCTCAACCCATTTTTGATCCGCCCAAATTAGCCCAAAGCATAATTTTGCTAGTGCTACAATATTCATTATAGAGTGCATGGGGGAAAGACCAACGTTGGAGCTCTGCTTTCCTTCAATATTGTGCGAAATGATTAGCTAGTAAATTGCATTATTTATAGCTACATATAAATGACAAGTAGTTGGGATATTAAATAAATTTTAATTGTCATGTTTAATGCCAATTGCCAAATGCTTAGGCCTCCTCTGCCTGTTTGGATCGTCATTTAATACCAATGATACGAGATAGTCTCTCCCCCCTGAGTAGTGTACCACATTTCAAATTATGTATAGCGCATTCCTTTTAGGATACTTTAGGATCCCTTCTTTTGTTTGGAAAAGAGAACTCGATAATAAAGAATAATGAGAAAGTAAACCCATGGGCAAAAAACTTCCCTTGATTTTCTCTAGGTCGAGCACATTTGCAAAAAACCTAGGTACTCCAATACCAAACACCTTATACTAAAAACTATATAAAATATATAATTAAAATTTTGAGTATATTTGTATCTGAGTAAATTATGCACACACATATATTTGGTATAAAAAATGTTCTAAACAATATTTTTTAAGCAAACCGTGAACCAAAACAATATCCTAACTAAACCTACGAGAAGACTTGTCCCTCGGGTTAAGATTACCTAATACTTCTTAACATCCCTTTTGGAATGTGTCTAGTACATTGTGATGTAAATAAGGTGGCATATCAGCGCCGATTTTGAGGGGAAGCGAGGGAGATGGCTGCCTCGGGCCCCCAATTTTTGACGCGTGTCAAAGGTCCAAAAATATTATGTGTATATATACTAATAGCGTCAGTTTTTAATTGTCCCAAAAATAATTGTTTGAAAACTGAACGGACAAACATTTAAACTTGCCGTAGCTCTCTAAAAATAAGTCAACATCTAAAAATAACTATAATTTATAAACTAATAAAAAAATATCTTATTAAATATTAAGCCCTCAATTCACGAATTCACCTCGGGCCCTAATATCTCGAGACCGGTCCTGGGGCATATTTGTAATTTTCATTTTCTTTTATCATATGTTCCATATCCCCTTTTTATTTTTATTATGTTATCATTAGAAGTGGTAATTTGTGGCTTTTATCAAAGGGAATACATTTTTCCATTTAGTGATATCCCTTAGGACCTTTTGTATTCTTCCATTTCAGTTATCTTGGAGGCTAAGTTTTTCTAGCCTATATATAGCTATGATGTAAGACACTAACAAAGAGATTTGGGTTAATAATTATACTTCTTTGGATGACATTGAGAGTGCTTACATCAGTCCATACCACATAGTGTTTCACTCAACGGTTATTGTGTAAACATTAAATCGTACACACATATATGACACCAAAAAATAATCAATCATCCAGTGATATGGAGAAGCATATGTCAAAGTTGAAGGAGGCCATGAGCCTCCTAATATCTGAGATTTGCAACATCTTTATTGTGGTACACCTACCAGCGGTGGCACCACCATATATTTCTCCCAATGCTTCACTATTTGTCGCTAGAGTCCCCTCATCCACACTTGCAATTGCCTTTTCTAAATCAAACCAACAACCTTCTCATGACACCACATGGTAGCATACGCCACAGGCATATAGCCTCCAGGCCAAGCGTCCATTCCTAAAACACAATTAATGAAACTAGACGACTCCCAGCCCGGGGTTGCTTTGACGTGAAGCCCTAACATATCCCTACATTTTCCATTAACCCTTTTGTGAATCTTGACCCCACAGCAGGGGTCAAAATTTCCTTGGAACTACCTTTGATTCATGAATCTTGACCTCAGTCCCGGGGTGGCCTTCGATATTTGCTTATGCTCCTAACCGTGAGCATCACAAGACAACCCCTAATACCTCCTATACCATTTTTATACTTGTAGATGACCGCTGGCATTTCGCAAGATCATTCTGAGAGTATTTTTTTTTGTTTTGGCCACTTTTCTAAAAAAATTCGCCTAGACACGTCTAGGCTTAAGACTTGGAAGAAACGCCCCGTCTAAAATTTTTTATGCCTTATTCTTGGTAAAATACTTAAGTCACACTTTTTTCTAAAAACAACAATGTTTTAATGAAACGATACCTCCTTTTAAAGATTTTTTTTACATATCGAACCCTTATCTCATTCAAAATAATCAAATAGTATTTCAATTTGCCAATATTCAAACATATTTGTATGATATGTAAACTTTTAGTATTTTAAAAGCTTTGTTATGGTTAAAAAATATTAAAATATATTAAGAAGGCCTAAACGTCTTTTCACGCCTAAGGCCCGTCTAGGATTCTAAGGCTTAAGGCTTGTCATCCACGCTTCGATCACGCCTCGTGTTTTTTAGAACCTTGATTTTGGCATAACTTTAAACTCAAATGGCAAAGGACACTACATCAAAACTTACATTTAGCTACGATTTTCTTACCTGCAAAAAAAAAATTGTGGCTAAATATAAACATCTGCTACAAAATTAATTTCACGGCTAAAAACATTATAATTAGCAATGAAAATTCAAATTTCGTTGACAATAGTTCCCAAAAGGACTAGCGCGCAAGGTTTCCCGCGCCATAGTGTAATTGCAAATTATTTAGCAACGAAATTGGAGTTATTTGCAACGAAACAATTCGTACTAGTTAATATATTATTTTTGCAACAAAATATATTTTGTGGCTTAATATATAAGTTATTGGGCAATGACTTTTTTTGTAGTTAAAGCTAAGTTTTTTAATAACCCTCAACACTCCCACACGATCTCTGTCAGCGATCATAAATCCCTCCAAAACGTTTGAGAGGACACAAACCCGCAAAAATGTTGCCGCCAGACTCTTCATTAGAAATTCATTGTCGCCAGACTCTCTCTGCCTCTCAATCCGGTACATCCTCTCTCTCGCTCTATATTCATCAGAGGACACAAACCTGGAAACGTATTTTCTTTTGTAACACACGCCGTTACAAACCCAAAAATTCATTATATCTCATATTTCTTTTGTAACGCACTCTCTCTGTAAAGCATTCATCAAAACCCGAAAAATTTCTACAATCTCTAAGCGTTAGAAAGATAGAATCATTTTTTGTGAAGTGAGTTTTGGGTTAACACATTTAATCTTGAAACAAATTTTGTTTGACATACTTCTATGGATTTAATCTTGAAATATTTTTTTGTGGATTTAATCTCAAAATAAATCTTGAAATAATTTTGTATGGATTTGATCTTATTTGTGAGTGCTGATTTTTTCTTGCTCGCGTGTATAAATTTATTCTTGTTGTGTGTGCTGATTTTTTGTGATTACCCCCACCCCATTCATATTTCTATCCTGTTTTGAATCTTGATAATGTATTGTTTAGAGTCAAAATGATTTTGATTACTTACATTTGTAGTTATATGCCTTTATAATACATGTTATTATTTTTACGAAACATTTGTAGTACATTTAATATTTTTTGCAAAATAATAATTTTCCTCAATTCCATGCCTATTGTCTAAATTCTATTTTATAAACATTCTTAGTTTACTTAATTATATAAATTAATGTTCTAAACCATTTTTAGGACCTATTATGTAACAATAACATGTAATTTATTTGTTCCAAGGACTTGTACCCTTCGAATTGTGGATTATAATTGCAAGGTATTTACTACGACTTTGTTTACTATATTACTTGATTACAACTTGTTTTAACCAATTTTTTTCTACTTCTTAACTTGATATGCACCGCATATGTAGCACGCCTGCCAACATGTTGTATATATATACATATATATATAGGAAAAATTTAGTAAGATTGATGAAAACCCTATTTAATTGTTAACGTTGTGTGTTGCTTTTAATTGATTAGAGGACTTAGGTCAACGTAGTGGGAACTTAATTAGAAATGTTGTGTTTTGACTTGGGGGCTTCCATATATCCTCTAGTTTTATAGATATTGATTAGTGGTCATGAAGAAATATATTATGTCTTATGATCTAGAATCTTATACAACAAAAATATGACATGAAATAATAAACTAAGATTTTATTGTGTTTGATTTTTCATGTGAACTAGATGGATAAGAGTTGGATGCAAGAAACAAATAGATTTTGTGAAAATTATTTCTAGGGTGTTAGATCATTGATTCGATTTGCGAAAGATCATATGGGACCCGACAGTCACATTAGGTGCCCATGTTGCAACTATCTTAACATCGATCTCAGAAATATTGATGAAGTAGAAGATTATCTTTTCTTAAAAGGTATTTGTACCACCTACACACAATGGACATATCATGAGTAATGTTCTAATGATATAGTTCATGATGATGTCAATGACGATAATGTTGATGTTGATGGTTGGACTGATAATGAAAATGAAGAAGGGGGCGAGATGCAAGAAATATTGGAAGACATGCAGAAAGGGTTTTTCTTTTATGTTGGTCCAGCTGAAACGTTTGAAACTGGTAATACTCCTAAGAAAGTTGGTGTCGGGAATGAAACAAATTTTAACAAATTATTGAAAGATGCAAAACATGAATTATATCCTGGTGCACAAAATTCTCTACTCTGTCTTTTCTCGTGAAGTTGCTCCGCTTGAAAGTACTCAATCACTGGAGTAATAAATTACTCAAGATGTTTCTCTAACTATTGAAGCAAGATGTGACACCCCTCCTAATTAAATACTGGGTCATCGGTCCTTTATTAAATTAAAATCAAAGTGTCCGGTTGGTTCATTCTTAGCATCATTGTCAAAAACAATTTCCATTATTAATCACCCAATAATTAATTAAGCTAAGTGTCAAAACATTTTCCCAGATTAATTATACTCAATTAGTCCATTAATAAATTCCCTGCTTTAATATATAATCTAAATCCATTCCACAAGAATAAATCCTGAATATGAATCAAATACTGAAATAAATGAGATTAGATAAAACATTCGAGTTCAAAGTCTAAAACCAAAATATCATAATAGTCAAATACAACAATAAGGAAATGCTTTTAAAAATTAACTCCCTGAAATAGTTAATCTGGAAGTGGGCGACACATGCCCTAAATGAAATATCTGAATTAGGAATAGAACGAAGAGATAACATCATCTAATATCAATAACCTACAAATTCCACAATAGCTGCAGTTCCTCGAATCCACGTCTAAGTTTGGTGGTGACCCTATGGCTGGACACCTAGTATATATATATATATATATATATAGAGAGAGAGAGAGAGAAAGAGAGAAAAAGAGAAGAGAAATACAGGAAACAGGTTAGAGCCCAATTTGTAAAACTGCAAAGATGAAATTATTATGTACATGTTAGTTCTAAACTCTCACTTGAGATTCTCACCACTTCACTAATGTGCACACCTAGTGTACGCCTACCCCGACCTAGTCATCTATAATATTCCTAACTAGGTTACAAATACGAACTCCTAAATATATCCCAAGGGAGTAACCCGTATCGCCCGTACAATAAGACAATAATATTCTTTTATGCATGTTACCCATTTTATATTCACTATTTTAATAGGAAATCTTTTATCCTCTCGAGTTACTTTACTTATACGTATTTATACATTTTCTAATTTCACACTTTAGAATCATTTATTCTCAAGTATATTGCTATATATATACGTACATATAGTCACATCATCCCTATATATATATATATATATATATATATATATATATATATATATATATATATATATATATATATATATATATATATATATATATAAAACATGCGCCCCTTGGTTAGGACCACTTGGCGCAATGCATACTCTGCTATCGTGTCCCGGTGCATCGCTCGCTACATAAAGGACAATTGGTTTGGCATCTCTCACGAACCGTAAATCTCAAAACACAAATATTGGAGGCGAGCATACTCACCAGCTAAATGGGTTACACACATACCTACGCTCTCATTCAACCATCGAAACTATCCTACGTAACAGATAGCACGTATCCAAGTTCATATGCTCTGGGTACAAGTCAATATCCCCCCATCGGGTCACCCAGGATAAGACTTTCCACTGCGTGAAACCTACGTCTGATAGCAAGAAGCATAGGTATGTTATACACATAATAAATCAACACATAGGTATACACACAACCTACTAAAATCTCAAGGTATTCCCACATCTAAGTATCATGATGTCATATTTTCCATATTACTTTCACTTAATACTCTCGACATATTATTAATTTGATTATGATTCCCCCTGCTGATTTTCTAAGGGTCATTCATCCCCCTTATGCCCAAGTTTTAAATCGCACTTTTTATAATATATCATCACTTCAAATCTCAGTGTACTACATTACAATTCCCACATTACAAGTACCGAAAGGCATCAAGGTCCACAAATAAATTTTGGAAAATTTTACAGGGCGGTCCGGACCCGCTAGGAAAGCGATCCAGGCCCTTTTTAAAACAAACAATCCAGACCTTTTCCTGAATAATGGTCCAGACCTTTTATGAAAGGTGGTCCGGACCGCTACCCTTTTCGATGCAGATTAGCCCAAAAATGTTCTCTTCACCAAGTTAACAACGATAACCTCTATGAATCCTTCCCCAAATACCGATCAATCATACTAAATCAACTTCCTAACATGTATGCATGATTTCCACTAATATAACATCATAAATTCATTTCTAATCATCAATGAAATCTGGAATCCCTGATTAATTTAATAAAACCTTAGTTCTTCCATTATCATCCAAGAAAATAAATTTCTAGATTTATTTATCACAGAAAATCATCTAAACGTGATTTCTAATCTACATACATCAGTGTTCCAACCAAAATTAATCTCATATTCAATTCATGTATATCAAATCACCAATTTTCATCACTTTTATTACTAATACATAGGTATTTCAATGATATACTAACATGAACATGAGTATTGCTAAAGGAAAGCAAGTAATAAACACTTGCCTGATTATGTAGGTTTGATTCGTTGCCTGATATTGATATAGATGTGTTCTACTCTTTTCGATCTACGCGTTGATGATGTTTTCGGTGAAGGATACCTGGGTTTGGCCTTGCAACTACTAGGAATCTTTTCTTCTCCTTTCTCTGGGATTCTATATTTTCTTTTACAGATAAAACCGTCACTGTAAATACGCAAGGAATATTAAAGAACTCTAATTTTCGTCAATTAATTAGCCCCAAAAATGCAATTTACCAAAACGCCCTCCCGGGATGCTTGTTAGGCCTAAGATTACCCCGAGACCCAAACTAATCTTTTGGGTACACTATTTTGACTATCTCGACCCTTTCAGACTCAACGGTGCACTCGAAATAGACATACGAGTTAATAAAAATAAATTCTCTTTTTATTCCCATTAATTAGTCCCGACATGACTCACATGTGCGTCTGACTTAAATTACCAATTGTCGTATTTCTCACTCTCGACAATTTATCAAATTATATAATTCCATTTCACATATAGCCTCAGTAATAATCAATGACTTCTATCAATAAGTATTAACCCTTAGCATGCTAGTTAATAATTATTTTAAATTCGGATTAATCAATAATTAAATTTCTCGACCTTTTTAATTTAATTAATCCAAAAATAATAATTAATCTCCTAATTATTTAGTATCATAAAAATGCGGGGTTAATACAAGAAATAATCATGGCCCGTAGCCGTGACCCTAGATCAGTGATGCGCGACCCTTTTCATCACCCCTAGTGCTTGAATGAGGTATGGTCACGGCCCTTAGCCGAGTCCCACACCAAGAAATGGTCACGGCCCTAAGCCGTGACCCCCAATGTGTGTAATCTCTTCTTCGTCATGCCATGGGTCACGGACTTTGGCCGTGACCCACCCGCGACCAAGCTTGGAGGGAATTTTGGCACATGTTTGGCGCCAAGATGGTCGCGACCTGGTCAGGGCCCAAGTCTGCGACCACTGTGGTCACGGACTTCGTCTGTGACCACTTCCCAAGCATCAATAATTTAGTGTGATAATAAATATGGTCACGCCAAATATTGAGTGGGTCACGGCCCAAGTCCGCGACCATATGGTCGCGGACTTGGGACGTAACTCACTGGGCTCCACCATTCGCAGGATTTGGTGTAGTGGTAATTGCAAAAAAAAATCGTTACCCAACAACAAAGGGAAATAAAAAAAATTGTCATTCAAAATTTTCTAAAACATATAATATAACTTTGCTCAAGTGACTCACAGTACATATTACTATATTCATACTCGGTTGGAACTATAATAAATAAACAACCCAAATCCATGATAACAATATTCGTTTATGTTAAAATTACAAAAAAAGGTAGTCAAAATAAATGTACAATATTTTTGTTCTAATTTTAAAAAATTTGGGCAGAGTTTCCTTTATTTATAGGACTATCCACCCTGTTTAAAAAAATAAAAATACTCAACAACAGCAATACTACAATACTCGAGGTCCATATTGGACCTCATTTCAAATATATGTACATAATAAACCACTATTTGCAAGTTCCTCCGAATCGAATCGACCAGGTAACTTGTTGAGTAAAGAACCGCACGCATCACCGTCAAGTGCACACAGCTTTGCACGCATCCACACCCTAAAACATGCAACATCAACATAAGATGTATGCAACACTATCGGTACGCATCATATAAAAAAACATATGTGTTGATGTAAAAAATTAGATTATCTCTAATTAATCAATCACCGATAAAATAAATGAGACAAAAGATTTTTTAAGTGGTTCAGCCTTGAAAGAATGGCCTAGGTCCACTGTTTTTGTTATTGCTGACTATTAGCTTGGAATTCTCGATAATGGGTTTACCAAGAAATTTCGAGTCCCCTTCTAATGAGGAGGTTACAATGTATTTACAGCCTTGAGGCTGTACAAATGAAAGGACAATGCGTTGTTATCTAGTAGACATGTACATCTGTATGATAATAATGAGCATTTAATGCGCGGTCGTCTCCTTGATTATCCTGATTTGAGTGCTCTGTACGCTATGTAGCTCGAACCGCCTAAGTAGCTCGGCATGCATGAGTTGCTCGAGGAACTTTAGCTGGTTGATACGATTGAGTTATTTGAAATGTATGAGTTTCTCGTGGCGCTTGAGTAGCTCGGTGGAAATAAGTTGATCAATAGAAGTATTTGTAATTACCACGTTAGAAGACATGTGTCTTCAAGTGATGGGTCCACGTCAGCAGATTAAATTTGGTATCAACAGAAGCCCCCAATGTTTCGTATTTTGATGTTGAAGAAAAGTATGGAACATTCTGTTGCTTAGATTTTCGGTTTTTATGGATTTTAAGCAAACTTTCATTGTATATAACTCATTTTTTTAAGTTCATAGTATCAGGCTTTTAAAGTATTTTGAATTTCCATAACCGCTTCGTTTTTTGTGCCCCTTTTCTTCTTTTTAGCCGCCGGATACGCAAATGTCCTTCCTTGTAATTATTGCTTTCTCTATTCCTGAGGTAAAGTATTTAAGCGCGGCAGAAATCCTATCATATTTCACTTTTCAAATCTGTATCTTTGAACTCTTCATTTCTTCTCTATCTTGTGCGTTAGTTTCTTCCATTGTTCATTGTCAACTGATTCACTTTTTTCCTGTAAGATTTTCTTCCTTCTCTTTTATTTACTTTGTTCATCATGGTTTACCTTGTTGAATCGCTTGACAAATTTCGTTCTGAATTTTCAATTCCTTCATGGGTCATATTGGAAGAAATTTCTGAACCTCTGACTATTTTTCTTTGGCTGAGGGACATTGGTTCCCAAGTCTCTTTGTGGCCGAATGTGGCTTCTCTTTTCCTCCATCCTTTATGTTTGGAGTTCTGTCAATATTTTGACGTTGTTCCTGCAAAAATAGCGCCAAATGCTTGGAGGATATTTAATGAAATTCATAGGTTGAACCAACTTCATGGAACCCGTTTAGGGATTCCAGAGATTATGTATTGCTAGAGATGGGTTGTCAGCGATATTAATTTTTATTTAAAAAGGTTTTTGAATAGGGCGTTAGTTTTCAATCTTCCTGACGCCAACAGGGATTATTTTGAACATGGAGTGGTAATGAAAAATTGGCAACACCCTCCATTAAATGGAGATGATGTATACCAAGGTCCTAGATGTCCGCCTTATAGCAATAGGATAGGTGTTTTTTTTTTTGAAATCTTGTTTTCTTTGTGTTTGATAAAATGTATCACTGACATTTAATTTTTGATTATTTGCAGTTGATAGTAAAAGAAAATCTCCCAAAGAAGCTGACGTTAACTTAAAGAATTTGAAACTTATCTCTAGTTTGCACCAATCCGTTATCGAAGAACATATTAGATCAACCTCTTATTTGTTGCAGTACAAGAGCTATACTTCATCTTTTACTGCTCGTCCAGTGGTGGTTGACATTAACCAAGTACCAGCTTCTGAAATTGGTGTGGAAGGTTCCTCCTCTGAATCGAATATTTCCATCAGTAACCTAATGAAGAGAAGAAAAGCTCCTGCCTTCTTTGACAAATCAGACTCTGCCAATGTGGAGGCAAAGAAAAATAAATAGGATGTTCCAGAGGAAGGGACAGGAAACATTGATGCACCCCCTCTATTGCTGCCAAGAAAGTTATTGAGTAGCCCCCTGTGGCTCCGTGCAAGGCTGTTGTTATTTCTCCTCCTAGTGAGGTTATTGTCATATCACCAACCAAGACACCTTCTTTGGTTGAAAATATTCCTGCTCCTCTGAGGAGGTTAAAGAAAAGTTCCTCTGAGATACTCGTTGAACCTATCTCTCAACCTTTAAATGCTGAAAGTGGCGTTCCCACTTTTGTTCCTCCGAGCTCTGCCATGGGCTCGGTGAAGTCTTGGATTATCCCAGAAATCCAAGGTATTGAAGACACTCTTTCTCGTGACAGGGTCACTACCTTGGTTGCTCAACATATTGCCTCAGTAAGTATTACTAGTCTAAGTTTTCACTTTTCAATGCTATGTCCCTGTACTGACTCAAAGTTATTTCTTTTTTCAGCTGGTAACGTGTTTCAACAGTATTCTGAAGAAGGATGAAGCTATTAAAGCTTCAAGCTCCTCGGGAGGTATAGAGGAAGCTTTTATTGGTCTGACACAGTCTTTAAAAGAATCTCGTCAGAAGTATGAAGAAGATAAGGTTGCTTGGGAGAAGCAACTCAAGTCCATTGAGCTGGACAAGAATCAAGCTGAGAACGCCTCCCGGGAGTTGGAGAAGAAATTGAAAGAATCTGAGCAGATTAATAAAGTTTTTGAACAAAACAACAAGGAGCTGAAAGTTAAGCTCAAGTCTGCTGAAGATGAAGTTGTTAGGCTTCAAGATGTTGGACACCAAAAAATGAAAGTGGAGGAGAAGTTGAAGGCTGTCGAGGAGCTCCTTAGGGAAAGGACCTCCTAGGAGAAAGAAAAGAGGGAAAAGGTTGTTAAAAAATCATTTAGTGCTGGTTGGGATAAAGGCCGGAACAAGGGCCTGGCTGCCATGACTTCGTAAATGGAGTATGCTACCCTCAAGTACCTTAGGGATGGTTGGGTTGCTGCTTTGAAAGAGATGAAAGTTGCTAAGAATTCAGAATTGTTCCAGCAACACATTCATGGCCCTCCTCCCTCTCCTGGAGAAGAAGAGGACGAATATGCCTCAGATGAGTCTTCCATGATGATTGGAGATCAGGTTCCTTCTTCTCTATTTGTTCAAACTTTCTCCGAGCAACTCCAACCCACCAGCACTTCTGTCGAGCAGCTACCTTCATCTTTCGAGCAACCAGTCATTTCCTCCAAACTTTTTGAGGAGGTCGTAGGGAACAAGGAGAAGGTGTAGAGTTGTTCGGGTGTTTATTTTGTTATTTTTAAATGTAACCTTGGACTTTGTATTTTCTTCTTTGATGAAATAAAATTCAAACTTTGGTTGCTCACCTTGAATTTCTCTTTTACTTGCTCTGTATGCATCCTTATTGATTCTCTTTATTTATCTTTGCTAGTTTATGGCTATGATGGAGCTCTTATCAGCTCATAACACACAATTGATGAAGAAATGCAATGACTACTTCAAAGCTGGTCATGCAGATCTAAATGAAGCTCAAATCATTGATATCCTCGGTTCATATACTTCTGAACGAGCAGTTGAAGCTTACCAGTATCTCAAGTGTTTGCTCGATCGTGCAGTTGCCAATAATGTGGCCTACTATGAAATGATCGAGGATCTCCAAGGAACTATAGAGGAACTTCAGCAGCAGTGAAAATCGTCCTCCACACTTTTGCACCAAGGGTATGAGAAGATATATCAGCAGTTAAGTGCTGAAAAAGGATATGATAAATTCATTTCTACTGACGAGAAGAAAGAGAGCGTTCTAAATCTTGAAATTGAAGAGCATAGGCATATCGCCAAGTTGCTGGAGCAAGAGAACATTGCCTTACAAGAGGAAGTAAAAAAACTCAAGTCTGCTGCGTCTTCCTCGAGAGCATTAGTCCCTGTCAATGATGAAGGTTTTTCTTTTTTGGAGGTAAAAAATGCCAACTTGTGAGATGAGTTGGAAACTTTGAAAAGAGCTGGTCCCTCCACTTCTACTCGTGGTCGAGCAAGATCTTCTTCTCGGGGACGAGCAAGGGCTGGTCAGATTTCTATTGAAGAAGCAAGAACTCAAGAAGCCTTGAAGAATCAGGCCTTTCAGTTGGTAGCGAAGAACCAAGCCTTAGAAAAGATGTCCAAGAAGATTCTGAACCTCAGCGAGCAACTTTCTACACAAAGCTCTGCCTTGGAAAATAAAGAACTTCTGGTGAAGAATCTTCACGAGCAAATGGAGAGGTTAACTAACCAATTCCATAAATAGCCCAGAGAGTTTTGGATGGCTAGTTACAATGAAGCCCTCTACCATCATGATGATCGAATCCAGTAATAAAATAATGAGCGTTACAAGCAAGGATGGCTGAATGCACTGGGTGTGCTAAAATTGGAGCAGGGCCGTTATCTATGGGATTATTATGACCCTGGATTGCTCGAGTTGCCTGTGCCTCCTTTTAAGCTTGACATCAGTTGGATTCCTGCTCGGGCAATTCCTCAGTTCTTAATCTCCAAGTATCTCGACGACTACAGTCTTCATTCAAACTTCGAGATATCTCACCCAGAACATTTACTTGATCGGCCATCTGTAATGAATATTAGAATGCTGAGAGATGTAAATTTTATAAATTCTCCTTATGCCTTAGATGATCCTCATACTGGAGTAGAACCTATTTCAAAGGCAGAAGGGAAAAAACCAATAAAATAGGATTTTTGTGTAATGACTTGTAGTTTTCATAGCATATGTAATTCTTCTTAATTTAAATGAAGAAATTTTTAATCTTTTGCTATTTTATTTTCTTCTAAGTATTTTGCAGAATGTCTTTGTTTGTGGATATATGCATATTTTGACATGCCATTCTGTTTTATTTTTTTGATTATAGTGACTTATCACTCTTTGATCCTAAGTAATGAAATGACTTATATCCCATGATCCTGCTTAGTTTAATCAACCGGAGTTGATTGCAATTGATTTGTCGATCAACTGGAGTTGGTGGAGATTGATACCCGACCAACCGGAGTTGGAGGAGATTAATTTGTTGACCAACCGGAGTTGGTGGATATTGATTCCCGACCAACCGGAGTTGGAGGAGATTAATTTGCCGACCAATCGGAGTTGGTGGATATTGATTCCCAACCAACCGTAGTTGGAGGAGATTAATTTGCCGACCAACCAGAGTTGGTGGATATTGATTCTTGACAAACTGGAGTTGGAGGAGATTAATTTGCCAACCAACCGGAGTTGGTGGATATTGATTCCCGACCAACCAGAGTTGAAGGATATTAATTTACCGACCAACCGGAGTTGGTGGATATTGATTCCTGACCAATCGAAGTTGGAGGAGAATAATTTGTCGACCAATCGGAGTTGGTGGATATTGATTCCCGACCAACCGGAGTTGGAGGAGATTAATTTGCCGACCAATCGGAGTTGGTGGATATTGATTCCCGACCAACCGAAGTTGGAGGAGATTAATTTGCCGACCAACCGGAGGTTGTGGATATTTGTTCTGAACTTGATGCGTAGTGTGTAGCACTAATATTTTAAAAAATTTCAACAAAAAGAGAGAACTGGGTAAAAAACTCAACACTTTATTCATACTGAAGGAAACTGCATTTACATAGGAATCCCAACTACTAATAATACTTGCGTGGATGCTCTGTATTCAATGCATTCTTAAATTCTTCTCCCTCCAAGGTTTCAATCCTGTGTGTCCCTGGTCGAACAACTTCTGTTACTCTGTAGGGTCCATACCAGTTAGCTTCCATTTTGTTGTGCCTTTGAATTACTTTCTTCAGCACATAGTCTCCTTCCTTCAAATCACACTTCTTTACCCTCTTGTTGTAAAACAGAGCTGTTCGTTGTTGGTATGCAGCATTCCTAATTGCTGCTTGTTCTCTAAATTCTTCAAGCATATCTAGATCTAATCGCCTCATCATGTCACTAATAGGAGAATTGAAATTCAGCACTCTGTGTGTGGGTAGGCCCAACTCAATAGGTATAACAGCTTCACTTCCAAATGCCAGCATGTATGGAGATTCTCCTGTTGTTGCTCGTGGTGTGGTACGATAAGCCCACAGCACAGAATGTAGCTCGTTAATCCAATTTGGCTTTGCATCGTCCAGTCATTTTTCAAACCATTCAGCAGTGTTCTGTTCGTCACCTCAGTTTGTCCATTGCTCTGGGGATAGCCTGGTGCAGAGTGGGTCTTCAATATGTTTGACTGATGATAATATGCAGCAAACTCCTCGTTGTCAAACTGAGTTCCATGATTTTTTATGAATGCATGGGGAAGACCATATCTACAAATGATATTCTTCCAAATAAACTGATACACCTTGTCATATGTCATATCAATAAGAGGCTCAGCTTCTACCCATTTAGTAAAGTAATCCACAGAGATCACGAGATATTTAAATCTTCCCTTGGTCATTAGAAGTGGCCCGACCAAGTCTATTCCCCACATGGAAAATAGCCAAGGGGACGTGATGGGTGTTAATAATGCTTGGGGAGTTCTTCGAATATAAGAGAAGCATGGCATTTATCACACTTCTTTGCGTAAGATGTACAATCAGCTCTCATCATTGGCCAATAATACCTTTGTGTTGTTATTCTTTGCAAAAGCGTCCGACCTGCCACATGGGCTGTACAAGACCCTTCATGGACTTCTTCAATCAAATTTTTCACCTCGGAGGGGTGAACACATCTTTGTAACCCCGCTATAATTCCTCGTCTATATAAAATGTCATTGGTCAATACATAACGAGCATCTTTAAACTTCAATTTCATGGCTGCGAGTTTATCAGTCGGCAGAGCCCCCTCTTCAATGTAGGCCCTGATGGGGCCATCCAAGATGGTCCTAAATCAAGGGCAATAAAATTCATCAATAGATCCTCATTTATGCTCCGATCAGCTAGGATTTCTATTGGGATTGTTCTTCTTAGCTTGGTGCGTGTGGATGACGCTAACCGAGCTAGTGCATCTGTGTAATACCTCGTATTTTTGGCGATATTTATTTTTGGGATTTATTAATTAAATGAGAATTAATTGGGAATTAATCCGGATAAAATACTAGCGAGATGTGAGTTGGTATTTGACTGTATTGAGTATATATGATGATATATGAATGTTGAATTATGAAATTTGTCGTGAGATTGATATACGACAATTTGGACATTTTATTGGGACGTGTGAGACAGTCGCGTCAAGATATAATTATTTTAATTGTAAAAGTGAATTTATGGTCGTTTTGAGTGTGCCAACGCGTCCGGAAGGGTCGAGGTAGTCAGAAAACACTAGCCGGGGGTTTAGTTTTGGTCCCGGGGTATTTTTAGGCCATACCGGCATCTTATAAGGGTAGTTTGGTAATATTGTATTTTTGGGATTTAATAATGACGAAAATTAGGATTTATAATCTGATTTGGGTAACTAACCACTAAACCCACTACCAACCATATTGACCCATAAGACTACGAGGAGTTTCAAAATTTGGTTTTCTAAGTCTCCTAAACAAACCCTAGCCACCCTAGCCACCTTTGGAGAAGAAGGCTTGTAGAGAGAGAGAGAGAAGGAATTCTGCAGAAAAAGCTTCATCAAACCAACACCAATTTCAGAGACACTCGAGGCTAGTGATTTAATTCTATTTAATTCAGAGAATGTTTCTTCCATGTTAGATAAATTGAAAGATTTACAATTGTTCTTAGAAGTTAAATAAAAACCCATTTTAATTGGACTTAGGACTTGAATTTTGAGGACAAATTGCATGTAGAATAGTATGGAGATGATTATTCTGATGTTAATATATGTTGGATGTAACAAAAAGGGATCTAGAATGGACTTATTGAGGATTTACAATTCTAGGGTTTATGTTCTTGAACATTTGGGGGAAAGGGTAGAGATTTGATGAATTAATGATGTTTAGGAAGTGTTAATTCCTTAAAAGATGTTAGTATATGACCTTAGTATGTTTTAGGATGATGGGAGACCTTAAAACATTGATTGGACGAATTTTGGTAGAGATTTGAGGTGTAGAAATTGGTGAAAAACGAGATAGGATTTCTGGGCTGGAATCTGGTCACTCGTTAGAAGACCTACCCAGGTCGTTCGAACGAGCTCGTTCGAACGAGCTTCTAACGAGTTGACAGTTTGGGGTTCTAACGAGAGGGATGTTCGTTCGATAATCTCGTTCGAATGAGATCTCGTTAGATAGCCCAGTTCGTTCGAACGAAATCTCGTTCGAACAGCCTCGTTCGAACGAGACTTCTAACGAGCTGGCAGTTTAGGCCTTTTTGGCCTGTTTTGATTTTTGGAGTCCCGTAAACTTGTTCGAGGATAGAGATAACATTCCTTTGATGATGTATTGGTATACTTGGGACATTTGGTAGGTAATGAGGAGTAAATGCTATAAGTGTGGATCGAATCAAATAGACATTATGAGCTGAGACGTGAGTGCCTACTACGACGTGAGAAAATTATGGCGCGTATAAATATGGACCGGGATTATATAAGTTGTATATATATTAAGTTGGTACGAGAATACGATAAGTACTACAATTAAACTACGGTGATTACTAAGATGCGTGTTTACTTAGTATTGATATATGATTTGTGTGTATGACATACCTACTATACTTGCTATCACGGGAGGTTTGCGTTCGCTTAGGGCCCTCTAATCCTTGTGTTGCCCGGATTTAGACTGGTTACCTCGATGAACATCAGTCAGAGAAGGACTTATTGGGATATTAATAAGTCTGCTGATCGTGGGAGCGCAGGTATGTGCGTGACCCATGTGATGTGACTGTGTTCGCCTCCATTATTTGTGATTTGTGTTATCTGAACGATTCCTGAGAGATTCGGAATACGTGATTCCTTATGTAGGTGATGTACCGGGATGGATAGCAGAGTATGTGTGCACCGCAGCTTAGTCTCGGGGTGCTTATATCGTATATTTTTGTTGTGGAAAATATACACTTAATAAACTGGGAACTTTCATATGGTATTGTGTGTATAACTATGGAATAACAAAAGGGATGATCTATAATGAGTTGTATTACTTTTATGTGAGAACCTGAATTTACGTTAAGCCCCTATTTAATTGCGAGCGTTATAATGTTGATGGGAACCGAGTAATAAGGGTAGAACCTATGACAGTCTAGCTAGATATGATGTCACTTAGCTACTGGTTTGTGTCACTTTAGATGGGTACTTACGTTAGGAGTGCACAGTTAGACGAGAGGTGAGAATTTCATGTGAGTGCACGTCCTAACATGTACTTTTCATTTAATGTTTTAAATGTTTTTAAAGCACTTGCAGTTTTTAAAATATCCCCACATTCGGGCTCTGACCCGTTTGCTTTCAAATCTATTTTTCTTGTAAAACCATTTTAGGTGCCCAGCCACAAGGACACCATGCATAGGATACTCATTCAGATGACGAGCTGTAGCTATTTCTGGAAGCTACAGGGATTTGCTTTTAGACGCTTCTACCATTTGGATTCCATATTCAGTATTCTTCAATTGTAGGGCATGTTGCCCAAATTCTATTAGAGACTTTTCCATTTCAGTTTTTCAGACTTTGGCATGTATTGATTCAGTATTCAGTATTTAGTTATTCATTTCAGTTGTGGAGTTTGTTGTGAGGAGTTTTTCCTCCGGATTTATTTATATCGTGTGATGGTAATTCTATCATTGTCGTTATAGTGAATGGTGATATTATTCTTGCTTTATATCTTTCTCTGCATGTTAATCAGACTTTAATTAAAATTTGGCAACTTACTTTTTAAATACTGGGTGGTTAGAATTAATAAAAATGTTTTCGACAGTGATGCTATTAGCTGAGCCAACTTGGCATTTTGAATTAATTTAATAAAGGAGTAGCTACCCGGTATTTAATTAGTCGGGGTGTCACAATCTGCTCTTGCGTTCTTCGATCTCGGTATTCTAATTAATTATACGGCATTAAAACTCGATACAACCTCTATTGCCTTCGCATCATACACTATCATTAATTCTCCCTTTGTTGCATATACCTCTAACATTTGATTTATGATCAACTGTGAGCCACTGAATACAATGACCTGCTCTGCCTTCATGGTTTTTGCCAAACTAAGACCTACAATCATAGCTTCATATTTATCTTCATTATTAGAAGCCTTAAATTGAAAGCACAGAGCATACTCCACATAGAACTCATCCGGACTGTTTAAAATAATCGCTGCTCCACTTCCTGTAGTGCAAGATGAGCCATCCACATATAGATTCCATATAGGTACTTCATTATCAAATTTTTTATCAGACAGAGTTCCTTGATGGAATATTTGTTGCTTCTTTATGTCCTCCTCTAGCACTTCTTGCTGCTCGTCGACCATATTCTCTTGCTCGTCAACCGACTTATGTTGGTCGGGGTTTAAATTTGATGATCCTGTAACATCCACAGGCTGGTCGGTATTCAATTTCTGCTTTTTGGAGGTGTCAGAATAGGTGAACTCTGCGATAAAATCTGCCACTACCTGCCCTTTAAGCGACGATCTAGGCTCATAAACTATGGCATATTCACCAATTTCTACTGCCCAATACATCAATGTTCCTGATTTTTCTAGTTTATGAAGAGCTTGCCTTAACAGCATGTCAGTATACACGACTATGGTATGAGCTTAGAAGTATGGCTTCATCCTTCTACTTTCTTCGATCAACGTTAGCGCCAACTTTTCCAGCCTTGGATATCTGATCTCTGCTCCTTGAAATGCCTTGCTAGTGTAATAGATTGGTTTTTGCACTCCATCCTCCATTCTTATCAACGCCGACCTCACTGCGTTTTCTGAAACTGCCAGATACAAGTATAGTCTTTCTCCCATCACTGGTCTGGACAACAATGGAGGTGCTCCCAGGTATTTCTTCAACTCTTGGAAGGCCTTCTTGCATTCATCATTCCATTCAAACATTTTTCGGAGTGTTTTTAAGAATGGGAGACATCTATCAGTTGCTCGTGACACAAATCTATTAAGTGCTGCAACCCGCCCTGTGAGACTTTGCACTTCCTTTTGTGTCATTGGAGATCATAGCCCCAATAGAGCCTTGATCTTTTTAGGGTTCGCTTCAATACCTCGTTGGTTAACAATATAGCCGAGAAACATGCCTTCTCGTACTCCGAATATGCATTTGGTAGGATTCAACTTCATTTGATATTTCTCTAGTTGATCAAAGGTCTGACCTAAGTTAACTAGATGATTAGCAGCTTTCTTGCTCTTCCTAAGCATGTCATCAACATAAACCTCCATGTTATGACTGATTTGCTCTGTGAACACCTTATTCATCAACCGTTGATACGTTGCACCTGCATTTTTAAGTCCAAAAGGCATAACATTATAACAATGAGTTCCCCTTGGGGTGATAAAAGAGGTACTCTCCATGTATTCAGGTTTCATTTTAATCTGATTGTAACCAGAATAAGCATCTATGAAACTCAATAATTCATGCCCCGAGGTAGAATCCACTAGTTGATCAATTTGGGGCAAAGGAAAATGATCCTTTGGGCATGCCTTGTTGAGGTCGGTGAAGTCTACACACATCCTCCACTTGTTATTTTTTTTCTTCACCATCACCACATTTCCTAGCCAGTCAGGATATTTGACATCCTCAATGAAAGAGGCTTTTTGTGGCTTCTCTACTTCTTCCTGTATTGCTTGATTCTTCTCACGATTGAACACTCTTCTTCGCTAATTTACTGGCTTAATTTTCTTATTCACATTGAGCTCGTGAAACAAGAAGTTCGGATCAATCGCAGGCATATCTTCGTGACTCCATGCAAAAGTTCTCTTTCTTCGTCTTAGGAATGCTATCAATTCCAGTTTTATCGATACATCCAAGGATGCACCAATTTGAGTTGTTCGTTTTGGATGCTCGTCATCCAGAATGACATTCTCGGTAGCTTCCATTACCTGTTCCTTCACGAGTTGAGACTCGTCTCTAGGATCTAATATTTCAATCTCTGTAGCTCCTATCTCATCCACTTGATAGGTGATAGTCTTCTGTCTAGATTCTTCACGCTCTTCCTGCTCAGTAAATGAATAGTAGCATTCCCGAACTACTTTCTGGTCGCCTTTCACAACTCCCGCCCCAAAATTGGTTGGGAATTTTAAACATTGATGCACAGTAGATGGTACTCTTCGAACTTCTTCATACCTACTCTTCCCATGATTATTTTGTAAGTTGATTGGTCATTTTTATCCATGACAAAAAAGCGTACTCTTTCTGTTCGACAAGCAAGCCCGGTACCGATAAGCATATCCAACTTCATCGTCCCAAGTGGAAAAACCTTCTCTCCAGTAAAACTAAGGAGGGGCCTATGATATGGCTCTAACTGGGCTAACTTCAAATTCAAACTGTCAAAGCATGGATAGAACATGATATCTACCGAGCTACCATTATCCACCAGTATTCGTGAAATCACCACTTCCTTCATTCTCATCTTGATTACCAATGGGTCATCATGAGGATATAGTACACCCGCCAAGTCATTCTTAGAGAAACCAATGACCAGTTTATCCTTGTTAACCTTCCTCGGGCGATCATCTTTAGTTAGATTTATTCACTGAATGTAAGAACAAGCTTGAGCTTCATTGAGGTAAGCTTTTATCTCGGCAGTCATATCTCCACCTCCTGCATCTCCACCTGTAATAACATTACATTCAAATGATCCAAAATGGATTGAAAATACCTCGCGTTTTGGCTGTTTTGGTCTTTTGGGGAGATCGAGGTCATCCTGGTCATCATCCGGGTCTTCTTCATGACTTCTCTTCTTATCTTATTTTGCTCGACGAGGATATCTAGACCTCTGCCTTGCTCGGTCGTTGCTCTTTCCACCATTTTGGCGATCCACATACTTGGTCAATTTTCCCCGCCTCATGAGCTCTTCAATTTCATTCTGGAAAGCTATGCAGTTTTTGGTCGTGTGACTATGGTTCTTATGGAACTCGCAATATTTGGACTTATTCCTCTTGTTAGGATCTGCCTTCATTTTTTCAAGCCAATTTAGCTCCTCGCTGTTCTTGATCTCTTTCAGAATGTGGTTTATATCTACCTTCAAAGGAGTATAGTTTCAAAATTTCTTCAACTGTTCCAATGCTTGCTTTGCTTTTAATTCCTTGTTGCCACCATTGTTCTTCTGCTCTTTCTTCTCAACCTTATCCGCCTCAACTTTGGTCTCCTTAGTGTCCCTGTTCTTCTTCGCAGCCATTACTTCCTCGACGTTCATAATCTTGGTTGCCTTTGCCATTAGTTCTGCCATGATTCTAGGTGGGTCTTTGGCTAAGGTGTAGTACAATTTGTCTGGCAACAATCCACTCATCAGAGAAGTAATTGATGTCTTCTCCTCGTAATAAATTACTTTGAGTTTCTCATTATTAAAACGAGTAATGTAATCCCTGGTGCTTTCACCTACCTTTTGTCTAACACTCAATAAGTGTGCTACTCGTTTGACTGGTTTTGCTCCAAAACAGAAGTTCCAAATAAAGAGCTCTGCCAGTTGAAAGAAAGTCGCGATCTTCCCCCGAGGAAGATTGTTGTACCATATTTGAGCAGATCCGGTAAGAGTTCCTAAAAATGCCCTGCATCTCATCTCATCTAGAACTGCATAGATATCAGCAGCAGCTTGGTATTGTTATATATGAAGGACAGGGTCAGTTTTCCCATCATATTTAAGTGTCACCACAGGAGCTTTTAATTTTGATGGTGTAGGAAAATCCACGATTACTTGTACAAATGGTGTCCCTTGGGCAAAAGTTCTTTGTAGAGGATTCCTGGCCTTAGCCATTTCCCCTAATTTGTCTTCCAACCTCTGAAAAGAGCCCTTCCATGCGTCATTTCCTTCCTCGGGCCTATTTGTTCGAGCAATTGATAGCGTCGAATTTACCTCTTGGGATCTTTCAATACGAGCAGTTGGTCGTGATTGGGCAGAGCCATCCCTTAGATCGGATGGTCATTGAGAGTTTATCGATACAATCCTAGGAGGACTACTATTCCTCTTAGGGCCCAAACGATCAAAAGGAGAGACTCTACTCAACCTTTCAAGAGCATTGGTCCTTTCTTGAGATAAAGTGACATTTTGTTGAGTGTCTGTAGCTCGTACTGAGGAAGTTAGACCGGGTTGATAAGAAGGATCGTTAGATCTCTCGGTACGATATGATTCGGTGCATCTGGATCGAGATTCCTCTGGGACTAACGTTCGCCTAGTTCGTGAAGAGGGTAAACGAGTATTTCTCTGAACACTTCTTTGTCCTAACTGGGCTGGCACTCCACCCTGGACAGTTTGTATGAGTTGCCGCATGGTTTCTTGCAAGGTCGTCTGGCCTTGGGACAAATTGGCCATTATACCTGCCAGATCTTGGACATTTGGAGGAGTAGATGGAGGATTTGGAGGGATCCCAGTGTTTCGATTGCTGGATTCCGGATAATCAGCCATTGGTGATGAATTGTTTTGGTGAAAAACGATAATTACAGTCGTTTCCCACAGACGGCGCCAATCTTTTGATGTAAAAAATTAGATTATCTCTAATTAATCAATCAGAGATAAAATAAATGAGACAAAAGATTTTTAAAGTGGTTCAGCCTTGAAAGAATGGCCTACGTCCACTGTTTTTGTTATTGCTGACTATTAGCTTGGAATTCTTGATAATGGGTTTACCAAGAAATTCTGAGTCCCCTTATAATGAGGAGGTTACAATGTATTTATATCCTTAAGGTTGTATAAATGAAAGGACAATGCGTTGTTATCTAGTAGACATGTACATCTGTATGATAATAATGAGCATTTAATGCGTGATCGCCTCCTTTATTATCCAGATTTGAGTGCTGTGTACGCTATGTAGCTCGGACCGCCTAAGCTGCTCGGACCACCTAAGTAGCTCGGCATGCATGAGTTGCTCAGGGAACTTTAGCTGGTTGATACGATTGAGTTATTCGGAATGTATGAGTTGCTCGTGGCACTTGAGTAGCTCGGTGGCAATAAGTTGATCGATATAAGTATTTGTAATTACCACGTTAGAAGACACGTGTCTTCAAGTGATGGGTCCACGTCAGCAGATTAAATTTGGTATCAACAATATGCATAATTGGAAAAAATTCAAGAACCTAGCTAAAAAGTAGGAGAACTTACCGATATGAACTTCAACATATACTTATCCAATTCTCCAATTCTCTAATATAAGTTTGTTGGTTACCGTTAAATGTAAGAAAAATGATATTGTGACTCAATTTATATCCGCGGTTGTCATATATCAAATGCAATATTATTTGTATAATGTATATATTAATGTGTGTATCAGCTAAAGACTATTGACAGCTATTGAATAAGATGAAAATTGAAGATTTAGTGGGGTGGGGTTGGTTAAAACATTACAAATGCAGTAAACAAAAACAATGAAAAAGCGGTAACCAAATTAATAGTAATAGATGGGATGTCATCCAAAACTGAAAACAAAACAAAAAACTTACCTTTGGAGATGAGATGGCCGGAGCAGCAAGGTGAAGAGAAGAGATGGCCAGTAGTAGGGGATGGCGATGAAGAGAAGAAAGGCAGGGCAGCAGTGGGGGAAGTGAAGGCAGAACAGGTGGGTGGGATTTTAGTTTTAGTTCTAGGATAAAAATGATCGGGTCCTGAGCCTTTTCCCCATCATGATATTAACAACTTATGTTGTGTGAAAATAATCCCAAAATACATACTCATCTCTGTTTGCACATGGGGTTTTGAAAATCATCCCAAATTAATAACGAAAACGATGTAATTGTGATAAATAATATATATGCATATATGCAACTGCATATATATGCATATTGCATATGCATATGCATATTTGCATATATATATATATATATATATATATATATATATATATATATATATATATATATATATATATATATATATATATATATATATATGCTGCATATATATGCATATGCACATATATATATGCAATCTGCATATATATGCATATGGTAAATAGGGCTAAAAAATTCTTAACCAAGAACTTAAAAGACGGACTAAAGAATCATAAAATAGGGAAGTGGTAATTTAAAATAGCATAAAATGGACAAAGAATCATGAAATACTAAATTATCTATGAGTCTAGTGCGAGATGATTTACTCAAACTTTAGAGTTACATTTGTAAGTCTTTGTTAGAATACCAAATGATCTAAAAGAACACTAAAAACATCAATAATTGAAATCATCAGAACTTGAGTAATAATTTCCCTCAAAACAAAACCAACATTATAGGCATATAATTTTCCACAAAACATATTGACACTGTCAAGTAAGATTATATTGCATACATAAATGGCTGAAGATGAAGAAATGATTAAAACGAAATTAATCAAAATTGTATTCAAAATTATGAGGACACATCATTTTACAAAGAAATGAGGCCATAACACTAACTGATACATCATTTTGTGTAACCATGTTGATCAAATCATAAGAAAAGAAATGATGTGGTAAATGGAAAAATGATTGTAGCAGTCCATTTATGATGACCTCCATTAATCAGGATTATGATAAAACTTAAATGGGATTATGAGACCTTAAACAGAATTAAATGAATTCATGTTGGAAATTTGAGATAAGCCTTAAACAGCCTTAAACAAATTATGAGATATGACCAACATAATATGCCTTAAACAAATTCCTGTCGAAAATTTGGTAATATGACTCTCAATGCAAAAGTTATCAAAATACTCATACATTATGTTTTTAGTGAGATCATGACCAACATAATAAAATCTTAACTTACATGAGACAACACTAAAATCAGTTAAGAGGCAACTTACATTATGTTTCACAACCATGTGTATGTTCGAACGTGAAAAATCAAACCCCAAATTTCCTATGATAAAAATCAGTTGGCATTTAATTCTAATGGCATCATTGCATGAATTAATCAATCCAAGCTAATGAAACTGAAATTCCATTCAATTACTTTTCTACAATCCAACATATACATATTGAACCAATGATCATTTAAGGGATACTTACCAGATGTGGCAATAGCAGGGGAGGGGATCCGTTTCAGATTCTTGATTATCCCTCGCATTTTTTACCGAGGTTGATAAATGTAATACCCCGTGTTTTTGCATAGCTAAAATAGAGAAGGAAAATATCTTTTGTTTAAATTACGTGAATAGAGTAATTTAATATGAAAATGCATTTTTTATTTAAATTACTTAAGTAGAGTAATTTAATGTGGGACGTTTTAAATTAAATTACGCGAGCAGAGTAATTTAATGTGATGTAATAATAATTATGATTATTAAGTGATTAATTAATCATTATTGCTATTAGATATAAATTAAGATTTAGATACTAATTAAGAAGACGATTAAAATTAACTAAGTATGAATAGTAAATATGGGAAGTGTTATGTACAGCCTCTCGATCGAGTGTCGCGTGTAGATAAAATTGATGGTAAGATGAGAAACATATTTTTAGAGACTCAAAAGATAATTTAGAGTCCACTGATGATTCCGAAAGGGTCAAATTAGTCAAAATAGTGTATCCAGGGGTACTAGTTGAGTGCCAGGTCATTTTTGGGCTAAACCGGGACCATACGAGGGCATTTTGGTCTCTTTAGATTTAAGGGTGAGGAGACCTACGAATTTAGCAACCCTAAGTCAGATTATAAGATTTGGAGGCTAGGGTTAGAGAGGAGGGAAATACACCATAACCATTAGAGAGAAGAGAGAGACAATTTTCTAAGGCAAAAGAAAGAAGTAGGAAGCATTCAAAGGAGATTTCACTACCAACTTGTTGGGAAGAAGGATTGAAGGATAAAAATCATCCATCATCAACAACAACCACAAAATCAGACCCTACAGTACATAAGGCAAGTGGCTATTTGCAAAATAAATTGAGTTATAATACCCATATATGAGCTTTGGGAAGAAAATGATTTTTATGATATTTTTGGAAGTAAACATTTGAATGTGATCCATGATTGATAGGGATTGCATGTAGAATGTTTTTGATCTCCAAATAATATGATATCATAGAAGACTTGATGATTAAATCGAACTAAAAATCTGGACTTATGATGGAAAGATTGTATTTTTAGGGTTCTTGAATGATAGGAAGATTCTTAGTTAATTTGGACGAATTTGTAATGATTTTGTTGTTTTAAATAATTAGTAATCATCCCAGAATATGTAAGAATGATTAGAATTCGTTAGTTGAAAGTATGGTGAATTATCATGGGAGATGATTAAACAAAAATTGTGTAACCCGCATGAAGAAGACGATCTGGGTCTGTCACTGCTCGATCGATCGATCGACCCTTGAATGTCGATCGATCGACCATATCCCATCGATCGATCGACCCCGGCTGTACTTTAGAGAATTTTGTTGAAATTTCTTTTCAATTACCGTCACTTAATGGGAACCTTAGTGATGACATTTTACACATGAAGGGACTGAATAGATACCAGTAGGTGTACCATAAGATTTCTTCATAAATGATTGAGTAAAATTTGGAGAAACGGACCGACGAGGAACTAACCGATTGAGTAGGGTGTCGGGAATGTGAAAATTTAGTTACGAAAAGAGTGAGAGTCAATTCCGAAAATATATCAGTAGGTTGGAGATGGCTTAACTACTGAGTTAAGGGAGGGGTAACTAGGATCCTTAGAGTTGCGCGAATACTCGAATAAATACGATAGTGAAATAAATCGTAAATTAATAAGTACGGTGAATATAAGTAAAATATATTACATACGGGAATGATTTGATAGGTCGGGTGTGTACCTACTAAATTATATGAATATTTGGGATAAGGGAATTATACCTAAATTAATTATGTTAGGGTCGATGAGATATTCCGAACTAACATAAATTTACTATATGTTTGGGGTTGATGTAAAATGTCGAACCAAACCTTAAAACTGGTGTCGCGATGAAAGAGTCCCGAACCAAAAAATATATATATATATATATATATATATATATATATATATATATATATATATATATATATATATATATATATATATATATATATATATATATATATATATAAATAGTTGGGGTCGATGGATCATTCCGAACCAACTCACACTTGGGGTGGATGAATCATTCTGAACCAAGAGTCATTTATGTGTGTTAAAAGGATATATTAGTGATAACTAATATTTAATACATGTTGTGTGATAAAATGTATTCCATATGCATAATCTACTGACTTAAGATAGTAGATAATTAGATAAATTGAAAATATCTTAGTAATAATTAAGGAGTGTAATACAATTATTACAAGAATAAGGATAATGAGAAGTAAGTTATCTAAGTTTATAACATATGAGACATGGACTATTAATTTACTGCGAGTATGTTATGGGGACATAGCAAGGGAATACGTGCAGTGGGGTATTCTTATCTAGTTAACTTGGGTAGTATAACTAGGTGAGCTAAGTACCATCATTAGGCTTACACTTTAGAAGAGAGGTGAGGAAACTCAAAAGAGTGTGCCAAGTCTTAATATGTGTATTCAATAACTCAATTGTGATAACTACTTGCAAAATATTTTTAAATGTTTTTGAGTACTAACTCTTGCTATGTAAAACTCTTTTAAAAACCTTTTAGGTTCCCAGCCACAAGGACACCCAGCATGATTTCCTTCCAGGGATTTGAGACCTGTAGCACGTGTGGATGTTGCAGGGGTTGTTTAGACAGCTTCTCTTTTTCAAATCTAGTACAGGACCTCAGTTTTAGTACTCTCTGTTGGGACATGTAGTCCAATCTTTACTTTTACAATTATCCTTATTCTTGGATTTTGAGTTAGTTTTCTTGGCCGTGGTTTTCGGAAAGACTTTATTTTATTCAGTTATTTATGCGAATTGGTTTAATACTGCTTGATATGTATCGTTCCGCATCAGTTGTTTATTTCTGTTTAAGAGAGATAAAATTTGCCACTAGCTTAATGTCACTTAGGTGATTAGTAATTTAAAAAGGCTTTCGACAGTGATGCTAAGAATGAACCATTTAAGAAACCTATTTTAAATTAAATTAAGGCTTGATCACCCAAGATTTAATTAGGCGGGGTGTCACAGATGGTATCAAAGCATCAGGTTCTAGTATCCATAGGATTTGTACGTCTTACTATGGTTCCACGTAACGTTTGATTGTATTAGATCCCTACTATTAGGACTTTTGACTCACTTTTCGCTTTTGAGATATCGTACATCTGGTCTTGAATTTTTTTTTTGTATAAACTGTGTACTTATACAATTTGATCTAATTTCAGATGCCACCGAGGAGACAGCGAGCGGAGAGGGATGAAGCTAGAGATGAGGTGAGGGAGGCTCATCAGGAGCCACAGGTGCCAGTGCCACCACCCCCACCCGAGTTCATTTCCACTACGCAGGTTGCAGTGATAGTGGCTCGGGCAGTCGAAACAGCGATGAGGGCAATGGAAGCCCATTTTCCTCAGCCCAAGTACCACCTCCGGTGGCACCGGTAGTTCAGGGCCCAGAAGGGACATTTACTTGGAAGCGAGTCAAAGAGACATTTCAGAAGGGACATCCACCCGAGTTCCAGGGTATTATTGATGTAGTGGAGGTGTGCAACTGGAAGAAAAACATCCAGCACCACTTGCGCATGCTGGAGTGTACCGAGGTACAAAAACAAATGCTAGCTACTTTCCCTATCTCGGGAGCGGCCTTACAGTGGTGGGAGTCAGTTACCACCACCGAAGAAAGGGACGCAATGGCAATTTCTAAGTTTTGGGTGGGGTTTGACAGCAAGTATTTTCCTCCAGCAGTAGAGTCAGTGATAAGGAAGAAATTCAGCGAAGTGGTTCAGGGTGATCGCTCAGTTGCTGACTATGAGGAGGAGTTTACCCGTTTGGCTAACTTTGTGCCAAATGAGGTGAGCGATGAGGAGTGGAAAAACTCAAAATTTATGGATGGCTTGACCTGGAGATTCATACAGCATTTGATCGGCAATCTGGCGTTAGTAACTTACACAGATGTCGTCAATGCCCCTCTACTACACTATCAGGATAGCCGCTTTCATACGAAGGGAAACAAGAGAGGTGAACCTAGCCAACCGGGCAAGGTGGATGGAAGTAGTGGCAGCAGCACACCACAGACATAAATTGAGAGTTAGATACTAATTAAAATGACGATTAAAATTTACTAAGTGTGAATAGTAAATATGGGAAGTGTTATGTACGGCCTCTCGACCGAGTGTCACGTGTAGACAAAATTGAAGGTAAGATGAGAAACATATTTTTAGAGACTCAAAAGATAATTTAGAGTCCACAGATGATTCCTAAAGGGTCAAATTAGTCAAAATAGTGTACCCGAGGGTACTAGTTGAGTGTCGGGTCATTTTTGGGCTAAACCGGGACCATACGAGGGCATTTTGGTCTCTTTATATTTAAGGGTGAGGAGACCTGCGAATTTTGCAACCCTAAGTCAGATTATAAGAGTTGGAGGCTAGGGTTAGAGAGGAGGGAAATACACCATAACCATTAGAGAGAAGAGAGAGATAATTTCATAAGGCAAAAGAAAGAAGTATGAAGCATTCAAAGGAGATTTCACTACCAACTTGTTGGGAAGAAGGATTGAAGGATAAAAATCATCAATCATCAACAACAACCACGAAATCGTACCCTACAGTACATAAGGCAAGTGGTTATTTGCAAAATAAATTGATTTATAATACCCATATATGAGCTTTGGGAAGAACATGATTTTTATGATATTTTTGGAAGTAAACATTTGAATATGATCCATGATTGATAGGGATTGTATGTAGAACGTTTTTTATCTCCAAATAATATGATATCATAGAAGACTTGATGATTAAATCGAACTAAAAATCTGGACTCATGATGAAAAGATGGAAAGATTGTATTTTTAGGGTTCTTGAATGATAGGAAGATTTTTAGTTAATTTGGACGAATTTGTAATGATTTTGTTGTTTTAAATCGTTAGTAATCATCCCAGAATATGTAGGAATGATTAGAATTCGTTAGGTAAAACTATGGTGAATTATCATGGGAGATGATTAAACAAAAATGGTGTAACCCGCATGAAGAAGACGATCTGGGTTTGTCACTGCTCGATCGATCGATTGACCCTTGAATGTCGATCGATCGAGCAGTCGATCGATCGACCATATCCCATCGATCGATCGACTCCGGCTGTACTTTAGAGAATTTTGTGGAAATTTCTTTTCAATTACCGTCACTTAATGGGAACCTTAGTGATGACATTTTACCTATGAAGGGACTGAATAGGTACCAGTGGGTGTACCGTAAGATTTCTTCATAAATGATTGAGTGAAATTTGGAGAAACGGATCGATGGGGAACTAACCGATTGAGTCGGGTGTCGGGAATGTGAAAATTTAGTTATGAAAAGAGTGAGAGTCAATTCTGGAAATATACCAGTAGGATGGAGATGGATTAACTACTGAATTAAGGGAGGGGTAACTAGGACCCTTAGAGTTGCGCGAATACTCGAATAAATACGATAGTGAACTAAATCGTAAATTAATAAGTACGGTGAATATAAGTAAAATATATTACATACGGGCATGATCTGATAGATCGGGTGTGTACCTACTAAATTATATGAATATTTGGGATAAGAGAATTATACCTAAATTAATTATGTTAGGGTCGATGAGATTATCCGAACTAACATAAATTTACTATATGTTTGGGGCCGATGTAAAATGTCGAACCAAACCTTAAAACTGGTGTCGCGATGAAAGAGTCCCCAACCTGAATATATGTATATATATGTATATAAATATTTGGGGTCGATGGATCATTCTGAACCAACTCACACTTGGGGTCGATGAATCATTCCGAACCAAGAGTCATTTATGTGTGTTAAAAGGATATATTAGTGATAACTAATATTTAATACATGTTGTGTGATAAAATGTATTCCATATGCATAATTTACTGACTTAAGATAGTAGATAATTAGATAATTTGAAAATATCTTAGTAATAATTAAGCTGCGTAATACAATTATTACAAGAATAAGGATAATGAGAAGTAAGTAAGTTATCTAAGTTTATAACATATGAGACATGGACTATTAATTTACTGCGAGTATGTTATGGGGACTTAGCAAGGGAATACGTGCAGTGGGATATTCTTATCTAGTTAACTTGGGTAGTATAACGAGGTGAACTAAGTGCCATCGTTAGGCGTGCACTATAGAAGAGAGGTGAGGAAACTCAAAAGAGTGTGTGAAGTCTTAATATGTGTAATCAATAACTCAATTGTGATAACTACTTGAAAAATATTTTTAAATGTTTTTGAGTACTAACTCTTGTTATTTAAAACTCTTTTAAAAACCTTTTTGGTTCCCAGCCACAAGGACACCCAACATGATTTCCTTCCAGGGATTTGATAGTTGCAGCATGTGTGGATGTTGCAGGGGTTGTTTAGAAAGCTTCTCTTTTTCAAATCTAATACAGGACATTAGTTTTAGTACTCTCTGTTGGGACATGTTGTCCAATCTTTACTTTTACAATTATCCTGATTCTTGGATTTTGAGTTAGTTTTCTTGGTCGTGGTTTTCGGAAAGACTTTATTTTATTCAGTTATTTATGCGAATTGGTTTAATATTGCTTGATATGTATCGTTCCGCATGAGTTGTTTATTTCTGTTTAAGAAAGATAAAATTTGGCACTAGCTTAATATCACTTAGGTGATTGGTAATTTAAAAAGGCTTTCGACAGTGATGCTAAGAATGAACCATTTAAGAAACCTATTTTAAATTAAATTAAGGCTTGATCACCCAAGGTTTAATTAGGCGGGGTGTCACAATAAAGACTTATGGCTCACATCTTTACCCGACTGAGGACTTGAAGGTGCATCACTCCCTCTTTCTTATTTCTGCCTGGCTTGCTCAGCCATTAGTTGCCATTTTGAGAGCATGTCATATCCTCCTACAGCAACCCGGGCAGCAACATTTGCAGCTCTCGTCCGCATCTTGTCGTCCGCATCTTTGTTCGTCGGCACCTATAGGGAAGTTAAAAGAAATGAATAAAAAGTAGTAAATTAGAGAAAGGAATCTGGTTTGGATTCACAATCGTATTGATTATTAAAATATCAAAAAATTGGAAAAACATAGATTAAGGATTTGGAAGTAAGATTGTCGACTTACCATGGTTGCCGCTGGTTTGGATGTTTCACATTCTTAGTACAGATTCGACCTAAAAGAGAACAAAAATGAATTCTCAATGTTGAGATATATTGATCAATGGTGTAGGAAGTGAGGGGTATGTGTGTAAAGAAATAAAAATGAAAAATGAAATTCAGGGAAACAAAATTAAAAGAAAACATCAAGAAAATATTGAAATTGAAATATATGACCAATGTAATGCTAAAAAAATAAATAAATGCAATTTCTTCCCTAGAACGCCTAGTTTGGGGTGGGTGGGGGTAGGGGTAATCTAAAAATAAACATCTAGACCCTACTTGTGTTGATGCAAAGTTCATCAATCAAATGATCCAATGAACATAATTTCTTTCCTTTTGGGCACAATCGAGAGCCTGCTACCACAATAACATATATGCCTTGATATTCAGCATAGCATGGCATAACATATATGGCTTGATATTCAGCATAATATTATGCAAATTTGTTTATTAAATAAAAAAGTGAAAAGTTAGTTGTTAAAATGACAGTGAGAATTATATGATTTCTACAGATTAAACCCAATAAAAATAACCTTAAACCCCAATGAAATTAACACAAAACAGTTTAATAGTCATATTCCTCAAAATACAAACAACATTAACATATAACCCCTATAAAATTAACTAATGAACAAACCAACACTACCACAATAACCCATAGCTTCATTTGAAGCATTGTATGATTTTTGATATGTAAAGATGGAAATACTCAAAACAAAGGCAAATTAGTTAAAAACACCCAAGCGAGTAACTCGTGACCTCACTGGTGTCTATATGGTACTTACTCTGATTGGTTGGGATCCGAATAATTTTTCATAACATTGTATAGCCCTTCGTAATGCTTACCTTAGATTTCAACCCCTATAACCGCTACTTCCAAGTCCAGATCTTTGGAATAAAGTTTTGCCTTAAGCTCTGACCTATGTCCTGTATAAGGAAATGAAGCGTAAAAACCATAGTTGTAATGAAAAAACAATATTATTAAGTACTTATATCATAACCAATTACCACAATGGCTTTCATATCTTCATCCTCTCGGCACTGTGTAACTGAAAGATGAAAAATAAAGAATAATAAGAACAGTAACAATATCACATATACAGCCCAATAATGCCCCATATACAGCTGAATAATGCACTTCACTAACAACAGTGACATATCTCTCAAACTCATTTGATTAATGATAGAAAGCCACAAAACATGAACTGTCGTATGAGATATGGACACAACATGAATACATTGATATGATATCTATAAACCAATGAAGCAAAGTCCAAATAACTTAGTCCACACAAATGCATCTAGGAAGAAATACAGTAGTTAGGAATGAATAATCCAAAATCTATGATCATACATCCCAAATAACATAGTCCACATAAATACATTATTGCACATATTTTCTAATACTGCAAACACTTTGTATATAAATTTTCTAGAGGAAGAAATATTCTAATAGCATTTGGACATTTTCTCAAATGGGATGAGTGCATATAACTAAAGTGTTCACTGTGACATTTTGTCAAGAACTTAGGTGATAGTTTTCAATAGCAATTGCAAAGCCATGAAAACACCAACTCTTACCCCATGTATATGTTCTCCCTTGGGTGAAGTTACCAAAAATGTAACAGATTAATAACCCTGCATAGCCTAAAATAAAGTTGGAGCTTTATTTTCATTATAAAAATACAATAATTCATGCAATACTGACTATGAATGAACAAACTATATTATATGAATAAACTATATATGAACAAACTATATGATATGGACAAACTAAATATGAACAAACTATACGATTTGTAAAGCTTTTCTCGGGTATAACTACATACAAACCAAATTAAAGCTCCGTTTATGACCAAACCGAACCAAGTCTACATTCAAAGCTCTATTTATGAACAAACCGAACAAATTAAACAGAACCAAAATTAAAGCTCTGATTATGGTACATACTCATGTCTTCTTTATTAAAAGTCCCTCCCCCTCCATACAAACACGGAGGCATCAAGCTCAGAACATGGCTAAAGTCCACCTGAAATAGATAAGTAGAATCGTTAAAATATGAGTTCTACATTTACTAAAAAGTGATTGAAACAAACGAATACCACCGGTTCTTAGAGACTTGGTAAGTAGTTTTTTTCCAGATCGTAAATTAAACAGAAGAAAAAAATAAATAGTACACCTGATTTTCCAAGTAATATCGTCAATCCAAGCGTGATAAATTTAAAACCTCAAGCTAAAACTATTCAAACCGAAACACACATGGTTTATAGCATGATTAACATAAATTTCAACAAACACCTAACAAAATTCAGTGAAAACCCAACAAATTTCATCAAATTTCTTAATAAAAGCGTAACAAATATTAATGCCAACAAATATGCCAGTGAACGGATAAATGAGTTTCTTCCTTTACAGAGTTGCTTTCAAACTAAGCTACATTTCAGCAAAGACTAACATAAATTTCAGCATGTAAACATAAATTTCAGCTGGGGGCATTATCTTTTATAGTTAATTACAATCAACTTATCATACCAGTAATTCTCAAATCAAAAACATAAGATAACATAAATTATTGCACCCAAAATATGACACATAAGGCACCTAATGATGAAAGATCTGCATTAGGTAAACTTGCAAATTTTCAATTAAGCTTAAAAATATTATCTATAAAGGAAATTACTAATATACCTGTAATTCCCAAATCAGTAGATCTAGAAAAACATGCAGTTATGTTAGTGTCTAGTTGCATCTATGACAATAACGTGTGCATAAAAATAGGTTGTATGGGAATTTTTTAATAAGAAACAAACAACATGAAAGTATAAGAAAAGTTACCAATAGAGGGAGTGGAGGTTGACAAATGATTTCAACTTTATCTCAAAAGTTGCACTAATACTACCTAAAATAGAAAGGATAATACAATCAATTAAAAGGACTTCCCGTAATCAACCATTATTCCTGTAAAGAGAACCAACAAAATCTGACCTAATGTTCTCACAATCTAACACGAAATATAGCTCTATTACCTAATAACACCAGTCGAAGCTTTTTGCAAATTCGGTTAAAAACTACAATTTCTTGATACTTGCAAACTAACAGAAGATGAAAATTTTCTATTAGATAAAATATAAAGTAAATAACTTAAATGAAACATATAAAGAGAGACTGGTTAGCTTTAACAAATGGAAAATCGATTTGAACCCCAATAAAACAAATAAACAGAGATAAAGATGGAGTATACCTGGGTTATGTCCAACAATAAAAATCAAAACCCAAAAAAATTCAGTCACATTCGTAACACCTACAAAATCAAACCAAAACAAACACAAATGTAATTTAAACCCCAAAAATCGAAACTTAGAACCATATATTGAACCCTCCATCACCGAACCAAAAAAATGGAATTTCAACAAACAAGCCCTTATTTTGAACTTTGACAACCCAAGTAACAACTTAAAATTGTTACAAAAAGTAGCATACAAAAAAAAACTAAATCATGCAGTTCATTTCTTCAAGATCCAAAAAGATCAGTAAAACAAAAGTCACATAATCTTCAAAATAATTAGTGAGTGTATTAGAGAGAGATAGATATATTACCTCGCACACTTGAAACCCTCACAAATCAATCTACTACAATAAAAAAGCCCTCACAACTTAAAACCCTCACAATCTACTGCGTGGCTGCGTGGGAGGGGGTTGCAGGGGGGGCTGCATAGGAAGGGGGCTGTGTGGCTGTGTGGGAGGGGGTAGCTGTGTGGCTGGGGGTGAATGCGTGAGTAGGGTGAGACCATGTCGTAAGGGGGAGAGAGAGCCGAGGGTTTGGGAAAGAGAGAGTGAGAGGTGAGAGAGAGGGTTTGGGAAAGAGAGATGAGAGGGGCGGCAATGTTGGGATGGAATGTGGGGAACCCAAAATACCCCTCAAATTGGAATTAAAGGGTAACTTTGATGAGAAAAAAAGAGGGGGAAATAAAGTAAGTAAGGGGTAAGTTGGAAAAAAACAATAGATGTGATCTAAACCATTAGAATGAGTAAAAATGTGTAAGGAGGTGGCACACATCTGAACCGTTAAAATGTGTAGACAATTCAAAAACCAAGCTACTTTATTTTATATGTATATAGCAAAAGAGAAGAGAAATACAGGAAACGGGTCAGAGCCCGATTTGTAAAAATATTTGTTTTAGCAAGTATTTAAAACTGCAAAGATGCAATTATTATGTACATGTTTGTTCCGAACTCTCACTTTAGAGTATCACCACTCCACTAATTTGCACACCTAGCATACGTCTACCCCGACCTAATCATCTATAATATTTACAACTAGGTTACAGACATGAACTCCTAAATATATCCCAAGGGAGTAACCCGTATCTCCCGTACAATAAGCCAGTAATATTCTTTTATGTCTGTTACCCATTTTATATTCACTATAATAATAGGAAATCTTTTATTCTATGGAGTTACTTTACTTATCCATATTTATACATTTTCTAATTTCACATTTTAGAATCATTCATTCTCAAGTATATTGTTATATATATACATACATATAGTCACATCATCCCTATATATATATATATATATATATATATATATATATATATATATATATATATATATATATATATATATATAACCTGCGCCCCTTGGTTAGGACCACTTGGCGCAATGCATACTCTGCTATCGTGTCCCGGTGCATCGTTCGTTGCATAAATGACAATTAGTTCGGCGTCTCTCCCAAATCGTAATTCTCAAAACATAAATATCATAGGCAAGCATACTCACCAGCTAAATGGGTCACGCACATACCTACGCTCCCATTCAACCGTCGAAACTATCCTACGTAACAGATAGCATGTATCCAAGTTCATATGCTCTGGGTACAAGTTAATATCCCCCCATCGGGTCACCCAGGATAAGACTATCCACTGCGTGAAACCTCCACCCGATAGCAAGCAACGTAGGTATGCTATACACATAATATATCAACACATAGGTAAACACATAACCTACTGAAATCTCAAGGTATTCCCACAACTAAGTATCATGTCATATTTGTCGTATTACTTTCACTTAATACTCTCGATGTATTATTAATTTGATTATGATTACCCCTCCTCATATTCTAAGGGTCATTCATCCCCCTTATGCCCAAGTTTTAAATCGCACTTGTTATAATATATCATCACTTCAAATCTCAGTGTACTACATTAGGATTCCCGCATTATAAGTACCTAAAGGCATCTTAAGGGTCCACAAATAAATTCTAGAAAATTTTACGGGGCGGACTGGAGCCACTAGGAAAGTGATACGAACCCTTTTTGAATCAAACGGTCCAAGCCTTTTTTCTGAAAAATGGTCTGGACCTTTTATGAAAGGCAGTCCGAACCACTACCCTTTTCGATGCAGATTAGCCTAGAAATGTTCTCTTCACCAATTTAACAACTATAACCTCTACGAATCCTTCACAAACACCGATCAATCATACTAAATCAATTTCCTAACATCTATGTATGATTTCCACTAATATAACATCATAAATTCATTTCTAATCATCAATGAAATCTCGAATCCCCAATTAATTTAATAAAACCTTATTTCTCCCAATTACCATCCAAGAACATAAATTTCCAGATTTGTTCATCACATAAAATCATCTAAACGTGATTTCTAATCTACATACATCATTGTTCCAACCTAAATTAATCTCATATTCAATTCATATATATCAAATCTCCAATTTCCATCACTTTTATTACTAATACATAGGAATTTCAATCCTATACTAACATGAACATGAGTATTGCTAAATGAAAGCAAGTAATAAACAGTTGCCTGATTATACAGGTTTGATTCATTGCTTGAAATTGGTATAAACGTGTTCTACTCTTTCCGATCTACGCGTTGATGATGTTTTCGGTGTAAGATAACTGGGTTTGGCCTTGCAACTCCAAGGAACCTTTTCTTCTCCTTCCTCTGGGACTCTCTATTTTCTTTTACAAATAGAACCCTAATTGGAACTATGTAAGGGATATTAAATAACTCTAATTTTCGTCCATTAATTAGCCCAAAAAATGCAATTTATCAAAACACCCTCCCGAGATGCTGGTTAGGCCTAAGATTGCCCCGGGACCCAAACTAAACTTTTGAGTACACTATTTTAACTATCTCGACCCTTTAGGACTCAACGGTTCACTTCAAATAGACATACAAGTTAGTAAAAATAAATTCTCTTTTTATTCCCATTAATTAGTCCCGACACGACTCACACACGTGTGTGACTTTAATTACCAATTGTTGTATTTCTCACTCTCGACAATTTATCAAAATATATAATTCCATTTTACATATACCCACGGTAATAATCAATGACTTATATCAATAAGTATTAACCCTTGGCATGCTAGTTAATAATTATTTTAAATTCGGATTAATCAACAATTAAATTTATCGACCCTTTTAATTTAATTAATCCAACAATAATAATTAATCCCATAATTATTTAATATCATAAAAATGCAGGGTATTAGAGAAGCTTTCCCCAACGGTGTGATGCTTCCAAAGTCAGATTATGAGGCAAGAAGCATGTTGCGTAGCTTAGGTTTAGGATACGTATCGATTCATGCCTGCAAAAATGATTGTTGCTTGTTTTGGAAGGAGCTTGAAAATATACACGAGTGTCCAATATGTGGAGAGTCTAGATGGAAGGTTAATGATGATAGGGGTAAACGTATTCCTCACAAAATACTTCGTTACTTTCCACTAAAGCCAAGACACCAAAGAATGTTTATGTCGAGAAAAATGGCTGATGATATGAAGTGGAATAAAGAAAAACATGTATAAGATAATGTATTGAGACATCCAGCAGATTCTAGTGCATGGAAGGATTTTGATGCGAAGCACGAGTGGTTTTCTCAAGACCCTCGTAATGTAAGGCTTGGCCTAGCAAGTGATGGTTTTAACCCTTTTGGTAACATGCACGACTCATATAGCACGTGTCCAGTCATACTTATGCCATACAACATGCCACCTTGGTTATGTATGAAAGAGTTATTTTTTATTATGTCGTTACTTATTTCGGGACCTCTGGCACCAGGTAAGGATATGGATGTGTATTTTCGACCATTAATTGATGAGTTGAGGGAGTTATGGGAAGTTGGTGTAAAAATATATGACACATCCATTGAAATGAATTTTCAGATGTATACGACAATTTTGTGGACTATAAATGACTTCCCGGCATATGGTTACTTATCTGGTGAGCATTGGACACTTTGGGTTGCCTAGTGAGCACATCATGTCTCAACTCTATATTTTTTTGTTGAGGTAGAGTGTTTGTGATTCTGACCATTCTGCTGTGAAACTCCACTGATCTTTTTCTAACATATTGAATTAATTCTGCATGTTGGAGTAATTTACAGTAAGAATGATGCATCAGTTCATTTGAGATAGGATAGGAATGAGCAGTTGATTCCATGATAACTGAAGTACCATACAAATTAGAATATATAGATTCCATGCATTAGTTCAAGTCTACTATAATAGCCATCTTAGGCTCCATACAAATTAGAATAGATAGATAGATTACATGCATTAGTAATAGCACATTTTTTTTTATAATTAATATATGCCAAGAGTCGAAGAATAGGGGACTGTAGAACGAGAAAATTGTAGTGGTCAGGTCATTGATGGGAGAAAAACATCGATAATTTTTATTGAGTTGAGCAGTAGGCTCAACTCTAGGCCCTTCAAATTATTATGGATTTTTACTTTATAGACGCATTGTATTATTTATTTAATGGTTTTTCCAGGAATGATAAAGAAATGACCTCTAGATTTTATATTTTGGTATTTTTCTTCTCAGTATCTTAGGGTGTCCAGGCCCCTTTAAGCACCATTGAATATGCTTTCTTCAACTATGTATAGTCAGATGACCCAGTTAGTTTGGCTCGATTGGTAATGTTTTGTTTTTCAAACATTCACTAGCTTTGGTTTTTATTTTTATCTATAGTTCGAGTTTGTTCCATTTGCATGGTTGAGCTATATCCACGTCTTTGTTGTAATTCAGTTACACCATGTTAGGTGTCAAAATTCTCTTGACAATGAACCTATTGAAGCAAAATCTCAAAAGTATAAGATTTTGCGGCAAATAATCACCAAAATCAACATTAATCTGTTTCACTTTCCTTCTTCGTTCTCGTCTCGATCTTTTAATCACAACGAGAAACAAACAGTCCTTTTCTCTATATATAGTGAAAAAGATGGTTTTACATGTGATCATGATTTTTCGGTGCTCATCAACCTCGAATTTTTTTGATCAATGAGGTAAATCGTTATCTTATTAGTGGAAACTCTGAATTTGTGACTGATCATTGATTGAAACAATTTGAATTCGATGGAGGGATGGAGTTTAATGTTTTCAATGTTGATTTCTCTCTCGCCATCGAACAATAGGTAGGGTAAATGGAAGTTTGGCATTAATAACCTAACCATAACCCAATAGGTTTACTTCGATTAGGATTTTAAGGAAAAGGGTGTATATGAACCGGTAGTCCCTTTATGTAGTGTTTGAAGAAAGCATGTTGAATAAAATGTTCTCACACCACTTAAAGTTAAAATTTATGTCTAAAAAAGAAATGAAAGTAAACCTTAGAGAGGATTATAGGATCACCTTGGAATAACATAATTTCACAGCAGATCTGTAATTATAGTATCAAATTAAATTTATAAACAATTCTTATCTGTGAATGTGGTTTATTTGATGATGCGTCATACTTTTATAACAATTATTATCAACACAATAGTGCAGTTGAGTTTGTTCATTTGATCAGATCTCATATACCTATTGAGTTTGGCATACTTGTTCTCATATAACTGTTGAGTTTAAATGCGTATTCACGGACTGTTGATCAGATCTCATATACTAGTATTATTTTAGCTTTGTACTATATTTTTAAGGAGAGGATCCTACTTTTAAGGAGAAGTTGCAAAAGTGGGGTATGGTGGGAGAAAATGGGCGTATGCTGGCAAAAGTGGACAGTGGCAGATTTGGCGAACAGTGACATATTTGGTTGCAATGGGCGCAGCGTGTCTGGTGGCTCAGCGCTCCTTAGTTGAGCAAGTGGCTGGGACATACCATGACAGGTGGGGAGTGAGAGACACGACCAAACCACACCCTTCTTATTCACTTCAGTGACAGCATGACATGTCACTGAGCTGGGAACCAAATCACACCCTGCCTAATTTTTTTTATAGGGATTAATTATTTAACTAATCAACGTTGTTATTGGTATACTAGAATTTCAATTAAAGGCCATTAATATTAATGTATGTATGTTTTGTAGAAGGGTTAATTTGTCCATTATGTTTAGTTATTTAGATGTACACTATTACACTGTTTTTTTATTATTACATTGTTTCATTTCATCAGATGCAATAAGATATTTCAGTTACTGATTGAGTGTAAAATTTCAGGAGAAATTCGACATTGATTTGAATGATCATGCAAAGGAGTGTTTGGAAGACCTAATGAAAGGGAGAAGTAGGAGTCAACGGAGCAAGCTTCGTGAAGTGTATAAAAAATATGGATCAGCAGAGGAGGCTCGAGAAAATTTCCCTACTCGTGTGACCAATGATAATTGGCTTAGTCTATGCGATTTTTATGGAAGTCCAAGATATCAGGTTTGGACTATTATTTATGTTGTAACTTGTAAATAATTTTTTTATTAAAATATTAATACTTGTGATGTTTGGGAAATTACTATAGAGACAATGTATTGTAAATCAGAATAACAAGTCTAAACAAATTGTAAAGCATAATCAGGGGTCAAAAGCATTTCTTGTGGTTCGTCATGAACTGGTAATATATCTACTTGTTTTGGTGTGCCAATTGAGAATTTTATTTTGCAAGTATAATTATTAATTACTTGTCATTTAATAGAGGAGTAAAGAGTTGGACGGTGAAGAGCCGAATAGGATCAAGTTTTATAAAGAAAAGAATTGTAAAGATGAAAAGTGGACATCTCCCGAAGCCGAAACACTCTATGTAAGTCCTATCAATTTTATTTTGAATTTACCCTATTGTTGTTGAATTATAAACCAACAAACACTGTTGGTTTGAAATTCCTTTGGTACTATTATCTTCGGTACAAAAAATACACACACTGCATTATTTTGTCTCTAATTGGCTCAAAATTTGTAGACATCTTGACAGTTTTGTCAAACCTGTATTCTTTTTTCTTCTATTTTCTTTGAAGAATGAGATAAAGCGCCTTGAATCTGAATCAATATCTGAGGATGGTGCCATGATTACCTTAGAAGAGATAGCAGATTAAGTTCTTAGCACAAGATCTGGATATATTAATGGTCTTGGGTATGGTCCAAAAAGAAAGGATTCTAGAATTAATATAATGCGATTGAGGAATGCTGAATTAGAAGAGAAACTTAAACAGTCTATAAAAGTCCAAGAAGATTTGATGGCTCGTCTACAAGCTTGTGAGGTAAAGGCAACAATTCAACGAGAAGAGTCAATGGCACAAAAGTTCGATATGGAGACTCAACGTGCAATGCTAGATGTTATTCTAGCTCGACAAGAGGAGTCTGATAAGTTGATTCAGTCATTGATCGTATCACGTACCTCATCTTCCGGACGATAGTAATCTAGACATCATTTCATTTTTCTTAGGGGTGTAAGCAGTACGATTTGGTCGGTAAATAATAGATACCAATATCAAAACCAAACTCTGGATGGTAAAACCAAACCGTACCATTTTACCACCCGGTACACCAAAATCAATACCAAAACCAAATCGGCCGGTAGTTTGGTTTTTTCAGAAATTTTCGTTTTTTCTGGTTTCGATAAATTCTGGTTTCTTCTGGGTTTTTTTGGTTTCGGTAAATTCTGGTTTTTTCTGGTTTCTGGTTTCTAGTTTCATTTTTTTTCGGTAAACAGCACTAATATACCTAAAAAACCAAAAACAAAACCAACCAACTTTTTTAAATATTAAAACAAAAACCAAAACCAAGTTTTTTCTCGTTTCGCTAAATTCGTTACGGTAATTTTGGTAAATTCGGTACGGTACGGCTTTTTCTAGTTTTGGTAAATTCAGTATTGTAATTTCGGTAAATCGGTTTTTTAAATATAAAAACCAAAACCAACTAACTTTTTTCCAGTAATTTCGGTTTCCGTAAGACCGATTTCTAGTATTTTAATATATGAAACCAAAATCATTTTTTTCCAGACCAAAATGGTACAGTACGGTACGGTACAGTACGGTACGATAAGTTATTTTTTGGGCGCCATAAACTTTTGGCATTTGACATTTGTAAATGGAATCTGAGACTTCTAAGTCGTTTAACTAGTTGAAGTTATTTTTTTGCACCATGAATATTTATCATTTGTAAGGGGATGAAATGTGGGACTTCTACGTCCTTTCACTAGTGTTTAGGTGACCTGACAATGTATGTATACGTGACTTAATGTGGATTTTGTTTATGATAATTTAGTTATTTTGTGGATTTTAACAAATGTGTATTTTTAGATGGTAATTTGTTTAAATTATGTGGCATACATTACTTTATCAAATTCATTTTCAAAATATAAAATATATGTTTTGAAACACTTAGTTACAAAAAAAAATATTTTAGTAGTTAAATATGCAATTGATAAATAAAAGTGCGGTTTAAGACTCGATAGTTTATTATTGAAAAATCAATGATTAAGAATCATTTAATAATTAAATTTAGTAGTCAATTGATCTTGAGGGAAGGTACAAATTTCTTAGCTTAAAGTTTCTAACACTAGTTTACTGATAGAATTGGCAACGAAATGAAGACATTTAGCAATGAAATGTTGAACAATTAGCCATAAAAAATTGTAAATTTCGTAGCTAAAAGCTTTTAACACACTAGTTTTAAATAGAATTGGCAACGAAATGAAGACATTTAATAATGAAATGTTGAACAATTAACTAAGAAAAATTGTAAATTTCGTAGCTAAAAGCTCCAACACACTAGTTATAGATATAATTTGCAACGAAATGAAGACATTTAGCAGGGAAATGTTGAACAATTAGACACAAAATAAATTATAGCCTAAATATGATAATTTTCGACGAAAAAAATTTCGTGGCAAATAACCTTAACAATTGGAAACGAAAATTAATTTCGTGGCCATATACATTTAGCAACGGGCCTTTGGCCACGGACTCGCTACGAAATTATTTCCGTTGCTAAAACCTATCAACAACGAAATATGCACTTTCGGCTACGAACAAATTCGCAGTTAAATGTAAGAATTGTTGTAGTGTGACTTTTTCATTGCGAGGAACTCATATTGTATAACTCTTATTAGGCTTGTCAATGGATCGAATTTTATTCGAATTCAAATCCGATCCATTTAACTGGATATGGATCATGCCTAAAATTCAATTATCCGATTACCCGTTTATGAAATGAAGCAGATTTGGATTCATACACTCCGATTCGTTAATAAATCGATCCGTATAATATATATATATATATATATATATATATATATATATATATATATATATATATATATATATATATATATATAAAATAAGGAGTAGAAGTTTTTCACTATTCCATAAGTTGATAACTTAATTAGAGGTCCTGATTGAGCCACGTCACTCAAAAATGAAGGGTTGGGATTGATTTTCCCCATTCTCTCCTTTAGGCTCAAACCCTAGCCGTCATTCTCTCCTAACTCATTTCGGCTCTCTACGCTTTTGAAGACAAACCCTCCTAACTAAAACCTTACTAACCACTGCCGCCCTCCTTCTCCATTGTTGCCGCCCTCAGGTAGTCTCTCTCTCACTCTCTTATGCTCACGCACTCACACATACGCACACATACTATTTTCTATTCATGTTGTTATTTAATCTATTGTTTATTTTTTGTGCAAATCAACCCGTAATAGGGTAGGTTTTCAATAGTTTGAAACACCATATCTTATTTATACGGGAATTACCTAGATAATCCTACCTATTATTGGAGTTACTAATGTCAATGGAGCATTTTTGGGTTTTGTATTTATGATTCGCATTTATTATTTTGTAGAGAACCTTAACAAATCCTAAAGGTATTCTCTGTCTCTCACTCTTTATGTTTACATTCTCCTTTGTTGATATTAGGGATTTTTTAGGGTTTGATATAAGGGTCAGTTTTGAAATGGAATAAATAGACTTAAAAGTTTTTTTTTAAAATTGTTTTGGGAAATTTTTATTTTAAAATGATTTTTTCCTTAAACAATCACCAGCACGTGTCGTGAGAAAAGTTCTGTTCAAAAATTATTTTTTTCCTTAGTCAAAGAGAGTTGTTGGGATATTCAAAACTGGGTTTGTTTTTTACTTCCTTTCCATTACTCATTGTTGGTACATCTCTCTTCTTATTTGTTAAATATGATATGCATATCTCTTTGTTGACGTATGTACCAAATGAATGTGCAAATGTATCAACTCCGTTTATATTAATTTTTACTCTCTAAATATTCCAAACAGGTTATTTGTCTTAATTTGTAGGTATATCATGATTAGTAGTGAACACTTGCCAGATTGAGGTATACTTCGAGCTTTCCTTATGAGTTCTATATGTTTTCTTTTCCATGGAATTGATTCGAGCATTGCTAATTTGGTTTTGCCCTACTAATTTGTTATAATGCACAGGTGCTAACATGACATTGTACTAATTTGGTTTAACCTTATATCTTTTACCAATGTTTAGAGTCTTATAGCATTTTATACCACTTTGGATTCCTCTATGAGGAGAATGTTCTACGAGGAGAATTTTATAGATTTATTATCTACAATCGTGAGTCGATGGATCTCAGATCGTGAGTGGATGGTTACAATCGTGAGCCAAAGGGAACGAGTGCGGTGCTATATTCATGTTGGACAGGGCAAGGAGCAACTATTTCTCTCATAATTTAATCTCAGATCAGAAGTAACTCTCTCGTAATTTCATCTCTCACTCTTTCCCCTCTATTAATCCTTTATTTAATTGGTTTTTTGGGTTTGTGAATGGGTTCTATGGTATGGAAATTGTAGATAATCACCATTAAGAGATTTAGTAAAGTTTTGAAGTTTTTCTCTTGCACATTTTATTTGTTTTAAAGTTATAAAATTGGGGATTTTAGATCCCACACTCTGCTAATTAATTCCTAGCTTTGGGGTTTCAAAAATGGGGGTTTTATGTTTAACCCGGTATGAAATTAGGGATTAAAGTGAAAGAAGGGTAAACAAATTTAGGTTTGAACTTGAAAGTATAGGTGGATCGATTTGGTATTTTATTCTAATTTATCTTATATTGTATCATACATCGTGTATGTTTTTTCTTTATTTTCCCTCCCTCACCATTAGTCACTGTTTGGGTTTGTGTGTATTTTGTAAGTGTGGTGTATATTCTTTCTTATATGAGGTTCTTTCTCCATTGCCACTCATTTTGTAGGTGGGTATGTGTGTATTTTTTTTAAATCTTAGCTACCATAAATCTTACTATGTGTGTTTGGTGATATCTTGATATATCTTCAAGATGTGTTTGCAATAATTCTTACTTTTTTCCATAAATATATTGTTATGAGGCCACACTTTGGGTAAAACCTTTTATTTTCTATGCCTACCATGTGTTTGAGAATACTTCCATATGGGTTGCTTTGGCCCTAATGTTCTTCTTCATTTTGATTAATAATTTGGTTTGGTTTTTATATACAGTTTAAAGTTTCACATTTAAGATTATAGATATATAATGCTTGACTCTGTGTCATCGAACCACAAATCTGATAATTTGTGCTTATAAACATATACTTTGTGTATCAGTTTTTAACGGGTCTTGAACAACATTCTTTCTGGTGTGTATATATATATATATATATATATATATATATAGAATATAGATGGTTGAGTTGGTAGACCACCCTAAGCATCAAAACTGATACACAACATCAAAATAAAAACTGATACACGCTTTTGTACCCATTTGAACTAACTTAATCTCTGAACCCACTTAAAAAAAGCAAACCCACTGTAGCAAAAATAAACCCAGTTAAAAAACTGAACATGGATTTTTTACACATTTTTATTTTTTACATTGAACATTGGTATATGAAAACATGTAATCATAGGTGTATGTGGGATACGCTGTGTTGGATAGTTAAACCCACTATTTATTTCAAGGGAATTTACTCATTGAATAGTTCATTTATAAATTGAATGGTGACCATAAGCTTAAAAATGCATCTATCTTTTCTTGGTAAGTGTTTGTGGGATACCCTATCATCAAGAAGCGTTCATGTTCCACGAGGATGTATGCGAGGCTATGAAATTTCTAAATGAAAAACGATCATATTACATTGATCCCATTAGCAATGAATCCCATCCCTTTTTCTTAATCAAAAGTTAAATCATAATTTCTATGTAAATAAAAACAACAAGAGTAGATAACTATCTCCTTCACCTCCTCCTGATCTGAAGTTCATTATATCCTTAATAAGCTTTTCATCAAACCTCAACATACTGTGGTAAATGTAATTCATAAAGTTTCACTAAATTCCACTCACACTCTTTATAATCTTTTACTATTTATAATTATCCCAAATGTACTTTTTGTTTGTTCCTTTTCAAATCAACATGTTTCGGTTTCACTTTTTCAAATAGGTAATAAGTATTTTCTTATTATTTTGCAGGAAACGGTGGTAACAACACGACTCGAACTGTAATTATTATCGCCATAGTTTTTGTCATTTTTGTAATACTTAGAATTGCTTGCATTAGCATCCTCATCAGAAAGGGGAAGCAGATGCCAGCGGGTGAATATGAAAGTAAGTTTAAATTTTCTTATTAGATTTAGACCTTCATTTGTTGCATTGGGCATCATTACCTTAGGCATGAGAACGTGCAATAGCATCAAATATTGTTAAATTATACCCACATAAGCAAATTGAAGTTTTAATGTATCATTCATTTTTTGCAATGAAATTATTCATTTTGAAGTTCAAGTATATTATATGAGTTCAAGTATATTAGTATCATTCAATGACATTATTCAGTTTTAATGTATCATTCATTTTTTCGATAATGGTTTAACTTCAAGTATATTATATAAGCTCCTAATTCTGCTTTTCTCTTTTTGAAGTTCTGGATGAAATTAGCACTGTGGATTCCTTACAATATGACTTTGATACTACTAAAGCTGCAACAGATGACTTTTCTGATACTAATAAACTTGGACGAGGTGGATTTGGAGTTGGTTACAAGGTAATACGAATATTTTGTTGTGAAACTAGAACAATTTGTACTTAATAGTTGTTTCATCTGTCTCATATTTGATTGTTTATATCTTCAGGGTAAGCTCCAAAATGGATGAGAAATAGCTGTGAAGAGACTTTCTAGGGGTTCGAAACAAGGTGAAATTGAATTTAAAAATGAGGTCATGTTAAGGGCAAATCTTCAACACAGGAATTTGGTTAAGCTCCTTGGTTTTTGCCTAAAAGAAATCGAAAGGCTCCTCATCTATGAGTTCGTTCTCAATGAAAGTCTTAATCACTTTATATTTGCTTCTCTATTAATTGTTTTAGTCAAAAAATGAAAATCTATTGGAGAATTTAGAAATTCTTTACCATTACAATGAAATCATAAAGAAAAATTATATTATTTGAATGATCTATTAGGTTCTGTAAACAACCTTCTTTATGCTAAGCATCTGTTTAACTGTCCCGAATCAGGATGCTAACTCAAAGAATGTACAGAGATACTCTATACAAATTGTTTTTTCTTTGATAAATAGTGTACAACCAACTGTATTTCTACTGTTACACAAGGAAGAGAATATATTTGTACCCTATATTGATCAACTTTGAGGCATGAGAAGGAGAGGGCCAGCGAACAAAAAGGGGTTTTAATGCTCCCTTCTTTTACTAGCATATGACCTTTACCAACCACTACATGCTCTTTATGGATTCAGGTAATAATTTATCTTTTATATTTAAGAAAAATGTATTGTTTCTATGATAAATTCAACTAATTTATTTGGTTTTTTGAAAAAATATTAAGTCACTATTTTTTTCACAAACTTTGTCTCTAAATGTAATCAAGTGATAAATTCAATAACAGTTGTAATGTCTTAAAATGTAACCAGATTTGTTTGATAAAAACAGAGAACAATTATCACTATTTTATGGTTGCGACCATCTTTTCATAAATGTACTATCATGCTTTTTTTTCTTATGAGTAATGTTGTCCTGTGTGTCTGTCCTATGTATCTTAGACTGTTCATCCAGATCATAAGCCAAATAGGGTATTATATCGTTGGGTTTTCATAGTAGTCTCTACAGAGTGTAACAATCATTTTCCATACCACATCATGGATGATGATTTGGGGTTTGGGACTCTTTATATTTTCTCTTATTGAAATGGCATCATTTATTTGTAGGATTACCATGGACGGTAGAGGAACATAGGATGTTTCTGTATGGTTTGCAAATGCTATGGAAAGGTGATTGGTGAGGAATAACATGAGAAGAAGTTTTTCATTCGGCAAAACACTATGTCCAAAAGACAAGGACATGGGCAGGCAGCTGATGAAGAAAGTTATTTCCTGGGAATTTTGAATATGGAAATTTTTTTATTGTTGTATTTAAATTCATAATTATTTTATTTTTCTTTAGATTTCATCAAAATTGATGAACACTCAATTGATCGGTGCATACCTATAGCCATAAATGGACCAATGTATGAAGGTAAGGTGGTGACCATGAAGGTGTTTGAGTTTGGTGTTCTTTGTAAAGCTTGCCAGAGATAATAGAGCGCTATTGAAAGCAGAAAAAGGATCTAGGAACAATAATGGGGCTGCTAAAGTAATACATTTTCCCCAAGCTTGCCCCAGTGGTACGTTTTCATCAGTTTCGTTATTTATCTTATTATCATTAGTCTCAAAATGTTTCCGCTCTTGAATTTTAAATCTTAGTGGACTACCCATTTTTAATGTTAGGATCTTCTCAATCACATGTGAAGTCTCGAACCCAATACATAATTAGTTCTCACAGCTTTGTCGGGCTTTATCCTAAGTGTGTTGGAAATCGAACGTCCACAAGAAGTTGCACTAAAGTTATGTGATCAACAATAAACCCCTCCACATGAAGACCATTCATTCTTAGACTGGAATTTCCTCTGAGCGACCTTAACATTCATAGGACCTTGACATGTATAGGATTCATGGCCTTAACATGTATATCCAAAAGTTGCTTTGGTGTATATTGTACTTATAGTTCATTTATTTGTTATTACTTTATAGGCTCCATGTTCATTACTGCAAATTTTTAGACCTTGATCACTGCAGATTTTTAGAATATACTGTGATGATGACAACATTTTGGTCCATTAAAGATGTTTATTATGGGAGATTTTCTCACTGCTAGAAGATGGCTCTAAAACTCCACAAGAGATTAAAGAGACTTGCCAGATATGGGGAACTACTTTTCTCACTGTATATATTAATTGGTTACTAATCTATTTATTGCTAAATGATTATGTATATTAGTATATCATTCTTCTCTAAATGGTTCTCTTGATATCATTGTATCAATCTATTTTGTATTTTCCCGATTTTATAAGCCCTATGGTATTTTCCTAATTTTATAAGCCCGTTTATGATCACAGTATGTATGTGTGCATCAAGATCAAAATGGTTGGTGATAATCCAATGGTACACATTAACTTCTTCACCAATTCATTTGGCCCGACATAATCCACTTAGTAATCCAACATAACCATACTTGTCTGGTGTAAAACATGTTTATCATGTCATTGTAAAACTCATACTAAACTGATGTTCATTGATTAGCATATTCATTTATTTATTGACTAGCATACTAAATGATTGGCATTAATCATATTCATTTCTCAAATGTTCTACTAGTGCATATGTTTTTCTACATTGACAGAGTGCTCGCAAATCTTTGTATATATTAAAACTCAATGTTTTATTTTACTAAGAAATTTAATTGGGGAGTTTCAAGTATCAGGATATGTATGTGTGATGATTGAAATGAACAGTTATGATCATGAGTTTTTACTGATGTTTCGGCAGAACTATATATTTTTTTATAAGTAATTAATTGCCTCACCAATAAACTCATGATTATAATTGTTTATACTGATGTTTCTACAGAAGTTTGTAGATCTAGCTGTAAGTGAAAGAGCTTCATAATCAAATGCGAAAGGTGCAAGGCTTAGGGAAGGTTGCCATATAAACCTTAGCTTTATGACCCTTACAACTGTAATTAGGAAGATAAGGTGAGTAGACATTAATAAACTTATTGGTATCTAATGATGGGCCTTCACATCAACATCTTCTCCAAATTGAATGCAATTATCAATTTGTGACGGAACATATTACATACTCCTTTCTTTCCTTAAATCAACAGGCATGAAGCTGACCATGATATACTGATCCACCAATTCGATCAAAGACATTCAACTTTTCAAATTGAGGAGCCATGCGTCGATTCAGCCCTGTAAGTAAAGTTCAAGGTTCCGGGTTCAACTAATATTCAATGTCTCTTTTGTTTTTGACAAGAGACATTTGTAGAGGATGTTAACATGAGGGATTTCAAATTGTACCATTATAGAAATGGAAGCCATATAATCACTTATAAGCTTGGTCACATTAGTGATGATCCAAGAATGAGAAAAATTCAGCTACCATACCTCAAAAATCGACTTCAAATGATAAGAGACCATCTCAGATTTTTCAACTAAACATTTCTTAGATGCAACTTGATTTTTTTTTATTGTTTCTAACTTATCCTTAATTAAGTGCAGGATCTATCTTTTGTTGCGAATGGAATCAAAGGTGAAAGTTGCATTGATTTAAGTATATTTTTTGGATCAATTATATTTCTTATAATATACTTATTCTATGGCTTTGATGTAGATCACTACTAAAAAAATATGGTATTTATGTTTCTTGGCTTTAGGATATAGTCTTTGGGCAGGGTTTGCAAACATTATATATATGTCGGCATTGCAATGTTTTTCTACTCTACTACAATTCCATTTTATCCAAGTTGTGAAGTTGAGGCTGTAAATAATTACTAATTTTGCATTGTGTTTTATGTTTGATTATATTGTTTTATATGAATTTTTAGCCAAGACATTCAGTAGATATAATTTATAATATGGATAACAATATCAGGTTTACTATATTGACAAAATAATATGTCTTGACCTTTCTATTTTTTATGTTCTCTTTTTATATATATAATGCTGTGAGGACATAAAATGCATTGCTCGACTACCCAACATGGTGTCTCTCTAGCTGTTAAAAAAGTATGTCCAAGTGTTAAAATCAGTTCTCCCTTTATGTGTGCCAAGGATTTAAAGTACATTTGACGAGGCATTAAGTTAAGCCATGAATCTGTCCAAATTAAATCCCCTTTTTGGAAAGACTACAACATTATAATGCCATATGTTGGTACTGTCAGGCCATTTGTTGGTACTGTCAAGCCATTTTGGAAAAAGACTACAACATTATAATGCCTAAATGAAATCCCCATTTGATGAGGTACTGTCAAGACATATGTTGAGGTGGCTTATTTTATATTATAATTCCATATGTTGGCTCAGGTACTGTCAAGCTATTTTGAACTATTTGAAAACTGGTCGAACACTCGAAGTGGACATGTGGAGACGTTTAGTATCATCTCTTGAGGAGCGACTGAGAATCCACCAACATGTATGTTTTCTTAATATGTTTTTTACTTCATTTGTTTGTTCTAATACCTGAATGAACGGCCTTTGTCAAATTTGGGTGTTGTGAGAGTGAAATTCTAGAATTAGTAAGATGTCGATGATGACGTCAGTGATGCTGCCACTGCTGCAACAACAACAGCACAACAGTTGTTGCTGCAACAACAACATAGTAGCTGCTGATGCAACAACAACACATCAAAATGTCGATGACGATGATGAGGTCCCTGAAAATGTGGTTGGTTATCCCTTTGAAGTCGCTTCCGAGTAAGGGGTCACCCAATAGTTGAAATAATGTATATTGATTTAGGTTTAATTGACTTAATTTAGGGGTATGGACATGTTAACCTTTGGGTTTTATAAGGCTGTCATTTGTATTTCATGATGTGAATTTAAATGATTTTCAATTTTAGATATGAATTAACACTATTTATATGGTTAGATTGAGCTATTTTGCAATATTGTTACATATTGTGGTTGAAGTATTCTCTTTTACATCTTATGGCGATTGAAGAACCCTTATAGTGATATGCTATGTGAATGTTGAAATTGATGTCTTAAGTAGTTAGATTATTATGCGCTCATTGAAATTCCAATTATTATATCTTAGTTGGAGCGAGTAGTAGTTGAATTGCATTAATACTATTCCGTTTCAAGTTAAAATAATATGTTTTGGAAGAAATGCCACAACTTTTTAACCGTGAATCGAAACGAGGTGATTCTGGCGCCATTGGATTCGTATTGTCCGTGCTTAGATAACTACGTTTTGGGCTATTTTTGGCGATATTCAAGGGGTCAAAATCGACTTTGAAGTAGGAAGTTTCGTATTTGTATTGATGGATTTAGTTTGTGCAAGTTTTTTTGGTCAATTTTTTACCTATTCTGATTGCGTCCTGTGGTAGTCGATTAAACTTTGCGTATAAGTTGGACTGTTTATTATTTGTTAAACAGGGTGGACATTTCTATAAATAAAGGATGTTATGGACAGTATTTTTAAAATTACACTTCGTTTTGTCGGGGAACGAATTTTTTGCCATTTTGCAGTTACATGTTGTGGCATATATATATATATATATGTTTTGCCATTTTAAAATTACATGTTTTGCCATTTTAAAATTACATGTTTTGCCATTTTTTACCATTATAGAAATTTTGGCCGTTTTTCTATAACGTGTTTTGGAAATTTTCATCGTGCCTTCAGGCACGGGCATTCTGCTAGTGTATATATATATATATATATATATATATATATATATTATATCTAATAATATTTTAAATATATATATTATAATAGTTATAGTATTATATAAAAAAATCTCCCTCATATAATAAGAAAAAGACACACACACGGGGCTCCTAAGAGTTGAAAATTAAAATGTTACAAATCAAGTGGTCAAAAGTATATGTTTTGACATATCATTATTTATTTATTTTAATGAAAATTATTATAAAAATAAATAAAAAATAATATGTTGGATAATCGGATCAAATCCAAATCCGTTTACATTAAACGAATATGGATTTGGAAAACAAACAGATAATCCGATGGATAATCGGATCGGATTCGAATCTGTTTAACATAAACGAGTATGGAATTGGATATACCTGATCTGGTCCGAATCCAATCCGTTTACAGGCCTAACTCATAGTCATATGCTATGACTTTTTTTAAATTCCATCTTCTGATTTGAAAATTTTACCCTTGGAGTTGATGCTTTGCATATGGGACTTTAAACACGGTGCGGTGACTATGAAAACGCAGTGAAGATTCAAGTGTGTACACATGACAACCCTAATTTATTCACTTTGTGTTTTGGACCAACCTGAATAAATCGAACTAAAAATACGTCCTTACATTAATTTATTGGATTGATGATATAGAGAGGGTCACTCGGTATAATACTTATACCGGTTAAAAGTGTGTGTCGCATTTAACTTCTTATATTTTTTTAGGATGTTGTTGGTCCCAAGCGTGGATAAAAGAGGAGGGTTGCGTTAGGTACCTGACAGCCAACGTAAAACTTTGTCAGATCTTTATGAACATGAATCATATGAATATATGCGCTAATACTAGGGCATTCCCCTTAAATGATGTATTGCGCCTGTCATCGAATTTGTTGAAAAATAGGTAAGGAGTGTCACATCGTCACCCGAATGCAACGAGAAATACACAAGGGTTTCTGCAATAATCTGGACGTGTGCGGGTAAAAAAACTAGCCGAGGATAATAGACTTAAGTTAGCGACTTGGAACATAGGGACTATGTCAGAAAAATGGATGGAGTTAATAAATACTAAAAATAAGACAAGTTAACATAGGTTGTTTATAAAAAACTAAATGAGTCGGTGAGAAAACTAAAGAAATAGAATATGTATGGTTTAAATTATATTATATTGGAAAACATAGAAATAGAAACAGAGTTGGAATAATAGTAGAAAAGAACCTTAAGGATGATATTGTAACCATTATTATGAAAGGTGATCGACTTACTCTTGTAATACTAGTATTAGGTGAAAATGTAACTAATATTGTTAGTGCTTATGAACCCCAAGTAGGAATAGATTACCACACAAAGTACAATTTTGGGAACAAATGGATGAACTAATCCAAGTAATGGCCATGGAGGAGAAGATCATGTATGATATGAGATAGTGCATGAAAAATATGGTTTTGAAGATAGGAATGATGGTGGAGAATCTATCTTAGATTTTGCGATGGCTTATGATTTTTTACTACTAAATACATGTTCTGAAAAGAAGCTTGAACACTTAATAGCTTATAAAAATGGAATGTATATGAGACAAATATATGTTTTTATTACTAGGAAAGAAGAACGATTAATATGTAAAGACTGTAAGGTTATCACGGGAGAGAGTTTAATCTCATAACATAGAATAATGGTGTTGAATATATATATTAAAAATCAATCACGGTGTGAAAAGAGAAGATTAACCGATGAACTAAGTGGTGAAACTTAGAAGGAGAGAAATTAAAACTATTTAAAGATAAAGTTTCAAATGAAGCATCATGGAATACCGAAGAAGAGAATAATGTAATGTAGAATAAGATGTCCATGTGTGTTAGGAGAATATCAAAAGATTTTATTAGAGAATCAAAATGCAAGGGGCCACACTATAAAGAAACTTGGTAGTGGAATAAATAATTGCAAAATATAGTAATAATCAAAAGGGAATGCTTTAAAACATGAAAAATAACTAGAATCGAAGAAAATTTTGAGAAATATATATCAGCTAAAAAGGAAGTTAAGAAAATAGTAAAAGATGCTATGTTAAAGGCGTATGATGATATTTATACAAAATTGGAAATACAAGAAGGGAAAAAAGTATTTATAAGCTTGTTAAACTTAAGGACAGGAAAACAAAAGATTTTATTAACGTTCAGTGTATTAAAAGTGATGATTCGAGAGTCCTAGCCAGGGGTGATGAGATTATGGAAAGATATAAAAACTGTTGTGAGAGGTTATTGAATGGAGATAATGGGAGTATATTAGATATATAGGAACTTAGGGAGATTCGAGAAAATAAAAATATATTTTTTCAAAGATTTAGGACAATAGGGGCTAGGATTTCTCTAAAAAGATGAAAACGAGGAGGGCTTTAGGTACAGATGGTATCCCTATTGAGGTTTGAAAGTGCTTGGGGAGGAAGGAGTATATTGGCTTATAAAATTATATAATAGAATATTAATGACTAATATGATGGCTAATGAATGGAGAAGTAGTATTTTAGTAACTATTTATAAAAGTTAAGGGGACACACGAAGTTGTTCAAATTATCGGGGTGTTAAGTTAATGAGTGGTATAATGAAACTTTGGGAGATAGTGATTGAATATAGATTGAGATTGAAAATAACAATACCTGAGAACTCGTTTGGATTTACGCATGGGAGGTCAACAATGGAAGAAATCTATTTATTGAGGAGATTGATGGAGACGTATAGAGAGAAAAAGAAAGATCGTCATATGATTTTTATAGAATTGGAGAAGTCATATGACAGGATATCCAAAGATATAATATGATGGGTTATACATAAAAATGGAGTGACTCGTAGATATATTGATGTGATCAAGGATATGTATGATGGGGCGATGACTATATTAAGAACCTCAGCAGGAGAAAGTAATGAATTTTCAATTAGTATAGGTCTACATCAAGGTTCAGCACTAAGTCCTTATCTCTTTCCTCTTGTTATGGTATGTATGAGTTGACTGGACAAATAGAAGATGAGGTGACACGGTGTATGTTAATTACAGATGATTTTGTTTTAGTGGGTAAGAATAAAATGGGGATTAATGTTACATTGGAATTGTGGAGAAAAAATTTAGAAACAAGAGGATTTAAAATAAGCAGCGCTAAAACAGAATATGTGGAATGTGATTTTAGTAGTAATAGGAGGACAAATGGGGATGTGGTAAAATTAAAGGATCAAGAGATCCCTATATATGATTATTTTCATTATTTAAGCTCTATTATCGAAAAAATGAAAATATTAGTCATGATGTTACTCATGGGATTAAAGAAAGCTGGTGTGACACCCCGCCTAATTAACCCCGAGTGATCAGTCCTAAATTAAATTAGAACAGGTTTCTCAGTTGGTTCATTCTTAACATCATTGTCTCCATTTTAATTACTAACCACCTAAGTGAGAAAATTAGACTAGTGCCAAGTTTTATCTTTAATTAATCAAAATGAAATACTCATGCGAAAAAAGAACAATATAAATGATCAAAATTAACTGAAATCAACCATCCACAATTAATTAACAGATCGAATAAACCATCGGTTCAAAATCCAACAGAAGTAAAGAAAAGTAATAAATCTCAACAGGTCTGACATAAGTACTGAATAAACTGTGAGTAACATGCTCGAATAACTGATAGGAAGTCTCTACACTAAGAATGAAAATAATGAGGCGCCTATCAAACTCCCGCAACATCCACACATGCTGCAGCAACGGATCCCTGAAATGAGTCAAGCCTGGAGTACCTGTGGCTGGACAGCTAAATGCTTTTTAAAAGTTTTTATAGCAAGGGTTAGTACCCAAAACATTTGAAAAACATTTAGCAAATGATTATTTTGCAGTAATAAATATATATGCATGCTCTTCATATTTTAGTTAGTGTCGCACTCCCTTGAGAACATCCTCACCCCTTTACTAATGTGTACTACTAACACCTTAATTAATTTACATAGTTATTTATCCCATGACTAGATAACTAATATAACCCCTTGAAACCACCCCACTCTAACCGAGTATGCCATAATTATGATTTCTAAGTTATTATTAACATTAACTTAATTAATCATTTCCCTTTATAAAATCATATAACTTTCACACCCATTATATGTATAATACAATTCACGACCTGTATTAATTTATTGGTATATAATTATTTACCTCATTATATACATATAGTTATATTACAACAGTCATAAACATGCGGAAATAATAATTAATACTAAACATCCTCCCGAGTAATAACTCACTGGATGTTATTTCTTTAAAGTTCTATCCCACTAGGTAAATTCACATAACCTAGTTATCCCAAGTCAGAATTTCTCACTAACTTGATTAATACATAAATATTTGGAGGCCGTCATATTCCTTCCCTAAAAGTGAGATGCCCCTCACCCATATAATGGACGCTATGACCTGGGAATATACTCGCCCTACTCCTCAAGCTAGGGGATTCATCTACTACGCACAACCTCCCTCATATAGCACTAGTGTCACTATAATAATAATATCTAGCCACCGATATTAATGTACACACCATATATATACTATCGCACACCGTATATATATATATAAATAAAATAAACTATCCCGTCTATATCGTGTACTAAGTCCGTCACACAAGCCTATTCAAATGATTATGAGTTTATGGCCCAACTCTAATTATTAATTAATTCGAACATTAATTAATTAAATTACTTTTGGTGTCGCTCCAACCAATATATTCGGACTTACTCTCGTGGCCCGAAATAAAACAATACCCGAGTCTGAATTTTCGACTCCAAATTATTTAGATTTCACTCTAAATTAATTTAACGCCTTGGTATCACTCAACCAATATACCCGGACTCACCCACTAGGTCCATATTTAATTATTTCGAAATATACTTCCCAAAATTTTAACCATTTTGTGTCACACATAAATACCCTCCAATCCCAATTATTTTTCCCTCAATAATAATTAGATTGTATGTCCCATATTTCTCTCTCATTGAATCAGGTATGAGAAGTAATTTTAATTAAATTCACCTTACATAAATAAACTGGCCGAATTGCCAAAAATTCCAGACCATCGATCGATCAATCCCCAACCCTCGATCGATCGATCGTACAGGTCGTTGTCTTCTCCAAGTCTCTGTTTCAGCCATGGATGAAAACTCAAAACTCCAACTTCTTCTACAGTCTATCCCAAGTCCTCCCATCAATAAAATACATCAAGACCCTTATTAGGAACCCCCATAAAGTTCCCAAACTCCATTTAATTTACGTTCTCTACTATTTTCATAAATTAGAGAAAAATCTGTTTTACCCATTTCAACATCAAATCCTTATCTCAAATTCGTTTCTAATTCATCTGGGTTTACACATCTTACCAGATATATACTAATCTCAAATTATATATGAATTTCTACACAATTCAGAAATCAGAATATTGATAAAAAAAAAACCCATATTTGTACCCTTTAAATCCCAAAACGAATTTTATTTTCCCACATCACATAAATATGAATCAAAATGCAAATTAAATGCTATAGTAAGTTAACCACTTGCCTTATGATTCGTAGGGTCTGATTTGGAGTTGTGAATTTCCAAGGTTAAAGATGAGATTCCCTCTTTTTAGCTCTTTCCTTTGTCCCCCAATTTGCCTTTAACTGCCTCTTAGGTTTTCCTCTCCCATGAAATGTTTTCTAAACTTCAATCAGTCGTTTCCCTTTTCTTTTAATTAGGTAATTAGGCTAAAGCCCATTTTTGGCGTAATGGGCCAAGCCGAAGTGACCCAAATACCCCTAATGTGGGCCCGACTATGCCTAGAAATGTCATGTGACCCGTTTACTACCCTCGGGTACACTTTTTCGACTATCTCGACCCAACAGGACTCAACCGTACACTCAAAATTAGCATCCGAATTAATTTATAAAAATCCTTATCTCACACCCAAATTAATCTATACCGAATTCCGACTGAGATAAGTATATACCCCGTCATTAATACCCGAAATGACGTAAATAAATTATCATTATTCACTTAGTAATTTAATTTCCCTAAATATTAACCATTCACTCCCCGATTAATATTTAAATATATATATATATATATATATATATATATATTGCCATAATTAATTCAATTAAAATTACGACACACAAGTAATTTTGAATTCTCGAATTAATTAAATATTAAATGTACAAAAATACGGGGTGTTACATACTCCCCCCTTATAAAGGAATTTCGTCCCCAAAATTAGGTCGTACATGTGATGAATAGCTCGGGATATTGTTCCCGTATATCCTCCTCGTGCTCCCTGGTAGACTCATCAACGTTGTGATGAATCCACTATACTCTAAGTAGTGTAACAACCTTGGATCGTAACTTTCACTCACTACGGTCCAGAATATCCATCGCTCTCTCCTCATATGAGATGTCTGGATGTAAATCGATTTCCTCGAGTGGAATGTGCAAGAAGGCTCTCTCGCTCCTCGATATTTTTTCAGCGATGCCAGATGGAACATGTCGTGTATCCGCTGAAGATGCTCTGGAAATCCCAGTCTATATGCTACATGTCCCACCCTCTCAATAATAGGGAAAGGTCCCACGTACCTCGGTGCTAACTTACCCTTCTTACCGAACCTCATCACCCTTTTCATAGGGGACACCCGGACTAATACCTGATCCCTAACCTCTAACTTCAAATGTCTTCGTGAAGCATCAGCATAACTTTTCTGCCTATCTTGAGCTATCTGAATCCTCCCTCGGATCTACTCTATCTTGGCAAATGTCTCCTGGACGATCTCCGACCCCAATAGCTTATTGTCCCCCACCTCTAACCAACAAGTGGGTGAACGATAAGGTCTCCCATACAGTGCCTCGAACGGTGCCATGCCAATCGTGAATTGGTAAGAGTTGTTATACGCGAACTCTACCAAAGGAAGATATTTCTCCCAACCTCCCCCAAAGTCTAAAATGCACATTCTGAGCATATCTTCCAGCATCTGGTTGACTCTCTCAGTCTGCCCGTCGGTCTGTGGGTGATAGGTTGTACTCAAACGTAACTCCGTGCCCATGGCCTCCTGAAAGCTCTGCCAAAAGTGGGCCACAAAAATTTTATCTCTGTCAAACACGATATTTATCGGCACCCCATGCATCTTAACAATCTCTGCTATGAATAGCTGCGCATAACGCATCATCTCAAAGTCTGTGCGAATCGGCAGGAAGTGGACCACCATGGTCAACCGATCCATAATGACCCATATGGAATCGTGATCTCTCGGCGATGCAGGTAACCTGTAATAAAGTCCATGGAGATGCTCTCCCACTTCCACAGGAAAATCTCTAGAGGCTGTAGCATCCCTGATGGTCTATGAAGGTCAACTTTCACAAGCTGACACGTGGCACATTTTGAGACAAACTTCGCTATCTCTCGTTTCATTCCTTCCCACCGATACTGCCTCTTCATATCCTGGTACATTTTATCCCCGCTGGGATATATCGCAAATCTCTAACCCTGGGGCTCTGTCATAACAACGTGCCTCAACTCCTCATCCTCTGGCACAATTAACCTCCCATTTAGGCGTAGGCCTCCTTCCAAGTTGATTGAGTAACCCTCTGCTCCTTCAGCTAACAACTGGCGTACCCTATCCTGGAAAATATGTTCCTCCTCCTGAGCCCTTACCACTCGCATAATGACCTCAGGTGTGATGGATAAAGCTGACATGCACGCCCTGGCTACATCATCCTCATATCAAAGCTCTCTCCACTTCGATTTCCAGACTTTTGATATTTTTGCAGTCGGTCTCTGGCTCAATGCGTCTACTACCACATTAGCCTTACCAGAATGATACTGAATATCAAACTAGTATTCTTTCACTAATTTTAGCCACCACCTCTACCTCATATCCAGATCCTTCTGTGTGAAGAGATACTGAAGTGACTTGTGATCCGTGAATAAAGTGAACTGCTCTCCTAGAAGATAATGTCTCCATATCCTCAAAGCAAAAACGATCGTTGCTAGCTCTAGGTCGTGAGTGGGGTATTTCCTCTCATGGGGATTTATCTTTCTGGACGCATGAGCTATAGCCCTTTCCTCCTGCTGAAGCATACCCCCAAGTCCCTGTAGGGATGCATCAGTGTAAACTCGATACTCTAGTACTCCCTTAGATAAAAAAAGTACGGGTGCAAATGTCAACTTGTCCTTTAGCTCGTCGAGAGCTAATTGAGAATGATCACTCCAAGTGAAAGGCACCCCTTTCCGAGTCAGATTCGTCAAAGGGCCCGTAATCATTGAGAATCCTTTTATGAACCGCCTGTAATAACCAACCAATCCCAGAAAACTGAGCACCTCGGTCGGTGTCGTGGGTTGTCCCCACTCCCTTACCGCTGACATCTTACTCGGATCCACCGCAATACCCCGATCTGACACCACGTGGACAAGAAACTGTACTTCTCGCAGCCAAAATCCACACTTCTCGAATTTGGCATAGAGTTGGTGATCCCGCAGTGTCTGTAGAACCATACGCAAATGCTCTGCGTGCTCCTCCTCGGTGCGTGAGTACATCAGGATGTCATCAATCAACAGGATGACAAACTGATCGAGATACTCCATGGAAACCCTGTTCAGGAGGTCCATGAACACTGTTGTTGCATTGGTTAGCCCGAATGGCATCACCGTGAACTCGTAAGATCCATACCACGATAGGAAAGCGATCTTAGAAACATCCTCCTCTCGGATACGCAGTTTAGGATACCCCGACCTCAAGTCGGCCTTGGAGAAGTAAGACGCCCCTCTCAAATGGTTAAATAAATCATCAATCCTAGGTAATGGATACTTATTCCGTATCGTCACCTTGTTCATCTCCCTATAGTCCACGTATAATCGAAGTGAACTATCCCACTTCTTTATAAACAACACCAGTGCACCCCATGACGATGTACTCCACTGAATAAAACTCTAACCCAGGAGCTGCTGAATCTGCTCTCTCAACTCACGCATCTTTGAAGGGGCCATACGGTATGGTGCTCGAGCAATCGGCCTCGTCCCCGGTGCTAAATCGATTATAAATTCGATTTCCTTACTGGGTGGCAACCCTGGTATTTCTGGAACACATCCTCAAAGTTCCTCACTACTGGTATTGAATCCAACGAAACTACCACCTCCTGTGATGTTCCCTCCTCGATGTAATACAAGTGTGTGCAAGACCCTCCCACAGGTAGCGACATCACTATTAGGATCATCACCTATCCCGAAATGGAGAACACGATTGTCCTCTCGTAACAATCCGCAATCGCCCTATAACCTGCCAACCAATCCATACCCAGGATGACATCTTACCCCTCCATATCTAACACTAAGAGGTCTGCTGCTAAACTAAGCCTCCCAATTAAAATGTCCACCCCCGGCAAATAGAGTAAATCAAAGCCCCGCTACCTACTGGCGACTCTACCCACATACGAAGATTACCCGCGGTCTCTAGTAACCCGGCCCACTTAGCAAAATTAGATTTAACGAATGAATGCGATGCTCCTGTGTTAAAAAGTATACTACCCTCATGACCATGAATGAGAAACATACCCTCAACTGCTGGCAGCGCCTGCTGTGCTGGAGGATTGGGAACATCCCGGACGTTATACACATGCCCATAGTGCATTTTCCCCTACTGTTGTGGGGGGGGGGGGAGCTAGTGCTGCTGGCGGCATCTGCCCCTGTTACCCCCGTTGGGCACCCTGCTGGTGACCTCTTCCCCTCTGCGGGCACTCCCTCTTGAAGTGTCCTGGCTGGCCACAGATAAAAGAATCTCCACTTCAATCAGTTATTTTCCTTTCTTTTAATTAGGTAATTAGGCTAAATCCCATTTTTGGCCTAATGGGCAAAGCCCAAGTGACCCAAATACCCCCGTGTGGGCCCGACTATGCCTAGAAACATCCCATGACCCGTTTACTACCCTCGGGTACACTTTTCCGACTATCTCCGCCCATCTGGACTCAATCGTACACTCAGAATTGGCATTCAAATTAATTTATAAAAATTCTTATCGCACACTCAAATTAGTCTATACCGAATCCCGGTTGAGATAAGTATATACCCCGTCATTAATACCCGAAATGATGTAAATAAATTATCACTATTCACTTAGTAATTTAATTTCCCTAAATATTAACCATTCACTCCCCGATTAATATATATATATATATATATATATATATATATATATATATATATATTGCCATAATTAATTCAATTAAAATTACGACACACAGGTAATTTTGAATTCTCGAATTAATTAAATATTAAATGCACAAAAATACGGGGTGTTAAAGCTAGGTCAAGTGGAGAACTGTTATCTACTTAATGTGTAATTATACAAATGGATGGTATGACTAGATGAATATGCGAAAAATAAACCCTTTTGAACTAAAAAATCATTAAATATAAGTTAGCTATTTTAGATACATGCCTAAAAGAAGAAGAAACAAAAGACTAAAAGTTTGTCTCTTGTAAACAGTTAAGCTTTGTGGACAGAGAAGTTGTCACTCCAATTGTAGTTAAAACTAACACGGTTCAAAAAGAAATTTTAGATTCCAAATGAATGGTTTTATTGCGAAAAAGAATTTTTCGTCCAACTCTTAGTTTTCTCACTACTTGTGTTTAGTTAAAACCTAAAAATTAAAAAAAAAAGAAAAAAAGAAAATCATATCAGAATATTTCAAAACTCTACGAACTAAACAAAACACCAAACATAATAAACTTAGAAAATTGTAATAAAAAAAGTCGTGAATTTATCCACTGATGTTGTAATTCCAATGTATTACAAGGTATTTTTTTTTAACTTAAACAGTTAGTTTTGAATTGTCAAATCACCATAAAAACATGCAGTAGAATTTGAGTAGTCTTTCTCTTTGTCAAATCTTAGACCACAACATGGAGATATACACTTCTCTATGTCAGAATATAGTAGAAGTTTGATTAAGAATTGCACATTTTTAATAAATAGCACCAATCAAAGACAAGACACCACAAATAAATGAAACATCTCAGATTTTTTCGATTTAAAATTAAAGCAAAACAAAGTGGACTTGTTTAGTGTCTGATATCATATCAACACCACAATTCAAAACGCATCGCCTCCACCATTGAACAAGATACAACATCGCATCATAATGTCAAAGGAGACACCTTTCAGGCCGAGAGAAAAGCTTGTTGATAATTGCTTTAGTTGCAGATATGACAGAACAACGGATGTGATTTTCTTCATCAGTGATTCATTTGCTTGGTATTTTGACCCTGGCCATCACCAGTGCATGGTTAATGAGTATGTTGCCTTAGGCTCTCTTTGATTCGTAGTAAAAAAGGACTTGTTTAGTGAGTTCAAATTGGACATTTGAAGGTAGGCGGGATGAGAACCAATCTCTTCTTTGTGGCAATGAGAATAAGGATATGAAGGTTTATAGATCTATAACTCTAAAAAGATTTGATAACATTAAGTGTGAGAAAGTGAAAGGGGCACAAAATAAAGCGAAGATATGCTAAGTGAAAGAAAATAAGGCCTTTAACAGAGCATTTGGAGTGAATTGGAAAGGCTTCCCAAAGGGTTGCTTAGGGAATATAAAAAGATAAAAGAAATTATTAACGTTTTCCAAAGGTTGCTTAGGGAGTATAGAAAGGCAAAAGAAATTAATAACATGGGATGGGTAAAAATGGAGTAGTGAGAAAACTGAGAGTTGGACTAGCATGAAGGTCATGCGATGCATGGCCGAATATAGGTATACTATTATATATGTGGATTTGTATATATAAAGAAATAGAAAAAATATCATACCCGATTTTGGAACCTTCATAAAAAAATAAAGGGTGAAGGCGAAGGAAATATTAAAGGGTGAAGGGAACAAAATAACAAAGTAAGGAAGAAGATGATTAAAATCAAGAATATGTAATAGTGAGAAATTTACAATATCAACAATGTAATGTAAGCTTACATATATGATGTCAGTTTATCATAAAATATAAATATAATAAAAAAATACAAAGTTAAAGAAATGCAAAAGTTCGAGAATTTGTTACTTCTTTTTGAGATACACAATCAATAATCCAGAATTCAGCCCTGAGAGATTCAAATGAGCGTTATCTGCATAAAAAAATTACAAAAAAATTATGGCCCAATTGAATAACAGTAAAAATAAATAAATATATCATTGTATTTCACATATGTATAACTATCACTTGTGATTATTATCCACTTACATTACAACATGCTGTAAAATTAGATCCAAATTCAACCACTTCAAGTAATAAATTAAAATCAATAATCTATTAATGAAGTCAGATTTGTATAATACACACAATAACATCAAAACATTCATCTAATTTATAATAATCAACTCGTGGGCACACCAAAATAAAATAAACTACCGCAAATGGAGAATAAAGAATTTAAATTTGGTAAGAAAAAATTAAATACATAAACACATCCATAAAAACAACAAAATATACTTTTAACCAAAATGTCGCAGCAGAGCAAGAAATAGATATATGCATAGAATCAAAGAGGGAAATGGAACAAACACAAACAACATGAAATGATATCACGAAATTTTATCCTATTAAAAAATTGATACCTCATGATCAGGTTACAAACAGAGATGTCTTCAATGGCGGTGGTGGTTAGGGAATCGGAGAAGGAAATGGAACAAACACAAACAAAAAACCTCTTCTTCATAATTCTTCCTCTGTTGACATTTTTTGTGGTCTAACCGTTGCTGTAAGTTTTTACATCCATTTCCTTTTTCTTTGCTTTGAGTTGAAAAGATTGTTTTGGTTCTAAAAAAAATATGGACCCATCTTGTGTTTCTAAGAGCCCAGGCCTAGCCAAGTGAGAGAGAGAGATGCCAGTTGTTGTTGGTAATGGAGGGTGATATGTGGAGAGAGAGAGGGTTACGTTATAAAAGAGAGCTTTTGGGGAAGTCCAAATTTTGAAAGTGGAGATTCTTTGTGAGTCAAAACGAACCACGATGAAAGCATTAAATTGTCAAAGACTCTTCGTTTTTTTACAGGGAATGGAATGGACGGTTGATGAATTTTATACATAGATACGTAGATGTTAAGGGCACGTTATAATATCAAGTATTTATTACTGCCACGTGTCAGACTCATATAACTTGGGTCTACAGTTATTTTATAGTTATATAGATGCCTCCTCCCAGTTAGTCTTAGCCTCGAGGATTTAAATAGTCTAGTTAGTTTTCTTTTACATGTAAGCCGTCGGGGAAAGGCTATTTTTTTTTTTAATTTCTTAAAAAAAAAAGATACCTTGTTAAAAAAAATCTCTCTTTGAGAACCCGAGGCTTGTCTCTCTCTTGCATGTTTACTGATACTAGGCTTGGCATTAGTAGCCATCGCTGTCCTTCGAAATTATTATATATCTCACTTTTAATGTTGTGCAATCTGGGAATGCCATTTTTGTTTGAAGTATTGTTGCTTGGATCTAAGAATTTACTTCCTGATAGCTAAAGATAGAACATAGAATGTGTCACAGGTGGAAAATATCTAAAAGTAAGCACGTATGCTCACATCAAAAACTGCTCGATTTTGATCCAACTTTAAGGCTTTATTTTGTTATGATTAGATCATTATCTCCGTGATATGCATGCAATCATCATTTTAATTCATTAATTAGAAGCTTTCTTGTGGATTAGTTAACAAAAAATATGTTTTTATGTGAAAACGCATATCAGTCTTGTAAAATGCATCCATGTTTTCTTTATACAACTTTTGATTACAACTTCTTTAAGTACATTTCCCTCGCTCCTTTTTGGATACTGGAATAACATTATCTGTAACTCAAGGTGGGGGGTTTAGAGTCCGCACATCAATCTTTATGACAAAAACTAATGAGGATATATTTTGTATTCATTTGTTTCGCCATCATTTGTTCCACAGTAGACAACCTCTTCCAGCGTTTGAGGGGATCTCGTCTCTTGGATCCCAGTCAATCCGATTGAGACAACCAAGCCTAAAACTTGGGCAGCCTTCCCACTGCAGGGCTAACGACAATGTATCACTTATATATGTGCATTTTACCCATGAGAAATAACGTTTTGCATCCTTATCTTATCTGTTTGCTTGGTGAACTCTTTTTTTCTCTTGTGGTCATTCGCTGTGCCAATTTTGATGCAGAACCTCGGATATTTAATCATAGTTTCATTCTCTATGCCAATTCTGAACAGGAACCTAGGATATTAAATCATAGTTTCATCCTATCATAGTATCTGGAAAAAGAGAAAAAAAAATTATCTTGCTGTTTATGTGCAGTCATTCATACAATCTGAACCATGCAAATAATCATCTTCTTTGAAAAAGTTTTTAGACGGCAAATCACCTGCTCAGATTTGGAAGCCCGCCAACATTCTTTCATAACTTGTGCTTTGCCTTATCTATGCGAATTTGAATATTGATTACAAATGGTTTTGTAAGATACACTTTTAGTTTTTTTTTTTTTAAATATCCAAATTATGCTTCTTTTTCCCAGACTCGTGATGATTTGAAAAAACAGAGGCAGCCAATACGGAGTCAATTCTTCTCGCCCATCTTTCTGAAGGTTATGTTCTGGAAATTTATACAATTTAAATTTTACTAAATATGACATGTATGTATTTATTAGCTAATCTGATGCAAATTTCCTATTCTTCATTCATTTGCTATGACATTTTTTCCTGAATGGGGTGACAAAGAGACAGGTAAGCATCAGCCTCATATATTTGTATATATACATATCACCATCACTATTGTCTCATTCCTATTTAACACTGACCAGGATTAATTTTCAGCCAGCTGCCATTGGTTTGGCTGCAGATGAGCATCCATTTGGTGTTGTTCTTGGTGGCGAAGTGCAAGTACGACTTTCTATCCACCCATTTGTTGGATGTATCCGAGGTTTCCATTTCTTTACCATCATTCACACACACATCACACACACATGTGTACCAAGTGTTTACACCAAAAGTGATTTACCAAGTGCATTAAGCTCTTGTACCTACGGTAGTATACAACAGTTTAATGCGTTTGATAAATTACTTTTGATGTAAAAACTTGGTAAGTATATCATTGTCCAAAACTCTAAGGGTGGTCTCTCAATGGGAGAGTTATTCCTTGAGGATCTTCATGGGCGGGGTGGAGGTGTATTCGACTAGGTCTCAACTGATGTAATTTGCCTTCTTGTTATTAAGGTTAATAACTTTTTCATGCTAAATCTTTTAGAAAAATATTTATAATGCTAAATCTTATCAAAAATAATTATTGCCAAAATGTAAAGTCAACTCAATTTGCATTGCTTTGGCGTTTACTATTATATAAATCTAAAACAAATTATACATTGGTGTGATGATTTTTAGGTCCCCTGAATTTATAATTTAAAAAAACTAAAAATAAAATTGACCAAAATCTAGAGGCATATCTTGCATATTCTTAACTAAGAAAGCTCAATTGAACATACTGTAATTGTTCGTTAATGCAAGAACGTTAATGCAAGAAGTCGGAGAAACAAACAATTGGTAGGTAACAACCTCTAGAGTAGGTAGTAGTCAATTTTTTAGATCTACAGTTCCACTTTACAAATGATTAACACTTTTAGGGATTACGTATTAGCCTTGCGTACTGGTAAGAGAGAAACCTCAAAAGATTGAGATGGTAAATGAGAAATATGAGAAACTATGCAGTTAAAGGTATAACATGATAATGATGTTGGTTGAAACCAGATATTAGTCATTTCCTGGGATGTGAAGGAGATGTTTTGTGGTTGCGGGGACAAAGTTAAATGACAAGGTTCAGAGATCACGATGAGTTTGGGGGCAAGTAATTTTACCCATCCTTGATGAATATTACACGTTCATTAAATATTTTCTCTTCTTTCCTTTCATCCTTTTTGTGCGGTTGGATCAGGCTGGTGGAGAGTGGTCCCTTCTTTTCTCTGCATTTAGATTTGTCAACAGTCCCCAGCATCCTCTACGGAGGTTTATCAATCGATTAAATAATGAAGCTAGTGCGTCAAATTTGATTCTTGAAACCTTTTCTGCAGGTGATTGCTAGGGGTACCACGGAAAATTCTATTTGTTTGAATCTATTTTCTTAAATCATAATTTATGGACTAAACTTAGTCCGGTAATTGGCCTAAATTTTTATTCCACGTATCCTTGATTCCTTCCATATTTCCATTGTAAACAAAATTCAGGCTTTGGTCCGCTATGATTAAAATGTGTGGTGTTCCTTTATATGAGACTTATTTCATGATGTCAAAATTCTTAAGGATGAATACAAATGCAAGAAGAAATGAAGAAGATTTAAAAATATATAGTGCTTGGGCCAATTTTTTCCTACGCCAACTTTGGCGAAGGAGTTGCTTTCAATATAGGAAGCAAAGAAGTGTGACACCCCGCCTAATTAAATCCCGGGTGATCAGTCATAAATCAATGTTGATGCAAAAAACTGGACCGAATCCCATTTTTATAATCACAGATAAATAGATGAAAGCAATCCAATCAAGCACATAAGAAACAAAGATTTTTAAAGTGGTTCGGCTATGAATAAAGCCTACGTCCACTGTTATTTTATTCCCAGGAGTTTACAATAACACCATAGGGTGTAGAGAGAGAAAGGATGTGTATCTTGTGTATGGGGTTTCTAGGTTCTCCTGAATCTCTTCCCTTTTGGCTAAGGGGATACATGTATTTATAGTGAGGGGAGATAAAGAGATTCATTGTATGTAGACATTTATGTCTACATTCAACGAATCTAATTGTTGAATTGCTTGATATGCTATGTGTTGTCATCTATTAATACAGTATAAATGTACATTAAGGCTCATTAAATGCGCTGCCATCTTCATTAATGCACATTAAATGCATAGTTATCCTTTGATCTTCCTGGTTGGTATGCCGACCAACTCTCCTCGGGTGCCGACTAACTCTCTTCGGGTGCCGACCAACTCTCCTCGGGTGCCGACTAATACTCCTCGGGTGCCAACTAATTTTCCTCGGGTACTGACCAACTCTCCTCGGGTGCCGACTAATACTCCTCGGGTGCTGACCAACTCTCCTCGGATGTCGAATATTGCCACGTAGGATGACATGTGTCCTTTTCTGATTGGTCCTCATAGATGGAGAATTTTTGCGTTAACAGAAGCCCCCAATACTCCATGCTTGATGGTTTACTTGAAAGGATGGAGTATTTATTCTGCAGTGTTTCTCGGTGCTCGTGAAATTCTTGATCTACCTTCTTGATTTGTTCAACATAAAGTGCATTATCTCCTGGACGACATATGATGCAGGCTGATCGATGGTTGCTAATCTTTCTTTAGAGGAACTCCGTGTGCTATGTATCACCCATGCCATAGTATGCAGCTTGTAGCTTGTCATAATCTTCAAGTATGTTGATTGGTTTGCTAGCCGACCAACTGCCTCCTGTGCCGAGCAACTGAGTGCAATCTTCACGTGCTTGATTCTTCTGATTAATGATCCTCTGAATACTTTGTCGAGTAACATACTAGCTTTTGGACCCAACTCTTCAATCTGATTAGTACCAAGCTAGTGGTGGGCTTCGAAATATTTTCATACAACTTCTTCTTCAATGTTGGTCGGGACAGTAGTAGTAAAGATCTCAGTGCTGTAGATGCTAAATTTGACTTCTGAACTTCAATAGTATGTGCATAATAACTCATGAATATGCCTCCTGAACTTCTGAATTCCTCCTGAACTTCAATATCAAAAATAATTCCTGAGCAAGAAAAAATAACTCCTGAATGATAATTAGTCGGGGCTGAATCTGATGCTCGACTGCATGATGTTATGAGAATGTGCCATCGAATGAACAACTAGATTTTTAATAGAGCCCCCAAGTGTGGAATGTGAACTTTGAATGCTTTTTGCTTGATCGCTTTCACATACTCATAAAATATTTCCGACCAACTGTAGTTGACAGCTTCTTATTTCCGACCAACCTGAGTTGACATTTTTGGGAATAGATTTACTTCCTAACCAACATAAGTCAGCATTTTTAGGAATATATAGTTTTACTTCTCGGAGGAATACATAGTTTTACTTCCCGAAGGAATACATAGTTTTACTTCCCGTAGGAATACAAGTTTTACTTTCCGGAGGAATACAAGTAGCTTTACTTCCCAGAGGAATACAAGTAGCTTTACTTCCCGGAGGAATACAAGTAGCTTTACTTCCCGGAGGAGTACAAGTTTTACTTCCCAGAGGAATACAAGTTTTACTTCCCGAAGGAATACATTTTTGATAATAAATGATAGAGACTTCCTCGGAGCAGACCAATAGATTGTTGGGAATAGAATAAGATATAATAAATGCTGGAGACCTCCTCGGCGCTGACCAACAGATTGTTGGGAATAAAATATAATAAATGCTGGAGACCTCCTCGGCGCTGACCAACAAATTGTTGGGAATAAAATATAATAAATGCTAGAGACCTCCTCGGCACTGACCAACAGATTGTTGGGAATAAAATATAATAAATGCTGGAGACCTCCTCGGCGCCGAATATATGATTATAAATATTTGTCGAGCTCCATGCTGAAATAAGAATAGAATATGCATCCAAATAGATATAAAGAATAATAATAAAGTGCCTCGTTGATCTGCCGAGGTAGAATTATATAATGCCGAACAAGAATAAGATCTTCCAGAACATAAGAATATGGCCAAGAACGTTGTTAGGCCTGAATATAAATAAGAATTATTCGACCAACTATCCGTTGGGGGTGAAATACAACGAATGTTGTAATTCTCCTTAAAGCTGAATAAGTATCTTGTCGAGGCACAATTGCATAATGCCGAATAAGAATAATATTTTCGAGAACATAAGAATATGGCTGAGAAATTTGCTGGGCCTGCATATAAATAAGAATTATCCCGACCAACTATCCGTTGGGGGTGACATATAATAAATGTTATAGTTCTCCTCGGAGCTGATTATGATAATAAGTATCTCGCCGAGTTCCATGTTGAGATGAGTATAGAATATGAATCCCAAGGGATATATAGAATAATTTGTGCTTGAGCCGATATCTGGGCCTGAATATAAATAAGAATTGCCCCGACCAACTATCCGTTGGGGGTGAAATATAATAAATGTTGTGGCTTTTCCTCGGAGATGAATATGATAATAAGTATTTCGCCGAGTTCCATGAAGAGATGAATATAGAATATGAATCCCAAGGGATATATAGAATAATTCGTGCTTGAGCACAAATCAAAGCAATAATAAAATATATAGTTCCTTGTTGAGGTGAAATTTCATAATACTGAGCAATGATAATAGTTTCCAGATTGTTTCCGAGCATTCGTCGGCGTTGAGTCTTGTACCTGTAAAAATTAATATCTTGCTCTACCATTTGTGTAGGCTGAATTGATTAGTCGTGAGAATAATTTACTCATCCAATCAATATATGATATGTATATGCTTGAGAAATAAAAATATTAATTTCAAAAAATGAAATAATATATGTTGGCTAATATGTCGAGGCACAATTGCCTGATGTCGGGCAATACTACTTTTCCAAAGGTTTACGAGAGCTTTCATCGGGATTGAATCTCGTCCCTACGAAATTTTAATAGGCTGCCCGAGCACCTGTCGAGACTAAAGAAAATAATTATTATCATGAGAACAATTATTCAGCCAAACAATATGTGATGTGTATCAGCATAAAATAATAAAAATTTCAAAATATGAAATAATATTTTTATGCCAAATGTGTGTGAGATGGACAAATTTTTATCAGATATGCATCATAATTAAGACGTAGAGTTTTTTGTAAAGTTATTTAATCTCCAACAACTAATCAGGTATAAGTTGCGGTTTGAAAATTATTTATCACTTGGTTTTAAAAATATTTTTTTGGGTGATCACAAGTTTTAAAAAAAAAACTTAAGCCCCATGTTTACCCCCGAGCTGAACTCGTGTTTAAAGAAATATATGGGGTGCTTCGCATTTTTTAATACCCCAAGATTCTACTGCTGCCGAAAAATGGGATGAATGTTGCCGACCAACATTTAAGGATATCTCAAGTTATAGAATGTATGGTGTCGACCAATAAGCAAATGGTCCCGGACCAGCTGAGCAATTTCGCCGATCAACAAAAATGGTGCATTGACAGCACCGAACAAAATTAGATGTTACCGACCAAAAATTGGATGGTTGGATAGTTGCCGACCAGTAAATTGAACCCTCCGAACAAGACTGAGATGTCGCCGATCAAGAAGTAGATGATCGTCGACCTGAAATTGGTTCCACTGAGCTACAATATGGGGCTCCGACCAATAATAAGATACCTCGTAGTTGGATAAAATTATTTCAACGTTGCTGATGGATATTCACATCTTTTCTTTGACAAACAAAAATGGTCTGGTTAAGCTTCCCTTTAATAAAATATGGCCCAAGATGATGCCGACCAACAATACAGATGGCTAACCAGAATATCTCGAATCCTTAGATCAGAAAAATAACATTCGATGTAAAATTTAAGCATTAAGAATGTTAATTAAATGAATAATTATCTAATCCACTAGATCGTGTGATTTCGATTAAGAAACCATGTGATGTGATGAACGATGGGCCAACATATCAAATTCGTGCCCAGAGTCTTGATATGGTCATGATTTGTTTTACTGATCCTCTTTTACAAGAGGTGGGTAATGATTTTTCAGGTGATAGAAAATTATTTTTTATATTGATCCCTTCCTATTCTCTATTTGGAGAGATAAAAATATGGTGAATGATCGAAGTTATTACCAAATTTATATAAAAAATATCAATTTGACTTTATTGACATAGATGGAAGATGAACCAAATTAAGTATATAGTTCATAAAAATGAATGCAAAGAGACTCGAACTTGAAGAGAGAGAAAATAGATATGGGTCATGATTTCCATGAGAAAACTTTTTATTGTCTTTAACCTTTTCACATTCTTTGATTAAAAATATGATGGGAATTTGAATAGACATCAAAGATCTTACAAAATTTATAATGAAAATTATCAAATCTTACCACCGTCATATATATTGTTATATGTAATCATTTAAAATATTTATTCCATGATATAAAATTGAAACTTGAGAATCAAGCAAAAAGTTATGATTTATGAAATCCACTATTTTTCAGATTTCTAAATAAGAATTAACCTAACAGTTATGATTTTAACATCATGATATGCAATATTTTGCAGATAAAAATTGGACAATTAATTTATGTATATAAACATAAAAATCATGATTGAATCAAAAGATGTATGTATAATTGATTATACGTAGAGAAAATAAAAACTTAGCTTTTGATGGAGAACAACGCTTGTAACACGTTCCCACAGACGGCGCCAATCTGTTGATGCAAAAAACTAGATCGAATCCCATTTTTATGATCACAGATAAATAGATGAAAGCAATCCAATCAAGCACATAAGAGACAAAGATTTTTAAAGTGGTTCGGCTATGAATAAAGCCTACATCCACTGTTATTTTATTCCCAGGAGTTTACAATAGCACCATAGGGTGTAGAGAGAGAAAGGATGTGTATCTTGTGTATGGGGTTTCTAGGTTCTCCTGGATCTCTTCCCTTTTGGCTAAGGGGATACATGTATTTATAGTGATGGGAGATAAAGAGATTCATTGTATGTAGACATTTATGTCTATATTCAACGAATCTAATTGTTGAATTGCTTGGTATGCTATGTGTTGTCATCTATTAATACAGTATAAATGTACATTAAGGCTCATTAAATACGCTGCCATCTTCATTAATGCACATTAAATGCATAGTTATCCTTTGATCTTCCTGGTTGGTATGCCGACCAACTCTCCTCGGGTGCCGACTAATACTCCTCGGGTGTCGACAAACTCTCCTCGGATGTCGAATATTGCCACGTAGGATGACATGTGTCCTTTTCTGATTGGTCCTCGTAGATGGAGAATTTTTGCGTTAACAATCAAATTAAAACACGTTTTTCAGTTGGTTCATTCTTAGCATCACTGTCGAAAACTTTTTAATTACTAACCACCTAGGAGAAATTAAACTAGTGCCAAATTTTAACTTTCATTGAACATACAACAACATGCGGAACAAAGTATAAATCAAATACCAACATAAAAATCTGAAAATAACAACTAAGGTAAACAAGTTTTGCCGAATAAACCATCGGCCAAAAATCAACAAATATCAAAATCCCAACTAAAGAAAGTACAGTGGGACAACATGTCCATACTGAAATTAAATTCCTACACTAGATCAGAAATAATAAAAAAAAGCATATAATCATTGTCCTGCAACATCCACTTGTGTTACAACTCCGAAATCCCTTTAATGACTTCACGCTTGGTGTCCCTGTGGCTGGACACCTAAAAGGTTTTTAAAAAATATATTACATAGCAAGAGTTAGTACTCAAAATGTTTTGAAAATATTTAGCATATAAATTTATTGTAGTAAAGATAAGTTATCGATTACACATGTTAGGCTTACGCACACTCACTTGAGTCTTTTCACCTCTCATCTATAGTGCATGCCTAATATTCCATACTTAGTCTAGTTAGCTACAACTACCCAAGCTATTTAGACTATAGTGCTCGTCTGAACTCATATACGCGTCTAAGTTCCCGTATCGCCCATACAGTACTAAGTTTCTTTAACACTTCTCATGATGTTAATGAATTTCCAAGTAACATATCACATATGTTAGTTTCTGATTTGGAAGTTAAGTTTGACCACTTAATCTTATTCATTAGATGTTCACTATCTAGTATTATATTTTTCCAATTAAGTTTTATCCACTTAAGTTACTATTTAGATGTATTCACGTCATCTAATTATCTACTACTTTATCCTAGTATATTATTCATATAGTATATATTTCACACACAATATAGACTATAAGGATAATTGGCCCGGTCTAATCATCGACTCCAATTAACCCAAATAATTTATCTTGTATATGTATGCACAATATATAATCATTTACCATTCTACCCAAGTACATTATTTATATAGTATATATTTCACACACAATATATACTATAAGGAGTATTGGTCCGGTCTAATCCTCGACTACAAATGTAAATGAAATAATACAATATCCGCCCGGTCTAATCCTCAAATCCAATATTGTATAGGCACTATAGGTATTCACCCAACCTAAGTACAAAATTTATTGGTATTCACACAACCTAAATATTTACATTAGAAAGTAGTATATTTCTCTCTAATACTCAGCGTACCGTGGATTTTTTTATTTCTCTCTTTATCGAATCTTTTCGAGTATTCACCCAACTCTAAGGGATCTAGTTAACCCCTTATTAATTTTAGTAGCTAAGACTAACTTACTCTACAGGTATATATCATGGATTAATGTTACTTTCTCTCCATAACTCATGCCACGCATTTCCCGATACACATCCCAATTGATTTATCCTCGTCGATCCCTACTTTAAGTGTCAATCTAAAGGACCCTATCGGACTTAACAATATACCTATTGTTCTTTTCTAAGTCCCTAAATAGGTATAATGTAATCCCCAAGGTTTCCCTTGGTCAGTAGGAATCAAATAACCATCAACGCACAAAAGAGCCTCAATTCAGCTTTAGCCGATCGATCGAAGGTTTTGGTCCATCGATCGATCAGTCGATCAATCGATATTCATGGGCCGATCGAACGATTGACCAAATACATGCCATGCCCAGTTTCATTATTCTCCAAACTTGTCCCTTCTAAACTTCTTAAAACTTTATGAAACATTCTCCCTTCATAACTATACATTATTATCATTGGGGCTAATCCTAACGTAAATATATCGTGAAATCCATACGAAATCCTCCCAAGAATCATCAAAATTCAGTTTCCATTAAACCCTAGATAATGGTGCTCTTCATATTGATTTTAACATAACCCAAAATTCAATTTCATTTCATTTTTAATCCTCTAGCAATCCTAACCAAACGTTCATCAAAATCAATCTTTTTCTCCAAGAGATTAAATAGAGTTTTCATAAATCATGTAACCCTACACATGTGTATTATAACTTTGAATTTAATTAAAATAAACCACTTATCTTATACAGATGTGATCTGATTTCTTGATGAAGATGATGATTTGATGTGCTTCTCTTTAAATCCCCCACTCCTTAGATGCTTAGGGTGCAAGAATCCTCCTTGATCTTTTGGGAAAGGTTCTTCTCTTCTCTCTAATGACCTCTCTAAGATTTATGAGTTATGAACCCTAATCCCCAATTCTAATTATCAGATATAGAACTCTAATTTTTGTAGGTCCTTTAACCTATATTTTAAAATGACCAAATTAACCCTATAAGGTGCCGGTTTGGTCCAAAGTTGACCCGTGACTCAATTGACATCTTTAGGTATACTATTTTGACTAATTCGCCCCATCCGGACTCATCTGTGACCTCTAAATTATCGTTCGAGTCACCCAAAATATATTTCTCGTTTCCCATCTCGACATAGTCTAACATGCTACTCTCGGTGAGATAACATATAATATTCCCACATCACTCGCTCTGACGTATAATCTTAATTATCAATTATTTACTATTCATATCTCGTAAATATCATATCAGAAATATTAATCAGTCTCTATCTCTCGATTAATATAGAATAATCACAATTATTTTGTTACGCTTAATAATCGTAATTATTATTAAATCATATTAAATTACTCTACTCACGTAATTTAGATTAAAACGTATTTTCTATTTAATTACCCAACTAATTAAATTCTAAATACGCAAAAATATGGGGTATTACATACTTCCCCCCTTACAAAGGAATTTTGTCATCAAAATTTGGATATACCTGCGGTGAATAACTCTGGATACTGCTCTCGCATATCCTCCTCTCGCTCCCATGTCGACTCATCAACACAGCGGTGTCCCCACTGTACTCTCACTAACGGTACCACCTTGTATCGAAGCTTATGCTCGCTATGATCCAGGATAGCCACGGGTCTCTCCTCATATAAGACATCTGGATGCAAATCAATCTCCTCAAGTGGGATGTGCCAGAAGGCTCTCTCGCTCCTCTTGTATTTCTTCAGCGATTCCCATGGAACACGTCGTGTATCCGCTAAAGATGCTCTGGGAGCCCCAATTTGTATGCTACCGGTCCCACCCTCTCAATAATAGGGAACGGTCCCACATGTCTTTACGTTAACTTCCCTTTCTTGTCGAACCTCATAATCCCCTTCATAGGAGATACCCGAATCAACACCTGGTCACCCACCTCTAGCTCCACATGTCTCGTACCGGCGTCAGCATAACTCTTCTGCCTATCCTGGGATATTCGAATACATCCTTTAATCAACTCTATCTTAGCAGAAGTATCATGTATCATCTCCGGCCCCAATAGCTTGTTATTCCCCACCTTTAACCAACAGGCGGGTGAACGACAAGGCCTACCATAAAGTGCCTCAAACGGATCCATACCGATAGTGAATTGGTAAGAGTTGTTATACGCAAACTCTACCAATAGGAGTTATCGCTCCCATCCTCCCCCAAAATCTAGGATACACATCCTCAACATATCCTCAAGCATCTAATTTACCCTCTCAGTTTGCCCGTCTGTCTGAGGGTGATACGCCGTACTCAGCCATAATCCTGAGCCCATGGCCTCCTGAAAGCTCTGCCAGAAATGTGAAACAAATATATTGTCTTTATCAAACACAATATTAATAGGATCTTGTGCAGCTTAACAATCTCTTAAATGAACAGCTGCGCGCACTGCATCGTATTAAAGTCAGTACAAATCGATAAGAAATGAGCTACCTTGGTCAGTCGATCCACTATCATCCAAATAGAATCGTGATCCCTCTGTGATGTCGGTAGTCCAGTAATGAAATCCATTGATATGCTCTCCCACTTCCACATAGGAATCTCTAGTGGCTGTAGCATGGTCAACTTTCACCATCTCGTATATAACACACTTCGAGATGAATTCTGCTATGTCTCGCTTCATACCCAACCACCAATATTGTCTCCGCATATCCTAGTACATCTTATCCCCATTGTGTTGTACCGCAACTCTGAAACTGTGAGGCTTGGTCATCACTGCATTCCTCAACTTCTCATCCTCGGTCACTACTAACCTCCTATTAAATTGTAGACCTCCCTCTAAACTTACTGAGTAAGACACCGCACCCTCGGCTAATAGATGTCTCACCCTGCCCTGACAGAACTGGTCCTCTTCCATAGCCCTCACTACCCACATCATGATCTTGGGAGTGATGGTCATAACTGCCATGTATGCCCTGGCCACCTCATCCTCCTGTTGGAGTTCACTGCACTTAGCTTTCCACACTTCAACTATATCCCCAGTTGGTCATCGGCTCAATGCATCTACCACCACGTTAGCCTTACCAGGATGATACTGTATATCAAACTGGTAATCCTTCACGAATTCTAGCCAACGTCTATAGCTCATATTCATATCCCTCTACGTGAAGAGATACTAAAGTGACTTATGATCCATGAAAAGAGTGAACTGTTCCCCCAGAAGATAATGCCTCCATATCCTCAAAGAAAAAATGACCGCTGCCAACTTGAGGTCGTGGGTGGAGTAATTCTTCTCATCTGTCTTTATCTTTCGAGAAGCATAAGCTATTGCCTTTTTCCTCCTGCTGTAACACACCCCCAAGCCCCTACAGGGATGCGTCAGTGTATACCCGGTACTCCAATCCACTCCTCGGCAATACCAGTACGGGTGCTGATGTTAGCCTATCTTTCATCTCATCAAACGCTAACTGACAGTGGTCGCTCCACATGAATGGTACTCCCTTTCGCATCAGGTTTGTTAAAGGACCAGCGATCTTCGATAACCCCTTGATGAAGTGACGGTAATAACCATCCAAGCTTAAAAACCTGCGAATCTCAGTCGGTGTTGTGGGTTGTCCCCACTCCCTCATTGCTGATACTTTACTTGGATCAACAACAATGCCCCGATTGAGCACTATGTGGCCAAGAAACTAAACCTCCCGAAGATAAAATCCACACTTCTCGAGTTTGGCGTATAACTGATGGTCCCGTAATGTTTGAAGCACCAGATGCAATTGCTCGGCATGATCATCCTCCGTGCGACAGTAAACCAAAATATCGTCTATGAATATGATCACGAATTTGTCCAAAAACTCCCTGAATACCCGATTCATGAGATTCATAAATACTTTTGGCGCATTAGTGAGCCCAAACGGTATCACCCTGAACTCATATAACCCGTACCACGATAAGAAAGTGGCCTTAGGTACATCCTCCTCTCGGATGCGCAACTGATGGTAACCTGACCTCAAATCGACCTTAGAGAAGTATGCAGCCCCTCTCAACTGATCAAACAAGTCATCAATCCTAGGCAATGGATACTTACTACGTATCTTCACCATGTTCATCTCCCTATAGTCCACACACAAACGAATCAAACCATCCCTTTTCTTCACAAATAACACCGGTGTGCCCCACTGCGACGTACTCCGTTGAATGAAACTTAGTCCTAAGAGCTACTATATTTTTCTATCAAATCCTGCATCTCAGAAGGGGCCGTCTGATATAGTGCTTTGGTAATCGGTCTCGTCTTCGGTGTTAAATTGATAACAAACTCAATCTCCCTACAAGGTGGTAATCCAGGTATCTCCTGAAAGACATCCTCGAAATCCCTCACGACAGGGAATGAGTCCAGGGAAACAACCACCTCCTGTGAGGCCTCCTCCTCAATATAATATAAGTGAGTGTGCGATCCTCCCTCGGGAAGAGGCATCGCCACTAGGAACATATCTTGTCCTAAAATGGCAAACACGATAGTCCTCTCGTAATAATCCACCATCCCTCTATATCCCACCAACCAATCGATCCCTAGGATTATGTCGTAACCCTCCATATTTAACACTAGAATATATGTCTCCATGCATATAAGATGAGTGTCAACTGTCTCAAAAAGGCCGACTGCCCGTGAAAATCTAGTGGCAATAAAAGAGTGTGTCGTTACCGTGTCAAACAGAATACTACCCTCATTCCCCTGGATAGGAAATATACCTGCGACTGTCGGCGATGCTGGAGGTGCTGGCTGGAAAGGCACGTCCTGAATGTTGTACACATGTCCGTATTGCATCTAACGTGGCTACTGCTATGGGTCTTGTACTGGTGCTGGGGCTAACAGAGTCCGTTGCCCCTGTTGGGTCCCCTGACGTTAAGCCCCATTTTACCAGGGGCAAGCTCTACTCTTGTGGCCCTGCTGACCACATGTAAAGCACTGACCCTGGAACCGTCTCTATCACTGGCCCTGATGGCCTCCTCCCTGGTTCCCTTGGCTGTGTCGCCCCTGGGGAATCTGCTGCTGCTGGGGACCCTACTGACCTTGCTTAAATCCCCTGCGATCGGTACTTTCAAGTTTTAAATCTTTTGGCAAAATTCCCCTATTGGGAATCATGCCCCTGCTGACTTATTATCTGCTGCTACTAGGGTATTGCCCCATTACTAGAACTCCCTCGATCTTACCCTGCTAGATGGGCTCACTCTCTTTCTCCCCTTAGCATGGAAGCGGTGATCCTAACAATGTAACAGTGCAGCATTGACGATGTCAGCGAAAGTCTCCAACACATGATTACCGATTAAGTGTTGCCTTATCTTCCAAGCTAAACCATCCATGAACTTTGCTTTCTTCCTTTCTTCGTTGCTCACCTCATCTGGCACAAAACTTGACAGGTGGGTAAACTCTTCCTCATAGTCTGCTACCGAGCGATCACCCTGACAAACTTCTTTCTCATCTCAGTCTCAACGATAGGTGGGAAGTACTTGCGGTCAAACCACACCCAAAAATCATATATCATCATCAAGTACCTCTCCTCGACGGTGGTAACTGACTCCCACCACTGTAAAGCTTCCCCTGACAGGCGGAAGGTAGCCAACATCTGCTTTTGCACATCGGTACACTCAAGCATGCGCAGATGGCACTAAATATTCTTCTTCCAGTCACAAGCCTCTACCACATCAGTACTTCCCCAAAACTTGGGTGGGTGGCCCTTCTGAAGGTCTCCCAAACTCGCTTCCAAGAAGGTGTCCCTACTAGGGCCTGAACTGCTGGTGCCACTGGAGGTGGTGCCTGGGGCTGAGGAAAATGGGGTGCCATTGCCATCATCGATGTCTCGACTACCTGAGCCACTATTATGACCACCTGGGTAGTAGAGATTAACTCGGGCAAGGGTGGTGGTGGCGGTATCTGTGGCTCCTGATGATCCTCCCTCCCTTTATCCCTGGCCTCGGCCCTCTCCGCTCTCTATCTCTCTAGTGGCATCTGAAAATAGATCGAATTTTATAAGTACTCATTTTATAAAAAAATCCAATAGCAGAAGTAGGATATCTCAAGCACGTAAAGATAAAAGAAACAGTCCTAAAATAGGGCTCTATAACAAATGAACGAATCGCTGAAAACGCAGTAAACCGTACAGATCCAAAGGACACTAGAACCTGATGCTCTGAAATCATTTGTGATACTCCGCCTAATTAAATCCCGGGTGATCAGTCCTAAATCAAATCAAAATAGGTTTCTCAGTAGTTTCATTCTTAGCATCACTGTTGAAAACTTTTTAATTACTAACCACCTAGGTGAAATTAAACTAGTGCCAAATTTTAACTTTAATTAAACATACAACAACATGCGAAACCAAGTATAAATCAAATACCAACATAAATGTCTGAATATAACAACTAAGGTAAACAAGTTTTGCCGAATATATCATCGGCCAAAAATTAACAAATATCAAAATCCCGACTAAAGAAAGTACGGTGGGACAACATGTCCATACTGAAACTGAAATCCTACATTAGATCAGAAATAATAAAAAAAAAGCTTATAATCAATGTCTTGTAATATCCACTTTTGTTGTAGCTCCTAAATCCATGGAATGATTTCACGCTTGGCGAACCTGTGGCTGGACACCTAAAAGGGTTTTAAAAAACATATTACATAGCAAGAGTTAGTACTCAAAACATTTTGAAAATATTTAGCATATAAATTTATTGCAGTAAAGATAATTTATTTATTACACATGTTAGGCTTAATCACACTCACTTGAGTCTCCTCACCTCTCATCTACAGTGCATGCCTAACGTTCCATACTTAGTCTAGTTAGCTACAACTACCCAAGCTATTTATACTATAGTGCTCATATGAACTCATCTACGCGTCTAAGTTCCCGTACCGCCCATACAGTACTAAGTTTCTTTAACACTTCTCATTCTGTTAATAAATTTCCAAGTAACATATCATATATGTTAGTTTCTGATTTGGAAGTTAAGTCTCACCACTTAATCTTACTCATTAGATGTTCACTATCTAGTATTATATTTTTCCAATTAATCTTTCTCCACTTAAGTTACTATTTACATGTATTCACGTCATCTAATTATCTACTAATTCATACTAGTAGATTATTCATATAGTATATATTTCACACACAATATAGACTATAAGGATAATTTTCCTGGTCTAATCATCAACTCCAATTATCCCAAATTATTTATCTTACAGATGTATGAACATCATATAATCATCTACCATTCTACCCAAGTAGATTATTTATATAGTATATATTTCACACGCAATATATACTATAAGGAGTATTGGCCCGGTCTAATCGCCGACTCTAATTCTCCTCTCATTTACATTGGCCCGGTCTAATCTTCGACTCCAAATGTAAATGAAATAACACAATATTGGCCCGGTCTAATCCTCGACTCCAATATCGTATAGGAACTATAAGTACTCACACAACCTAAGTACAAAATTTATAGGTATTCACACAACCTAAAGATTTACATTAGTACGTAGAATATTTATCTCTAATACTCACCGTACCGTGCATTTTTTGATAAAATTTCTCTCTTTATCGCATTTTGTCGAGTATTCACCCAACACTAAGGGACCTAGTTAACCCCTTCTTAATTTCAGTAGTTAAGACTAACTTACTCTTCTGGTATGGATTATGGATTAATGTTACTTTCTCTCCATAGCTCATGCCACGCATTTCCCGATAGACATCCTAATTGATTTATCCTCGTCGATCCCTACTTTAAGCGTCACTCTAAAGGACCCTATCGGACTTAACAAAATACCTACTGGTCTTTTTTAAGTCCCTAAATAGGAATAATATCATCCCTAAGGTTTCCCTCGATCATTAGGAATCAAATAACCACCAACGCACAAAAGAGCCTCAATTCAGCTTTAGTCGATCGATCGAATGTTTTGCTCGATTGGTCGATCAGTTGATCAATCGATATTCATGGGTCGATTGATCGATCGACCAGGCCCAGTTTCGATTTTCTCTAAACTTTTCCCTTCTAAACTTCTTAAAACTTTACGAAACATTCTCCCATCATTACTAAACATTATTATCATGGGGGTTAATCCTAACGTAAATATATCGTCAAATCCATATGAAATCCTCCTAAGAATCATCCAAATTCAGTTTCCATTAAATCCTAGACAATGGTGTTCTTCGTATTGATTTTAACATAACCGAGAATTAAAATTCGTAGTGACAATCCAATTTCGTTTGATTTTTAATCCTCTACAATTGTTAATATAAACTACATGCAATCCTAACCAAACGTTCATCAAAATCAATCTTTTTCTCCAAGAGATTAAATAGAGTTTTCATAAATCATGTAACCCTACACATCGGTATTATAACTTTGAATTTAATTTCAATAAACCACTTGCCTTATACAGAGGTGATCTGGTTTCGTGACGAAGATGATGATTTGATGGGCTTCTCTTCAAATCCCCCACTCCTTAGATGCTTAGGTGCAAGAATCCTCCTTAATCTTTTGGGAAAGGTACTTATCTTCTCTCTATTTTTAAAATGACCAAATTACCTCCGTAAGGTTCCAGTTTGGTCCAAATTTGACTCGTGACTCAATTGACATCCCCGGGTATACTATTTTGACTAATTTGCTCGATACGGTCTCATTCGTGACCTCTAAATTGTCCTTCGAGTCACCCGAAATATATTTCTCATTTCCCACCTCGACATAGTCTAATATGCGACTCTCGGTGAGATAACATATAATACGCCCACATCACTCGCTATGACGTATAATCTTAATTATCAATTATTTACTATTCTCACTTAGTAAATATCATATCAGAAATATTAATCAATCTCTATCTCTCGATTAATATAGAAATAATCACAATTATTATGTTACGCTTAATAATCGTGATTATTATTAAATCATATTAAATTACTCTACTCACGTAATTTAAATTAAAACGTATTTTTGATTTAATTACCCAATTAATTAAATTCTAAATATGTGAAAATACGGGGTATTACACGAAGGAGAGGATAACCTGATACTACAAGAGTTTAGAGATCAAAGAGGAAGGATAGGAGAGAAGATAAGAGATGAGAGATCTAATGGTCCATCCAGTAGAAAATAGAGCAATACCCATGACTAGGTGTGGGGCTCCTCTTTACAATAATATTGATGCAGAATCCCACTCAAATTGGGTTCTCATCGCGTGCAAAAGAGTTACAATATAATTGTACCAAATCGAGCTACTCTCCTCACCCTGATAGGATTATAAGTCTTTATTGTGCCGCCTATAACTTCTTCTTGTAAATAGACTATAACTACTCATCGGATTGGGCCTTGAGAGGTCGATGGGATTTGGGTAAGTGCACTAGGTCAATTGTTCTTGGTGGTTTTATTACCCAGCATCAGGTTGTCCTTGAGGTCTACAAAATGGGTTGTTAATCATGGTCTCCTCGAGTAGGCCAAATGTGTTCTCATTAGTATCCCTGTCATCTTAGTGCTTTGATTGGTAAAATGGTTGTAAAGGTGGCAGGAAGGAAAATGAGGAGTTATAAATTTTCTAACCACAAAGGAAAGACACCGTCTTTCTCTCATTTTTGTTTGGAAAGGAGTTCCTTTATGTTTAGTAGGAGGAAGAAAAAGTAAAAATATACGTTTTTTTACCAATTTTATTCTTAGATCAAACACTAATGTGCTAGGGATATTTCTCTTTTTGTCGGTATTTCAATAGAATTCATTTTATTTTTATCGTAAGTAATATTTGATGATGTTTCTCAATGTCAGCGCACAAGCTTTATGTACAACTGTTGCTGACTTAGGAGGAAAGAGCTTGGCAAAACACCCACACTTGCGTGATATATCATTTGTTACACATTCATTTTCTTTTATTTCATTTCACTAAGAATTCTTAATACCAAAAGTTATATTTATTGTAATGCACGTGTCGCTCTCAGGAGGATTTCTTTTTATTGTGTTTGGAATCTAGTACTCTCGATGGTTGACTCGTGATATCCATAATATTTCTAATGGTTAGTGTTCATCATCAATGCATCCATTTTAAATAGAACTTTAGAAAATAGTTTTTGGAATTTGGTAGCATGACAACAGACATTTGCCCTTGGCTGCATAGGATTATAGGAAGTTCCCTTCTGGAACTCCAGATAGGGACAAGATTATAATGATGACGTACACTCTCTCTAGATTTTTAAAACTACTGAACCAAGAACAAATGCAAAGGAATTATGATGCAGAACAGCGAAATTAACTCCCAAAAAATGCGAATACACCCAAGAAGGAACATCCGAATTTTCTTTATTAACTGGTTGAATTCTAATAAGCGACGAGGGGGTCTTTATTTGTAGGATTCTAAACTAGAGACCTAATATAAGAAAAACACGCCTTGTTTGATGCGATGTATAAGAGGATCGTATTGAATAAAATTATTCTATTCAATGTTTGGTATAATTTAAAATCAGACATGAGATGTGATAAGTTATCGCAAGTAAAATTCTTATCCCACAAGGAGTGGAACAAAAAAATCTCACCTCCGAAGTGGTATAAAATTATCCGGTGTCAAGATTTGATTGAGAATTATTACCATGCCCCCCTTACTAAGTTAAAAAAAACTCACTCATCTTGCACTCTCTCAAATATTAGATAACATCAATCAGTCCATTTCATTCACACAATTTTCTATTCACACTTTTCATCACAGTAGGTTACCACCTCCTCCTTTATTTTTTTCGATGTGTTTATATTTGTTGTTTTATCATAAACTACTATTTTTGTTTAAATCGATGCAAATATTATGTTAGCCCACCTGCTAGACAAGTTGAAAATTATGTGTTGTTAACCCACCGCTAATATTTTGTTACAAATATTATTATTCTTAGGGTCATCTAAGGTTAGGCCTCCATTTAATTCTCTGTAATGAATCAAACCCCCGGAATTGACTTTTTTAAGGTTTGACCACCATTTTAAACATTCCGTCCACTTAGCTTAACCCCTATATTTAATACCGATTATACCCTTACTTTAATATGGGAGACCTTACTTTAAAAAAATGCTCAGAAAATTAAAAAATATATAAAAATTAAAAAATAAAAATAATGAAAAAAATACAGATAATGAATGAAAAATAAAAAATAAATATTAACCCTAGAATTGATTTTAAAAAACGCCCATAAATTTATTAAAAAGTCAAAATTTATTAATTAAGAAAATAAATAACATAAAATTAACAAAACGCTCAGAAAAAAACAAAAATAATGAAAAAAATACAAATATATATATATTAACCCCAGAATTAACTTAAAAAATTCCAAAAAATTATTAATTAAGAAAATAAATAATAGAAAATTAGAAAAATGCTCAAAAAATTAAAAAAACGCTCAAAATGTCACATTTTACAAAATCTTTTAAGGATCAATTTTAAAAAATAAACATGTAATGGATTGTTTTCACATTAACTCAATTTTTAATTTGATATAATATGGTCCATTAACCCTATGCGCAATAAGGGGGATTTTTTTCTAAAAATAAAAGCTCAAACATATCCTTCTTTTTACCAATTTAAACTTTAACCACTCCATTTTTTACTCAAATCAAGTGGAAACATACCCATTTGTTAAAACTAAATAAATAAATTAAGTTTATTTTAAAGTCAATTAAGTTTAAATGATGAAATTAAGTATTTATTTTAAAAAATAAGTCTCTTCACAAAGTTGGTTAACATTGCATCACATTAGAAAGTGATTCCTCTCAAATATGAGGTATAAAGTGCAATTAAATTCGAATATTAAATAAATTATTTTAACGTTCTTCATGTGTATCATTTGAACACATTACACATTATGAGGACCCTACTAATAATAATAAAAGTAGAGCTAGAGTGACCCCCATTTTTTATCCTCTATTTTTGCCCTCGAATAAGACAAATAATAATGGGTTCGTCACTTTTTTCTAAACCAAATGAAAATAAATCCTCTAAATAGTTAAACCCCAAAATATTTTTCTCCGCATCTCTAAATGCCCTAATTGTTGACCCTGCCATACATTCCCTAAAAAACACAAATGATGAAGAAATAGAAAAAAATTAGCATACAATGAATGAAAAAAGAACAACTTCCTATGAGAAAAATAAAGTTTTCAATTAAAAAAAGTAATTTGCAATTATAAAAAAAATTCCAATAATAAATTATTTAAATGTAAAAAACTATTTTTTAATTATTAAAGAACTTGCTAATAATTAAAAAAAATCAATATAATAAAGCGCCTTATTCTTTGTAAAACAATTTTTTACTTTTGTAAAACAATTTTTATTTTTTTAACAGTTTTTCTAAAATAGTAAAAAAGTAAATAAAATTGTTTTTTTTTAGTTTTTGTAATTTTTTATTTTTTGAGCCTTTTTTTAATTTTCTATTATATATTTTCTTAATTAATAAATTTTTGACTTTTTAATAAATTTCTGGGTTTTTTTAAAATTAATTCTGGGGTTAATATTTATTTTATGCTTTTTATTCATTTTTTGTATTTTTTTCATTATTTTTGGTTTTTATTTTTTTCTATTTTTTTTCTAAGCGTTTTTTTAAAGTAAAGGTCATTTAAGGTTTGGCCCTCATATTAAAGTAAGGGTATAAACGGTAATTAACATAGGGGTTAACAACTAAGTGGACATAAAGTTTAAAATGGGGGGTCAAACCTTTAAAAAGTCAATTCCTGGGGGTTTGACTCATTATAGGGAATTAAATAGGGTCAAACCTTATATGACCCTTTTTTTATGTATTTTTAACCCACCTTCTAGACAAGTTGAAAGCAATGTACAATTCTGTTTGTTTTTATATGTAAATAACAGTTTTTAATTATTAAAGTACTTGCGAATAAATTAAAATTATTTTTAATATAATAAGTATTTTATTCATTATTATTAATACAAAACATTATCCTGCTACGTGTACCAATCATATAGGAACACGTGTCATCCATTTGGGCGTTAATCCAAGTCAGCAGGGCAACTTACCGACCAACTGAAGGAAAGTCGATCAACAGGTTAAAGAAGATCGACCAATACCGGGAAGACCGACAAATAATGACAGCAAATCGTGAATAGTTGTAAACATCATTAAAATTGTACATATGTAAATGCCCATGTTCTAAAGACATTTCATCATTTAATATTGCAACTCTTGTACACCCCTCAAAGGGTTATAAATACATTGTAAACCTTACACCCAAGGAATAGGAGGCAAACGAGACAAGAGGCAATTGAACAAGCCCAAAGCAATACACAGCAATGGACGTAAGTTTTCTCTTAGCCGAACCACTTTAAAACTCCTTTTTTCTTTTATTCATTTTTATATGTGATCAATTAATTAGGTCATTCTAGTTTTTTGCATCAACAAATTGACGTCGTCTGTGGGAACGCATTTTTAATCCTTCTCATTCATTCAAACACCTAAATGGCTTATATTCCTGAGTCAAGTCTTGGGAATGATGGCATTCTGCCTGTCCCTTCTGCCCCACCAACAACGAATGAATTAACTAAAATTCTGGTCATTCTTATAAGAGGCCAACAGGCTATGTAGGACACTATCAGGCAACTTACGCAAACTCTTCAAGCATGAGCACTTACCCTGTCTGTCCATGGAAATATGCCACCACTACCACCAAGAGGTGGTAGGCGAAGTCAGCCAAGAAGTATAAGGGACACATCATATCGTCCATGATCAAATTCACTGTCCAGGACATCATAATCTTTCAATACCCAGTTCTACTCTCTAGAAATACTGAGCTCCTTAGAAAGGCTAAGCCGTGCTTCTCCCTTTGATCGTTTCGGATCCAGGGCGAATAAAAATGTTCCTAGGCCAATGTCAAGAAATACTCGACGACCATCTGATCGAAGGGAATGCTCTATCCAGTCTAGATCAGACGCCCAACGTACTACTTGAGCTAAGAAACAATCCTAAGAGGAGAGTTCAACGAATAACTGAACAACAATGCATAGGTCTGATGCTTGTAATACGCTTAAAAAGGTTCTATTCAGAGATTGGATGACAGGATAGGAGAAATGGCTAAGGCCAAAAAACCATTAGAAAGAATCTTTGTAAAAGGATCTCCCTTTGTGCAATCAATTGTAGATTTTCCCACTCCAGCAAAGTTCAAAGCTCAATTAGTTACACCCAAATACGATGGGAAAACTGATCCAGCCCTCAATATTAACAATACCAAGCAGCATGTGATATTTACGCGGTTCCCGACGAAATGAGGTGTAGAGCATTCTATGGAACAATTACTGGGTCTGCCCAAATATGGTACAATAGCCTCCCTCGGGGACAGATCTCCACCTTCCACCAGTTGGATGAGATATTTATTAGCAACTTCTGTTTTAGGTCCAAGCCTGTAAAAGGGTGGCACATTTGTTGAGTGTACGATAGAAGGAAGGAGAGAACACCAGAGACTATATCACTCGTTTCAACAATGAGAAGCCGGGGGTTGTGGATTATGAGGAGAAAACTGCTATAACAGCCCTTATGAGTGGATTGCTCCCTGAGAAACTCTATCATACACTTGCCAAAGATCCCCCAAAGACCATGGCCGAATTAATGGTCAAAGAAGCCAAAATCATAAATGCCGAGGAAGCAATGGAAGCCAAGAGAAGCTCAATAGTAAAAGTTGAGGGAATAAAATGATAAGAAGGATCACAAAGATTCCAAGGAGCACAAGGAGTCAAAACATAAAGTAATCATAGAAAATCTCAAGAAGTATCACAACCACACTCCATTAACCATTGACATTCATCATGTCTTGGAGGAGATCAAATACAACAAAGATGTGTGTTGGCCTGATAAGTTGAGGAGTTCCCCTACTAAGGGGGATAAAACTAAGTACTGTGAGTTCCATAGATACCATGTTCACATGAGGGATCTTTGCATTGCCCTTCAAAATGAGATTGAAACTTTCATCCGAAGAGGAAAATTGAATCAATTTGTTAATCGATAAAATAATGAGGGAGCTCGGCACAGATCAAAATCCTCATACAAACCTAAAGAAGAGAAGAATAGGGATCATCAAGATGACCAGGATGATGATCCTGACTTGCCCAAAAATCCCCGTAAACCTAAATGCGAGGTATTCACACTCAATTTTGGTAATTTTTATTGCCAAATGATTATAGTTAGAGATGCAGGAGGAGTTAATCATACAGTAGAGTGAAAATCTTACCTCAATGAGGCTCAAGCTTTCTCATACATATATAGGAATTTATCTTGTCGAGGAAGACAAACTAAGGAATTAATAAATATAAGCTGGTAATAGGCTTCTCTAAAAATGATCTATTCGGAGTACTTTACCCCCATGACGATCCTTTGGTAATTAAAATCAGAAAGGAAGATATTATTGTCTTTAGAGTGTTAGTCGATAATAGCTGCTCGACAGATATCATATTTTATCCTTATTTCAGTAGCCTAAACTTTAAGCTCGTCCAGTTAAAGTCCTATCATCGACCACTAATAGGTTTTGCAGGTGAGAGAGTCTTCCCTTTGGGGACTATTAATATGGAAGTAATGATTGGTACATGGGCAACTAGACCAACAGAGAAAATTTATTTATTTGTAATGGATAAAAATGTCCATCCAACCTATAATATAATTATAGGAAGAGTTAGACTAAAGAAGTTTAAGGAAGTACCCTCTACTATTCATAAATGCTTGAAATTTCCAACTAGTTTTGGTGTAAGAGTTGTGAATGGTAATAAAAAAAATAGCTCGGGAATGCTACTACTCATTTGTCGTGCTGGAATAAACAAAGAAGAAAACCACCACGTACCAAATGAATACCTCTTAACCAGATGAAGAATTTTAGGTTGAAACCTTAGATCCAAGGGAGGAGACAGAGTTGGTAAAGGGTCAGATTATAGAGGAAATAGAAAGCATTATGTTAGATGATGACAGACCAGAGCGCACTACTCAAATGGGAACAACGCTGAATCCTATTCTGAAACAGGAACTAGTGAGCTTCCTTAGACAGAGGAAACATGTGTTGCCTTATCTGTCACAAAGATATGCCAGGAATTGATCCTAGATTCCTTTGCCATGAGCTCAATGTTAATAAAGAAATCATTCCAGTCAAGCAAAGGCGAAGAGTGTTAAGCCCTGAGAAGAACCAAGCCATATAGGAGGAAGTTGAAAATCTTCAGAAAGTAGCCTTCATTGACGAGGTTAAATATCCAGATTGGTTTGCTAATGTAGTGATAATTAAGAAGAAAAATAACAAATGGAGGATGTACGTAGACTTTAAAGATCTTAACAAAGCATACCCAAAGGATCACTTTCCTTTGTCCTAAGTAGATCAGCTGGTGGATGCTATATCAGGACATGAGTTGCTCAGTTTTATCGATGCTTATTCTGGTTATAATCAGATCAAAATGATGCATGAATACAGGGAGAGAACTTATTTTATTACTCCCCGAGGAACTTACTGTTATAATGTTATGCCTTTTGGTTTGAAAAACGCATGTGCTATGTATCAAAGGTTGGTGAACAAGGTCTTTGCGAAGCAAATAGGCAAAAATATGGAAGTATACATGGATGATATGCTTACAAACAGCAAAAAATCCTCTGACCATATTGTCGACCTCAGCCAGACTTTTGATCAACTTAAAAACCACCAGATGAGATTAAACCCGACCAAATGCGTCTTTGGAGTACAGGAAGGAATTTTCCTCGGGTATATAGTAAATAAGCGGGGAATTGAAGCAAACCTAGACAAGATTAAAGAATTACTTGAGATGCAGTCTCTGACTAGCAAAAAGGATGCGTAAAGGCTAACCGGACTAGTATCAACTCTGAATAGGTTTGTGTCCCGAGCTACAGATAGGTGCCTACTGAATCACCTTATACTCTTGACTCACTTGAGTCTACATTGTATAAGTGCTCATTTAGTTTAGAAATTGTGACAAAATTTGTGTCCTATTCCCTAGATACCAAAGAACCTCAGATTCTTCACATGATACCTCAATTGATTTCTCTTGGTGTTATTTAAAGGTAAATTCTCAATCATCACACACACTAGGACTGCATACATATTATATATTGCATAATTTGCTTTTGTGTGTGAGTTAATTCCCTTTTAAATAAGTTTTTAATAATTTTGGAATTTTTTTAAATATTTTTAATAATTTTTACGAAATTAAAAGTTGGTTTTTAAAACTTTTGGAGTCATTATGCTAATACTAATTTTATCATTTCTTACCTGAATGTTTGATTGGGTAGAATTTGAAAGCGCTTGAGACTTCAGGGTGTGTTTGTAATTAAGTTTTCATACGCGTTTTTGGCTTTATCTGAGCCTTACACCTGTCATCGTCACAACATCCTGATTCGTGTTTGTTGATAGACTCAGAACTTGTTCGCAATCTCAACCCTTGGATCTAGTTAATCGATGTTCTGCATGCATTTTATCCTTATCCCTGTGAAACCCCTGTAGACCAATCAGAGGACATTTAATCCACCACTTATGTTAAACCGTTGGATGGAAGTCAAATGGCCAAGACCAAATCTCAGCCATTTATGTGACCTGATTCTCTCGAACCTTCCTTGCTTAGTATAAAATGAGGTTGAGCCTCTGCGTTTTAAAAACTTTTGCCAGTTTGTCCAACTGAGAGAAAGAGAAAATAGAGAGAGAAACCAGAGAGAGAAAACAAACCCTATTCTCGTTTCAAACCCTAAACTCAGTTTACATCCAAAACCAAATCTGGGTGTTTGAGAGTTATTTTGGTAATGGTTTGAAGCTTGTTCGTGGGTTGAATCCTCTAAGTTTGAGATCTTGTAACCAATATAGATATTTCGATTTGATCCCTATTTCTTTTTCATAAAAATAGTAGATCTTACTATTTTATGTCATATTACACTTAGATCTACATTATTTAGTTTCTCATCTTAGGAAATCATATTTGTTGATTATTTTCTCCTATAAATGTTTTTCACAACTCAAGAATCAAAAAATTCTTTTCTATTTCTAGTTCTTATGAAACAAGATTTCTGATCTAGTTAAAATCGCAATCGGTGGTTTACAATTTCAAAAATATTTTCAAATCCCTCTAAAATTGTTTAAGACCTTGGCAGTCTTCCGAGCAAGGTAACCTTCAATTCTGGGTTACTTTGAAAGATCAAGAAAGTCTGTGGTTTCTAAAGAAGAGAGAAACTGAAAACCTTATCATTTAGATATGTTCTGTAATTTGATAGGACTTGTTTTTATAAATAAGTGTGCGTGTGTGCATGCATGTGTTAGAACACTGTCACAAACACTTGTCACACTACAACACAAGAAGTGTTGGCTATAAGATCTTGAAACTTTAAGATTTGACGTAAAGTTGGAACAAAGTATGGAGAAGTTAGCAAGCTGAGAAAGCCACATCAACATCAGAACTACAGAAAAGTTAGAATCAAACTAGTGGGTACATATTCTAAACTTGTATAGGCCTATTTTGTTTGTATGTGTGTTAAATAGCTTATAACTTATATATTTTGTTTTAGTGAATTTTTGGTTTGTGACTTAGAAGTCAATGTGTATGTTTCCTCAGTTTGGTGAGGTTTTACAACGTTAAAAACTGTGTGTACTTAATATTTCTACATCTCCTCATCTCATTATTGTTGGTATGCTTATTTAAATTGATTTAAACTGTTTTAGTTTTATTTTTCAAAACTAGTTAGATAATCTTGAACATATCCCGTACATAATTTTATTAAACACATCTTAGGGTTAATCTGTTTGATTTAAAGAAAAGAGTTTCCCCAAAAAATAATTCAGAGTTACTTAAATAGTTTAATCTTGAATTAAACGACTTAAGTAACAAATTTTCAATTGGTATCAGAGCTTTGGAAATTTTCTGTAAAGATCTTGGGTTTCTGAAATTGTTTTCTTAAAATGAAACAATAGACGAGAAATCTGAAAGATTTGGTAACTTGTCCAGACCCCCTCTCTTTGATGGAAACAACTTTCCTTACTGAAAAGTAAGGATGGTTGCTTTCATATATGGAACCTTGGGAGATGATGTCTGGGACATTGTTGAAAATGGATATATTTATGCTACTAAACCTGCCACTGAAGGAAGCAATGAGAGGATTAAGAAAGTATTAAGTGAATTCACTCGAGAAGAGAAGCAAGCCACTCTGAATAATAACAAAGGTAAGAATGCTATTTTTATGTCTATAAATGAACATAACTTCAAAAAGATCTCATCTTGTACCACTCTTAAGGAAGATTGGGATACACTGGTTACTGCACATGAAGCTGACACTAGAGTTAAGGCTGCTAAAATACAGATGCTTATCTAACAGTATAACTCTTTAATCATGTCAGACTCTGAATCATTTGATGACTTTTTACTTGAATTCGACTGACATTGTTACCAAATTACATGCTAATGGGACAACTTATGATAGACATGAAATTGTTTCGAAAATTCTAAGGTCATTGCCACGAAAATTTGATAACAAAAGATATGCTATTGAGGAAATGAGTGATCAAAATCTCACTCCTGAATTACTCAGTAGTAAACTTAGAACTGTGGAAATGGAACTAGAATTCAAGAAATAATTAACCCAGTCCCATAGGAAACAGACTAGTTCCAACTTGAGTGTTTCTTCTAAGCTGATAAAACCTGTGCTTAGTATTCCCAATAATGATTCTGATGAGGAATGTGATATAGATAGTTTGGATAATCATATTTCCTTGATGTCAAAGCAGTATAAGAGGATTGTGAAAATTAAAAATGAAATGGCAACCAGACAAGGCAAGCCAAATCATCCAATTCAGTCTAATCACAAATCTCATGATAAAGGTCAAGACAAATATCACAAGGACATTCATACGAGACCTAACAAAGACTTTAAGAATATTAAATGTTTTATTTGTGGAAAATTGGGTCATATAGCATAAGATTGTAGAGTTAACTTGAACACAACCAATAAACATGCTAGGGCCAACATTTGCAAGACATGGGATGATTCAAGTGATTCTGATAATGAGGAACCTAAGTCATCTGATGTTTTTTATCCTTGCATGACTTTCTTTGCTAAGATAATCTATAATGATGATATGCTTGTGCCTAAGTATGAGGATAATGCTAATAGCTCTACTTTTGTTTTTATAAATCATGCTGCTACTAGTTTAGATGATTTAATTTCTGAGAACATTGCTAGTTCTACAGCGGGGTGTGTGAGTCAAAGGGAAAGCGATAATGACGATGTCAATGTGTTTGTGAGTTCAAGAATTGAATCCTTAGGGGTCATTTCACACACTACACTTAGTGATTCGAAAACTGAAGACCTCCCTGGTGTTCACACACATTATGCCAAAACTCTCAAGAAAATCTCTAAAATAGAGAAGATAGTGATATACCTCACTAAGAAACTAGAAGTCCTAAGTCTAATGGTTAAACTTAACGCTGAAGAGTATACTAACCAAAGTCTAACTCATGAAAATGAATTCAAAACGTTTGATCAAAAATTGAAAACTTTAATTGAATTAAATGAATCTCTGGAGAAAAAATGTAAAGGGACATTATTAGACTTGGAACAAGCTAAGGAAAAGACAACAACTATTTTCAAAAAAATTGCTAAGTTTGAAAATAACGCCAATTGTTTTGATGAATTTGTTGTTGATTCAAAAACTAATTCTGATGATCGAAGTGGAATAGGATTTTGCCCGAATCCAAAGACATAAATTAAAAACTTTGAACCAATCAAGTTTGTGTCAGGTGGAAAAATACCTATAGAAACATGTCCAGATTTTCAATCCCTAAATGATGACTTTGATAAAAAAACAACAAAAGTTGGATATTGGGAAATCAAGTCACTCTAAGTGTGATAGCCTACTTAAGGCTAAATTGTCTTCCCTCTGATTAGGAAGAGTGATTCTAGGATTCAAATTGTACTCCCTAGGAATAAGGTTCAACGTCAAATTCCCATGAAACTTAGAGATTTTCCTAAGGAGATACCCTCTTCAAGCAATCTGTATTGCTCTTACTGTGACATATACGAACATTCTTTCGAAGGTTGCTACTCTAAATGTTTAGTTAATTATGTCTATAGACACTCCACTCTATTACCCCATAAACTCTCCTTAGTTCCCTAGCACCTCTCATCATCACTACTAACCCAAGTCATATCCCGGGTACTGACATAGAGACCATCGGACGCTCCCAGGTTCCGTTTGACCAAAAAGTCAAACTCTTCAGCTTGACTGAGACTGAATGAATCTTCTAAGGGCACTGAATCCCCTTTCTAATGGTCTGTCCTGTGCGTGATTCTTGCTTACCATGCGGACGAACGACCCGTTTTCCCCCAAAACCCGATGAGGAGGCCACCAGGCGCTCTCGGGCTCCGTTTGATCAAAGTCAACTCTTCAGATCGATCGAGACTGAATGAATCTTCAAAGGGAACTAAAATCCCTTTCCAACAGGCAGCCCCGTGCATGATTCTGACTTATGGTACGGACGAACGATCCATTTTACTCCCAGAGGTCATCGAATGCTTCCAGAGCCCAATTGACCAAAGTTAACTCCCAAAACTGGGTCAAGCTATTTGGAATGTCTAAGTACATCTCCTAACCTTTACAATGGTCCACCTCGTGCACGATTATGAATTACCATACGGACGAACGATCTGTTTGCGTCCGAAGTTTCCCCATTCAAAGGATCGATGAGCGCTTCAAAGCCACATTTGACACAAAGTCAACTCCTAAAACTGAGATCGGTCCAAAGGACTTTAGAAGGTATCTGAATTACCTTTCCAATGGTTTGTCCCATGCATGATTCAGATCAACATTTTACGCTCTACAATTGATTTTACGAAGGAGACTGAAAGAGACTCCCAAACGGCAGGTTCCAGACCCTGCCTATCGGCAGTTTGCCTAAACGCACCTGTCGATTGGCAAGACTAGGGCTATGCTGATCAGAAATTCCCTAGGCCTATATAAAGGAGGTCTTGGCCTCATTGCAAGGGGATCCCAAATCTAAAATACCTCACTCTCAGCGAATCCAGAAAACCTCTCTCGAAGTCAGCGTGATTTCCACATCAAATCCCTCTCAAACCTTCACTTTTCATCAAACTTGGTGAATTAAATACCCTTCATCATCATCCAAGTGCAAGGGATACTCTCCAACATTCAAGATCAAGATCAAGATCTTCAAGACGGTCCAATTTTCTCAATTCTCTCCTTAAATTCTCATAAATTCGCATTAACTTGATTTATCACTTAGCACTTTTATTCTCTCATCTCACATATCCTAATATACTTTTTATTTAGTATTATTGCACATCTCTTATTTTCATATAAATAAAAACTCAAAAAAAATAAGAAAAAGAGGGTTTGCTCATAAATTCCAAACGGGAATTCTCACACTTGTCTTACACTTTTCTCACAACTAAAATATTTTTTTTACACACACACATAAGAGAATCCCCGGTTGGAATTATGGGATAAACCCCACCCCTCATTTTGCATGCGAACTGCGTGGACTTTGATGCCTCTATAGGCTACGTAGGCGTCTCAGGGTAAAAACTGAGACTCGAGCCCTATTCTTACTTTTTCTCTCATTTTCTATTTTCTCTACACTCAATTTTCTTATATTTTATACATTTACACACACACACACACACACACACACACACAGATATATATATATATATATATATATATATATATATATATATATATATATATATATATATATATATATATATACATATATTTGTTCTTAGTGGCGTATTATTCCACATGCATTATCGTTCCATTATAACGATCAACGCAAGGATAATCGCGTAAATCTAATTTTCTAATATTATCTTTATGAACATTCATACGGATGACTCGCTTTATCTCTTCCATAATACAAGTCGATGATTCTTATCTCCACTACATATACACATGCACACATATCAGGTGGAAAATAAAGGAAAATAGAAAAAAACCAATGAGAGACCGTAAGGGCGGAATGGGTGCCTAACACCTTCCCATTTCGTAACTTAGCCTCCGGACCCTTTTTGAATCATTTTGGTTTCGTATGTATTAGTATGTCTTTGGATGCTGTCCTTCGGGATAGCTACCTTTCTTTTGTCTGTTTTGAGTAAAATAGACTGGTGACTCCATCTCTCTATATTTTTTACCACATCAACGACATCGACCGAAGCACTCCCAAGAGGGACACGCGGGACCTAGGATCCTCCTCTCTCACCCGCTGCGGGGATCGAGGGGTGGCCACAGTGATGAATCCGCTGGGGATTTTATTTTGAGGGATAGACTCTATTTACATGGATATTATGCTTGTTTATATTCTCCCCCATTTTTCAAGTTCTCTTTTTTCATGCGTACCCCATACTTATGCTTCTATTCACACACTTGTAGAAAAATTCTCCATCTACACTTCACACCACGTGCACCTAAGATCACATATATCCATATGTTGCACGCATCACCCATCCATACTTGGTGTACCATTGGTACTTGTACTATGCTCCCTGTTTGGCATAATCAAGAAATACATTCTCATCATAAGATACTAATAAGAGAATCATGCATGATTCACACGACATCACCAAAGAACATTGGGATTGACCAAATTCTGTCCAGTAACTGGAGGGTCACTTCGTAATGGGCAGTGGTCCGGCAGGGCGCAGTTAGCCTAAGTGATATGACTCTCACCTTCCATTGGCCAAGTACCTTCGACGTATATCGAACGGCTCCCCAGCATCGTACCGCTTGACCGAAACCATGACGGGAGGTATATCGCAGGTAAATCATTCACGTACGCCGAGTATATCGAATTCTCTCTCACTCGTACCGTCCCCACGAAGTATATAGTGAGGCAATTCACGTACACTCAGGTATATCAAATGGCTTGTCCATATGTACCGATTGCCTGCAAGAGCAAGACGTATATCGTGGAAGTCACGCCAAAGGGGGGGAACCCTTTCCAATTCACCCAACCAACTGCATACCCGCATATAGGTGTCAATCCTAGGACACACATATAAGACTGTAGGTTTCAACCCGAAACTCTGCTAAAATTTCGAGTCGGCCTGCCGCCTAAATTTTTATGCATTTTTAAAATGGGACCCCGACCGTGAGCCTGGTTACAAGTCCAGCCATAGCTTTACATATATCACAAACCCAACTTTTCCAGGCTCGTGTACCGTCCGGCATTTCATCTTACATTTAGGGTAATTTAATACAAGTGACAACATAATAATCATAATAATCATGGTGAGACCGTCTCCCAAAAAAATAAAAAATAAAACATTTTTCCTTTCTTTATCAAAAATCCAAAAGCATTACTCCTTTCTTTATCACAAATATAAAAACGTTTCTCCCTTCTTTATCAAAAGTCCAAAAATATTTGTCCTTTCTTTATTAAAAATCCAAAAAATATTTTATCTTTCAATCTCAAAAAGAAAAAAATGTTCGAAAATATTTTCATTCTTTTTCTAAAAAATAAATCACATTTTACCTTTCTTAGGTCGATCGCATGCCCTTGGCCTGGCTCCTTATTAGCTTCGATCTTCAGTCAAATCACCACGTAGTTCTATCCATTCCCCTCTTACTTCTTCTGATTCCGGTATCCATCTGCTTTCCATGGAGAACATAGACTAACCAACCGTTGTTCAGCCGAATCTGACGACAGTCCTAGCTCAGCTCGTGTCCAAGATTGACAACCTCCAGACTGAGGTCCGAGAGATGCAACTGTAACAACCCGTCCTTTTGGGAGACCATTAAATTCCAAAATTGAAGTATAAATTGGAATTTGGAGATTTTTCGAAATAGTAAATTTTGGGATTTTTGAGGATTTGATGATTATCGATATGTGATATATTTACTTTTCGGGTTAAGTAAATATGTCGAGGTATTTTAACTATATGTCGTCGTTGAGTAAAGCGACACGAGGTGAGATTTAATTTGGAAAACCCCCCATTAGTTTGTGTGAGGTTGAAATAGTGAGTTGCGGTCAAGTACCTCATATGGGAATTTCGATTGCGCCATGAGTCTCGAAATGGCCGAGATAGTCGAAAAAGAGTGTCCGATTGTCGAAAATGAGTTTCGAGAAATTTTAGAGTTAAAATGGCTCGTAATTGAGTAAACGAGTCATTTTTGGGTTTTAAGGGGTTAAACCCTTTTCTCCTTATATAAGGAGGGAGAGAGGGAAAGAATAGGGATAAAAGAGAAAGAAAAGAGAGAAGACGGAGAGGAAAGAAGAAAAAGAGGATAAAAGGTAGATCTCGGGCCAAACTCCGTTGGACTCGAGTCGGGATCGTCGAATTGTATCCACGAGGCAAGTGTTTACTTGCTTTATTTAATTTTTGCATAAATATCTCATACCATAGTTTGGTATAATCAAACCCTAAAGATTTTGGGTTGGGTTTTCGTGGATAAAACGGGTTTTCGGGAGATAAAATGAATAAAACCCTAAAATTGAATAATTGGAGAAACTTATGTTTTAACAGAAATTAATTGGTGATTTCGGGTTCTAGGATGTTTAGAACCCATATTATACGTGTGGTTATCGTTGGTTGAAGTTGTGGGCCGTTGGGTTAGGAGATGGAAGCTTGGGGGAAGCTTCCATGGATGAAACAGCTTCTCGGAGAAGAAGTTGCTCTCCATGATCGATCGATCGATCATAGGGGTTCGATCAATCGAAGCCCTCGATCGATTGACGGCCATGGGTCGATCGATCGACCCCTGCTGAAAGTAGGCAATTTTCTTAGGGTGAATTGGATGGGATGAATTCCAATTCTAATTGATTCGAGGTAATTTATGTGATGACATAAGGGACCTTTTAGGACTATATGATCATCTAATTAAGGGAATCTAGGAGGCTAGGTTGAGGGTTTTAAATGTATAACCCTTAAACTATATTTTTGAGGAAAATATAATAGTTGATAAGTTAAGATGTTGGGGTCCCTAAAATAGGGTGGGGTTCCCTAAATGATTAATTGGACGAGATGTAGTCCTTGGGTTCATGGAAATGAAATCCGTAACCCATTAAATTTAAGGTTGTTCGAGAAAGATAAATCCCTAGGATATTTTGGTGGGCATTTAAGCCTATATAATTATGCGTATAGGAAGCATAATTATAATCGATTGTGGACTTAGTATATCCTACGAGATAATTAGGATAATTTGGGGATATAGATATATATATTTCACTTAGAGTGAAATGGTATCATTGGAGATATCCAATAAATCCTTAGATAGGATTGAGGTATATAGTGATTATTAAAGTAAGGAAATACTTTGGGTTTAGTATCATGCTTATATGAATGCATGATTATGATTCCTTGAGGGAATCTTTGGGATTATTGGTCATCGCTAGATGTACTTGGCATATGGCCATTTATATATTCAAGGAGGAATATATGGTATATGTATATACTATGTGATTAAAGTATATATATGATATGAGGTAAATGATTTTGAAAATATAAAAATGAATGTTTTCAAAATGGAAAAGAAATGATTTTTCATTATTGATAAATTATGGTTACACACCTCTCTAAATCGCTATCATAAGGGAAGTTGCGTGCGTATGGTGAATCCCCCTGGCTAATGAATGCAGGGTGGATATAGTCCTATAGGCCATATGGGCGATTATTGTTTATGCGCTGGTTAGGAGATTCTGGGTGTGGTCTTGACTATCCCGCATGCATATGGCCGCTTCCCGACATTGGTAGGTTCCCAGTTTGTCTTGTTTGATAGGCCCTGGAAGATGATAGCCATTTAGGGGCGCGTCTAGTTGGAAAACCCGAAAGGGCGGTCTTAGATTTGTTAAAGCATTTTATGATAATAAAATTGCTTTAAATACATTTCCTGGATGGAAGAAGGGAAATGGGATAATTGATTTGGCTTCGGGTAAGTTTCTAGAATGGAAGAAGGGAAATGGAAGCATATGATATGATCAAAGCATTTTTATGATAATAAAAATGGCTTTGAATACATTTCCTGGATATAAGAAGGGAAATGGGATGTTATAAAACGAAAAAGCATTTTTATGATAATAAAACTAGCTTTTAAAAAGTTATGTGATGTGTTAAAGCAATTCATGGTAATGAATTGGATTTTAAATATATTTCCTGGATATAAGAAGGGAAATAGAAAGTTTTGAAATGAGTATAGAATACACCTCAGTCCGGGAGATAGATCCGGATGTGTATTATAAAGTTGTATATAAAGTAAACCTCAGTCCGGGAGATATTACCCGGATGTATATGGTAAAACGTATATAAAATGAATATGATATGTATATTAATACATTACTTTTGTACTACGGGCTTAACGGATCTCTACCATTAACCCTGCCAAGTAGTAGTGTATCGGGGGGTTCCTTGTTTGGATTTCGCTTTGCGAGACACCCCACGCACGAACTTAGTGCAGTGTTGAGAATAGAGAGAAGTTTAGCGCTTAGTACTCGGGTTGAGAGGTTTCTAGTAGAGGGGTGGATTAGATTAGTTAGGAGGGATAGCTTAACTATAAGGTTAAGTGTGTTAGGTGTGCACTTTTAGAAGAGAGGTGAGGGGTATCCCATGGGAGTGTGATATCAAACTTAAATATGAGATAAAAAAAAATTTAATGAGAACGTGAGAATTTCCTTTTTAGATAAATGCGGAAGCGTTAGGAAGATGATGGTTCAATAAGCCAATTTATTAATCAACTCAAGTCCTAGAATTTGCCTAAGTCATAATTAACAATTATCCAAAGTTAGGAAAAACCAATTTTAGCAAAAGACTTGAATAAACCAAATTTTACCCAAAATTCAATTTAAGTCCAAATTAAAGTGAGTGTGATAATTTAAACCGAATTTTATCTTGAATTACTCTAAAACATGCGTTCTACGTTATTTATGCAAGATAAAATAAACCAATATCACACTATGCCGCGATGTACGAGGAAAAACCCAAGACGGGAAAAAACCTCGAACGGCCCTAGCCACAAATCCACTAGATACATAATTACAAGTACAAGACAGATAGACTTACAACGACTGACTCGATCCCTCCCAAGCCTCGACGCTTCTTCTTGTAGACACCTTTTCCTAGCGGATAACCTTGGAACACCACCGCGATCTGGGAATCCACCGATAGGGCTTTCTATGGTCACTGTCACCCGAGCAAGGAGCCTTTCTCCAAGTGGGTAGAATCACAACAAACGTCTTCTTCTTTGATGGATGTAGAAGCAAACCAAAACTTCTCTTCTTGAATTAGGTAGAGAAAAATCGGTGCCAAACTCCAAGAAATTTGATATGTATATAAGAACTTGGATAAACAATAATTGGGTGTAAACACTAGAGTGGTATATGAATTTCTCTTTGAAAATTTGCACTCAAAACATGATCTTTTTCTCTTTTTGTTTTCTCTCTCAAAACACACTCTAAAAGTTTGTATGATATGAAAAAGATTGATTAACAAAAGTGATTCCCGTCCCTATTAAAATCTGAAAATTTTGGTTACAAACATAGTGGGAAAGTGGGTGCAAAACTGCTAAAAAACTGCCAAAAACTGTTCCCGCCTGGCCTCTTGTTCGAACGACATTTCGTTCGAATGAGATCTCGTTCGAACGAGACTTCTAACGACGCTCCAGTATGGACTTCGTTAGAATCTCGTTGGAAATCTCGTTAGAACGAACAATCTCGTTCGAACGACATTTTGAACGACAGACCAGTATAGGTTAGTGAGAACTCGTTGGCAAACTCGTTCGAACGAAACCTGGTTCGAACGAAAAACTCGTTCGAACGACATTTCGAACGACTTCCAGAAATTTTATAAAATTCGATTTTGGCCCAGATACTTTATATACTTTAATTTAAAGTTCCAATTAAATTTTTCTGAAAAAATAAAACACAGTTATTATTAAACCTAACACCCAACAAACTTTGTTCCAAGCTCCTATATATATATAATTGCATTCATACCTTGGGAGCATGGAACCATAGTTGATGACGTAGAAACGAGGCACGCAAACCGGCATATTTGATGAAGCTTTATACTCTTTGCCGCTACGTCTTCAATAAACACTTCATAAGCTTGAGAGTATTACAATGACATACTATCCTATGAATAAATGTTTTTGTCCGGAATTGAGCCAACACGATACATGGACTCAATTGGAAATTTGTGTCCTTACATCTAAAAATAAGGCATTTATGCACTTATAACATATTTTCAAACTTGGGCTCTGACCCGTTTATCTACTTTTCCTTTCTTGTTATATTATATATATATAGGTGTCCAGACACAGGGAAGCTTGGAAGACATTTCTTTCGAGTCAGACGTCAGCTGCAGCAGCTGTGGATGCATGCAGGTTCTCGATACACGCTTCCATTCTTATACTCTAGATAGGAGGTATTGTATAAATATTCGGGCCAATGGTCTAATTGCATTTATTTATTCTTTGAGTACAGCATTCGATATGGTTGTATAATTTTGACCGAGTGTTCGGTTATTTTATTTCAATACAGTTTCATTTACGCATAAACTGTGTGGATGTTTTAATTGTATTCATTTAAAAAGAGTAGTTAAGTAAAAATTTGACACCGGCCTAATAGGTTATTAGTAATTAAATGGATTTTCGACAGTGATGCTAAGAATGATCCATATGAGACTCGTGTCATAATTTGATATAGGAGTGATCGCCCAGTATTTTATTAGGCGGGGTGTCCCAGCAACGAAATTAGGTTCGCGTTCCTCAAGAGACTGAGGCCCTATTACCTAGCTCTATGGGCCCACCCGATCCTATTTGGGTTCCCAAAGAGTATCAACACGCTCCACGTTCCCCTCCTCCTAATGGGCCACCGCCCGTTAAGCTTTCGATGCCGAATGTTGCCCAGCCTGGGGCGAACTTGCCTATGATCATTGATCTGAAAGAGGAAGAGTTGAACAAAGTCAAAGAAGATCTCAAGATGCTAACTAAGAAGTTGGACCAAGTCAGAATATCTGGGAATTACATGGACTACACCCACATGTCTCCTTATCCTAAACCAAGGTTACTCGGAGAGTTCAAGATGCCAAATATTGAGAAATTCGGAGTAAGTGGACCCTCGATCATCGATCTTCGCAGTTATCACCATGCCATGAATCTCCTATGGGATTCTGAAGAGGTGATTGACCAATTATTTCATCAAACTTTGAAGGATAGCGTCCTCCGGTGGTTTTTATCTCTCGAGGAGTTCAGAATTCGTAGCTGGGAGGATGTGGCTCAAGAATTCATGTCGTAGAATAGGTACAACGAAGATCTTGAGGCCACCCACCGTGATTTAAAGATACTCAAATAGAACTCTGGGGAATCAGTCAATAACTTCATAACCCGATGAAGGGAAAAATCAGCTACCATGACCAATCGGACTTCCAAGGAAAAACAAGTCAGCATAGTGAAGAAGAAATTTTTTCCCCATATCCGACCAACGATGGGAGGACAATACTATCCCCACTTACGAGATCTCAGAGAAGCAGGAGTGGAAATCGAGGAAGTTCTTTCTAAAATAGAAGTTGAACCAAAGAAGGTGTCTGGACAATTCACCTCCAAAAAATGTGACAAACTTGCTAGTACTACAGTCTCAACCATCAAAAACATCTTTCAACCAACCATTTTATGGGGACCGAAAAGCCGCCCTTTCCCAGTCTAAAAGAAATACACCGAGATCCATGCTCCCCTTTCCAAAGTTTATCAAGCCCTGCTAAGCCGAAACCTTATCAAACCCTTGGATCCCCTTCCATTGCCAAATCCACTCCCAAGAAACTTCAAGGCAGATGCCCATTGTGCCTTTCACCAAACTGTTGGCCATACCACCGACCAATGCTTTCACCTCTGAAACATAATCCAAGGTCTAATTGATCGGGGTACCATTTCCCCACCAGCCAATCCTAAGCCAAACACTACTCACATCCCACTCCCAAATCATGTCAATACCATCTTCCTAGAAAAGAACCCAGAATTTGATCCCTCAACTCAAATCACACCCATATACTCTCCTAAACCTCTTCAAACTTGCCCATATTTCCTCCTACACCTAACTAGCCTTGTTAATCAAGCATTGTCACTCCTTACTAGAGCATGCATCGCCGTCCGTACATGTTCCAAAAATGGAAGTATGGAATTATCAGAAGTGTTAAACCAACTCTTGGAGTTCGGGCTAAAATTTCCCTCACAGATGACCATTGATTGCCAGAGGTTCAGTATGCTATTCTTGGAAGCACAAAAATGGGACCGAGAGTCAGACCGTTGGGTGGTACCCACCGATGAAGTCAGTCTAGATGACATCATCCAGCTCATAGTAGAATTATTCAAGAAAACCAACGACATCTACAGTATGACCGAATTACTTGATACTCTAAAATTGCAAGGGAACCTGATCCCCTCACCCTTACATATCCCCACAGAATGGGAAGACCTGTATGAAGAAGCCATTGAACTTGTGGAATACATTGACTATACATAGAAAGATAGAGTTATTACCACCGAATGGGGAGAAGAGTTGGAAGATTCAAATGAAGAGCAATATTCAGATAAAACTGGACCGATAGCCGACATGTGTGGGATGATATCATTTAAAGAACTCCTCGAAGAAATAAGCAAGATGCAAGAACAACCCGAGTTTGATGAGGAAATAGTATTTATGTTCTTCCCTCCTTCGTTAAATCACATGACCAGATCAGGGAGGCATTACCAAACCCTAAGATCATTATCGAAAAATGACAAAGGGAAGGGCATTAAAAACCTTCCTATACCAGAGATGACCCTCGAGGAGAGCAAGATCCTCGATCAACTAAAGAAAACTCAAGCTAACATCACTCTATGGGGGATTTTCATGTCTTCTTAGCTACACAGAAATGCCTTGATCAAGTTTCTCACTCGACCCACAGTTCCTCCTTCTACCACACCAGACGAGGCGATAAATTTGGTCGGATCCTTGACCTCTACCCAAATGTTATCCTTTTTCAAAGAAAAAATCCCCAGAATTGGACCAAACCACAATCATGCACTCAACATCTCCATCGAAGTTATGGGGAGGGTCGTACCACTCTCTCTTAATGATAATGGATCCACCTTGAATTTTTGCCCACTAAGAACCTTCAAATGCTTAGGACTGAAGGAAAGTGACCTCTCTCCAACCTCCGCTGATGTACGTGCCTATGATAATACCTGTCGGGAGGTGATGGGATCCATAAAACTTGTAATGGGGGTTGTCCCTATAAACCCTATCATTGAATTCCAAGTTATTGACATCCCAGCTTGTTTGAACCTGTTGCTCGGACGACCTTGTCTCCACAGTATCAATGGTTTGTCTTCCTCACTCCATCAAAAATTAAAGTTCTTCGTCGATGGACAGGTCATCACCATCTTGGGCGACGACGATAATACCGAGGGTGTAAGCACTAGCAATTCAATCCTTGAGATACATCACGGGTTAAATGATATGCTCATATTAGTATTTCGAGTTGAGCCACTCCTACTCCCGACAGTGGACGATTTCAAAGAAAGGGTTTGTCCAGAATATGACCCTCATAGCAACGTCAATGTGATTCAGATGTTTAAAAACATGCAGTTCATGCCCGAACTGGGGCTAGGACAAAGACAGTAAGGGATACTTGCTCCCATTGAACTGAAGAAAGATTTCCCTCCTTGTGGTTTGGGGTATCAACCATCAGAACAAGAGCTCAAAATGATCCACCAGTCTCAACCAAAGAGAAGATTAGCCTGCATTCAGACCATCTCAGGTGACTCCTTGAATGGACGATTCATCAAAGAGGGCGAGGATCTCCCCTTTTGCGACTTTCCAAAGCCATGGTATGACCGTATAGACAAAAAGATGAAACCCAAAATGGAAATATGTTTCCAAGACAACTCCTAACGGGACGAAAGTTCCCAACACCATTTACAATCGCTCATCAGAGGTACCAAAGATTCTGAGGAAAGTGACTCCGAGGACTCATTCAACTTAAAAACACTGAGGCTGACACTTTGCATAGTTCACTCCAGCACTACATCACTGGATCCATCCCACCTGATTAAAGTTGCTGATACACCTCTCCTCAACTGGCATACTACGCCAGTTCTACCTGTTGAAATCCCCCCTAATCCCAATGTTTACTCTATTTCTTCTTCTATTGTCTATCCTTGCTCAAATGTAATCGAGTCCTCCTTTGATGAGGTTCTCAATGTTATTTTTCCTATTAATGAAATAAATAAAGATTTTGAGTATCTTGTTATGCCTTACATTAACTGTTTAGATTCTAATCAAACTTTTAATGATGATGATTTTGCAAATGAACAATTCTTAACTGATCTAAATAAGGTTAATAATAAACAACATAACCGCGTTTAAGTTAATGAAGAAGAGACTGTTGTTATTAAGCTCGGTTCTAGTAGACAACTGTGCGAGATTAGGATAGGGGATACCCTTGACGAGCATGAGCGCGCACAACTCGAAGAATTATTGAAGGAATTCTTGGATGTCTTCGCATGGTCCTATGACGATATGCCCGACATTGATCCTGAAATTGCTCAGCATGAGATCCCCACTCTTCCAGATTACAAGCCTATTAAACAAAAGTTGAGAAATCTCTGTACCGAATGGTCACTCAAAGTCAAAGAAGAAGTGGTCAAACAGCTGAACGTGGGCTTCATTCGTGTGATCGAATATCTCACATGACTAGCCAACATAGTACTTATGCCGAAATCAGGAGGGAAAGTTTAGATGTGTGTAGACTAACAAAACTTGAACAAAACTTCTCCAAAGGATGATTATCCGCTACCCAATATCAACATGATCATGGACAACATAGCCAGTCATACTCTTAAGTCATTCGTCGACGGTTTTGTCGGATACAACCAAATCAAAATGCACCTAGACCACCAAGAAAAGACTGCGTTCATCACCCCATGGGGAACCTTTTGCTACACTGTTATGCCATTTTTTCTCAAGAACGATGGGGCTACCTACCAGAGGGCTACCATAACCATCCTGCACGATCTGATTCACAAAGAATTTGAGGTCTATATGGATGATATGATTATTAAATCCAAGACTAGAGAAGGACACGTCCCCGCTCTCCGAAAGTTTTTCGAGCGACTGTGACAGTATTAGATGAGACTCAATCCATAAAAATGCGTCTTCGGGGTTACAAAAGGAAAACTCTTAGGATTTAAGGTCAGTAAGGAAGGGATAGAAGCAGATCCTGCCAAGCTGAAAGTCATACCTGAGATGCCACCTCCCTGAACGGAGAAAGAAGTCCAAGGTTTCCTTGGGAAATTGCAATACATCATTCGGTTCATCAGCCAGTTAACCTCCATCTGCGAACCCATTTTCAAACTACTCCAAAAAGATTCAACCAAGGTTTGGAACGAGGCCTGCCAAGAAGCTTTTGATCGAATCAAGCAATATTTAACCCAAACCCCAGTACTCATGCCACTATAGCCTGGTCTCCCTTTACTCCGATACCTAACCATAACCGACACTGCAGTTGGGGCTTTCCTAGCCCAATACCTTGAAAATTCACATAAAGAAAGAACCATTTATTGTGATAGTCGCAAATTGGTTGGATACGAAGTCAACTACATTGCTTTAGAAAAGGCATGTGTCGCGCTTGTCTGGGTCACCCAAAAGTTACGGCACTATATGCTCGCCTTCCCTATCAAACTTATATCCCGAATGGACCCCATCGAATACCTTTTTGAGAAACCCACCTTATCCAGTCGAATGGCCTGATGGTTGATGCTCCTAGGCGAGTTCAATATCATGTACGCACGTAAAAAGCCATGAAAGGAAGAGCCCTCTCTGACTACCTCGATAATCTCCGGTGGAAAATGCTCTTTAATGGCACTGCCAACAAAAAGGGATATGGCATTGGGATACTTCTGATTGCCCTAGGTGACTCCCACACTCCCATAGCCCTCAAATTGGATTTCCCCTGCACCAACAACATGACTGAATATAAGGCATGTACGGTAGGCCTCAAAGTTTCTCTCAAGAAAGGTATCCAACGCCTAGATGTCTACGGGTATTCTTCCCTCATCATTGGTCAAGTGTCAGAAAATGGAAAGTCAAGGATGAGAAATGATAAGCACCCAAAACTGTATATTTTATACCCCGAATAGTTGTATTTTAGTTGCTACTTCTCGACAATATGGGTCTTATGAGCTTAAATGTTTAATATGTAGGTTTAATGTATGTTGCGGTATTCAAACGCGTATTTCAAGGCAATTGTGCATTTTACGGAGCTAAATACCAAACCCGTAACCCTAACCCGAGCCTAAACCTAGCCCAAACTATCCCAAACCGTGTGTGTGTGTTTTGTTTGTGTCATTTTATTATTTTTTAGATTTTTAGTTTGAGTCTTTTCTATTTTTAGGATTTATTTTAGGTTTATTTTAGAATTTTTAGATTTTATTTTCTATTTTTCTACTTTATTTTTATTAATATAATTTTATTTTATTTTGATTTTTATTAGTTTCTAGTTTTATTTTATTTTATTAAGATTTTAATTTTTAGGATTTCATTTATTTTTTTAGTTTATTAGATTTTATATTTTTTTAGGACTTTAGTTTTTAAATTTAATAGATTTATATTTTTATTTTTATTTTCATTTCATTTCTTTTTCTTTTTATTTTTATTGAGTCTTTATGTTATTTTTTTTAGAATAGAAATTTAATTTTTAGATTTTTAGTTTTTATAGTTTTATTTTATTAGTTAATTTATATTTTTTTTAGGGGTTCAAATTAAATACACACATCACCCATAACCCCCTTATCCTACACTTATCCTAAACCCACATAATCTTATCCTACACCTAAACCCACTCACCCTCACACACCTACTCTACACCCCACTACACACAACCCCACACTCCATCTTCTTCCCCAAGCTCACTTTCTCACCACTCTCCCTCATTAAACCAAACCCTCTCACCAACTCCCACTCTCTCTCTCTCTCCACCTGTCCAAATCGCGACCTGCACCCGCAGTTTACCTCGCCGGACAGCCTGAACCCAGCGACCACCTGCCGACCACACTCCGGCGCATCTCCGGCCGTGAAATCCCTTACCCCCTTCGTCCCCCACGCCGGAACCTACGCCGACGATACCCCCGGCGGCGTCGTCTTCCCCTTCCAGCCCCCGATTACCACCACGATCGCCAGCACCGGCCAGCCTTCCCTTTTCCGCCGGCGGCGCCCAGCACTAATCCGGCCAACCCATTTCAACCCAACCCGATTTCCTCCATAGCCCATAACCCATTTTTAATGACAAAGACCCACTTTCTAAATCATTTCCCATTTCACCAAAGCCACGATCTGCTCAAATTCCAAATAAACCAAAAACCAAATAAACTCAAATCCCACATGTGCATTAAACCACCTTATAACCCCTTTTCCTATTATACCCCCCAACTAACCTTGTCTATCCAAATACCCATTATACCCCCGTTTAACAAATCAGATTTTATCCTCCCCAACCTCACCCACATGACCTCACACCCCTCATGTGCACACCCTAATGTCCAATCCCAAAATTACCCTCATGCTCCATGCCTTGTATAAAAGGATGTTGAAGACCCATTTTCCAAGGATCTCAAATTAGTTTTAAGCTTGGTGTGATAAAATTCTCCCCACCCCTCTATGTTGAGTATTTGCATATTTAGCAAATACCTCAATATAGAGGTGTGTGTTGAAAATTATCTCTAGGATAAAATTCACCCCACCCATCTATTATGGATTTTTGCATTTTTAGCAATTATTTCATAATAGATTGATGTAGTGAAATTTATCTCTTATGGGAGATAAATTCTAACCCATTCATTTATGTTGAGATTTTGCATTTTTAGCAATTATCTCAATATAAATTAATGATCTAGAATTTATTTCTTTGGGTGAATTCTAATGTATAATTTTATAATTTTAGGATTTGCATTTTTAGCAAATCTCTTTTATTATTCAATTGTCCATTATGAATTCATCCACTATCCTTTTAATTTTTAGTTTGTAATTTTTAGTTTAGATTCAATAAATACATGAGTGAAGAATTGTAATTGAGAGATTGATGGTGTAATTGAAGATTTCATGTCAATTCAATGCTTAAATGGGTTTGATCTATTCCTCTCTTTTACTTTTAGTTTAATCATCTCATGCTTTCAATTGTTTAGCTTATATTTTTTGGATGATGATTATTGAGGGCTAATCTCCCATTTATGGGATGAAATTTTGAAGCCCTCATGAGTCCAATTTAGTTAGTTTACTTTTTAGCTCAATTTTATTTACCTAATTTTTATTAGCTTTTGCATCTTAATTAGTAGTTATAAAAATTAGTATAGTTAGTTAGTTAAAATATTCCCTTGAAAAATTCATAAAAAAAATAGAAAAAGTAAAAATAGAAAAAAAATATAATAAAATGCAAATGAATCTATATATATGTCCTCTCCAATTTTGTGTTTCACCCTTAGATATGGATTGACTCCCTTACTTACCTCTACACTAGTTTTGTTATAATTTTGTAGGTTCAAGGGAAAATTTTGATGGATAGAGAAGTTGCAACAACGACAAATCTACATTAGAGGCAATTTTTCTTTTTATCAAATGGCGCCGTTGCCGGTCTTTGGAGCTTGAAGCACTTGCGAGGATTACCTATTTGTGATTCATTTTTATTGCACTTTATTTTTTTGTACCATTTTTATATTTTTAGAAGGCTTGTATTTAGGATTATTCTGTCATTGCTTGTATTGCGGTGCTTAGAGACACCATTTATTTTTCATTTAAATTTGTAATAATTGAAGCCAAGCGTGATAGGGAAACCGGACAAGGTAGAGAGAGGGCGTCCAAGGCGAGGATTTAGAAGCCTCTCTACCTTGGGTCGGTAGGACTCCCGGGGACGACTGAGATTGGCGTATTCTCCCCCCGGTCGACTCAAACTTTTCGGCACCCCACGGCCTAAAAACCGTGGGAGGTACATTTCTTACACTCTCGCGCCTCTCCTGTTAGCGAGTCAATTCTTTTGTGTGCTCTTATTTGATTTTATTCTCGAATTTATTTTTGAATGGTGTGATGAATTAATTAATTAAGACCTACACCCGGTCACTCACGAGAAGGGATTTCATCACCCGACTCACTCGCTTATCATTGTGTGCTACCCTAGCCATCACTAAATTTAAAATCAATCAACTAGGCAGCCCACTAGGAGAAAATTTTGCAAAGGCGATCACAAAGAGATTTCCGTGAATTTTTATCGCCCGCGGACTTAATTAAAATTTGACTACCCTCTCACTAAATTTGAAGATAAAAATTGGCTATGTGCTAGTTAGGAATTTTTCTTGACTTGTGTGTGTCCAATTCCATTTTTCGGTAGTTGGGTTTTTGTTAGTTCGTGCAAATTCAAAGAGTCCATATTTTTTTCCTCACCTTTTCTTCCAAAAATAAAAAAATCCAAAAATTCTTTCATTTTTATATAAAAAAAATCAAAATCAAAAAAATATTTTTCTTTCTTTATTATTCCAAAAATCCAAAAATATTTTCTTTCTTTCCTTTTTAGAAAAATCCAAAAATATTTTTCTCCTTCTATTTCTTCACAAAAATCCAAAACATATCTTCTTCCTTTATTTTAATATAAATTCAAAAATATTTTCTTCCTTTCATTCTCTAAAAAACCAAAAAACCAAAAAATAAAAAAGGTCGTGTTCGGTGTTTCTTTACCCTCACCCTTGTCAAATTATCGAACAAGACTGACGCTTCAGTCTTGTTTGGGGGTGGTTCTCATCACTCCAATTTTTCTGCCACCCCGTGCTTTCATAGATCTTATCTTTAGGGTGAGATTTCATCGGTCTGGCTGAAGACATTAAACTTAGCGCTACCGGGAGGCAGCCCGCGTTTCTTGTACTAGTCTCATCCTGTTTGGGGGTGGTGTTTCACATCACCCTATGCTTTACCATGTTATAGACTTGTACACATTTCAGGTTTCATCTTGGCTATATATGTCCACTTCATTAGCGGTTCATTCTGGTATCTCTTTCCTACCTTATGCTCTCAATTTTAAAAATCATTTTACCTAACATCGAGGACGATGTTCCTTTTTGTTTGGGGGTGGGGAATTTTATCAAAATCGTGCCTCTTTTGAAAAATTTTGATTTTTAAACCTAATTTTTAAAATTTTCGTGCAGTTTCTTTCATCTCAATCATTGATGTGAATTTTCAATCATCCGTCTTTCAAAAGTCTAGGAATCAAGCTAGAGAATATATTTTATAAATAGCTTATGTAATACGTAACAAGGCATTTTGCACCATGAATTTCTAGACTCAACAAACTTTGCACACTTATCACGTCATTACGTTTAGAGTTGAACAGTACTATAATTCTAAAGAGAACCTTAAGGATCACTAGTAGAGACTTTAGCTTGTGAGATTTGTGCCTTTCACCCTTTTTGAGTGTTTTACGCAATCTCCGAGTCACAAGTTGATTCAACTTCGTTTGGGTACGCACTTTAAATTGTTGCATGATCTCATTATCTTTCATAAAATTTTGGCTTGATCACCGAGAACGACATCACTTTCGAGTTGTAAGAAACGCGTGTCTTAAAATTTGTCCCGATCACTAGATTTTCACCACACCTTCACTCATACACCAACCAAATTCCATTTATCATACATTCATACACCTTCCATTTTCCATATCATCACCATATACCATACCGCCCATTTCCATATCCACAGAGAATAGTGTTGAAAGTAAAAGGAGAAGATCCGTCATAGAGAGTGTTTGCATTTTTAGCGAATATCTCTCCCAAAGCCGATTCAGATGGAGAAAAATTTGATACAAATCTATGTTGAGGTTATTTGTATTTTTAGCAGATTTATCTCATACATTGATACGTATTTGGAAAAGAAAAAAAATATAAAAAAAAAAGAAAACAAAAAAAGAAAGTAAAAAAAAGGGAGATGATCTATCATAGAGAGTGTTTGCATTTTTAGAGAATATCTCTCCCAAAGCCGATTCAGATAGAGAAAAATTAAATACAAATCTATGTTGAGGTTATTTGTATTTTTAGCAGATTTATCTCATACATTGATGTGTATTTGGAAAAGAAGAAAAAGAGAAAGTTACAGTCAAGAAATAAAGACATTTGTTCGTCTATGAGTGATACACTCTTCTCAAATATCCACCATCCATCCATCATATCATCATCCCATCCTATCCTACCTACCTCATCCCAAACAACCCACATCATCATATCCTTCCTATTTCATTTTCATCCTCACTCATATACATCCATGTTCCCCTAGGTGTTCGGGCAAATGAAAGTCAACGTGGTGAATAACTCGACGTTCTCACTATAGTGATTAGCATTCTTTCATGAGATCAATTTTTCTTTGAATTGTTCGTTCTTTCTTATGTGTGTGTGAGACATTTGAACTTGCTTACATTTACTCACCTCCTCACACACAAGAGCGACACACTTACCCTAATCTCGAGAGTTCGTTTGAGAGTGATATATCCGTGAGATTTTGAAGTTGAAGCGTTGATTCCGACAAGGCAATCTAGGAATTACACTTATGATTCTCGACCCGTTTTGACTGATTCACACTACACACGTTGAGTTCTAGGAAGGATGTGCCTTGAGTATTTACTTAGCTAAACTTTTACATTTCTAGCTTGTATTTCTGAAAATATTTCTCATGATGGATTGTGTGATTATTCTATGTCTAATAAGAGATTGACTGTCTTTCAATAAATTTTTGCAAATAAAGAATTTTGTGGGTATATTCCCTACAAACCCTCACGAGACACAACTCGTCCTGTAGGGTAACCTATAGGTTTAAAGGCTTGTTGCACATGCTAAGTGCAATCGCAAGTGCCCGCGAAAGTGGTACACTTTTGGTTACTTATTTTTCTCTTTCTCTCTATCTTATTGCTCGAGGACTAGCAACGCTCTGTTTGGGGGTGGTGTGATAAGCACCCAAAACTGTAGATTTTATACCCCGAATAGTTGTATTTTAGTTGCTATTTCTCGACAATATGGGTCTTATGAGCTTAAATGTTTAATATGCAGGTTTAATGTACGTTGCGGTATTCAAACGCGTATTTCAAGGCAATTGTGCATTTTACAGAGCTAAATACCAAACCCGTAACCCTAACCCGAGCCTAAACCTAGCCCAAACTATCCCAAACCGTGTGTGTGTTTTGTTTGTGTCATTTTATTATTTTTTAGATTTTTAGTTTGAGTCTTTTCTATTTTTAGGATTTATTTTAGGTTTATTTTAGAATTTTTAGATTTTATTTTCTATTTTTCTACTTTATTTTTATTAATATAATTTTATTTTATTTTGATTTTTATTAGTTTCTAGTTTTATTTTATTTTATTAAGATTTTAATTTTTAGGATTTCATTTATTTTTTTAGTTTATTAGATTTTATATTTTTTTAGGACTTTAGTTTTTAAATTTAATAGATTTATATTTTTATTTTTATTTTCATTTCATTTCTTTTTCTTTTTATTTTTATTGAGTCTTTATGTTATTTTTTTTAGAATAGAAATTTAATTTTTAGATTTTTAGTTTTTATAGTTTTATTTTATTAGTTAATTTAAATTTTTTGTAGGGGTTCAAATTAAATACACACATCACCCATAACCCCCTTATCCTACACTTATCCTAAACCCACATAATCTTATCCTACACCTAAACCCACTCACCCTCACACACCTACTCTACACCCCACCACACACAACCCCACACTCCATCTTCTTCCCCAAGCTCACTTTCTCACCACTCTCCCTCATTAAACCAAACCCTCTCACCAACTCCCACTCTCCCTCTCTCTCCACCTGTCCAAATCGCGACCTGCACCCGCGGTTTACCTCGCCGGACAGCCTGAACCCAGCGACCACCTGCCGACCACACTCCGGCGCATCTCCGGCCGTGAAATCCCTTACCCCCTTCGTCCCCCACACCGGAACCTACGCCGACGATACCCCCGGCGGCGTCGTCTTCCCCTTCCAGCCCCCGACTACCACCACGATCGCCAGCACCGGCCAGCCTTCCATTTTCCGCCGGCGGCGCCCAGCACTAATCCGGCCAACCCATTTCAACCCAACCCGATTTCCTCCATAGCCCATAACCCATTTTTAATGCCAAAGACCCACTTTCTAAATCATTTCCCATTTCACCAAAGCCACGATCTGCTCAAATTCCAAATAAACCAAAAACCAAATAAACTCAAATCCCACATGTGCATTAAACCACCTTATAACCCCTTTTCCTATTATACCCCCCAACTAACCTTGTCTATCCAAATACCCATTATACCCCCATTTAACAAATCAGATTTTATCCTCCCCAACCTCACCCACATGACCTCACACCCCTCATGTGCACACCCTAATGTCCAATCCCAAAATTACCCTCATGCTCCATGCCTTGTATAAAAGGATGTTGAAGACCCATTTTCCAAGGATCTCAAATTAGTTTTAAGCTTGGTGTGATAAAATTCTCCCACCCCTCTATGTTATGTATTTGCATATTTAGCAAATAACTCAATATAGAGGTGTGTGTTGAAAATTATCTCTAGGATAAAATTCACCCCACCCATCTATTATGGATTTTTGCATTTTTAGCAATTATTTCATAATAGATTGATGTAGTGAAATTTATCTCTTATGGGAGATAAATTCTAACCCATTCATTTATGTTGAGATTTTGCATTTTTAGCAATTATCTCAATATAAATTAATGATCTAGAATTTATTTCTTTGGGTGAATTCTAATGTATAATTTTATAATTTTAGGATTTGCATTTTTAGCAAATCTCTTTTATTATTCAATTGTCCATTATGAATTCATCCACTATCCTTTTAATTTTTAGTTTGTAATTTTTAGTTTAGATTCAATAAATACATGAGTGAAGAATTGTAATTGAGAGATTGATGGTGTAATTGAAGATTTCATGTCAATTCAATGCTTCAATGGGTTTGATCTATTCCTCTCTTTTACTTTTAGTTTAATCATCTCATGCTTTCAATTGTTTAGCTTATATTTTTTGGATGATGATTATTGAGGGCTAATCTCCCATTTATGGGATGAAATTTTGAAGCCCTCATGAGTCCAATTTAGTTAGTTTACTTTTTAGCTCAATTTTATTTACCTAATTTTTATTAGCTTTTGCATCTTAATTAGTAGTTATAAAAATTAGTATAGTTAGTTAGTTAAAATATTCCCTTGAAAAATTCATAAAAAAAATAGAAAAAGTAAAAATAGAAAAAAAATATAATAAAATGCAAATGAATCTATATATATGTCCTCTCCAATTTTGTGTTTCACCCTTAGATATGGATTGACTCCCTTACTTACCTCTACACTAGTTTTGTTATAATTTTGTAGGTTCAAGGGAAAATTTTGATGGATAGAGAAGTTGCAACAACGACAAATCTACATTAGAGGCAATTTTTCTTTTTATCAAGAAACTTCAACCCTTCCATGCCAAATTATAAAAACTAGCCTCCTAATTCCAAGACATCATTTTACACTACCTACCTCGAGCAAAGAATAACCTAGTCGATTCCCTTTCTACCCTGGCCTCCATGGCCGACATGCCCTAAGGAATAACAATGGCCCCCTTCCTGGTCCAAAAGTAAGATAAACTAACCCACTGCTACCACATTGAGCTCATCACCACATAAGATCTCGAGCTAGCCAATTGCTGGTACCATGATATTTGGCACCTCTTCGAACATGGTAGGTATCCAGAGGGTTCCAATAAGAAAGACCGAGCAAACTTCCAAAGACTGGGCGCCCAGTACATCATCTGTCATAAAGCACTACTTAAGAGAAACTTCAATGGAACCCATCTACACTGCATCGCAGGGGCTGACATTGAAGTGGTAATGCAGAGAATCCACAGTGGAGAATACGGGCCCCATATGAATGATCACATGCTTATCACGAAGACCATCCGATAAGGCTACTACTGGACCACCATGACCCAGGATTACGCCGTCTATGTTCGGAGATGCCTCAAATGCTAACAGCTCCCTAATCTTCAGCATCTACCTCCGCGTGAATTATACAATATGACTTATCCTTGGTCGTTATCCACCTGAGGTATCGACATCATGGGAAGGTTACACTGAAGGATTCCAACGGGCATGAGTTCATCCTAGTTGCCATTGATTACTTCACCAAATGGGTCGAAGCTGAGTCATACGCAGTGCTGAACGCTAAGAAAGTAGTCAAATTCATCGAGAAAAAACATCATCTGTCGATATGGGGTCCCGCATGAGCAAGTATCAGATAATGGGTTGCATTTCGAGGCAGAAGTTACAGAAGTGGTCAGGGAGTATGGGATTCATAGACATAAATCTTCTCCCTATCGACCTCAGACTAATGGCGTAGTCGAACCCGCCAACAAGAACCTCAAAGCCATCATCAGTAAAATGACCGAAAGCTGTCGAGATTGGGCCGACCGAGTCATATACACCCTTTGGGTCTATCGAACCTCAATTCGAACCTCTACTGGGGATACCCCTTACTCTCTAGTCTATGGCATGGATGCGATCCTACCTGTGGAGATAGAAATACTCTCTTTACGTGTTAAGCTTAAAGCAAGGTTAGGAGGAGGACTGGCATCAAAACCGTCTCAACGAGCTGTCACTCTTGGACGAAAGGAGATTAAAAGCACTCTATCATATACAAGGGTACCATCGCCAAATAGCGCGTTCATTCAATAAGAGAGTCAAGGACCGCGGTGTCCGAGAAGGGGATTTATCCCTCAAAGAAATAGTAGAGCCCATCTGGAACCCTAGAGGGAAATTCAAGCCCAATTAGAGCGGCCCATACATTGTCAAGAAGATCTTTTCCGGCAGTGTCGTCATGCTCACTGACCTAGATGGAGAAGAGATGGCTCGTCCAGTCAACCCGGACCGTCTCAAGAAATTCTACCCCTAGTCTGAAATCTCGGCGTGCTACGACTCTTCTCATCTCCCTTCTATTATAAAAAAATCTTCATTTCCATCTACCCAAAACTACGTGGGCCTGATCCTCTGTAAAAGCCATTTTCAAGTAAATTAAAAAAATTTCAAAACCCCAGAGGTACGTAGGCAGCTCACACATTTTACATGAGCACGACCCTTTTTTCACAAAAAACTATTCTTTTTTTATCTCCGAGAACGACAGTTCATTATAACATATACTTGAATAAAAGGATTATGTATAACTTAGCGATCGGTATAGATACTTCAAAAATACAAAACTCATCAAAAAGGCACAGCTGGATGATAAAAAACTTGTTTATTTCACTAATAAGAAATTACGGTACAATTACATAAGAAAAGGAACAGATAATTCCCCCCCCCCCTACCTTCAAAGCCAAATAAAACCGCACACTTATTTTCCATTACAAAATAAATACTCAAAGAGTCTTATCCACAGCTACCAAAGGAACCTGCTCCGTCATCATCATCTACATCTTGGGGTCCCCAAGATTCCCCTGCCTGAATAGAGTGTCGCAGATGCTCCATGGACCGATAAGCTCGAACCAGCTTCAGAAAAACCACAAAACCTCTTTCCATGGTATCAGATAAGTCAAACCATATTTGTCCAGTCTCCACTTCCAACATCTTGTTAACTACTCTCCTATACAACCACTTCATATAATCCCCAGGGATGTGCCAAACTCTCCCAACAAACTGAGAGGGATGGGTTGACGGACGTCAACTCCCACAAGGAGCAAGATGCATACGCAGACGCTCAGTCAAATCTTCTACCGAAAATAAATCTAGTGTCCGAGGTGGCACGGCCTGCTCCTAGCCAAATTGGCGCAGAAGCTGCCAATAGAAATAGAAAAAGTTCTGTCTGAGACCAACCAGTCGAACGTACGGATATTCTCCCAGCTCCAGAATAGGCAGTAACAATCCTCACCAAGGCACTAACCAGTACAGATTTAGAGCCCCATGCTCCACGAACCAGTTCTCCCAGATCTCAATATTTAGGACAACACTGATGAAATGAGGCAAGAAGAAGTTGGGTACAGTCGACAAAGGATATTCTGGAGGAGTCGCCAGGCGAAATCTTTCAGACAACCACATGAACAACATCACCGGGCTACCCCTCAGAAAGTCAGAACGACCTTCTCGCCAGGCATCCAAGACGTTTAAAGTCTCCACCAGTATCACCATCGTAGGATTGAGACGGTATGACATCCATGAAGTAATAGCTGCAAGTTGTGGATCCACCAGTAGTTCCCCGATCACCAGCAATAATTTTGAAACCAAGCCTAGAACGACAGCTCCGGCATATCCAGCATCACCAACCTCCTGCAAATGCACAGGACGCAACACCTCCAGAAGAGAGATCATACCTCCAACCACCAGTGGTCTGGCCGCCGAGCGTGAAATACAAAGAAGCCGGACCAACAAATCCCTAGGAGAACGGGAAAATACAGGTAAAGCCGCAGCAACGCTGGGATTTATCCCCATCATGGAAGAAAACTCTTCGTAGGTAGGACAAACCTCATCCAACCCAAAGAAGAATACATGGTCTTCGGGGTACCAAAATTGTACTGCCGCCATTAGCATGTTCCACTCAATGGGCCGATTGTGCCACAAAGAGACTTGACGCATGTTGAAAGAATCGTAGTCGGCATTATAAGAACACATTGCTTCCAGGTCTTCGAGGTAGTCAGCAAACTCAATGCTACCAGGGAGAGCCATCTTGAAAGATTAAGAAATAGTAAGGAAGTGAGAATGTGGGAAAATATAAGTGTGAAGGTGTGATGGAAATACTCCACCCTTACCCCTTCTTGTACTTGCAAACCCTCACAAAAGACATAACCCTTGCAGAAATCAGAGGGAATCCTGCCCCACAAAGTACAAAAGGCTGAAGGGGATACCCATAAAGGTTTTGAATTGATGGGACTGGACTTGACTGCCGATAGGCAGGACAAGGGGCTTGCCGATCGGCAACCCCTATTTTTGGAAATTTTCCATTTTTTCCAAAATCAGAAACTCATTAAAAATAAATTGATATTATCTACAAAATTTCAAAAATCCCTCGTATAATTTCTCACCTTTAAAACTTTCCTTCAAAATCCCAAAGATATCTCATTTTACGGTCTCAACAGTAAAGTAAAAAGAACATGTGCATACATTCATTCATCATTAAAAAAAGATAATTAAAAAAAACCATTGCATTGCATTGCATATATATGTTTTTATGTGTTACATCAAATTTTGCAGGAAATAAAGAAAAGAAAAAATAGTGGGACACAGCCCGAACCCACACTTTCTCTCTCTCCCTCTAACCTAAATTTCACCCCTGCGACGAGACGACGCACCACCACTACCCGAGCCTGACTCTTCCCCAGACGAAGAAGACAGCACCAAGTAAGAAGGAGCCGGGACCGAATCCCGAATATGGACAGTCGCCGAAGATATCCAATCCCTAATATCCCTCAACCAAGTGGTGGACACTCGGACGTGCTGCAAGAAAAGGAAAAATTAGTATCAAGCAGAAAAGATCAAACGAAACCAAAAGGAAGGGAAAGAAAAGAGAAAAATATATACCACAGGATAAAGGACCTCCTCTGTGAATCCCAACTCCTTCGAATCCATCACATGAGGACGATGCAACATAGGCACCATCCCTCTATCAGCACGCCGAATGTTGTACGAAGGGGTATGCCACTGCACGAAGGAAACCTCCGAAGTCACCGCCTCCGCAGACATCGATGGACCACCACCGCTGTGGGAGGACCCCACCGGCCAACTCAAACCCGCAGGAGGGAAAGGCAAGGCATCATATATGTTGGGTACCATCAGCCAGCTCGTTACAAAGCCCATGTAATCATATGACGCAGCCGTATCAGTGTACAACAGGTAGGACTCGTTGATCATTGCCGTGATCCTCGCATCCTACGGAAGTAGCCACTCCCACCTCATAAACATGGGAGACCACGCAGGTGGCACCAACTCCTCCTCCTCAGAGATTTGTCAAACCACCCTCTTCCCGAGATACCAAGAGTGGCCAAACTCATGCACCAGTAAGCGCCACAGCTGTGCGTTCACCCCAGTCAACCCCGTGTCCTGAATAGCAATCCCCTAAGGGTAAAAGGTCACCTAAAAATCCCAAGCAAGTATAAGCCAATACAAAATCAAAGCATACAAAGAACAGAACTAAGGAAGAAAAAGTCTTACCCTATCACTAGTCAGGCCATTCAAGACCTAACGCACTGCCTCTAGAGAAAGAGATCCCCTCGACTGTCGATTGGCCTTGCGCCATCGATAGAACTGGCGGAAGTCCCCAACAGTCTCATCCTTCAGAGCGATCAGCTAGGTATTACACCAAATCACCTCATAGAACCACGTTTTCCAAAGACAAGAACTTGCAATCAAAAAATGAGACGCATAAGGAACGTGCAAATGCATAAAAGGAAAATGCGCAAATTAAAGAATACCTCAAGAAGATACATGGATCTAGTAAAAGTCAATAGGCAGAACCAGCTGAATGCATCCAGAGAATAATAGAGGGTATCCAAAGTCAACCTCCCCCAATCATAGAAAGGTATGTTCGAAAACACCCTCAAGTACGGCAAGAACCACAAGTGGATGACTTCGTCGATCGACGCCACCATAAAGCCCCCCAGCTCTAGCAAGATAAATAAATGGGACATCTGCCTCACCAGGATCCCGTTCTCCACATCAACCACCCTACCCAACAAAACATCCTTCAACAGGGCCAACCGAATGGAATCCCCGGATACTATCCTCCCCACGTCACCGAGCAGCGCCCGCACCTCCTCCGGTCTCACCCACAGGGAGCGATCCACCTCTATCTGCTCCCCATCGCAATCCATCCCCAGTAGCTGATGAACAACTATGAGAGTCACATTTATCTCCCCAAAGCCAAAATTGAAGGTGTGGGTAGTGTCCCACCATCTCTCCCCCAGAGCTCAAAAGACCGTTGTCGAATGAGGCATCTCATCCAGCACAGACGCCAACCTCCCAAAATCCGCTGATGATACCACCCAATGCACCACAGGTTGAAGATAATCCCAGACATCCTTAAGCCCCGTCATCCCGCAGGCACGTATGTTCTTCAAAGAGACATCGGAGTGTCAAAAAGAAAAATCCTTGTCAAAATCCAAGAAAAGAGGAAAACATAAAAAAAAGGAATGCCAAAGGTCATTTTTACTTACATAACCGCCAGGGTTCACCACCCTGGAAGAGTGATGACGTGACGGCTCCCACAGCAGGGTTCGCTTATCCGCAATCGGCTCAAACACATCAAAGGATTTCTCGCTCCCTAAAGAAAGAGGCGCCATAGCCCTCCATTCCACGTTCGCCCAGTCATCAACAGTCAACCACTCCCTCAACAGTGCTCATAAAAGTGACCATTTTTTAGATTAATTCTAGAATGATTCACAGAGGAAAATCGCAGAAAGAGAGAAGGTAAGAAACTATGAAAAATAAAGGGAATTCGCCCCCTTTATATAGGATGCCAAGGGTCATGACGATCGGCACTAACCCCTCATCTACCGATCGACACCGCCCCTTTACCTTCCTGAGGCAGTCCAAAAGACTGTGCCACTGCCGAATGGAAGCCTCTACACCACGCTGACCGGCACCCCCCTTAAAATTTCGTACAAAAATTCCCCAAAAATATCAAGAAAACCCTGAAAAATCCTTTGAAAATTCCTAAAAACCCCATGAAAGATTTAGAACATCTTCACTAAGGAAATTTTGCACTCCCTCAAGAGGAACCCCTATTTTCCTAGCGAAACTCTTAAAATCCAAGTGAATCTTCTCCCGGTGACGTCCCCGGAGGATCTCTAAGGATCGCCTCCTATACCTAAAATGTCTCAAACCTCCCCGAGCAATACGTCCAATACCTGGACCACCTAATCACTTCTCCAATGGAGTTTATAGCATCAAATTTTCCTTTCCTCAAAAGATCTCCAAAATCACAAAGATTGCCCCGGTAATCGGCTCCCCGGCAACACAAGGTACTTTACTTGGAAGAGTTCCCCGAGAACATCTCCATTTAAGCCCATAGAATTGGCTTCGACCCGCAGAATTGGTCACCTCTACATAAGCCAGCAGAATTGGCTTTGACCCACATAATTGGTCATCTCCATTTAAGCCCTCGGAATTGGTCATCTCTACATAAGCCCGCAGAATTGGCTTCGACCCGTAGAAGAGGTCATCTCCACTTAAGCCTGGAAAATTGGCTTTGACCCGCAGAATTGACCATCTCCTCGTAAGCCCTCATAATTGGATTCGACCCGCAGAATTGGTCATCTCAATATAAGCCAGCAGAATTGGTCATCTCCACTTAAGCTCGTAGAATTGTCTTCAACCTGCAGAATTGGTCATCTCAACCTAAGCCCACAGAATTGGTCATATCTACTTAAGCCCTCTGGCTTTGACACGCAGAATTGGTCATCTCAACATAAGCCCACATAATTGGCTTCTACTTGCAGAATTGGTCATCTCAACCTAACCCCGCAGAATTGTCTTTGACCCGCAAAATTGGTCATCTCTACATAAGCCCTCAGAATTGGTCATCCTTGTTAATTTAAGTCCTCAGAATCAACCTCGACTCGCAGAATTGGTCATCCCCAGCACACTCCTTAGGTCCTTAGAATCGGCCTCAACCCTCTGAATTGGTCATCCTCGTTTCCTTAGGTCCGTAAAATAGACCTCTTTCAAAAGGCATCATGCGGTGTCTATTTGACGGCTATCATTTGTTCCAAACTCACCCGTCGAGGGGATCTATAGACACCTAATTCTATTACCCCCTAAACTCTCCTTAGGTCCCTATCGCCTCCCGTCATCACTAACAACCCAACTCATACCCCGGGTACTGACCTGGAGGCCACCAAACGCTCCTAGGCTCCATTTGACCAAAAAGTCAAACTTTTTAGCTCACTGAGACTGAATGAATCTTCGAAGGGCATTAAAACCCCTTTCCAACGGTCTGTCCCATGTGCAATTCTGACTTACCATGCGGACGAATGACCCGTTTTCCCCCGAAACCCGATCAGGAGGCCACCGGGCGCTCCCAGGCTCCGTTTGACCAAAGTCAACTCTTCATATCAACTTAGACTGAATGAATATTCAAATGGCACTGAAACCCCTTTCCAACGGTCTGCCCCGTGTACGATTCTAACTTACGGTATGGACGAACAATCTATTTAACTCCGAGAGGTCATCGAATGATTCCAGGGCCCGGTTGATTAAAGTCAACTCCCCAGATTGGGTCAAACTCTTTGGAATGTCAAAGTACATATCCTAACCTTTCCAATGGTCAGCCCCGTGCGCGATTCTAACTTACCATACGTATGAACGATCCTTTTGCGTCAGAAGTTTCCCTGTCCAAAGGACCGATGAGCGCTTCAGAACCATATTTGACCCAAAGTCAACTCCCGAACTCGAGAGCGGTCCAAAGGACTTTTGAAGGTCTCTGAATTACCTTTCCAACGGCTTTCCCCGTCCATAATTCGGATCAACGGTTTGCGCTCTACGATCGATTTTTTGAAGGAGCCTGAAAGAGACTGTCAAACGGCAGGTTCCAGACCCTACCTATCGGTAGTGTGCCTTAACGTACCTGGCGATTGGCAGGACCAAGGCTATGCCGATCATCAATTACCTGGGCCTATAAAAAGGAGGTCTTGACCTCATTGCAAGGGGAGCCCAAATCTGAAAAACCTAACTCTCAACGAATTCAGAAAATCTCTATCGAAGTGAGTGTGATTTCCACATCCAAATCCCTCTCCAACCTTCACTTTTCATCATCCTTTTCATCAAACTTGGTGAATTAACTACCCTTCATCGTCATCCAAGTGCAAGGGTTGCTCTCCAACATTCCAAATCAAGCTCAAGATCTTCAAGAATGTCTAATTTTCTCCTTAAATTCTCATAAATTCGCATTAACTTGTTTTATTAATTAGCACTTTTATTCTGTCATATCACATATCCTTATATACTTTTTATTTAGTATTATTTCACATCTCTTATTTTCATATAAATAAAAACTCAAAAAAAAAAAGAATAAGTGGGTTTGCTTATAAATTCCAAACGGAAATTCTCACACTTCTCTTACACTTTTCTCACAACTAAAATACTTTTTTTACACACACATAAGAGAAGCCCCGATTGGATTTATGCGATAAACCCCACCCCTCGTTTTTCATGCAAACTGCATGGACTTTGATGCCTCTATAGGCTACGTAGGAGTCTCATGGTAAAACCTGAGGCTCGAGTCCTATTCTTACTTTTTCTCTCATTTTCTATTTTCTTTAAACTCAATTCTCTTAGATTCTATACATTTACACACACACACACACACACACACACACACATATATATATATATATGTGTGTGTGTGTGTGTGTGTGTGTGTGTGTGTGTGTGTGTGTATTTGTTCTTAGTGGCGTATTATTCCACATGCGTTATCATTCCATTATAATGATCAACGCAGGGATAATCGCGTTAATCTAATTTTCTAATATTATCTTTATGAACATTCCTACGGATGACTCGCTTTATCTCTTACATAATACAAGTCGATGATTACTATCTCCACTACATATACACATGCACACATATCATAGGGAAAATAGCAAGAAACCCATGAGAGACCGTAAGGGCGGAATGGGTGCCTAACACCTTCCCATTTCGTAACTTAGCCTCTGGACCCTTTTCGAATCATTTTGGTTTCGTATGTATCACTATGTCTTTGGATGTTGTCCTTCGGTATGGCTCCCTTTCTTTTATCTGTTTTGAGTAAAATAGACTGGCGACTCCATCTTTTTACATTTTTCACCTCATAAACAATGTCGGCCGAAGCGCTCCAGAGAGGGACATGCGGGACATAGGATCCTCCTCTCTCACCCACTAAGAGGATCGGGGGATGGCCACACTGCTTGTAATACTCCTTTGTACCAAAACTTTAACTATTCTAGGAGAAGCCGTAAAAATTATGTTCTTCCTAGACAACTGTAATACCCCGTATTTTTATGCTATATTAATTTGGGGATTTATTAAATTTAATGAGAATGTTTATTTAATAAAAATCCGGAAATTAATTATGTTATAATTATTAACGTGACGAGAGTTAGTAATTATGGGAAATTTGTTGAATATTACTTATGAGCAAAGTAATATATATTATATTGGTCATATTGAATGTCATGAGTTAATTAAATAACTATTTCGAAAATTTAAGTCGGGACGTGCCAGTGTCACGTCGGGACTAATTTTGTTATATAAAAAGTGAATATTTTATAAGTTGTTCGTATGGGCGTTTTGAGTGCGCCAACGCGTCCGGAAGGGTCGAGATAGTCAGAAAAGTGTACCCGGGGGTTTAGTTTGGGTCTCGGGGCGTTTTTAGGCCTAATTAGTACCCCGGGAGGGCATTTTAGTCATTTTACATAATTGGGTAATTAAACCCACGAATTTCAGCAACCTATATCAGCCATTAGGTTAGCCTTTTAGGGTTAGAACATTCAGAAATCAATTTACGGCCATTGGAGAAGAGAGGAGAGAGCTCCAAGGCAATTCAAGGCCAAAAAGCCACCGGATTGCACCGCCACCACCACCACCGCGTAGATCGCGAGACAAGGAACGCAGCCATACCAAAATCAGCCGTGAATCTGCATACCAAAAATCCCAGGCAAGTATTTGACTTGCGTATTTTCGTTAATGCAATCTTCATATTAGTCTAGGATTGTTTAGAGATGGAAACTATGGAAGAAAACTCAAATTGTGTTAGGATAATGCATGTAGTTTTGATTATATGGAAATTCTGAAACCCTTGCCATGTAGAGGAATATAACCCACGAAATTTTGATGATATATTAGAAGGAATTTCTGGTAAAAATATATTAGAACCTTGATTAGGGAAAACTCTAGGGTTCTTGATGATTAGATGGGATTTTGAGTTAATTATCCATGTTTAATGATAGTTATACACATGCTTTACACTATAAACACCTGGTATAATGTTATAATGATGATAGTAGGATTTTTGGGACGATTGGAATGGAAAAACATAGTTTTGGATGAAGAAGTTTAGTGAAACCCGTAACTGCATTCTGCAGAATTTTGCCCGGACCTGCTTGATCGATCGATCGAGACTAGAGCTTCGATCGATCGAAGGTTCGATCGATCGAGCCCCAAGCTTCGATCGATCGACCCCTCCTGGCAGACTCCTATTTCCCTTTAATTAGTTAAATTAAGTTTATCGTGAAATAATTATTGGGCATTCTTAATAAAGTAATTTGGGAGACATTGAGGACCAGTAGGGTATATGAAAAGATGTTGGGATCTTTAATATTCGACGAGGATGGTATTTATGGGGTATTTACCTTAGGTTGGATAAATTATTGTTTTAAAGGGAAAGTTACATAAGAGGGTTACGTTGGAACGTAAATAGGACACCTACTGAATTTTATACTTGGGAAGAGAGAGTCCATGTGAGTTACGTAATAAGATGGAAGAATACTTCGAATTAAGGTTAGAGACGAACCCTTATACGCGATACTAATAAAATGATAATATGGAAATGTCCAAATTATGGGAATTGAGAATTTACCTAATATTGATATGGTAATGTTAGTATAGTTATATGATTGTGTATGCATATACTATCTATGTGTGAAAATCATGCCCACGCTACTTGCTATCCCTGAGGTTACCGCGTTGGGACAAGTCTTATCTCGATGGGACCTTTATGGGGGATATTGAATTGTACCCTAGAAGATAGATGCCATTGGTACAAGCTATCGACGTGATAGTTCAGATGGTCCTAAGAGACGCAAGCATGTGCCATTCTCTTAGAGACTTGGAATCTATTATTCGCCTCAATATTGTTTGTGTATGTATTGTTAATACATTTCGAGAGTGATTCCGAATGTATTCCCCTTAATATGAGTGATATGGGGCTTTGGATAGTAGAGTATGCCCGCACAATAATTTAGTTGGGGGTGCTGTTATAATATATATTATACGAGTAGTTAATATATAAATGAAACTCTGAAATTTGGAACTACCTACCGTGATTTGATATGTAGGACATGGTTGATGACTAAAAAATTTAAATGCTTGTTTTGAGAAATCAGAGTATGCCTACACCATAGTTTATATGTTGGTACTGTTAAAATATATATATATATATATATATATATTACGAGTGCTTTATATATATATCTGGATTGAGGGATTCAAACTGTTGTTGTAACGTAGTAAGTGAGGAATAATTCTGGACTAAATTATGAATACTTGTTTTGAGAAAGTATAATATGTCACCGGAAAACTTATTGATTTTATAAAGTTATAATGGAGAACTTTGGTTACCATTTGGAACATTTTTTAATGGAATCGTTGAATTGTAAATCTTACGAGTAATCTAAGATAAGTTAAATCTTTTAGAAAGACTAGTGCGTTAATTGTTAAAACAAAACCGTTGGCAAGGTTAGTGCGATAGGTGTGAACATTAGAAGAGAGGTGAGTATTTCTCAAGAGAGTGACGCACTAATATGTTGTTGCATTGGCCTGTATCAATTTAAATACTTGCTAAACGTATTTTTAAATCAAACACACTTTCGGGCTCTGACCCGCTTCTTTTTCTCTCTCTCTCTCTTGTATATATATATATATATATATATATTTCAGGTGCCCAGCCACAGGGGCGTCTTGCTTAGGATCCCTTAAGAGGAACGTGCTGCCGCTTAGGTGGGAGTTGCAGGTCACTTGCGTAGACGGCTTCCTTTATTGACTCCATTCTAGCATTCTCATTTATTCGGAACGTGTCGCCCTTTTCATTATTTCAGTTGTTGTTGGGACATTTATATTTTAGTTATTTCCAGTATTGTTCTATGGGATTCATTCAGTTTGGATTTGTGATTTTTAGTTTTCATATGTGGACATTCGATTGACAAATGTTTTATATTCTGGTTTACTGTGATGTGATTCTTAATTGTAGGAATGTTGTTTTAAATAAATAAATCTTTTTCTTTAATAAAAAAAATTGGAAAGTTTGTATGAAAAATGTTTTTGACACTTAGCTTAATTATTTAGGGTGTTAATTGGAAAATTTATTTTTTATCGACAGTGATGCTGAGAATGAACCAACTGTTTACCTTGATTTAATTTAATAAAGGAGTGATCGCCCGGTATTTAATTAGGCGGGGTGTCACAACAACCAGACAAAAACTCTAACTATAGAAAGAGAAAGACTAAGTCTAAAAGATCATTTACAAGAAGAATTCCTAGGCACATTCCTAAACCAAATGCTCATATCCTCCATAAAACTCAAATGCATGCGCAAAATATTTTTCAACAAAGATCTAATGCTCGTAAGTTTTATCAAATGAGAGCAAATATGCGCAAAACAAAAACAAGAGCTATTTGGATTAGAAAAGATGAGCTATTACCCTATATGAAGTGTATCATTGTGATTACTGTTTTAAAAGTTGAACACACTCCTTCTGGTTGGTATTTAGACTTTGGGTGTTCAAAACATATGACTGGGGATGATACAAAACTTTTAAACAAAACCAGCTTTGCTGGAGGAAAAATTATATTCGGTGATGGTGTATCATCTCAAATCATTGGTGAAGGAACACTCCAAGAAGAAGGAATGCCTGTGCTTGAAAATGTTCTTCTAGTAAAAGGTCTTAAGGCTAATCTACTTAGTATCTCGCAATTTTGTGACTCAAATCATACTGTCACCTTTTCAAAGAATAATTGCAAGATTTTAAATGAAAAAGGTGAGTGCATACTTACAGGACTCAGGACTCCCGACAATTGTTATACTGTCCAGAACAGTATTGAAGTCTGTAACATTTCCAAAGGGATGATAACAAAATATGGCATAATAGGATGGCTTACACAAATTACGATAGCCTTAGTAGATTGTCTTCACAAGAAATAGTTAGAGGAATTCCAAAGATCAAACCTATCTCTAACATTGTCTGTGAATCATGTCAAGAAGGAAAAATTGTTAAGGCACCTCATAAGAAAGTTAAAGATATCCTTACCTCTAAATCCTTGGAGCTCATCCATATGAACCTAATGGGTCCTTCTCGTACTGTTAGTCTCTATGGACACAGTTACATTCTACTTATGGTAGATGACTACACCAGATTTACTTGGGAGGCCTTCTTAAAACAAAAATCAGACACTTTCAGAACTTTTTTGAAACTTTTACTTCATATTAAAGATGAGAAGGACACTCAAGTAAATAGAATTCGTAGTGATAGAGGAGGAGAATTCATAGATACTGGTATTACAGAGTATTGTGACTATAATGGTTACAAACATGAATTTAATACTCCTAAGACTCCTCAATAAAATGGTATTGCTGAGCGAAAGAATCGTACCCTTCAAGAGATGGCTTGTGTTATGATTCATGCCAAGTGTTTACCCAAATATTTTTGGGTAGAATCAATTCGTACTTCTTGTCACATTATTAATAAGGTCTATCTTACGAAGAATTATAAACAAACTCCTTACGAACTATGGTATGAGAAGAAGACCAATTTTAAATACCTTAGAACTTTTAGTAGTACATGTTTTGTATGTAAAGACATAGAACACTTATCCAAATTTGAGACTCATAGAGATAAAGCTATCTTCCTAGGATATTCTCCTGACAGTAGAACATACCGTGTGTATAATCTTCGCACAAAGACTTTGATGGAATCCATAAACATTATTGTAAGTGATACTACTGTTGAGAGTAAGACTGGTGAACCAACTATTGTGGAAGAGTCTGAAAATGTTTTAGAAAATGACTCTACAGAAATAGATGATTCTTTACCAATTGAGAAACCTGAAGTACCTAACTGGGTTTCTAAAGAACATCCCATAGATAGCGTTGTTGGTAAACCTTGTGAGCCTGTACGTATAAGATCTCAATTAAGAAACTATGCTCATTATGCATGTTTTGTTCCCCTTGTGGAACCAAAGAATGTAAATGAGGCACTGAATGACCCTCAATGGATTTCTGCCATGTAGGAAGAAGCTCTTCAATTTGTCATTCATGATGTTTGGTATCTTGAACCTAGGCCTGATCATAAAAAGGTTATTGGCACACGTTGTCTATTTAAAAATAAAACCCATGAAAGTGGGATAATCATTAGAAACAAAGACAGATTAGTGGCTCCTGGATATTCTAAAATTGAAGGAATAGATTTTAATGAGGCCTTTTCTCCTATTACTCGCTTAGAATCTGTTCATCTTCTCTTTGCCATAACCTGTTACTTGCACTTTATGCTATACCAAATGGATGTGAAATCAGCCTTTCTTAATGGAATCTTGACTGAAGAGACCTATATTTAACAACCCAAAGGGTTTATTGACCCTCAGTATCAAATCATGTTTATCGTCTTAAGAAGGCATTGTATGGTCTGAAACAAGGGCCAAGAGCTTGGTATGAGCGTCTTTCCAACTTTATCTTAGATAAAGGTTTTAAGAGAGGCGAAAATGATCAAACTCTATTTGTCAAACATTTTAACAAAGATATTATTATAGCTCAAGTATATGTCAACGATATCATTTTTGGATCAACTTCCCCTTCAGAAGTTAAATCATTTTCTGAAATTATGCATAAAGAATTTCAAATGTCTCTTATGGGGGAGTTGCAATTTTTCTTGGGTTTTAAAGTCAAACAAAATTCAGAAGGTATATTCATTTCGAAATCGAAATATGCTCTAGAGATTCTTAAAAAATTCGATCTTGAAAGTGCCAAAGAAGCTAAAACTCCCATGAGTACTACGGTAAAATTATCTAAAGATGAGAGTGGAAAATCCATCGATCCTACTCTATATCGTAGTATGATAGGAACCTTACTATACCTTATTGCCTCGCTTCCTGACATTATCTACGCCATTTGCGTGTGTGCCCGTTATCAAAATAATCCTAAAGAGAGCCACTTAGTATGTGTAAAAGGAATTATTAAATACATAAAAGACACTCTAAATTTAGGACTCTGGTACGCCAATGATACGCCTAGTACTATAATAGGATACACTGATGTCGACTGGGCAGGGTGTACTGATGATAGTAAAACCACATCAGGAGCGTGTTTCTATATTGGTAAAAATTTGGTGGGCTGGAGTAGTAAGAAAGAAAACTGCACTTTATTATCTACAGCTGAATCTGAATACATTGTTGCTGGTAGCTACTATGCCCAATTACTTTGGCTGAAGCAAATGCTAAATGATTATGGCATTCAAGCAAATCAACTGCATCTCTATTGTGATAATCAAAGCGCGATCAATATTTCTAAAAATCCTGTTCAACACTTGTGAACAAGACATATAAAAATTAGACATCATTTTATACGCGAATTACTTGAGACTAAGGAATTAGAAATTAATTATCTTCCTACTGATTTGCAGCTCGCTGATATGTTTACTAGCCTTTGGATTACAATAGATTTCATTCTTTTCGAAAATCAATAGGTATGGTTTGTGTTGAATAAACTCGTGTGACTTAAGTATTTTTTCCCTTTGTTCATTTCAGACAAAATGGGGAAGAAATTTGAGTTTTATGAGTTCATTTTTTCTTATACATATGATTAAAATGATTGATCTTAGTTTTATTTGTGGAATATATACCATTGTCTATGACAGATGTTATTAGGGTATTGGTTTGTAATTAGTTGAGTTATGAAATTTCCTTTTTTTAGGATATGGGTAGACAGAATTTTGTATAGGAATAGGTTTTTCTTATTTTTCGTATCCCTACGAGTCCTAGATGACTCAAAGGAGATTTTGTCTCATATTTTCAAAGTGGGATATTGAAGCACCATATAATCTTGACTCACTTGAGTCTACAATGTATAAGTGCTCATCTAGTTGGGAAATTATGACAAAATTTTTGTCATATCCCCTAGATACCAAAGAACCTCAAATTCTTCACATGATACCTCAATTGATTCCTCTTGGTGTTATTTAAAGGTAAATTCTCAATCATCACACACACTAGGACAGCATACATATTATATATTGCATCATTCGCTTGTGTGTGAGTTAATTCCCTTTTAAATAAGTTTTTAATAATTTTGGGATTTCTTAAAATAATTTTTAATTGATTTTTAAGAAATTAAAAGTTGGGTTTTAAAACTTTTGGGATCATTATGCTAATACTGATTTTATCATTTCTTAACTGAATCTTTGATTGGGTAGAATCTGAAAGCGCTTGAGACTTCAGGGTGTGTTTGTAATTAAGTTTGCATACGCGTTTTTGGCTTCATCTGAGCCTTAAACTTATCATCGTCACAACAAACTGATTTGTGTTTGTTGATAGACTCAGAACCTGTTCGCAATCTCAGCCCTTGGATCAAGTTAATCGACGTTTTGCAAGAGTTTTATCCCCATCCCTGTGAAAACCCTGTAGACCAATTAGAGGACGCTTAATCCACCTCTTATGTTAAACCATTGAATGGAAGTCAAATGGCCAAGATCAAATCTCAGCCATTGATTTGACTTGATTCTCTCGAACCTTCCTTGCTTAGTATAAAAGTAGGTTGATCCTCTGCATTTCAAAAACTTTTGCCAATTTTTCCAACTGAGAGAGAGAGAAAAGATAGAGAAGAGAGAGAGAGAGAGAAAACAAACCCTAATCTCGTTTCAAACCTTAAACTCAGTTTACATCCAAAACCAAACCTGAGTGTTTGAGAGTTATTTTGGCAATGGTTTTAAGCTTGTTCGTGGGTTGAATCCTCCGAGTTTGATATCTTGTAACCAACTTAGATATTTTCGGTTTGATCTCAATTTATTTTTCATAGAAATAGTAGATATTTCTACTTTATGTCATCTTACACTTAGATTTGCATTATTTAGTTTCTCATCTTGAGAAATTATATTTGTTAATTATTTTCTTCTGTAAATGTTTTTCACAACTCAAGAATCAACAAATTCTTTTCTGTTTCTAGTTCTTATGAAACAAGACTCTGATCTAGTTGGAATCGCAATCAGTGGTTTATAATTTCAAAAACATTTTCAAAACCCTCTGAATATGTTTAAGACCTTGGCAGTCTTCTGAGCAAGGTAACCTTGGATTCTGGGTTAATTTGAAAGATCAAGAAAGTTTGTGGTTTCTAAAGAAGAGAGAAACTAAAAACCTTATCATTTAGATTTGTTCTGTAATTTGATAGGACTTGTTTGTATAAATAAGTGTGTGTGTGTGCATGCATGTTTTAGAACACTGTCACAAACACTTGTCACACTACAACACAAGAAGTGTTGGCTATAAGATCTTTAAACGTCAAGAGTCGTCGTAAAGATAAAACAAAGTCTGGAGAAGTTAGCAAGCTGAGAAAGACACATCAACATCAGAACTGCAGAAAAGTTAGAATCAAACCAGTGGGTACATATTCTAAACTTGTATACGTCTGTTTTATTTGCATGTGTGTTAAATAGCTTGTAACTTGTATATTTTTTTAGTGGATTTTTGGTTTGTGACTTAGAAGTCACCATGGATGTTTCCTCAGTTGGGTGAGGTTTTACCACGTTAAAAACTGTGTGTACTTAATATTTCTACATCTCCTCATCTCATTCTTGTTAGTGTGATGATTTAAATTGATTTAAACTATTTTAGTTTTATTTTTCAAAACTAGTTACATAATCTTGAACAAATCTTGTACATAATTTTATTAAACACATCTTGTGGTGAATCTGTTTGATTTAAAAAAAGAGTTTCCCCAAAAAACAGTTCGGAGTTACTTAGATAGTTTAATTTTGAATTAAATGACTTAAGTAACAGTTTTCACCTACCATTTTCCAAAGTACTTAAAAGAGTTTTGAATGGAACGAAGAATGTGAGAAAGCTTTTCGGTAATTGAAGAAGTATTTGGGGTCACCTCCGCTGCTTTCCCGACTAATTATGGGGGGGAAACTATACCTATACTTAGCTATTTCTGAATCAGCTATGAACACTTTGATCAAAGAGGAGAAAGGAGTTCAAAAGCCTGTTTACGGCACCAACAAAGTTTTTCGAGGAGCAAAAGTTAGGTATCCTCCCTTAGAAAATTAGCATTGGAACTAATTGAAGCATCTAAACGCATAAAGCCCTATTTTCAAGCCCATACGATAGTTATATACACTGATATGCCACTTAGTCAGCCCTTACACAAGCCAGAGAAGTCTGGCAGATTAATGTATTGGGCAGTGGAATTGGGGGAGTATGATATAATCTATGAACTAAGGCTTTCTCTAAAAGGCCAAGCAGTAGAAGATTTCATATCTGAATTCACTTATCCGGAGATTCTCGAGCAACAAAAGCATCAGGCCGAGCAAGGATCGGGAGAAAATAAATATACTGAGAGTCAAGATCTAGAGGAACTTTTATTAGAAGAAGTCGTTGTCGACCTACCAGATTCCTCTTCGCGGACACGGGAGATGTCTAAGAAGTGTGAGAAAGAAAGGAGAAAACATTCCACTATGGGATTTAGACAGACCAAGAGTTTGACAACGATATCCCAATATGGAGTCTATACATTGATGAATCATCTTGTGCAACAGGCAGTGGAGAAGGTATTATACTTAACACTCCTGATAATATTAATATTGAATATGCCCTGCGATTTTAATTCCAAACCTCAAATAATGAAGCAGAATACGAAGCTATCATTCTGGGCTTAAGTTTATCCCAATCACTAAATGCCAAGTAAGTTATGAAACATAGTGATTCCCAGTTGGTAGTTAATCAAATATTGAGCTTGTATGGATCCAAAAGTGAATTGATAACCAGATACCTGTCCAAAGCAATTGAAGTAATAGCAAAATTACCAGCTATTCAGATGAAGAGAATTCCAAGAGTGGAAAATACCATAGCATATGCTCTTATTCGGCTAGCTTCAGCTACCAGAGTTAAACTCAGACGAACTATTCCTATTGAGATTTTGGCCATTAGGAGTATAGATGAGGATTTGATAATTAATTTTATCGCTGTAGACATGGGGCCATCTTGGATGGATCCCATCAGAGCATATATTGAATAAGGAACCTTTCCAGCAGATATGGTTGAAGCTAAAAAGTTGAAGTATAAAGTTGCTAGATATGTGCTTGACTAAGGAGTTTCCTACAGGAGAGGATTGGCAGTCAATTTGCAGTGTTGCGCTCATCCAGCAGAGGTTCTGGACCTAATTCATGAAGTACATGAAGGATCTTGTAGATCTCACATAGTAAGAAGAACACTTCTGCAACCAATAAGTGCGCAAGGATACTACTAGCCAACGATGCGAGCGGATTATGAAACTTTTGCTAAAAAGTGTGATAAAGGCCAAAGGCATTCCAGCATTTGCAAGACTCCTTAGGTTTCTCTCACCCTAATTACTTTACCTTGGCCATTTGTCATGTGGGGAATAGAGTTAGTCAGGCCATTGTCAACCACTAAAGGAAGATTCAAGTACTTGGTTGTTATAGTGAACTACTTCACAAAGTGGGTTGAAGTAGAGCCATTGATAGACATGCCTTATGAGAAGGTATACCAATTCATTTGCAAGAACATCATTTGCAGATATGGGTTTCCTTACGCCTTCATCACTGACTGTGGAATGCAGTTTGAAAACAAAGAATTCGTAGCTTATTATGCTCAGTCCAACATCCAAAAATTACACTCTACTCCAGGTCACCCTCAGAGTAATGGCAAACTGAAGTTACAAATAGAATTCTGCTAAATGGGTTGAAAAACGTCTTGATGATGCAAAGGGAAATTGCATCATTGTGCTATGCTCTATTTTATGAGCGTACCAAACAACCCCGAGGATTGCAACTGGAGAATCCCCATATATTCTAGAATTTGGGATTGAAGCAGTCATACCTTCTAAGTTGGGTATTCCATCCCATAGAGTTTTAAACTTAACTCTCCTGTGAGTGATCTAATATGAAGGTTGGATTTGGATATGCTTGAAGAAGAGTGAGAAGACGTTGCTCCGAGAAATGCAGCTTACCAGCAGCGAACAACTCGATTTTATAATAAAAGGATGAAGCCGACCAACTTAAAGGAGGGAGATTATGTGCTGAAGAAGGTGCTCCAGAAAAAGAATAAACTTGAGGCAAATTTGTATGGTCCCCATCATATTTCAGCAGTCATCCGACCTGGAACTTACCGAATTGAGACTATGGAGTGGGAAGAATTCAAGAATCTATTGCATACTGAACATCTTAGAAAATAGTACCAGTGATGTAATCAATTGTACTCAGTTCAAAATTAATTTCTCGTATCAATAAAATGATCTTTCCCCCTATTTTTATTTTTTCATTTTTTTGGGAGTACTAGTGCTATGCACTACCTACTTATACTTTATCTTGAATAACCTAAAAAGTTACCATAAAAAATTCAAAAGGTTGCTCGTCATAAGAAATAAGTTGCTCAGAAAAACTTCAAAAGGTTGCTCGTCATAAGAAATAAGTTGCTCAGAAAAACTTCAAAAGGTTGCTCAGCATAACCAATAACTTGCTCAGCACAAGAAAACCTTGATTAGCAGCATACCAAACAAGTTATTATGACCTCATGATGGTCAAAAAATATAAGGATAAAATAAGATCTTTATCCTAATGGGAAAAGTACAGTAAGAATGTTGCGAAGATTCCTTAAGAGGAATGTAGGCACATATTCCACATATGCCTAGTCACACCACTAGTAACTAATACAGAAAACCTAAGCATTTTAGGTGTGTTAGTGAAACCTTTGGAGACACATGGGTCACTAGATCCAAATTTAGATTCTAATCTAAGTATACTAGTAGAACCTATATATTCATTGATAATTGATACTAAATTTATCTTTTAATCTAAGTGTGTCAATAGAACTAATGAAAAATAAGAAATCATTCACATCAAGAAAACAACCACACTTAGAGAATCAACAAGAAAAGTTAATCAAATGTTGTTTCATTTATTTGAATAATGATTACATAATTGTGTTTACAAAATATATATAGGACATTATTCTAAAGGTCCTTTCCCCTTAGCTTTGGAAACTGGATCCATGCCAGCTGGAGAGTCATCTAAAGTATAAGGAGAATTAATGAAATTAAAGTCTTGAAGCATTCTCCTATTACTGTTTCTTGGGCGATCTAGTTGATGAAGAGGTCGAATGATTTCTAGTTCATCGTGCAGCTCATAGTCTCCCAGATACTTAGAAATCAGGCCCTGGGGAATTATGTTAGTAGGAATCCTATTAACATCCGGTCTAAAGGGAGGATCTTTAAGATCTAACAACCCAGGATCATACCATTTCCAGAAAGGACTATTTTACTCTACCTTCAACATTATCAAATAATTAGTCCAACCCCATTTGTAGCCTTCATTCTGGGCCTGTTTAAAGCCAGCATCAAAATTCCCTAAAGATTCATTATACCCTTCCATCCAAATCTCTCTAGGTTTCTTGTGAAACTGGAAGGTCAGCCTCTCAACTTAGTGATGCAATTTCTTCAACTTTCCATCCTTAGCTTGATGCTAAGAAAATTTAGTGGTAAGTTGCACAAAGCAAGTTTGAAGCTTCTAGGACATCTCAGTAAGTGCTTGGTTTTTGTCCTTCAACTGGGCAGCTTGGTTAGCAAGAGTTTGTTGAGTCCTAACATTATTTGTGGTACCTCAGCCTGGTCTAATTCTTGCTCGAGAAGAAGATGTAGACTTGGTCTTTTTTAGTGCCTCCAATTCTTCCATTAACCTGGCATTTTCAGCCCCTAAGAAAGAATGACCTTCGTCGGTAGTAGCAACAGCATAAGAAGAAAACTTCAAAGAATTTATCTCATCTCTCAAATTATTGTTTTCCTCCTCTAATAGCTTAGCAATAGCTCTAGATTCCTCTACTTCACAGTTGAGCAAAAAATCATGTCTTCGAAAGTGATAAGCAAATTTTTCCAACTTATGTTCAAAGCCTCAACCTTCACTTAAGGCCTTGTACTTCTTCTCATAGCTATCATGCAAAAGATCCTTAGCCTCCTTATGCTCCTCATGCAACTCTTAAATCATTTCATAGTAGGCAATATTATTGGCCACTTCCCGATCAAGAAGGCATATCAGATGAAGATAAGCTTCCTTGGCTTGCTCAGACATACCTTCTCAGTGAAACTTCAGCAGATCTTCCTCGGTTAGAGATAAATGACCATCTTAAAAAAGTTCATTGCATCTCTTAAGTAGCTCGAAGTCAGTAGAGGAGAAGTATTCCAATTTATCCATGAACTATTAAAAGAAAGAAGAATATCCAATCAATAACTGAGTACAAAGTATAAATAAAAAATAATTCTTTTCATAAACAAATTATCAAGCATATACACGTCAACGGAAAGAAAAGAAAAATTACAAAGGCAGAAAAAAAAAGAAAAAAAAAAGGCCGCTCAGACAGATTTACACCTTCTTCGTGTTTGGGTAAGGTTCAACAATAGTAAAAGAAAGAACAGATAATGGAAGATGACTGACAGATGGAGGAACAGAAGAGTCAATAACTTGGTGTTGGTTAGCAGCATCCAACACCATAAGGGATTCACTTAAACCCCCATCACGTTCAATCTCCTTATCCACATTGGGAGGAGCCCCTGGATCATGTCTAAGGAAGAGTTCAGAGTCTTGAGGACTACCAACCTCCACTAGGGCTGTCGATCAACAATTCTCGAAGCATTTCTTCATCGCAAATTCAATTTGCAAAAAATCAGTCCCAATGGATTTATCCTAGTCATTGTTGAAGCCAACCTCCCTGACCTTAGCTCTTTTGGCCCTCTAAACAATGAATAGATCCTTCTCAGTGTCTAAATCCTTCTGCAACTTGGTGGTGTTAGCTTTTTTAGTATCCAAGTCCTTTTACAGATTAGTAACTTGGACCCGAGCAACCACTGCATCTTTTTCTGCAACCCTTAATTTTTCCTCCCATTTATTTTGCTCATTGTCCAGTGCCTGTTGGGAGTCAAGCACTGACTTCTTAAGCTTACCAAAAGCTTTTTCAACCTCTTGTGAAGAAGAATGCAAAGAATCATCCTTCTTCAACATGTTGTTGAAGTCAACAAGAAACTGTAAAAAGAAAATAAGGCGAGCTAAGATCAGAAATATCAAACAAAGAGATAAATAAGGAAAAAGAAATTACCAGAGCTAGGCTTTGGGCAGCCCTTTCAGAACTTTTAAATTGGGGCAGTGCAGTTTTATCACCCCTATGGTCTGGAAAAGTACCAGACCTTATTAATTTTCTAGCCAAACTAGGGCCAAGAGCCACTGGTGAGCCAGAAACAGATAAATCAACCAACTCTTATTGGTCGGTGTTAACTGAAGGCCAGCCTAGAAGGGAGTCCTCTTTTCAGCCTCTTGAGCTGGCTTTCATCATCTTCTCAAGAGGGAGCTTCTTCCCAACATCCCCCTTAGTGGATTGGGGTTTCTACCCAATGTCCTCCTTATTAGATGGGGGCTTCTTCCCAACATCCTCTTTATTTTTAGCTCCATCAGCAGCTTATTTTGAGGAGCTAGTAGCAGTTATGTCACCCAAAATATTAGGAAACTTCCTCTTCCCCATGGAAATAGCAAGGGGTAAGTCTGATTCTAGAGAAAAGGAAATAGTAGCAGGATCACCACTTCTAGATGCAGTTTCAGAGGATATGGAGATAAGGTCTTGGTCAAGGTTGATTAAGGGATAGGGTGCAGCTATAATTGGGCGAGCAGCAAAGGAGGTGATGGTGTTCCTATACTACAACAAGTACGAGGTTAATCTGGTATGATCTTCACTAACTTTCTGATGAATGCCCCAGATGAATTTTAACTCCTTAAGGTTGATGTGACTCTCCTTGGGACACTTTCTCTTCCGATCAACGGCAATTAAAATTCAATAATATATACATCAGTACTAGCAGTTAGCATAATATTCGAAGAAAGAAAAATAAACAAATGCAACCTATCGTATTGCCACTTGGTGGTCACTTCAGCCCCTGGTACACAGCATTCCCAATCAAAGGAGCATGTTGACAATTTTTAACAACTACTCCACGTTTGAAGTAATCTCTATTGGAGTCAGTAAGGTTAACTACTAATGCTTTGTTCACAGCCCTAGTTTTCAAATAGAAAGTGGTATCACTAGTTACCCACTGATAATAGAACATAATTTCTGGGATCCCTAGATGGGTCCCATGGAGTTGGTTTAATATATAAACTCCATTAACTACCCTCTAGGTATTGGGGGCTACTCTAGTGAGAATGGTATCAAAATACTGACAAATTTCAAGACAAACCGGGTTTGGGGAAAAGGTAAACCCACATGCAGCAATAAAAATAGAGGGAAACTAGTGAACCTTAGCTAATGAAAAAAGATTAGCGGGCAAACTAGTATGTTCTAGTTATACCCATGAAGGAATATTCCATTCATTTATAAATTCGTCAAGAAAAGTAATAGGATAAACCATGATTGAAGAAGAAGGAAAAGAGAAAAGAAAAAATTCTTAGAGAATTTAAGGATTCAATAAGAACTAAAGAACAGAGAGCGATCGCACAAGAGAAAAAGATAGAGATTTAAGACACAACGGCAGAAAAAACTCAGAAATTTTAAGGTAAGAGACGATCATGACTTTTCCCGCCTTTATAGGTTGCCTCGAAAATTGGAAGGAAACGTCAATTTACCTATTGGCGGCTAAAGACAGAATAAATAAATTTACCTAAAAATAATTCGCTAAAGTTGTGGATAATTATAAAAATACCATCCTCATTATATGCCGATATTTAAAGTCATTAAATTTACAAGTATGGGAAGTCGGTAACCGACCAAGCCTAAAAAATTATTGCTCAAGAAACTTTAAGAGCTAAATGTTTCATACTCTTCTAAAAACCTCAAGCATGAAACATTGGGGGCTTCTGTTGATACAAAAAATTATCCTGCTACGTGGACCAATAATATAGGAACACGTATCGTCCGTCTGGGCATTAACTCAAGTCAGCAAGGGCAAGTTACCGACCAACTGAAGGAATGTCGACCAACGGGTTAAAAAATACCGACCAATACTAGGAAGACCGACCAACAATGACAGAAAATCATCAATAGTTGTAAACATTATTAACATTATACAAATATAAATGCCCATGTTCTAAAGTCCTTCCATCCTTTAATATTCCAATTCTTGTACACCCTCAAATGGCTATAAATGCATTGTAAACCCTAAACCCAAAGGACAGGAGACAAACGAGATAAGAGGCAATTGAACAAACCCAAAGAAATACACAACAGTGGACGTAGGCTTTTCTCTTAGCCGAACCACTTTAAAATCCTTTCTCTTTTATTCATTTTTTATCTGTGATCAATTAATTAGGTCAGTCTAGTTTTTTGCATCAACATTTGTAATACAATTTTTTACTTTTATAAAACGATATTTTATTTTTTTAAACAGTTTTTTCTAAAAAAGTAAAAAAGTTTTTTTTTTAGTTTTTTTTTAATTTTAAATTTTCTGTTATGTATTTTCTTAATTAATAATTCTTTTACTTTTTAATAAATTTTTGTGTGTTTTTTATAATTAATTATGGGGTTAATATTTATTTTCTGTTTTTTATTCATTTTCCGTATTTTTTCCATTATGTTTTTTTTGATATATTTATGTTTTTTTTCCTGAGCATTTTGTTAGAGTAAGGGTCATTTAAGGTTTGACCCTCATATTAAAGTAAGGGTATAACCGATAATAAACATAGAGGTTAATGACTAAGTGGACAGAAGTTAAAAATAGGGGTCAAACCTTAAAAAAGTCAATTCCTGTGGGTTTAACTCATTATAGAGAATTAAATGAGGGTCAAGCCTTAAATGACCCTTTTTATGTGTTTTTAACCCATCTGTTAGACAAGTTAAAAGCAATGTACAATTCAATTTATTTGTTTTCATATGTTTTCGGGTGCTATTTTGGGTAAAATCGATATTACCTAATTGTGACTTCTAATTTGTTTTAAATTGAAAGAAAAGTGTGACACCCCACCTAATTAAATACCGGTGATCAAGCCTTTATTAAATTAAAACAAGATTCCAATTTGATTCATTCTTAGCATCACTATCGAAGACATTTTAAAACATTTACTAACCACCTAATATTCAAAAAGTCAGTGCTAAATTTTATTTTATTTTTAAACAACAACAACGTGCGGAAATAATTACAATAATCACCTTTCCATGCAATAAATAATCTGAACAATCACCAGATAAATAACTAAAATAAAATATTGTCGAATAAACCATCGGTTCCCAAATACAATATAAAAGTCCAACATGAATAAAAAACTTAATACAAAGTCTGACTGACATAAATGAAATAAGTGAGGGCAACATTCCCGAATGAAATACTGAACTGCACCCTACACTAGGAATGAAGTAACATAAGCGAGTAAGTTCAAATCCTGCAAGCATCCACAAGTGCTGCAGCTACGCATACCAGAATAGATCAACCTGTTTGGCATCCCTATAGCTGGACACCTAAAAGGTTTTGAAAAAAGTTTTGAAAGTACGGGTGAGACCCAAGTTCTTTTGAAAATATGTTGCAAGCAATTAAATTACAGCTTAAATGAATCGTTATTAGATACACATGTGATGCGAGGGGAACCAAGTGTTCGTGTAGGGATACTATCGTTGATTTCGGCTCCCGCTCTACATGCAAAAACCTAAACTACAACTACACTTGACAAGCAAGCACAGCGGTAAGTCGGGTATCGTAAGAAATCCACAGGGAGTGATTGAATTTTAGATGTTAATTACTTTAAAACTTCAGGAATAAAAGTGTAAAATAAATAAATGAAAATGTGATGGTAGGAAATGGTGACAAAAGAGAAAAAGGAAGAAGTTAACACTATACTACAATTAATAAAACGAGAGTCGGGATCGCGTCCCCACCATGGGCTAAACAACTAATAATTAGAATTTCGGTTCGAAAATATTTAATCGAGAATTTTTAATTAATCATAAACATCACACAATAAGGAATTTAACCCAAAGTTGCGAGATTAAACATTTAATCAAAAATGATCACACGCGGATTAAATTTGAATTATCGCTATAAACACTAACGTTGCATGACAAAGAAAGTTAAACGCATAACAATCCAACTTTAATACACGCGGTTTCAATTAAACGCAATTTTATACGAAACCAAATTTTTGGAGCTCGAGGCCCGTTAATGACAGAACACAACCCCGACCCTATTTATCTAAGGGCTAAGCATGAATAAACTAATTAAACTATAAAAGCAATAAATAAAGCATGTAAATCTAATTAACAAAGCAAGAATTAAGGAAATACAACTATAGTAATGCAGATGGAAGATGGCAGCACAATCTTACAAGCCCAAATGGATGTCAATCCAAGAAGAAAAGAGCTCTCAAACATCCAAAACCCTAAGCTAAACTAACCTAAAAGAAAGATATATTCCTCTTCAAAATGAAGAGAAAGTGTTATATACCAAATATCCCATGGCAAACTTGTAATAAAAGGGAAGAAAACCAAAAATCTGGAGGGCCGAATCGATTTGAAAATGGTCCGAATCGATTCGTTAACAGGGGAAATTCGTTGCTGTAATTCTGCAGCATTCCGAATCAATTCGGTTTTGGGTCGAATCGATTCGCCCCTACAGGTCTGCAATCCTGCAGCTTTGTCCTGTTTTACGAAAAATACTGTCATTTCTTCGTTATAGCTCGGAATTAGGCACCGTTAGAGGCTACGCGAAGATAACTCAGAGGAATACATCATCCAAGAAGACATTGGACCAAAAAAAACTATGAAATGACTAAAATGCCCTTGAATGTGACCTTGAGTGTACTTTTTAAGTGAAAATCATCCTCAAAATGCCATAACTCCATCATTACAACTCGGAACCATGCACCGTCGGCGGCCACGCGAAGAGAAATCAAAGGGCTTCAACGTCCGTGAAGAGCTCGAGATTCAAACCCAAATGCTAAAATTATTAAAATGCCCCAGAAGATGCAAAAGTCGACGAAATATTTCCGAAAAGCGTATGAACTTCATACTTAGCATCCAAATACCTACAAAAGTTCAATTAACCCCTGCAAAACATGTTAACATAGAAATCCGAGGTTGTCTGGTTAACGAGCATAAGTATAGGGATTAAGATACCCAAGGGGACTAATAAGGCGCAGGTTAACGAGTGAAATACGCAATATTTGCGTCGTATCACACCCCCTAACTTACACATTGCTAGTCCCTAGCAATGAAATAGGAAACAACAAGAACTACAAGCAAACCAAAAGCAAGATACAAGTACAAAATGGGATAAAAAAGTAATAAAACGATAAGGCCACTTTCGCGGGCGAACGATTGCATTTAGCATATGCAATAAGCCGTTAAACCCCTAAGTCACCCTAGCGGACGAGTGTTGTCTCGTGAGGGTTTTCAGGGATGGTACCCACAAACATCATATAGTTTCCTCAAAATATTCCCAACCCAACATGCGACAAACTCAATAACAACGAAAAAGATTTCAAACATGTTATTAGCATATTGAACGAACTCACGCTAAAGTCCGTTATTATTAACAGGTTGAATGCACCTCATAGAATTGAAACTTTAAAAGTGGGAGGGGGGAGCATATGCAAAATTTGATTTGGCAAAAACTTAAATAAATCAGATAAACATAAAAGCATGCATATATTCAATCCTCACGGGCATTACGCTCAACAAATGAATTCACTATGAAAAGGGAGGTAATACACGGGACATGCGGGCATAAAGAGTAAATGTAAATGAAAACTAGGCCACGCACATGTCACAGATGAAGAACGCTATATAGGAAATTAAAAACTTGTAATCTCAATGAAAGATATCGCACATTAAAAGAGGCAAAATGCATTTTCACAGATTATCAAAACTATTATGACTTTTAAATTAAATTCGCCCTAAGATCACATAGGACTTCAAAGGGTTGTAATGTAGGCTAGGATAGGGTACTAAACGAAAGGGATGTATGTACGGATTCAAAGTGTTTGGAATGAAAACTTGGAATAATGGGGAAAATGTGGGCAATTACAAAATTGGAAAACAAGTTCCAAAACAAGCATTAAATGTATCATTTGGAAAGTAATGAAAGCTTATTGAACTATATACACAACATATACAACTTTCTCTTTTCTTTCTTTTCTTCTTTTTATCATTTTTTTCTTTTGTTTTCTTTTGTTTTTGCTTTCTCTTTTTCTTCACTTTTTCACATCTCTTTTCTTTCATCACTCTCAAATGCCTAAAATTGCAACTGTAATACAACAACAACATTCAATCCCAAGTAACATTCCAAACAAAGGTATGGAAGGTATATGTATGGCTTAAAACTCCAATTTGGAGTTGGTTATAGGATTTTGGGTAATGAAACGAAAGGCTAGTATTTAGGCTCAAAGGGGTTGACTAGGGAAACATATATGGTGAGGTCAAGGCTAATATGGGTGATATAACAAAGATTGCCTATGATCATTTCCTAAAGTTTACGCAATTCTCAAGTCAAAACAATATATGAAAATCATGATCAAGTAACACATTTAAAGTATGAACTCAATTAATGAACGGTCAAATGAAAGAATAGAGAGATTACCAACTAATTCAATGTTTTCAACGAGGAAAGAATAGTGTATAACACTCACAACCGATGAAAGGTACGAAGCTTACTCGGTGTAAGTATATACAATGCAACAAAATATTCCCGAGTTATAAAAATCTTAAACTAAACCAATATGACAAGGAAAGTGCATATTATCATGGGATAAAATTTAATTCATGAAGTTATTCACAATATCAATGATTTGAGGACTAAAGTCTAATAACTTCTAAAATCGAGAACATGCATCATTAAGTTATCAATCGGATAGGGCAATTATTAAAATTTATCATCAAAAACAAGGCAAAATGCCCAACAAAGGATAAAAAAGAAAGAAAATATTTTTGAAATTTTAAAATTTTTAACAAAAAGCATACTAAGTAACTAACAAGTAAGCACATCAATGGACTCCACGTGAAATGGATAGAATATCCTACACCCCCTAACTTAAATGTTGCATTGCCCTCAATGCGCATTAAGAACACAACACAAAGTGAGGAAAAGAACGATATTACCCAAAATTGGAGAGATCTCCATAAGCACGAGTCCAATGAAATCTACAAAATAAGTTAGTACTGAGCATACCAAAAATAAATAACAAAAAGTTAACTAATTACACTAGACTAAATTAAAAGGAAAGGAAAATAGGAAAGAAAGAAAATTAAAAAGCTAACTATTTACAACCTACTATTTAGGCTTCACACTTACTATACACAAGAAGTCTAAATAGTTGAGGGTCCACCCAAAAAGGGATTTGACTATGAAAGATCAACGGTGGACCCTCCAAAGTAAACATGCCTCCCAAAAAATATGAATTCCGTTTGAACAACGGAAGGCATGTGGGTGGTGAAAAAAATTAACCATCGCCAATTTTAAATTTTGGGCGGATGATGGGGGATTTGGATACTATGGGGGACAAGACTACATTAGTCTCAGAAAAATCAAAATCACATCCCCAAGATTCTTCAATTAGAAGGGGAGGTGGAGCAACTGCAAGTGAAAAGCACATGAGATGAAGCGTCTCAAAATAACATTCTCGTTCAAGAATCGAGCCAAAGTCCTCAAGACTTTCAACCGTTTCTTGCGATAAATTTAATTATTCGGGAATAGTAGGGAGTAAAGAAAAAGAAGGACCAACAACCTCAATACAATAGGAAGAATTAATAAGAGGTTGAAAATCGAAAGTGATAAAGCTTGGCTCACTCTTAATCATTTCTTCAACAAAAAGGGGTGGAGATGAAACGCAAGTTTCAACCTTAACCCGATTTTGTGAAGAAATAATCTCATCGAGCATGGCATCGGTTTTTAGAAACCAAGCTTGAGAACTTTCGGATCGGTCATTAATTTCCTTAATCATTAACTCATAATCAAATGAACAAGAAGAGATTTCATCTTCTTGTGCGGGTTGCTCATAGCTAATGGATTCCCCGCATTCCAAATTACCCTCACAAGGCGATGAGGGATCACTTACATACTCTTGAATTTCACGCTCAATGCGCTCATCTTCAAGAATTTGTAGGCATTCTCTCATTGTTTTGGGAGTATAACTTGGAAAATAATTCTCATAGCAATTAAGGTTATCTAAAGCATAATAGCGAGACATTTCAAAATAAGCTATTCAACAAAAGCGACAAGCACCGAGATTTCAATTTCTCGAAACAATCTAGCACAAGTCAAAATAAAAGGTAAAAATAAAGAATACAAATATGAATGAAAGAAATATTACGAAATAATAAAAAAATGACGATCTAAAACACACTCCCCGGCAACGGCGCCATTTTGATGCGAGGGGAACCGAGTGTTTGTGTAAGGACACTGTCGTTGATTTCGGCTCCCGCTCTACATGCAAAAACCTAAACTACAACTACACTTGACAAGCAAGCACAGCGGTAAGTCGGGTATCGTAAGAAATCCACAGGGAGTGAGTGAATTTTAGATGTTAATTACTTTAAAACTTCAGGAATAAAAGTGTAAAATAAATAAATGAAAAGGTGATGGTAGGAAATGGTGACAAAAGAGAAAAAGGAAGAAGTTAACACTATACTACAATTAATAAAATGAGAGTCGGGATCGCGTCCCCACCATGGGCTAAACAACTAATAATTAGAATTTCGGTTCAAAAACATTTAATCGAGCATTTTTAATTAATCATAAACATCACACAATAAGGAATTTAACCCAAAGTTGCGAGATTAAACATTTAATCAAAAATGGTCACACGCGAATTAAATTCGAATTATCGCTATAAACACTAATGTTGCGTGACAAAGAAAGTTAAACGCATAACAATCCAACTTTAATACACGCGGTTTCAATTAAACACAATTTTATACGAAACCTAATTTTCGGAGCTCGAGGCCCATTAATGACAGAACACAACCCCGGCCCTATTTATCTAAGGGCTAAGCATGAATAAACTAATTAAACTATAAAAGTAATAAATAAAGCATTTAAACCTAATTATGAAAGCATGTAAATCTAATTAACAAAGCAAGAATTAAGGAAATACAACTATATTAATGGAGATGGAAGATGGTAGCACAATCTTACAAGCCAAAATGGATGTCAATCCAAGAAGAAAAGAAGAAAAGAGCTCTCAAACCTCCAAAACCCTAAGCTAAACTAACCTAAAATGAAAGATATATTCCTCTTCAAAATGAAGAAAAAGTGTTATATACCAAATATCCCATGGCAAACTTGTAATAAAAGGGAAGAAAACCAAAAATCTGTAGGCCGAATCGATTCGGAAATGGTCCGAATCGATTCGAAAACAGGGGAAATTCGTTGCTGCAATTCTGCAGCATTCCGAATCGATTCGGTTTTGGGCCGAATCGATTCGCCCCTACAGGTCTGCAATTCTGCAGCTTTGTCCTATTTTACGGAAAATGCCGTCATTTCTTCGTTATAGCTAGGAATTAGGCACGGTCGGAGGCTACGCGAAGATAACTCAGAGTAATACAACATCCAAGAAGACATTGGACCAAAATAACAATATATAAAATGACTAAAATGCCCTTGAATGTGACCTTGAGCGTACTTTTTAAGTAAAAATCATCCTAAAAATACCATAACTCCATCATTACAACTCGGAATCATACACCATCGACGGCCACGCGAAGAGAGATAAAAGGGCTTCAACTTCCGTGAAGAGCTCGGGATTCAAACCCGAATGTTGAAATTACTAAAATGCCCCCGAAGATGCAAAAGTCGACGAAACATTTTCGAAAAGCGTCTGAACTTCATACTAAGCATCCAAATACCTACAAAAGCTCAATTAACCCCTGCAAAATATGTTAACATAGAAATCCAAGGTTGTCTAGTTAACGAGCATAAGTATAGGGATTAAGATACCCAAGGGGACTAATAAGGCGTAGGTTAACGGGTGAAATACGCAATATTTGCGTCGTATCAACATGTTAGGCTACGAACAATCCCTTGAGTTCCTCACCTCTCATCTATAGAGCGCACCTAACGTCTGCTACTAAGCCCACCTAGTCATACTACCAAGGCTAACTAGATCTCCAGTATCTAACTAACTACTAGTCAATCTATCTCACTCGTATCACCCATACAGTATGCTATATTATACGCTCAATTATCATTAAGTCCTTAGTTAAATTTCTTTTTTTAACTAACCCGTACTGCCCATACAATACGCTATCAGTCTACTTAATAATTAATATCTCCATTGTGTTGTTATTAAATCCAAATTAACAATTTACATCTGATATCGTTCCAACCTTTCATTAAGTTTCTCTACTTAAATCTTTCTTTAGACATACGTTGTCTATCTTTCCTACTATTTACACATTAGTAAGTTTAGCTACGTTTAGATATACATTATCCAGTCTCACTACTATCATGCATAAGTAGATTATTCATCGCTTTAGATATACATTATCTAGTCCCACTACTATCACACTTTAGTAGATTGATCATTGTTTATATGTAGACTATCTATTCTTATTACTATCACGCATAAGTAGATTAATCATTGCTTTAGATATACACTATCTAGTCCCACTATTATCACACTTAAGTAGATTAATCATTGTTGAATATAGATACATGTCACACTATATATATATATATATATATATATATATATATATATATATAAAATACAACATCTCCCGAACTGGTCATATCGATGCGCACTCGCATACTCAGCTATCATTCCAAGTACCTCTCATACTAAATATGGACTATTTGTTCGGTATGTTACCTCGAACCCAAAATCAAATAACAAACAATGGAGACGAACATAGTTCTAAGCGTTTGGTCTACGCACATACCTAACATACCCAAACGACATGCCGGTCCCACTAACACACGACACATAGTAATCCTGAGTCTTATTCTCTACCCGAAGGGCCATTATTACCCCTTATGTTAATTCAGTAGTTACTAAACTTATACCCTACTGGTTATATTCTTAGATTTTGGTTTATTCTTCTCATAATCCAAATCCTAACTCTCCCGGTGTGAAATTCACTCCATTACTGTCGTCGGTTAATTATCCCAACTTAACCCTTACCAATATAAATCGAACCTTAACCTCATTCCTATTGATCTCCCCTAATTCTTCACATCATTACTAAGTTATAACCAAATATTCTTCTTATTCAATTCCCGGGGATATATAAACAAAAATGAAAAATTATGATTTTCTGGGTTGCCGAATCGATTCGTCAGTAGGCCGAATCGATTCAGAATGTAGCAAGTCTCTCCTACCTTGCTTTTTATGATTTTCAACCTTTATAATTCTGTCAAATCTTCATGAAACTTCACCAAATTTCAAACCCACATGTCTAATCCTTATATGAATGTATAAGAATGATTTCTAACGTTAAATTATCATAAATTCATCACGAATGCAATTCAAGATTCGATTATCTTTAAAAATCCCATAGAATCCTAATTTATGTGTTCTTCAAGTTTATTCATCTAGAAAACTAGATTAATTTTGTTTTAATCATCCCAAACCCTCTTATTTATTATTACCAACATCAAGGAATATATCTACATGCAATTCCTACTTCAATTCATGGATTTTCCCACCCAATTACATATTACATCTTCTGAAAATATGAAATCAAACACTAGGCTACATCGGTATTATAACATGCTTATAATAATCACAATTTAAACATTTGCCTCTCAATAGTAGTCTGAATTTCATTGGTATGATGGTATGGAAGTTGTCCCTTCGTTCTGATCTCGATTCCGTTATGTTCGGGGTGAAAAATGGTGTAGGAAGCTTTGGCTCTCTCCTCATCTTCCTCTCCTATGGCCTCCCTTCCTTTAGCTTTGTGTTAACCCTGGCCCCTCTCTCTAACAGGAAGAATTAAACCTACGATTTTCGAGTTCTCTAAACCACAAACTCCGGAATGATCGAAACATCCTCAAACAGTGCCGATTTGGTCAAAAATCGCTCCGGGACCCAAACTATACACCCGAGTATACTCTTCTGACCATTTCGACACTTTCAAAATCAACCGTGACCTCTAAATCACATCCGAGTCACTTTATATAATCATCTTATTTTCACATCAAAATATGGCACGCTTGAAATTAACATCTCCCAATACCACCGAATTAAATAAGTTCTTTGAATTAAATAAATCTCAATTCACCAATTTAATTAAATCCTAAATAATCAATTTAATTAAATTATATATCCTTAGAAGTACGAGGTATTACAAAAAGATAGTAAATAACCAGTTTTACTATCTCATTATTTTCGAAGGCTGGTTTGTGTCCACAAAATTTTTGTATGTGTGTGAGTGTTTGCTAGTGATTAACTCTATACAAATTATAAATACAAATAAAAAAACAATTACAAATACAAATACATTAATTAATACAAATATAAATACAAATACATACATCTATCACATTATTATCATCTCATAATATTATTAGTTTAACACCCCACAAGGAATTAAATATTATGTTATTGAGTTAAAATATATGATATTAGTATATTTTTTATTATTAAATACAAAATAAGAGTATTTTGATAAAACTGGAGACAAATTAATCTTAACAAGAGCATTTCAAACACAGAATTGTATTATTATATCCTATCTCATCTTCTTATCCAGAACTGTTCCAAATGCAGCATTAAAAAAGTCTTCTCCGACACATCTTTATTTTATCCAATTGGGCTCTTATTCTATCATATTCGATCTCCTTATACGGCGCATAAAACGATGCCTAACGGTGCATTTGTGAATCCCAATTCCATGCCTTGATATTGGCATTGAAAAAATTTCAATTCAAATTTTAAAAAAATTGAACTGAATTTTTTTTAATTCCAATTCCAAAGCATGGAATTAGGGATCTCAAACACATCCTAATAGAAATTAAGGAAACAAATAAAAATACGTAAGATAACGTTAAATAGACTCAAAAATTCTGAAGTTAAATAAAAAAAATGAACTCAAAACATCAATAATTAAGTGTCTTTCTCTGGTAATTTTAGCCCTTAATTTATAGCCCTTACAAAAGAAAGTAAACATAAACTACGAAACTAATACTCATAGTACACATGAGCTAGAACCCTAATACTAACGAGCGTCCTATTTTAACCTACTAACCATAAATATGTGAAAATAAAATGACTAATAAAATTCTATTTTCCTCCCCGCCTCCTTTGCGAGTATGTCTTGAATCCAGTCTCTCTCTCTCTCTCGCTCACACACACACATAGAGACAGATATATACATTTTCATTTAAAATTTCACATACCTAAAGTTGTCTTTCTGTTTCCCCCTTTTATGGGTCATTTGTCATTTAAAAGTCCTACACTCTACATGCTCTAGGGAATACTATATGGATAGGGACAAAAACAAACAAACCACTATTTTTAAATTTTCTCAAATTTAAGTTTAATTAAACAAGTTAACATAAATTAAACTTAGAACCAATCAAACGAAAATTATGATAAATGATTATTAACCAATTTTGTTATAAACCTAAAACATGCATCTAGGTGATAGCAGATAAAATAAATCAATCACACAACACGTCGATGTACAAGAAAAACCCACAACGGGAAAAATCTCAGACGACCTAGCCACACAAATTCACTATGATGAGGAATTATACAAGATAAACATATTACTTACACAACAATTCGACTCCCTCGCAAGCCTTGAGGCATCTTTGATCTTCAACCTCTCCTCCATAGCGACACGTACGAATCTACCTCACTGCCACAATGTGTGATTCCACACACGCCTTGATATCCACCGAAGATACTCAACAACGATCTATGGATGGAAACCCTTAATTCAATGCTTCATCATCGCAATACAACTCCACAGAGTCCACCATGTGTAAACATCAAACTGGTACGAAGTCCACCGCATGAAACGATTCTCAACAAGATGAACAGAATAAACCTTGGTGCCCACAAACTAAGATCTCAAAGTATATAATATGATGAAACTTGGATCTTAAAATTATTGAGTGTAAACTAGGGTTTGGGTTAGTAAAAAATCTTTAATTAAATTTACTGCTCTGCAACCCTAATTATACTAGGTTTTTTAAAAATGAGATATGGGTGAAAAAGTTAAACAAAAATCTCACTTTTATAGAAAAATGAGTCAGCTCATTTGAACGAAGTCAATCTTGTTCAAACAAAGCCCCAAGTCTCATTCAAACCAACTTCTAACGAGGTATCCAACGAAAAATCAGAATGGGCCAAAACTTGCCTCATTTGAAGTTCATTGGATCGTGGTTCTAACGAATTGCTTAGGCTTGTTCGAACAACATTACAACTATTATTAAAACGACCTGTCGAAATTCTAAAAATAATTTTTTAAAACCATTTAATACCATTTTTTATAAAAATAACACCTAAAACTAAATTTGATGTGAACAAGCGCTTACCACTGTATAAGAAATTATAGCTAGTAGTAATGGCGCAACTTTATTCACATATACAAAGGGTGAGTCTACCCTATGAGCCCAAACCCAGAGTCCTCTTTTAGCCTCGGCCCACTTAGGTTGGAGTATGCACCTGTATTATTCTATATGATCCTTCATCAATTCCTACCCAAATAAGTTGCCACTCCGTGTGACTTGAACTCATGATCTCACTTTGATACCAAATGATGTGAAGATGCGCTTACCACTATACCAAAGGCTATAGCTGATAGTAATGGTGAAACTTTATTCACATATACAACTAATAATGTAAACAAAACTAATGGAACGTTCTAGAAGCTTCCTCTCATCCCTTGCTACTACTAAAAGTGTAAACAAAATACTAAATAACTAATATAAGGAAAAATACAATGCAATACTAAAAATGCAAGAAAATATTAAAATACCTCTAATTTCAATCATTCTCCCCCACTAGAAAAAGCTCATCCCGAGCGTAGGAGGTGAACGACAAGAAAGCAAGGCAACCATCAAAGGGCTCCTCCGCTTGAAAGGAGATCCATACTTGGTAACGTCCCTTGTACCTATTACTAAGAAGTTCATGGAAAATAGGCACACAAACCAACCACGACCAATCCATAAAATCTTGATCTCGGAGTCCTGTGATGAGCCTCCTCAACACCAAGACAAGGAAAACATCCTTCGAGCACATGTCACATTGCACCAAAAATTGATTCACATACCAACTATCAAATACATCACCCACGATCACCACCTCAACCCCTAGAGAGATAACCACCAAACCAACTCCATCAAAATCATCATCAATATTTCCAAAGATTGAAAAAAAAAATCTCCCAAATCAAACGTGTCTAACTCACGAAATTGAATGCGAGTTACCAAAACATCCTCAAAAATAATGTCAAAAATACCCTAATACACCTACAAATTTTGTCATTTATATCTCTCTTGCAATAAAGCAGCTCGGGAAGGGATCTTTTAGCCTCGAGTTGACCCGATTGGATGCGTGAGTGGGGGAGAATGAGTAGGTGGATATTTAGTTGTCAAATCACGAATCGAATCATGAATTGGAAACCCTTTGAATCGTGAACCGTGAATCAAATTGTAAGAATCAGTATAAACGTAAAATATGCAGAAAATAATATATAAATGCAAGCAAAGCACATTAAGAATATGTAATAAAACATATTATGAACTAAAACCAATTATAAGACATGATTTCATTAAAATATAACTAACAAAATGAACTTTCATGTCCAAATCATGACCAAATTTAAAAATACCACACTTATAAAGTCAAAATTTAAATACATCAATATAATAACACAAATAATGATTAAACATAACACTCTAAAAAATACTTTATAATAACAATACCATATAATATAACTTATAAAATCCTTGCACAAAATTTTTTGGCTTCAGTCAAAAGCAAAGTTACCCCCCTATCTCGGTCAAATAGGTTAAAAGAGAAAGAAAAAAGTGATCGCAACACGAAATAAAGAAAATCACAGCTTCGAACAAGTTAAAAGAGAAGCTAGAAAAGTGATCGTAGTTCAGGTTTCATTATAGTATGTGTTTCAGTTACTCTCTATTTTGATAAGGGTAACTTAAAATTTGTACAAATTTATTTTCTATTATTTTAATAATAAAATATTTTCCAGGGTTCTTTTAAAAAGAAGAAGAAAAGAGAACGAGATTTAAGTTGTTAAATACTTAACATCCCCCAAGAAATATGAATTTCACCTGGACTGTGAATCGATGCGATTCACGATTCATCCTCCGAATCGATTGATTAAACCCAATTTTTGGAACCCCTCTGATTCCATTCCTGATTCGTATCATTTAGTGTGTGCATCGAATCGAATTGTACAAATCGAATCGTGAATCGTAATATTTTAACAACCATGGGTGGATCAACCAATCTTGAACTTGCCTCTGATAATCATCAATTGAGCCTATGGAGTTAATCGAGGCAGAAACATAATTTTTTTAAAAGTTTAAGGGTTGAAAAATGATTTTTCAGAAAATTTTGGGGTTGGAGTTAGGGTAGGGTTAGGGTTTTGAAAAAGAGATGACATTTATTGGGTGAGGGTGGCCATGTGTTCCTCCATGAGGGAAGTCATTTCTTCTCTCATTTGTTCTTGTATTTTGATAAATCTCTCATCAATTGTTGCCTTTTGGGGAGCCATTAAAATGTGGAAAACGATTTAAATGAATTTTTTTACTGTAACACCTCATAAATAAACAAAATATGGTGACACCTTACACACAAATGGGGGAGTGATACCTCTCTCAAATACCAATTAACGTAATCACACATCTAATGGCATCTCTAAAGATACCACACGAGTTTAGAGAAAGAATCTAGAACTTTATATCTTTCAAATGTAGGTTTCTAGCCCTTTATATATGGGGTGAGAAGATTCTAGAAGTGATCTCCTAAGCTCCTATTAGTTTAGAGGGTGTTAGCCCATGCGATGTCACATGGATTATAACTAACTCTCAAATACATCAGATGTCAAAATGAAAATTTTTAGAAGATTTTAGTTAAGTATGAGTTATCATAAGATGAGTTGTCATGACAACACTAACTAGTGGAACGTTCTAATCGCTTCCTCTCAACCCTTGCTACGACTAAAAATGTAAACAAAATACTAAACAACTAATAAAAGGAAATATACAATGCGATACTAAAAATTCAAGAAAATATTAAAATAGCCCAAATTTCCATCGAAATTATCCAAGGATAAAAAATATACGCATCCATACCTAAAAGATCCTCAGAACATAAAGTCGAAAACAAGGCATGAAACTCGACAAAATGATGTAAACACGATATCTTTGTTGCTACATCTTCAAACACGGCATAGGATTGAAAGGTAAATCCACTCAAGTCCTAAACCAATGATCCAAAGGTTTCGTTCAAACACAAAATAAGTCAAAACATACGAATTGACTCAATTCGAAAATTTATCATTACATCATTTAGCCTCCAAAAGTCAAAACTGATTTTAGTGCCTAATCTTTATAGTTTATAAAAAAATTCCCCTCATTATCCAAAGTTTACTAATCGTAACAAATGATAAAATATTTTCAGTTTAATTCTCACATATGACTGAGCTTTGGGGGCATGCAACGAACGAAAGATGTTCTAGTGGATTAAAGAACAAAAGTACTTGGGCATTCATGTAATCTGAAGTACTTGGACATTCATGTAAAGAACATATGAAAGTTTCAAGACTTTATAACTCTAAAAAACATTCATGTAATCAGAAAGAACTTGACGTAAACTACACGTCAAAAGGCTCCTTAAAATATCACACACACACTTTTAGAGAGAGAGAAACTCTTTTCAAATTCAAAATTTAGGTCTTCCTCAAATAAGGCTTACATGGGGGTATTTAAAGAGGAGGAGTAGGTTAGGCTCCAAGCTAAGGTCCTAATTACCAAAATATCATGACTACTCACTACCTTTAAATACTAAAGCAAAACAAATGAAAATACAAATAAAAAAAATACAAAAGAAAAGAAAAGAAAATAACTAATAAAATCCTAAAATATGGCCCATTTCCATCACACTCCCCCTTTTAAGACCAAGCTTGTAACATCCTGATTTTTATTTTAAATTAAATTGAATTAGTTATAGTCAAAATGACCTTTTACGAACCATTAATAGTTTTGTGACGCTTGTGACCAGTATATATTGTCCGTAATATGAAAATAGGTTCGACATGTTTATTCTCTCGCTCGAAATAGAATATTTTTCAAATAAAACAGATAGTAGAACGAGTTTAAATAAAAATATTATTTTTTATTATTCGAATTAAAGCGTGTATAAGTTAGCGTAATCCAAAAGTACTTTCAATGCGAAAAAAATGCACAAACATGACTTATGAACCTCGATACTAAATTAAGGTTGGTTAAAATTTCAAAAATTATAAAAATTAATACTCGCTAAAAATTATACGCGAGTACCAAATATACCCAATTGCAAATATTATCTTAAGCTGACTGTGCAACAAGGAATAGTATAAAAAGGGGGATCGTACCATTTCAAAACGCACACCTTTGATTGTTCAAAAAACCACACGAAGCACACACTCTCTCTCTCTCTACATAACCTTTGCCCAAAATCTTTGTTCGCCGATTTCCTCAGCTCGACCACCTCCGGCTTTTCCCCTTCCTCCACGCCGACCAAGCCCTTCCTCTTTTTTCTTTATTTTTTATTCCATTAGATGAATGTATGTAGATTTATATAAAGGGATGTATGTAACTGTTTAAGATAAGCTCCGACCATCACCCATTTTATGCCTTGAGTTATACTGTAACGATATGTGTATGCATTTGTAGCCCCTGTGAACTATAATTTATGGGTTATCGTATTATAGTCTGAACCTTATTTATAATTTGATAAACACCATATCCGATTATAATCACCATACAGTTATTTCATATATCACAGACTTCAGTAGACCCTTGTTTAGTTCTGTTGATATTTACTGTTGTTGTAGATTGCTATACACTGTTTCATATTTCGAGCATTTCGAACCCAGATATGCTATTTAAATAAATTTCCATATTCACATTGTTATAAAACTAGGATTATCTACTGGGAAAAGTTTTGCTTATTTCTTCTTTTTCAGTAATTTTACACAGGTACCAATAGACCGTGATGAATAGTTCAGAGATTAGTTGATGCATGGTGATAAAGAAAAGTCATATTAGAAGAAAAGCATCCTAGTCAGGAAGAGAAATACTTCTTTATTGTTCATAGAGTTTAGTTGTAACACATTTGAGAACCAATATATGCCTCAGTTCTTCCATTATTCAGATTTATTTATGATTTAGTAATTATCAAGTTAACCGTCACACTCGGCAAAACCCGGGATGTGAAAGTCCAGGTTAAGTAGCCTATGAGGGACGTAAGTTGAGCATTAGTATCAAGTAAGTGGTTTAGTCCATAAGGATAGTGAAAATAAGATGTTTAGCCTTGAGTAAGGAAATTGATCTCGACATTACATGTGAAATACCATGATTTTTGGTTAGGAAAATATTTTGGAAAAAGTAAATGATAATTGATATTTTGAAGATATTTATATAAAAGGATTATGAGAATCAATTTTTGAACCATGATTTAGAGATATATAATTAGTTTCGATATTTTGATTGTTCGTGATTAAACGAATCATTAAGAATTTTAGGATTGTCAACGATGCGATTGAGGATTTAGAGACATACTAAGAAACCTATCTTAGTACGGTATTGTATACACTATACTCCATAACTATGTACGTACAAAACTATTTTTTTTCTACGTTCTTCGATTGATACTTGCCTTGAAAATGATTTACTTTATTTGGAATTCTAAAAACATTTATTCTTGGAAGTTATTTCACTTCTCTATTGAATTTTTAGTATCAGCTTCCGCATTGTACTCTTGGTATACTATATCCTATTCCTATTAGATTACGAGAAAAATTACTTATGTTACGATTGACCGTTCTACTCTTTAAATTGTAACGGTATTACTTATTGGATCCTACCCCATGATTATAATTTTCTCAAATTTTACATGAACTTGGTTACGAATTCTGATTATTTAATCAATACCATATATGTCTTATAACCAATGTTAAATTATTTCCCCAGCTTACCGTGACTTAGAATGTTATTGGATATCTTATCACAAGAAACACTTTGGGCTCCATAGAAAAATATTCTTACCCTAAACAACAAGCCTGGATAAAATTACATGAAAGCTTACCGCATACATCTACATGACTTGGATGCTCCAGATGTATCTTTCGTATAACCCATTTTCCTTAATATGGAAATCAGATAATCTTGTTATTAGATAGTATGACTTTTCCATTTCGACAGTCAAATAAGAAGACAAATAGTTTCCCTCATCCTATTACGTGGGAAGAAATATGAATAAACCATGTGAATCTTAACCATCCATGTTAATAACTTTGGCATAAATTACCAAGATGACCGAAGTTTTACGTGAATTGGTGATTGTTACTTTAGTCGACCAGAGTTTTACACTATCTAAAAATCCTTAGTCCCAACTTACCTATTCCTTTTCTTATTAAGTTACTGTGAATTATCAGAGATAATTACCTGTTTATAAAAAAATCCATAGACATATACTGAAAACTTATGCTTTAATCATACAAATTCCATGACCATATTTGACAAGTTACGTTTGTCAATATGTATTCCTATTACGTTACGATAAACTTTACATTAGCTAGCACTTTATTCGGTATAGTTTAATTACTTGCAACGTATGTAAGATCATTTAATAGATAGTTGAATTAGTGATCTATTTAATTCTAGAATTCTTTCCTATGAATATTTGTCAGGTATCCTAGAATGATTATTCAACATCGTCCCATTATGACCTTTTAGAATTCAAAAGTACCGACAGATTAGGAATAAACATCAATGGAACCCTTTAGCATCTGAAATTGTTACACATTTCGTTATCAGTGATGTAATGTAACCACCCAAATTAAGATAATCATCGATTCATACCCCGCGACATCTATTTATGCTCACCCTATTAATAGTGCTTTAGATATCTAGTTAATCTCATCTAAGAGTACTCTCTAAATTCCATATTTATTCTACCTTTTAGATAGGATATAAAAGATTATAATCTTTTAGTGGAAAGCAAGAAATTTTGAATAACTTTAGTTTACCCAGGTTTGAAATATGTCTTCACCCTATAAGACTCGAGTTGGAAACGAAAGCATCGAACGGACTTTAAAAATGATATAATCCAAGTTAGACTATCATCAAGAAAGAGAAACATTGTAGACAATACTTAATATCGTGATCTTACTAGGAAACTTAACCCTTTAACCTTATGGAATGTTGTTGTTACCGAAGAACCATGTGAACTTTAGCAAAACCCGCACTTTTCCAAATTTTACCATTGTCTATACGAACCTGAAAAAGAAAACCTTATAATGTCAGTCTCCAATATCCCTTTGTGATGAAACACAAACCAAAACGAGAACCAAGAATTATCCTATGATTGGGAAACGAGCGTACCATTTAGAAATAGATTACATATCCCTGATGAATCATTAGGAGATTTTCCAAGAAGCTCACCACTCTAAATTCAAGATACACCCCCGAAGCTTAAAAACTTTTTGAGAAGATGTCATACTTATCGCAAAGTCTAAATCAGACACCAGTGTTCCAATAAAATTCTTTAACTTCTTTCGATCCTGGAACGAATGGGATCGCATCATAACTAATTTTGTTAATGGACTATTTTACATGTCCCAAGGATACAATTCAGTATGAATAATTGTAGACGATTCGTCGAAATTTCCCTTTCCTCCCACATAAAACCTAGTAGATTATTTTCAATTCTCGATAGAAAAAATTTGTAGTAATATAATTAACGTGAACAATCCAATAGTTCATGGCATAGAAACACAGACGTCCCCAGAAACATAAGTTACATTACATTTTGGGATGAGAACATACTCTTTTAGATTTTACCTATCACCCAAAACACATGAGATTAGACGAAACCTCATCAAGATTTAGTAGTATTTCACCTTGATTATACGACCCAGTTCTAGCAAGCCCAAGTATTAAGATACATTAGTATACATATCAGTTGAGAGCATCATACCCTTATAAATAGATTCCCCATAGTTGTATCTTTATACTGAACTGCATAGATTTTCGTGACTTCGTTTAAATTATTGTAAGACCTGTGGTAAAGGAAACTATTTTCATACCCAGTAGTACAACTTAGATTATTGAAACCTCATCCATCCAAGAGATCCGAATTTTTCAAAAATTATAGGATATATATAGAATAGCCCCTATGTACCTAAAAGAATTCTTTTCACTTACATGAGTATGGAAAATCTCCAATGAATAATTATACACTATTAGATATCATACTTGTAGTAGCTTTTAGTAAATTTATGTAAATTATAGAACTAGTCAAATGAATGGACCTACTTAAAATACCAAGCCTTTATCAGACGTTGCCTTATATCTCAATTAGTGGATTAAAATTATTATTATAGCCTTGGGATTTAGATGGAACAAGATATTCGATCTAGTAATCATAATCAAAATTTTATCACCAGACCTTGATCACCTTTACTGTAATTAGCGAAGCTTGAAATTCATTAGAACTATTAAATCATTTTTATTATAATTCAAAATTAATATTTTTCTCAATCTCAATGACGATTGCCCTTATCATCTATTACTTTTATGGCATGATACCCTTGAATTAACAAACCTTGAACCAAACGTGATGAATTAGTGGAGAAAGTCTTTATTTAACCTTAAAGATCACCAGTTTTAATTATGAAAACGAAGACGAGTAACATTTCAATTATATATCAGCTATCGAAAGTTGAGCAAGTGATTATTAAGAATATATATCCTTAACTTAGAATGAGAAATTTCTTTCGATTAAATATGAGAATCCTAACAACATGATTTACAGTTCAGTTAATATCATCTTCGTGTTGATCAGATTTGGAAAGCCAACCTCTAAACCTTCGAGTATAAACTATCAGACCTCAACCTTTACTTACAAATACCTATTGTGCTATTGTAAAAACCATGATTCGCCCTATAATATTCTCTTCCCCATAACTATTGGTATAGCATGACGAAATGCATTGTCTGAAATGAAACTCAAACCATGAGATCATATATGAACCATGTTACCAAAGCCCCTATTTTGATACACGTTGCCTGCAAAAGCTTCTAAAATGCTGATTAATTATCTGAACCCCTTTTCAGTTACTGTTGTTGATACCAAATTTAGTCTGCTGACATGGATCAATAAAGTGAAGACACGTGGCAACCTATGTGGCAACAACAAGAATTTCTGAGGAACTCACATGCTCCGAGGAACCATACTACAACTAGGAGCACTGAGTCCCCGAGGAACTCATACGCTCCAAGGAACAAGAACTCTCCGAGGAACTCTTGAGTACCGAGAAGATTAGGCGATCCGAGCAACTCAGGCGGTCCGAGTTGCACCTCGAACAAAGCATTAATAGCGGGATAGCCAACAGTTTAACTGTTCATTAAATGCTTATCATTCAGACGCATACGCTTAAGGAGCATTGAATGTATCACCCTTTCATATGTACATCATTTAATGTATTACCCTTTCACATTACAACCCCAGGGCTATAAATACATTGTACAATCCTCATTGAAGAGGGACCGGAATTTCTTGAGATAATTTGTAATCGAGAATTCCATACAATCAGCAATGCCATAACAGTGGACGTAGGCCATTCTTATAAGGCTGAACCACTTTAAAAATTCTTTGTCTCATTTATTTATTTGTGATTGAATAATTAGATATGATCTAATTTTTTACATCAACAGATTGGCGCCATCTGTGGGAAACAACTGGTAATATCGTTTTTCCATAAAAAAAATAATTCATCACAAATGGCTGACATTCCAGAATCTAGCAATCGAAACGCTGGAAGCCCTCCAAATCCATCTGCTCCACCAAATATTCCATATCTAGCTGGAATAATAACAAATTTAGCTCAAGGCCAGACCGTCATGCAAGAAACTATGCGTCAACTCATACAACCCTCCATGGCGGTGCACCAACCCATTCAAGACCACGAAGTATTCAAAGAAATACCCGTGCATCTTCTTCGCGTACTAGGCGTACCAATTCATATCGCAATGAGGAATCTGAAGATTTTTCTTATCAACCTGGATGAACTTCAACAGTACAAGACACAGATATTGAACAACGTATCACTCTCTCCCCAGAAAGGACCAGTGCGCTAGAAAGATTAAGCAGAGTATCTCCTTTCGATCGATTAGGTCCTAGGAGGAGAAAAAGTCCTCCTAGAGCCCCATCGAGGAGTTTTCGACGACCATCAGATTTAAGGGAAGGATCTGCCCAGTCGCAACTAGCTGCTCGTCAAGATAAATCCCAAGAAGCCACCTCAACGCGATCAGCTGCTCGAACCAACAGGCCCGAGGAAGAAAATGATGCATGGAAAGGCTCTATTCAAAGGCTGGAGGATAGATTGGGGGAAATGGTTAAAGCTAAGAACCCTCTACAACGAACTTTTGTTCGAGGAACACCTTTTGTCCAGGCCATTGTAGATTTCCCAACACCATCAAAGTTCAAAGCACCTGTTGTGACCCCCAAATATGATGGAAAGACAGACCCTGTCCTTCATATAGAACAATACCAAGCTGCAGCCGATATCTATGCTGTTCCAGATGAGATGAGATGTAGGGCATTCTCGGGAACTCTTACCAAATCTATTCAAATATGGTATAATAATCTTCCTCGGCGTAAGATTTTAACTTTTCTTCAACTGGCCGAGTTATTCATTGGGAATTTCTGTTTTGGGGCAAAGCCAGTTAAACGAGTAGCGCATTTATTAAGTGTTAGACAAAAGGCTGGTGAGAGTACCAGAGATTATATAACTTGTTTTAATAACGAGAAACTTGAAGTCATTGATTACGAGGAGAAGACAGCGATTACCGCCTTGATGAGTGGACTAATGCCTAACAAGTTGTACTATACTTTGGCCAAAGATCCACCTAGAACCATGTCAGATCTGATGGGAAAAGCGTTCAAGATTATGAATGCCGAGGAAGCTATGGCTGCGAAGAAGAACATGGATGCCAAAGAAACCAAGGTGGAAGGTGATAAAGTTAAGAAGAAAGAGCATAAGAACAATGGTAATGACAAACATTTAAGAACAAGGTCGGTATGGGATGCAATGAAGAAATTTGATAATTATACTCCTTTGAAGAAGGATATCAACCATGTTCTAGAAGAAATCAAGAGCAACGAGGAATTAAACTGGCCAAAGAAAATGAAGGCAGACCCTGACAAGAGGAATAAGGCAAAATATTGCGAGTTTCATAAAGATCATGGCCATATGACAAAAAATTGCATAGCTCTTCAGAATGAGATTGAAACACTAATCAGATGAGGAAAGCTGGCAAAGTACGTTGATCGTGGAAGCGAAAGAAGAAACAACGATCGAATAAGAGAGAGGTCTAGATTTCCTCGTCGAGTAGAGGAGAACAAGAAAAGAAACCATGAAGTTGATCCTGAAGACGACCCCGATCTTCCCAAGAGACCAAGGCAGCTAGAATGAGAGGTATTTTCAATACGCTTTGGTTCATTTGACTGTAATGTTATAACAAGTGGAGATGCAGGAGGAGGAGACCTTACTGCCGAGAGAAAATCTTACCTCTGTGAGGCTCAAGCTTGCTCGTACATTCAACGAATAAATCTAGCTGAGGAGGATCGCCCGAGAAAGGTGAACAAAGAGAAGTTAGTCATTGGGTTCTCAAAGAATGACCTTACAGGTGTTCTATATCCTCATGATGACCCATTGGTGATCAAGATGAGAATGAAAGAGGTAATGATTTCAAGAGTACTGGTAGACAATGGTAGCTCGGCAGACATCATGTTCTACTCGTGCTTCGATAGTTTAAATCTAAAGCTATCTGAACTGGAGCCTTATCATAGACCCCTCCTCGGTTTTGCTTACGAGAAAGTATTTTCACTTGGGACGATCAAGTTGGATATATTCATTGGCACGTGGCCTTCTTGTCGAACAGAAAGAATACGTTTCTTCGTGATGAATAAGAATATTCAATCATCATACAATATCATCATGGGAAGAGTAGGATTGAAGAAGTTCGAGGTTGTACCATCTACAGTACATCAATGCCTAAAATTTCCAACAAATTTTGGAGTAGGAGTTGTGAAGGGTGACCAGAAAGTAGCTCGGGAATGCTATTATTCATCCGCCGAGCAAGAAGAACTGGAGGAATCAAGGAAAAAGACTACTAATTATCAAGTGGAAGCAGGGGCAAAAATTGAAACATTGGATCCTAGAGATGAGTCACAACTCGTGAAGGGTCAAGTGGTGAAAGCTACTGAAAACATCATTCTGGACGACGAGCACCCTGAACGGACTACTCAAGTAGGTTCGTCATTGGAAGCCTCACTAAAACAGGAATTGATAACTTTCCTTAGAAGCAGAAAGCAAACTTTTGCGTGGAGTCAAGACGATATGCCCGGAATAGATCTAAATTTCTTATGTCACGAACTCAATGTGAATAAGGAAACTAAGCCAGTGAAGTAGATAAGAAGAGTGTTCAGCCCCGAGAAGAATCAAGCTATACAAGAGGAAGTCGAGAAGCTCTAGAAAGCTTGCTTCATTGAAGATGTTAAATATCCAGACTGGTTAGAAAATGTGGTGATGGTGAAAAAGAAGAATAACAAATGGAGGATGTGTGTAGACTTCACCGACCTCAACAAAGCATGCCCAAAGGATCACTTTCCACTGCCCCGAATTGATCAACTAGTTGATGCTACCTCGGGACACGAGCTGCTGAGATTCATGGATGCTTATTCTGGCTACAATCAGATTACAATGAAACCTGAAGACAGGGAGAGTACTTATTTCATTACCCCTAGGGGAACTTATTGTTATAATGTTATACCTTTTGGTTTGAAAAATGCAGGTGCGACATATCAGAGGCTGATGAACAAAGTCTTTGCTGAACAAATCAGTTGCAATATGGAAGTCTACATTGACGATATGCTGACAAAGAGCAAGAAAGTTACCGATCATCTAGTTGACTTAAGTCAGACTTTTGATCAACTAGATAAATATCAAATGAAGCTGAACCCGACGAAGTGCATATTTGGAGTACGAGAAGTCATGTTTCTCGGGTACATTGTCAATCAACGAGGCATTGAGGCGAATCCTGAAAAGATCAAAGCTCTATTAGGGTTGCGATCTCCAACGACGAAGAAAGAGGTGCAAAGTCTTACAGGACTAGTAGCAGCACTAAACAGATTTGTATTGCGAGCAACTGATCGATGTCTCCCATTCTTCAAGACACTCCGAAAGACTTTTGAGTGGAATGATGAATGTGAGAAGGCTTTTCAAGACTTGAAGAAATACTTGGGAGCACCTCCATTATTATTCAGGCCAGTAATGCGAGAAAAATTATACTTGTATCTAGCAGTATTGAAGAATGCAGTCAGCTCGGCATTGATAAGAGTGGAGAATGGAGTACAAAAACCAATCTATTACACAAGTAAGGCCTTCCGAGGAGTAGAGATCAGATATCCAAGGCTGGAAAAGTTAGCACTGGCACTGATTGAGGGGAGTAGGAGAATGAGGCCATACTTCCAGGCTCATACTATAGTCGTATATACTGCTATGCCGTTGAGACAAGCCCTTCATAAACCAGAAAAATCAGGGAGATTGATGTACTGGGCAATAGAGCTCGGTGAATACAATATAGTCTATGAACCCAGATCATCGCTTAAAGGGCAAGCTGTAGCGGATTTTATAGCAGAGTTCACCTATCCTGATACCCCCGAGGAGCAAAAGTTACTCGTTGATCAACCTGTGGATGTTACAGGATCAACAAACACAAGCTCAGACCAACTCCGGTTGGTAAAAGGGCAAGTGGATGTTACAGGATCATCAAATTCGAGCTCAGGCCAACTCCGGTTGGTAAAAGGGCAAGAAAAGATGATCGACGAAGAGCGAGAAATATTAGGGGAAGATGAAAGGAAGCAACAAATATTTCACCTAGGAACTCTGTCAGATCAGAAGTTTGAAGACGAGTTACCTATATGGATGCTATATGTAGATGGCTCATCTTGCACAACAGGCAGTGGGGCAGGAATAGTTTTGAGCACTCCGGATGATGTCGACATAGAATACACCCTACGTTTCCAATTTAAAGCTTCCAATAATGAGGCTGAGTATGAGGCCATGATTGCTGGTCTTAATTTGGCAAAAATTATGGAGGCGCAGCAAATTATTGTCTTCAGTGATTCTCAATTAATTGTAAATCAAATGTTGGGAATATATGCAGCCAAAGGAGAATTAATGATCAAATACCATGCAAAGGTGATGGAGTTGGTGTCAGAATTTACTGCTATTCAGCTGGTCAGAATACCAAGAATGGAGAATGCAAGAGCAGATGCCTTAGCTCGATTAGCATCAGCTACTCATACCGAGCTACGAAGAACAATCCCAATTGAAGTTTTAGCTGGTCGGAGTATAGATGAAGATTTGGCGATGAACTTTATCACCCTTGATTTAGGACCATATTGGATGGATCCCATCAGGGTATATATTGAAGAGGGAGAATTACCAATTGACAAGCTCGCAGCCAAGAAATTGAAGTTCAAAGCTACTCGGTATGTATTAACTAACGGTATTTTATATAGACGAGAAATTATGGCAGGTTTGCAAAGATGCGTACATCCCTCCGAGGTGAAAGAATTGATTGAAGAGATCCATAAAGGGTTCTGTGGAGCCCATGTAGCAGGTCGGACGCTTTTGCAAAGGATAATGACGCAGGGATATTACTGGCCGACGATGAGGGCTGATTGTGTAGCCTATGCCAAGAAATGTGACAAGTGCCAGCGCTTTTCCTCCATCCTAAGAACTCCACAAGCATTGTTGACACCCATCACTTCCCCTTGTTCGTTTGCCATGTGGGGAATAGATTTGGTCGGACCACTGTCAACGACCAGAGGAAGGTTCAAATACCTCGTCGTCGTAGTGGATTATTTTACAAAGTGGGTGGAAGCTGAGCCTCTCATTGATATGACGTACGAGAAGGTGTACCAATTTATTTAGAAGAACATCATTTGTCGATATGGTCTTCCTCATGATTTCATCACCGACCATGGAACACAATTTGATAACGAGGAGTTCGCTGCCTATTGTCATCAATCAAATGTGTTGAAGATCCACTCAGCACCAGGCCATCTTCAAAGCAATGGACAAACTGAAGTGACAAACAGAACACTACTGAATGGTTTGAAGAAAAGACTGGACGATGCGAAAGCAAATTGGATCAACGAGTTACAGTCAGTACTGTGGGCTTACCGAACTACTCCCCGAGTAGGAACTGGAGAATCTCCATATATGCTAGCGTTTGGAAGTGAAGCTGTTATACCTGCCGAGTTGGGCCTCCCAACACACAGGGTACTGAATTTCAATTCCCCTGTGAGCGACTTAATGAGAAGATTGTATTTAGACATGCTCGAGGAAGTTAGAGAAGAAGCAGCCATCAGAAATGCTGCATACCAACAACGAACAGCTCTATTCTACAATAAGAGGGTGAAGAAGTGTGACCTGAAAGAAGGAGACTATGTGCTGAAGAAAGTAATTCAAAAGCACAACAAACTGGAGGCAAACTGGCATGGGCCATACCGAGTTACAGAAGTTGTTCAACCAGGAACTTACCGAATAGCAACTTTAGAAGGGGAGGAGTTTAAGAATGCATGGAACGTAGAGCACCTGCGCAAGTATTATCAGTGATGTGTATTTTCTCCTTTTATTGAAAGTTTTTTGGAGAATACTAGTGCTACCACTACACCAAATCTGCCCATTTGTCAAGGTCATTGACCTTGACAAATCCACCTTGTCAAGGTCAATGACCGTGACATTTCGAGGCGAGATAACTTTTTTTGTCACGGTCGTGTCACGGTCATTGACCTTGACAACCTTGACAAAAACACGCGTTTTATGTCACGGTCGTGTCAAGGTCAATGACCATGACACGTTTATCACGGTTTATAACCGTGACTAAGCCGTGACCCTTTTTAAAAAAATTGTCACGGTCAATGACCGTGACAATTCTGGGCAGAATTAAAAAAAAACTACTGGGCAGTATGGCCACTGCCACTGCCCAGCAGTATATTTGTACCTGTTATAGCAACGTTGTACCTGTTCCAAACATCATATATCCGAACAAACTAAAGATAATGCAAATATATATTCAAATAAGAAACTATTTAAAAAGAAACAACATCACCATCATTTTATCTCAAATCTATAAACTATTTGCATGGAAAAGAGATTTTGTACCGCGACGCTCGGGAACACCTCCTTATCCTTCCCTTCTCGTCCGAATAGCCACATAAGTATAGAGCATATGTGGCCTACCCTGAGGGCCACTCCCTGTCCCCTGAATTGAAATAAAGTAAAATTAGTATCCGCCCCTCAAATATAGATAAATATAAATCGTAATTGAAATCGAAATCGAAATTGACATATAAATATAAATACATTACCTGTAGTGTCACTCAAACAGCTAACTTGAGCTCATATGGCACCTCCTTCCAACTAATGTACCCCGGTCAATCGTGTCAATTATAATTCTCTTCATATCTAAACACTAAGAAATACCATAATCCTATGGAGGTAGTTGTGTAGCCAAAAATCAGCAGTTGAAGTTGTCAACTCCACCTTTGAATGGTCTCCCATGTTTTGCTAGAAGTTCCAAGTGGTGGGGTATGGAAAGTGGAATTGGCAACTTCAACCGGTGATGTTTGGCTACAAAATGGTTGGGAGGAATTTGCAGAGCATCGCTCCATAGGATTATGGCATATCTTAGTGTTCGGATAGACGAAGAGATTCAGTCTCCTCTCCACAAATAGGACACCCCAAATAACTATGTACTAATCACCTATTAAGGGTAAGAAGCGTATATTCATGGATTAGTATAAACAAAACTTAGATGTAGTTGGAATATTTATGTATTAATCTCCTCTCCACACACGCACACTACACAAGAGTGAAAATGATAATGTGCAGATCAAGTAAAAGCATTAAAATGGATGTTTCGGTACAAATTGAAATATTTATTACAAATTGAAAAATTGTTTCAAATTCAGGTTATCATCAAAAATGGATTGATATTCGGTAGGAGCAGCCAAGTCATCCACACTACTATTTAGACGCATTGGCGCGTGTTGGACAATTTACCACGGCTCGTTTTTTATATACTCTGAGTAAAACACTTGCTTAACCTTTTGAAATGCACAAACAAACGGTTCATCGCTCACGTGGTCGTTGCTATTCAACTTGGACAAGTCAACCATGATCAAATTGGTGACAGGATCAACTTTACAAGAATTTTTATCCTCAACTCTTACCCATTCACAGTAAAATACAACCTCTTTGAAGCTTATATAATCCAATTCAAATATATTTTGGATTACACCATAGTAAGTCATTTCAGCTTCAACGAGGTTTTTATCTTTTGCGCTCGCTCGAAAGAAAGTAAGAGCCTTGTATGAAATTCTCGAGTTCTGTACATTTGTACTTTCCTCGTTCACTTTAGCGCTGAAAATGTAACCGTTCTATCGATATTTTTTGTACTCTTGTGCCACGAACAAGGGTCCAGTGGCTAGACGAGCAAGCCTTGATGTCGCATCACCCATCTTTAGGAGCTGAGAATATAGATAAATTAATTATATTAGTGGTAAAATTTGAGTGTAATGTAACGTTATATAACGACTGTTTTCATTGTAATTACCTCTTGTGTCAACCATAGCCTAAATTCGCTGTCTGATTGTACCACTGTTTTCGTCTTTTATTGTTCTCACAGGCTTCATATTTACTGCATATTACAAAATTAATCATGTATAAAATAATCTAAAATAATGTTAAACATTATAATATTCGAAACTTACTTTTTCCATTCTTCGACATCTTCATGTGTGTCAAATAGATAACGAGCTACTTGTTCATGTTGCAAACTCGTTAATTTCACTCGTTTTCCCATCACATTATCACCATCATCGAGGAATTCATCAGTGTCATCAACGCTGGTCGAGTCAGTCATATATTCTCGAGTATATATTGATGACTCCACGGTGATGTATTCCTCTACAATTGATCCTGCAATATATCGTGTATTCTTGACGTAATCTTTAATAACTTTCATCAATCTTTCAAACGGATACATCCACCGATATCTAACTGGACCACAAAGAAGTGCCTCGTCGCATAGGTGTACCAATAAGTGAACACTTTTGTCAAAGAATGTTGGGGGAAAGTACTTCTCCAATACACAAATCGCTTCGTTCACAGCCAATTTTGCGGCCACTATGTGTTCTCGATTCACTACCTTCTCACACAAGAGGGAGAAGGTAATACTAATTTGCATAATAGCCCTACGTAAATCCTTGTGCTTGGAGAAACAGTGCTTAAACAATAGAGGAACCAATTGCATGATCACATGCCAATCGTGGGACTTACACTTATGTAAATCATGAGTAACATAATTCACAATCCTTTGCAAGTTGGATGAAAAAGTAGATGGGCCCTTCAAATTATATATTGTGTCTAGAAGCACCTTCCTTTCCTCACTCGTCAAAGTAAACGCACCAGGGGGAATTACTGTCCTTCCCCTACTATCTTCTTTCAACCATAGTTGTGGTTTAAGTTTTAACGTTTTAAGGTCTTTTCGTGCATTTTCTCCATCCTTCGAATGACTCCCCCCAAGGCAAGTACCCACAATATGTTCAGCGAAGTTCTTCTCTGCATGCATCACATCCAATACATGGCGCACCGGGTTTTGCTTCCAATAAGGCAAGTCAAATAAAATTGACCTCCGAGACCATGCCTTTCTTATCTCAGTTTCATTCCCAGTTGGGGTCTTCTTATGCTTGACATTCTTAAATTTGGGATTCTTACCTGGCATATTTGGGCCACATTCAGAAGATTTACTTTCAATTTCTGAACCCGAAAGTTGTCTCGACGGTAGCCTATGTTCAGCTCCGCCCAATAAAAAATTGGAAGCTTTCTCAAATCTGAAACTATGAGCTGGGGGTAAAAACCTCCTGTGGAAATGGTATACATTTTTTAAGCTGGAGGATAGATGAAGATATTCATTCTCCTCTCCACAAATAGGACACCCCAAATAACCATGTACTACACATCCGGATAATGTCCCATAAGCTGGAAAATCATGAATTGCTCACATCAACATAGCTTTCAGCGTAAACTCTTCTTTTCTAAAAGAGTCAAATGATTGCACACCCTCTTCCCACAACTCATTTAATTCTTCTACCAAAGGAGCCAGGTAGATATCAATGTTTTCACTTGGTGCTTTTGGCCCATGTATCAATAAATCCATCATCGAAAATTCAGGTTTCATACACTGTGAAGGAGGGAGGTTGAGTGGGGCTAGGATCACTGGCCATACACTCTGATTGGTGCTTAGATTTCCAAATGGATTGAAACCATCTGTTGATATAGCCAAACGAATGTTGCGTTGTTCTCGAGCAAAATCGGGATACTCATAATTCATCCTCCGCCAGGCAGTAGAATCAATAGGATGACGCATGATATTACCCCCTACTTCTGCCCTAGCATGCCAAGTCATTGCCTTCGCAATCCATGGTACTGTGAAAAATTGCTTTAATCTGGCCCAACGGGAAAATATTTCAATACTTTTTGAGGCACTTTTGAGCTTGTGCCTTCCTTACTAGTAGATTGGACATATCTAGGTTCATCGCATACCGGACAACGATCGAGATTTTCATACTCCTTTTGGTATAGTATGCAGTCATACACACAAGCATGAATCGATTTATACTTCATTCCCAAACCTTTCAAACTGTTCTTCATAACAGGATAGCTATTTGGAAGTGTATTCACCTTGGGTAATAAGCCCTTCACCCATTTCAGAATTCCCACGCTATTGCCAGACAAACCATACTGCGTCTTCAAACTGTGCAAACCAACCATGGCATGTAAAGTTGTTTGATCTTTCTCACAGCCAGAGTATAACGGTTGGGTCGCCTTAAATTTTAAACTTTGGTAGTCATCGTCAAGTTTTATCGTGTTATCTTCACGAGCACTTGAATCTTCTACATCATCAGTAACCTCATTCTCCTCAGCTTCATAAACTCCGTACGCATCACCAACTAAATCCTCTAACATATTATGATCTACGTCGTCCCCTTCTTCATCTATTCTACTTGTTGAAGGTTGTTGTGAAAGTTGGTCAGGGACAAATGGAACTTTCAATTCACCGTGAAAACTCCAAAATCGATAACTATCTTGCATACCCGATCTTAACAAATGTAGTTCAACTGTTTTCCACTCAAACACCTTACCATTCTTACACCTAGCACACGGACACGGAAACTCTTCATCATTACGACATCTCTTTTCATATTCACAAATTCGTTAGCACCTCTGCGAAACACATCCCTCATTCTATTAGTCTCACCCATCCACTCTTTGTATTTCGAATATCCCATCACAGCTACCACAACTAAACACCTATTAAAGGTAAACAAAACTTAGATTTATAGTATGTTTTATTTAATTATCCCATCATTTAATTATCCTATTAAAGGGTAAGTGGTCCTATCCCATTCAAGAATGCATTTTTCTGTAATATACTTAACAGCTCATGCACATTGTTACGATTTGAAAAAAATTCGACAGCATATCCCCTTAGTTCTCCAAGTACACGGCGTAGATTGGCAGGTGTGAGTGTTATTTCAATTGGTCAATTAAAATAACAGTCACACTTGTCAATCTAGTATGTACCCAGAGAACATTAAGATACGACTGCAGAACTTCCTCCAAAAGTAACAACTTTAAGCCAATAAGAATATTATACATAAATTATACAGTCTCAAACTGTCCAAACGGGACAATTCGAGAGATCTCATTACAGGGGTAATGACTCTCGAACGGGTCTAAGAGTTATTGAATGCGTACGCATAAGAACTAGAGTGCTAGTATCTATGCGCACTATATTTGATTTCAAGTATGTTTCATATAATGGGTTAATTCAAATACAACAATAAATTCATGGGTTAATTCAAATACAAAAATAAATTCATGTATTGACCACACACACACACTATCTAAGCTGTTCTATAGGTATAAAAACAATTATTATCCAATTATTATCCAACTATTATCAATTATTTATTTTGAATGTAAATAATATTCAAAACCCCACCCACCCCCACCCCCTCCCCCTCCCGATGTTTATTATCCAATTATTATCCAACTATTATCAATTATTTATAAAATTGATGTCTACTTTTAGTGTTGTGTATACCCCACCCCACCCCTTGCCCCCCTCCCCCACCCCCTCCCCCACCACACACACACACCCCACCCCACCCCCTGCCCCCTCCCCCACCCCCTCCCCCACCACACACCACCACACACACACACCCCACCCCCTGCCCCACCACACACCACCACCACACACACACACACCCCACCCCACCCCCTGCTCCCCTCCACCACCCCCTGCCCCCCTCCACCATGCCCCACCACCTACCCCCACCCTGCCCCACCCCCCACACACGCACACACATACACACATATATATATGCACATACACACATATATATATGCACATACACACATAAATATACACACAAATATATATATATAAAAATGGAAGAGAGAGAGAGAGAGAGAGAGAGAGAGAGAGAGAGAGAGAGAGAGAGAGAGAGAGAGAGAGAAAACAGACCTGAGAGAGAGAGAGCAGCGTCGAGAGAGGGAGGGAACGGAGCGGAGCGGAGGGAAAAAAGAGGGGGGATAGGGTTTTTGCTGCGAACATTGTCACGGTCGTGTCAAGGTCTTTGACCGTGACAAGTCCGTGACAAGTAAATTTGTCACGGGCTTGTCACGGTCAATGACCGTGACAATTAGTTGTCACGGTCATGTCAAGGTCAATGACCGTGACATAAAACGCGTGTTTTTTGTCACGGTCATTGACCTTGATAAGGCTGGCCGGCTGAAAGGTGACAATTTGCCCATTTTGGTGTAGTGTACACACTACTCGGCAAAACTCGAGCTACTCAAAATTTTTCTCGAAAACGCCAGCTAAGGTTGGTCGAGAAACAAATGTATTCCTCCGGGAAGTAAAACTTATATTCCTCCGGGAAGTAAAACTTATATTCCTCCGGGAAGTAAAACTTGTATTCCTTCGAGAAGTAAAGCTAACTATATTCCTCCGGGAAGTAAAGCTACCTATATTCCTCCGGGAAGTAAAGCTACATGTATTCCTCCGGGAAGTAAAGCTACCTATATTCCTCCGGGAAGTAAAGCTATCTGTATTCCTCCGGGAAGTAAAGCTACCTATATTCATCCGGGAAGTAAAGCTACTTGTATTCCTCCGGGAAGTAAAGCTTCTTGTATTCCTACGGGAAATAAAAATATTCCTAAAAATGCCAACTTATGTTGGTTAGGAAGTAAATATATTCTTGAAAATGACAACTAAAAGCTCCTCGTAGAGGAAAAATCCACTAACTATGGCTGGTCGGGGATAAAAACCCACTAACTGTAGTTGGTCGAGAAGGAAATTTACCGACCTTGGTTGGTCGAAAACATTTTATGATTACGAGAAAATGATCAAGCAAAATTATTGATACTCTTGACTTTTTAAAATTATTAATAAGTTGGTCGAGAAACAACTTAGTGAGTTGGTCGAGAAACAACTTAGTAAGTTGGTCGAGGAATAACTTAGTAATTTTTTAATGACTACCACAAATTCAAGCTAGTCGACAATAAGTTGATCGACAAATAACACAAAACAACAGAATATTGTTATCTTTTTAATAGACATACATGCACAAATGTAAAGTATTTTACAAGACAATAGAAATTAAGATTGCGAACAAAAATAAAAGACTTTCATTAAATCCAAAAACAGATTACATTGATAATGAAATGTATACAAATTTATTACATCGATATTCCTATTCTATTGGTCTTTTCCCCTCTGCTTTTGAAACAGGTTCCTCGCCAGCAGGCGGATCATTTAAAGCAAGAGGAGAGTTTATGAAGTTCAAATCTTTTAACATCTGGATATTCATCATGGATGGTCGATCTAGAAGGTGCTCGGGATGAGATATCTCAACACTTGAATGGAGATTGTAGTCGCCGAGATACTTTGAAATTAAGCATCGAGGAATGGCCCGAGCAGGGATCCAACTCATATCAAGTTTGAATGGTGGCACGGGTAGGTCGAGCAGCCCAGGATCATGGTAATCCCACGGGTAATGACCCTGTTCGAGTTGCAGCACACCTAAGGCATTCAACCAGCCTTGCTTGTAGCCCTCATTATTGGCATTCTGGATACTATCGTTTAAGTGGTAAAGAGCCTCGTTGTACCCAGCCATCCAAAACTCCCTGGGCTGTTTGTGGAATTGATATGTCAGTCTTTCCAGCTGCTCGTGGAGACTTTTGATGAAGATTTCCTTATTCTCCAAGACTGACTGCTACACAAAAAGCTTCTCTTCCAGGTCCCTGATCTTCTTTGACATTTCATCCAATGCCTGGTTCTTTGACATTAATTGGAAGGCTTGGTTCTCTAAGGAAGATTGAGTCCTCTGTTCCTCGACAGGAATTCGAGCTGCTCTTGCTCATCCACGAGAAGATGTAGAGGGACCAGCTCTCTTCAAGGTCTCCAATTCGTCCCTCAAGTTGGAGTTCTCGACCTCCAAGAACGAGAACCCCTCATCATTCACTATGATCAAGGCGTTTGAAGTGGAAGTTGCAGACTTCAACTGAGACAACTCTTTTTGGAGGTTGTTATTTTCTTTCTCTAATAGTTCAGCTATTTGTCTGCACTCCTCGACCTCACCCCTCAGATTTCTCTCCCTCACATCGTAGCCAGCAAAACGCTTCTCGTACCCCTTGTCAGCATTGAGTTGCTGATACTTCTTCTCATACCCCTCATGCAAAAGGGCAGTGGATTTTTTATATTGTTGCTGAAGGTCTTCAAGAATGCCTTGGAGATCCTCGATCATATCATAATAAGCCACATTGTTGGCCACTGCACAATCAAGCAGGGTCTTCAAATATTGGTAGGCCTCAACCGCCTGTTCCGAAGCATCTTGGCCGAGGATGTCAATAATTTGTGCTGCACTCAGATCTTTATGACCAGCCTTAAAATAATCATTGCATTGCCTCAACAGCTTGGTCTCATGAGCAGATAGTAATTCCATCCTGGCCAGAAACTAATAGAGAAAGAAGAAGCAGTAATTAATAAAAGTACCAACTAAGCATGAAGAAGAAACAACAGTATGCAAAAACAAAAGTCCAAGTTTTATTATATCAAGGTTCAGAGTTACATGTTCATGGTTACATTTAACAAAAGAAAAGTATAAAGAGAAACCCGAACAACTCTACACCTTTTCCTTGTCTCCCAAAACCTTCTCGGGAGGCTGGGACGAGGAAGTAGGTTGCTCGAAAGGAACAGATAGTAGCTGGGGAAGTGCTGGAGGTTGCTTGGAGGAAGTAGCAAACTGTTGAAGTTCCTCGGTAGCAGGCTGGATGGCTGGGGGATGATCTCCCATCACCATAGAAGACTCTTCAGAGGCAACTTCGTCCTCTTCTTCATTTTCAGGAGTTGGAGGAGGATCAGGGATGTGTCGCTGGAAGAGTTCGGAATTTTCATCCACTTTCATTTCCTACAGAGCAGCGACCCATCCATCCCTGAAGTACTTGAGGCTGCCATATTCTACTTGTGACATCATGGCAGCCAAGCCCTTGTTCCACCCCTTGTCCCAACCAGCGCTGAAAGACTTCTTCACAACCACTTTTCTCTTCAACTTCTCCGAGGAAATCTTCTCGAACAGAAGGTTTTCAGCAATCTTCAATTTATTTTCAACCTCCTCCTTCTTCCGATTTACCTCCCGAAGCTGACCCAATTCTTCCTCAGCAACCTTGAGCTTATTCTCAAGCTCTCCATCATTTTTGAGCTTCTTGTCAAGCTCTTTATTTTTCCCTTCCAAGTCCTTTATTCTCTTCTCCAACTCCTGGGAGACTTCAACAACTCGAGCCTTCTCCTGCTCGGTGGAGGCAAGCTTCTTCTCCCAAGTTGCCTTATCATCAGCATATTTTTGGCGAGACTCTTCCAAAGACTGCCTCACGCCCATCAAAGCTTCCTCTACACCAGACGAGGAGCTTGAAGCTTTAATAGCTTCATCCTTCTTCAAAATTGTATTGAAGCAGCTCACCAACTGTGAAAAGAAAATAAAAGCAAGTCAGAGACAGATATAATAAGGGAAAGATGAAAAGTTTAAAGTAAAAGGACTTACAGAAGCAATGTGGCGAGCTACCAAAGAGGTAACCATATCCCGAGAAAGGTTTTCTTCGATACCTTGGATCTCGAGAATGATCCAAGTCTTCATCGAGCTCATGGCAGAGCTCGGGGAACGAAGGTGGGAACTCTACTAGTCGGGGGCTGAGAGATGGTGTCAACCAAATTGACCAAGGATCTCTTCTTCAGCTTCCTCGGGGGAGCAGGAATAGATTCAACCAAGGAGGAACTCTTGGTCGGTGATATTACAATCACCTCTCCTGGAGCAGCAGACTTGCTCGGAGCCACTGGGGGATTCTTGACAAACTTCACAACAGGGGCAACCGAGGAAGGTCCATCAGTTTTCTTTGTCCCCTCCCCTGGGACATCAATCTTACTTCTTTTTGCCTCTCCAGCACCAGAGACAGTTTTCTCAAAAAGGGTGGGAGGTCTTCTCTTCTTCATCCTTTCACTTAAAGGAATACGTGATTCAGACGAAGAACTAGTAGAAGCTGGTACTAGCTCTGCGTCACTTATTACCGGGCGAGCAGTGAAAGAAGTGGTGTAGCTCTTGTACTGCAGCAGATATGAGGCTGACCTAATGTGCTCGTCGGCAACACTCTGATGCAAACTCCAGATAAGTTTTAAGCGCCTTATATTCACGTCTGCTTCTTTTGGACACTTTCTTTTGCTATCAACTGCAAATAAATAAACATTGAAATATCAGTGGCACATTTTGTCAAACACAGAAGAAACATGATTTTAAAATAAATAAAATGAAATAAAAATAACATATCCCATTGCCATAGGGAGGGCATCTGGGACCCTGATAAACTTCATCTCCAGATAAAGGAGCATGTTGCCAATTTTTTATAACAACTACGTGCTCAAAATAGTCCCTATTGGCATCCGGGAGATTGACCACTAAAGCCCTATTTAAAAACCTAGTTTTTAAATAAAAGGTGTTATCACCAACTGCCCATCTATAGCAAAACATGATTTCTGGAATTCCTATGCGAGTTCCATGGATTTGATTTAATCTATGAACCCCATTAACTATTCTCCATGTATTGGGGGCTATTCTTGCAGGAACAACGTCAAAGTATTGACATAATTCCAGACATAAGGGATTGGGTGGAAAAAAAATCCACACTCAGCAACAAAGAGACTGGGGAACCAATGTCCCTCAGCCAAACGAAAATAGTCATAAGGCTCAGAAAGCTCTTCCAGAACAACCCAGGAAGGAATAGAAAAATTTGAGCGAAACTTATCAAGAGATTCAATAGGGTAAACCATGATGAATAAAAGAAATGAAGAAGAAGGAAGAAGATCTTACAGAAAAAGAGTGGATTTGTTGACAACGAACGATGAAAAGGATGAACGCACAAGAGAGTAAGATAATGGAAAACTCAAAAATACAAATTTGAAAAGGTAGAAGACGATGGGAGTGTCTGTGATGCTTAAATACCTTGCCTTGGGAAAAGGAAAAAGTAATGATTACAAAAAGAAACGATTACTCTAACGGCGGTTAGAAGGACAAAAAGTACGCGGAGATCGAGGCGGTTATAAAAATTCAAAAAGGCCTGATTCTACGAATTTGGAAAGAGAAATAAATACAAAAGACTCCTAAATTTCAGGATGACGATTTAAAACTGCTATATTCCGAGAAAGAATGTTCCACACTCCTCAAAGTTCGAACTATGAAACATTTGGGGCTTCTGTTGATACCAAATTTAGTCTGCTGACATGGCTCAATAAAGTGAAGACACGTGGCAATCTACGTGGCAACAACAAGCATTTTCGAGGAACACACATGCTCCGAGGAACCATACTACAACTAGGAGCACTGAGTCCCCGAGGAACTCATACGCTCCGATGAACAAGAACTCTTCGAGGAACTCTTGATTACCGAGAAGCTTAGGCGGTCCGAGCAACTCAGGCGGTCCAAGCTGCACCTCGAACAAAGCATTAATAGAGGGATAACCAACAGTTTGACTGTTCATTAAATGCTTATCATTCAGACGCATACGCTTAAGGAGCATTGAATGTATCACCCTTTCATATGTACATCATTTAATGTATTACCCTTTCACATTACAGCCAATCCTCATTGAAGAGGGACCGAAATTTCTTGAGATAATTTGTAATCGAGAATTACATACAATCAGCAATACCATAACAGTGGACGTAGGCCATTCTTATAAGGCTGAACCACTTTAAAAATTCTTTGTCTCATTTATTTATCTGTGATTGAATAATTAGATATGATCTAATTTTTTACATCAACAACAGTTATAAAATATTTTTTTATATAAAATGGATAGTAGAACGAGTTTAAAAAAATATTATATTTTATTATTCGAGTTAAACCATGTATAAGTTAAAGTAATTCAAAAGTACTTTCAATGCGAAAAAAAAATATAAACATATCTTACGCGCCTCGATACTAATTTAAGGTTGGTTGAAATTTCAAAAATTATAAAAATTAATACCGGCTAAAAATTATACGCGAGTACCAAATACACCCAATTGCAAATATTATCCTAAGCTGAATGTTTAGCTTATGAATAGTATAAAAAGGGGGCTCGTACTATTTCAAAACCCACACCTTTGATTTTTTTAAAAAAGACAAGAAGCTCTCTCTACATAACCTGTGCCCAAAATCTTTATCACTCGATTTCCTCACCTCGTGCCATCTCTGGCTTTTCCCCCTTCCTCCACGCTGACCAACACATTCTCCTTTGTTCTTTATTTTTTTCACTTACTTTTTATGCCATTAGATGAATGTATGTAGATTTATGTATAGGGATGTCTGTGAACGGTTTAAGAGAAGCTCCAACCACCACCCATTTCCATGGTGGTGGCCGACAGCAACAAAAACCAGTTTGGGTTAACTATTTGAGTTTTGCTTCGTTTATATATATATATATATATATATATATATATATATATATATATATATATATATATATATATATATATATATATATATATATATATATATATATGTGTGTGTGTGTGTGTGTGTGTGTGTGTGTGTGTGTGTGTGTGAATATCAGTGTGTGTATACAATTTAAATGCCCTAATGGCCACCCATTTCCATGGTGGTGGTCGGCGGCCGAAAAACCCATTTTTGGGTGGGTTTGGTTAATACCTGCTACTAATTTCCTCATATATATATATATATATATATATATATATATATATATATATATATATATATATATATATATATATGAGTGTGTGTGTGTGTGTGTGTTAGTATATAAAATAATTTAAACAGGTTTTGGGTTGAAATTGTGAAGAATTGCTGTTGAATTTTTGTTAAACTTGTGTCTGACTCGAGTATGACTCGGGACTGATTTAGGGTGTAGGTATTGTCTAACTGTAATTTTTTATCCTAAAAATACGTATTTATTATTTATACTCATTTACCTATACAAATGGTCATAAACATGAAATTTCGACACGTACGAGTAATCGTACATTTTTCTGAATATATTTGGACTCGTTGTCATTGTTCTAATACAATTGTCACTTTTCTGGTAAAAGTACGTTTAAAACTAGATACGACGCCAAATGTTTCAAAATTATGTCATTATAATCTGAGATACTATTACGAGCATTTTTTATTAAAAACATAATTTTGTAAGTGTTGGACAATTTGTTGTGTTGTGTTGACTAATATTGGAAGTGGCATGACCATTGGTTTATCGTCCAAATAAGAAAAGGAGTTTTCAACTTTATTTTAAATTTTATTATGTCACGGACATTAATTTTATAGTACCCGTACTAAATGTAAATAGGTCTTTATGTTCAGATAAATTGGAGATTTTGTGAAAATCATTAAATCGTATATTTAATCAAATTAATATTTTAATAAAATATGAAATTGTTGTTTATTCAATTTATTTAGACAAATTGAATCATTTGATTCCATTTAAAGAATAAGTTTTATTCGTATTACCCGCATAATGTAAGACATCATAAACCCAAACCATTTTTCCCAAATACTGATATACCACCCTCATTTAAACCCTCAAGCCAATAACTACGGAAATAGGAACACAACAATGAAAGATCCGTGAATGACAATGAAACACTCGTAAACACCAGTAGGTGGTTCTATTTCACTATTATACCTTGAACTTATGTCTTTGACATTACTACTTGTTATATCACTATGTGATAACCTTGAACTCTTATTCTCATTTATGAACTCTTCGATAGTTCAACTGTACCGTGAATATTGATTCAATCTTTTATCTGATAAAACTCAAGCCAGTCCAACCATGATAACTTATTTGATTTCAATAAATTATTCGGATTGCAGTACACCACTATATCCTATTGAACAATGATTTAAATTATTTTACCATATTCCAGTATACCATGTATGTTATTAAACTTTAGTTTTCATTATATGATTTGCAGCATAACCTGCCATTTTATAACTATTATCAGTGAAACCGTTAGTAGCATACTTTATGATGAAGGGATTAAACCCGGTAAACCCCCGATAACTTTAATTGGTGTGAAGGACTCAGATGTTTTGTGCCTTGTTGTGATATTTGCTCTACGTATGAGTGTCACTCTAGCTAAGTGTGCCAAGCTATTGGTTATTTTCCAATTATTTTGGATTGCCTGTTCAAGTGCATTTTATGCCTTGAGCGATATTATAACGGTATGTCTACACATTTACAGCCCCTATGAACGATAATTTATGGGTTATCGTATTATAGTATGAACCTTATTCATAACTCGATAAACACCTTATCCGGTTATAATCAACATTCAGTTCTTTCATATATCACAAACTTCAGTATACCCCTGTTTAGTTCTTTTGATGTTTCCCATTGTTGCAGATTGTCATACACTGTTTTATATTTCAAGCATTTTAAACCTAGATATGCTATTTAAACAGATTTCCATATTTACATTGTTATATAACTACAATTATCTACTGGGTAAAAATATTCTTATTCCTTCTTTTTCAGTTATTTTACACAGGTACCAATAGGTCATGCTAAATAGTTCAGACATCAGCTGATGCATAGAGACAAAGAAAAGTCATATTAGAAGAAAAGAAGCCTAGTTAGCAAGAGAAATACTTTTGTATTATTCATAGATTTCAGTTGTAATACATTTGAGAATATTTTATGATTTAGTATTTCAATGAATGCCTTAGTTATTTCACTATTCAGATTTATTTATGATTTAGTATTTATCAGGTTAATCCTCATCTTCGGCAAAACCCAGGATGTGACAAAGCTCGTTCTCGAGCCTTCAAAATTTGTAGAGACCAAAAAATAATTCTTGAAACTTGAGGGTTGCACATCCCATAATTTTCTTCTTTATTTCTTCTTCTTCTTCTCTTGCATACCAGCCTTAGAAGTCTCCACTCGGGTCAAAAACTATGGTTTTGGGGTGGTTAGAGGGGTTTGATTTTGGGTAGGTTAGCGCAGGGGGTTTTCGAGTAGACTTAGGGCAAAACCCTAGGTTTTCGAGATCAATTGGGGGCTGGGAGGACTGCTCGACCACCAGGGGTGGTCGGCGGCTAAGAGGGGACCAAGTTTGGGTCGGGTTCGGTCCGGGAGGAATTTTTTGGGGGATGAGTGAACTGGGGTGTGGGCCGCGGGTAGGAGGCGAATGTTTTGTGTGATCGGAGATAAGGTGGGAAAAAAGGGGTTGGGGCTGTTGCTAGAAATATATTTGGGGAGATCAGGGTTCTGCCCCGAGTTGCACTGCCCCTAGTAGTTACCAGGGTGGGATGGAGATGCATGGGGGACTAGGGTTTGAGTGAAGAAGAGGGTGGGATTAGGGAAGATGGGGTTAGGATTTAGGCCAGGAGGGTGGGGAAGGGTGGTGGTTGGAAGATTAGGGCTAGAGTTTTGCCCTAGGGTAGAGAGGAATTACGCCACTTGGGCCATTTGTTGCTTCATCTCTTTCAGCTCTCGTTTCCACTCTAAAAATTATTTGGATCTCTTTGGAGCCTTTGAAGAGTAGTGTACGACTTTTGATACAAATACACTGATACGTCAAATACCAATGTGGAGCGACACTCGCTTTGATACCAATTTGACGTAAACTACATGTCAAAAGGCTCCTAAAAATATCACACACACACTTTTAGAGAGAGATACTATTTTCTATTTCAAAATTCAAGTATTCCTTAAATAAGCTTACATGGAGGTATTTAAAGGGGAGGAGTAGCTTAGGCTCCAAGTTAACGCCCTAGTTACAAAAATGTTATTATTACTCATTTCCTTTAAATACTTAAGCAAAACAAATGAAAATACAAATAAATAAAAAAATACCAAAAAAATAATTAATAAAACATTAAAATACGGTCCATTTTCAACTAAACTAATTAAAAGAGCTATAATGCATTTAGTAGATCAAGTATTGTCATATTGTTTGCATAGATGCCATGGGTGATGATGCATTATTTTCCCTGCACTGGATTGTTTTAGATTTTGAAAAAGGTTCGATAATAGCATTTTAACTAGAAACGATATGTTACGAGGCATCATTCCAATTGCGGAATGATAAAATTAAAGTAATGAATCGATAAAAGCATACACATGAACATTTTACATCTCTCTCAAAGATAGTAATAGTGTGCAACACTCTTTGCATCTTGGTGGGGGGTGGGGGTGTTTTTTTTTTTTGGGTGGGGGGTGGGGGTGTTGTGGAGGCATAAATTTATCTTTTTTACCCACAAAGAGTCTTTGTACAAAGCTTGTTGATTGATTAACCTCATAAAGTTGCAGCGCGTGTGCATTCACTTTAAATTTAAAATCTCGTAAACTTTACAACTTAGGTGAGCCTTTTCCTTCTTTCACCAGTTAAGATTTTGAAAGATATTCTTGTTACCAATTATATTGTTATAACAGCAACTAGTACTATTTAATATCATTAATCTTACTGATTAGCATATCGCTCGAAAGCTGAAAGTTTCATTTACAATAAGGAGTTGCCGCTAAAAAATACTTAGCTGTATAATCAGAATCTTCTATCACGATGAATCATGCATTATAAAGTTGATATTTGCTCAATAAATAATGACTACAGGAAAACAGAAACCAATGTTTGTTCATACCAAAAGCTGATTTTAATGCATCAACCATTTAAATGTGAAGGGAGCCAATAAATTTGGACTCTTTTAGTAAATTGTAAAATTCATTTTACTAGCCATAGAAACCTTAATTTTTTGGATGTGTTTGAGTTATTGCCCTCCATGTTTAGGCTCAAATGAATTTGGGCCCCAATGTTTTTTATAACTAGATTTTGACCTCTAAAAGTGTCATAAATATTAGAAACATCAAAAAATCCTTGTCATAAAACAAGTGATTTATGACACTGTAGGGGTCAAAGTCCAATTATCCAAAAAATTGAGGGAAAAATCAGTTTGAGAATAAACTTCGAAACGAAACTCAAATTTCTCTAATTGTTGTAAAGGGAAAATTCCATTAGCAGCGTTAGTGAGGCCAGCCACTCTTTTAGTTGGTACAAACCCCAACTTTCTTCCCTCAAACTAGTAATGGATAGAACAACTAAAGTTAATTCGGCTGATAGTGGAGGGTGGAACCTTCTTAAAGATAATAAAGCATCATGTAATCATGGGCATTCCTTCTTTCTTATGTAGTGGGCACTACAGTTCAACGACATGCTTTATATGTTTGGTCTTTGTATCGTTCTTTGAAGGTATAGATTACTTCTAAAAGTGGATCCATTTTCGTGGTGTCTACATAATGAGGTTAACAAAATAGAAGAGAGGATTTTTAACAGAAATATTAATTGCATTATTTGGCCATCTCTAATGGTAGCTTATTCTTATCCCATGTGTCAACGTGTGTTTAAAAAATTTCTACATGATGCGTCATTTTTTTACATTTTAAATTGGTTTATATCTAATGGTGATATTTCTTAAATTATTTCTACATTATGTGCCAATATCATGTACCCCGCACGATGCGCGGGCGGACATGTGTAGAACGCAATTTATTAAAAATATTTAATAAAAATAATTGATGTCGCATAAAGAAATGAAATAATTATATTGAAATGAAATATGAAGTTGCATAGTAATTCTATTATAAAAAGTAATTGAAGTTTATGACCTTCAATGTGTTGTATTAAAGAAAACACGTTACTTTAAAGTAACGATTATTCAAATGATAGAACGCCTTCGGCATTCAAGACTTCTTTCTAGTCCCTCATGAGAGCTCGATTCTTGACTTACATTCATATCTTGAGATCCCTCTTTGTCTTTGTGTAGAGCATCAATATTTTCATGACCTGAGATTTAACGGTCTTCATTATCTCGTGGATATCAAGAAATTGTTAGTTATAACCATTGATTTGTATAGGAGGTTAAAATCGAACATATTTAAACACTAAAGGACTGTATGAATATTCATATAGATACAAACATGCGTAATCCATATTTTTCAAAAAAACTAACTTGTTGAATCTATTGAAGTACAATTTCACTCATCTTTACACTTTGTAGATTAATTCAATCGACTAAAAACGATATGAAATACTTTGATAAAAGAAACTTACCAAAAGCCAAAAATCTAACCTAACATGAAGTAATTGTTTCTTACCTCTATTAAAATTAAAAGCCACTTAAAGTAGGTTAATCTAAATTTAATCAAAAGCTTTGTTGCTTTGACATATGTAGAGGTAAATAACATACCAGAAGATTTAGTTCATACACCACCTAAGGAGATATTATGACTATATAACAATGAATGAAGATTTTTACTAAAGTTGCATAATAAAAAATTATCAAGAACAATAATTGATAATGATGGTCAAGGACTTGCAAATAAATGCAAATGATGTAGTTTCTACATTCTACATTGATTTGTACATATAGAGATAGGCTATATATGTATGCATTATGCATATCGAAGCTGAACTATCTTCTACCATTTGAATTTAAAAATTCATAAATAGATATTCATGTTATGGTTGAATAATGAAAGCTACAGATTTTTCGCTCATGTTTTTGAACTAACAATTAATTAATAATGCCCAATGAATCATACTATGCATAACAATATGATTCTATGTTTGGATTAATAACTTAATTATGCTTATTTTAAAAGTTAAGGGTAAATGCATTAAATTCTGTTTATTTCTCTAATACTATCGTATTAGAGGTATAATATAGATCCCTTTTTTGGTCATATAATATGTGAATTTATGATGGCATCTATATACTATAGAGAAAGAATACAAAATGATCTTCCATTTGCCTCATATTGGACAGTAATGCATCATTAAGTAGAAATCTTGTAATTTGTTCCTACATCCAACTAAATGAAATTGGGGAAAGTTATCCAAGATTTAAACATACCTAATATGTGTAGCCATGTGCAAACAACAAAAAATCAATTATGCAACATGTTTTATTGACAAAAGAAGCTTAAATTGTAAAATGTTTGTCTACAATTGACTGACCTGAGCATCAAGCATGTTAGTGTACCTAATATCCGTCCTTGAGTCAACTGTTCCCGCGTTGGGCTGTAACAGGCAAAAAGTCAAATTATCATCTCGTAAATAGTTATTTATCGTATGATAAAGGACACTTCTGGAAGTAATCTGAAAGTTCCGTTGCGCAGTCCTAGACCCTATTAAACGATTGCCAAAAATATTTATGAATTGAAGAATGGTTACAGTTGTAAACAGGGTATGAAATTCTTTTGGACACATTATGAAATTCTTTATGAAGCATACTATTTCAATTTTAATATTTGAACAGGTATTTGATACTGAACAAAATGAATAAAAGTACTTATTCTACTAACTGTTATAATACAAAGTATAACATTATGGGGTGTTTGTACGTCATATAATGTTTAGTCGAACATTTTAAAATCTACCTATGCTCCAGGGCACTATAATCATACCACCATTGCTGAGATGATTGGCCTAGTATCAATAGGTCCAAGCTTAACCATTAACTGCGAAGCTAGAAAATGAGCCCTGAACCAACTATAATATTAAAGATTGTGCTCACACCAAATTACTCCTGACCACAGTGGACTTTTGTGGCATTTGGTCAATCTCTCCCAAGAAAACTCACTCCAAAGGACACTGTGTTTTTAATATTATGGTATATGAGTTTTTACAAAAGAAAATTTAAAATACAGATTATGCTAGATTGGTAGCTTTGTCCAACACCCGAGCACATGTGTCATTAGACATGTCTCACAGTGAGTTACTTGAAGTAAACTTGGCATAACATGTGTGAGTTCTTGATGTTATTTATGTACTACATACAAAGAATCACTGTTCTAAAAAACCCGCCTAGTCTCCGCCTCGGCACGCCTAGGCTTAAGGCTTGGGAGAAACGTCTCGCCTTAAGTTTTTCACGCCTTATTCTTGGTAAAATCCTTAAGGCGCACTTTTTTCTAAAAACAACAACGCTTTACTGAAACGATGTCGCCTTTTGAAGAATTTTTTTACTAACCGGACCATTATCTCATCCAAAATAATCAAATAGCATTTTAATTTGCATATATTAGGACATATTTTTATGATATGTACAATTTTAGTATTTTAATTACCTTATTATTGTTAAAAAATATCAAAATATATTAAGAAGGCCTAAACGCCTTTTCACGCCTAAGGCCTGCCTAGGCTTCTAAGGCTTAAGGCTTGGCCTCCACGCCTCGATCACGCCCCGTATTTTTTAGAACCTTGCAAAGAATACAATATTTTCTGGAATTTGGCTCATATTGTACAATTATGCATCATGAACCAAAAATCTTGTATTGTGTTCCTATATCCTACTAAATGTAATGTGGATGTTTATTTCTCCAAGATTAAAACATGTAAATATGATAAAGAATGCAATAACATATAAATGAATAGTACATATGCTTAAGAATGTAATAAATTTGATAACTTAAGCACATATGCCTAGGCATATGTTTTTACATGATTAAATAGGTACTTTGAACAGTTAATTTATATTGATATCAGAGTAATAAAAAGGCGCATTTGCGTGAGAATGTTATAACGTATGTACTTATACCAATTCTTAAATAGTTATCTAAGATCCTGATTATCAAATGACTTATTGGTACACATCATTTTATAGATATGCATTAAATTTATGAATTGATATAATGATTGATAGTAGAATTTATGATTGTCAAGTCCTCTTTTTTTTGGAAAGAAAATACTATGCTACAATTTATTGTAATATACATATAAAACTGCAGCAATTCGAAATGTTACGGCCCTATGTTTATTTGTACAAAAGAAAATAATGCAACCAAAATAGTGTCCCTAAAAATGATCAACTATAAGCGAAGAATAGTTCGAAGTGTATCACAAAGATTCTGATGGTCTGTTGCTCTTGTGCTGCTTGGAGTTCCTGGAGCGGCATGTCTTCATAATACATTTTGGGGTAAGATAAAGACTGAGTGAAACTCATTAATGTAGGGCTTGAAGTGAGTCTCTGGTACACACTCGGAGGAAGAGGCACATCATTTTGTCTGCCGCGCCCTTTTTTAGGCTGGCCATCGATAGTAAAAACCTCTTGCATTTTTTCCACAGCTATGTTTTTACCGTTAGTATCTCGTTGTTGGCCCCCAAGCACGTTGTCAAACAAAAGTGCAGCGGGAGATATATCGGTTGCACTAAAAAATGGAATGGGCACTATACTACCAGCGCATATATGGACCAAATCTTATCTAATGCTTTCTGCATGACAGTTCCACTCTTAACTGTAGCACTACTCATGCCACCACCACTTCCAACATTTGCCTAGGATATGCTCGCATTGCCCACCCATGGATCAACTGATTTATATCCTTCACCATTGACTGATGGATTTCCAATGTCTTTCAGTGCAGGTGAGGGTTCTTTAGCAATGGGAGATGGTGTTTTGGTAGTTGTCTTATCTATCTCCACTCCACCATGAATGATTACAGTCCGAAAATCACCTTCTCTAGCCAGTTCCACATCATCGGTGAGGTGTTGCTTTTGCTATCCACTTGAAGTGGGTAATCCATTGGAAACTTGAAGACCAATATTTCGAGGCCCAAATGGAACAGTGTCCCCATACTCTTCATTCAATTTTGAGTCTCCCTGTGTACCATATCCTGGTATAGTTGTACCTAAAGCAATATGATATGCCTCCAAAGCCATGGACACCCTAATTTTCTTTACCTTCTTCATCTTGGGAAACATTGCAAAAGCTCCACTTGTGCATTTTCAATGAATTTATTCTTTAGCTGCTCAAATGCAGTAGGACGACCATGAAGTTCTTTGTAAGACAATTTGCAATAAAGTCATGGAAAATAGACCATTTCTCTTTAGCCTCCAATATTGGAGTTGGTTTGATGGATATCATGAGCAATACCCTCATCAGAGGCACTGTCCATCAACTCCTCGATAAGACCAAATAAACTCCTAAAATCTAGCAGTTTTGATCTCAAATCTTTAATGTATTTAAATAACCAAAATTTATGCAGTGAATAAGTTTAATTTCCAACTGGTATGAGCAATTCAAAGCCTAAGCAAGCAAAGGTAGACACTATGAGTGTTGATGTAAAAAATTAGACTTGATCTAATTAATTAATCACAGATAAATATAAAATAAGAAATAAGACAACAGGTTTTTAAAGTGGTTCAGCCTTATGAAAATGGCCTACGTCCACTATTTTGTATTGTTGGGTCTTTGCCTTAATCTTGATGATGATCGTAAATGATCAATCCTCAATCGCCCCGTTATGGAGGGGATTACAATGCATTTACAGCCCTTGGGCTGTCCATATGAATAGACAATATGCTGTTATTTAATAGACATATACATTTGTACATAATAAGAATGTTCACTGAATCCGATGTTCATTGAATCTGTAATTGTCGTTTGATCTTCTTGACTAGATGCTCTGCACGTTGAGTAGCTCGATACGCTAAGTAGCTCGGGGTGCTGAGTAGCTCGACATTATAAGTTGTTTGGTGAATATATGTTTTTGCCATGTAGGACGACACGTGTTGTCATATGATTTGTCCACGTCATCTGACTAATTTTTGTATCAACAGAAGCCCCCAATGTTTCACAGTTGAGGTTGAATATGAGAGCGTGAAACATTATGCCCAGAAGTTGCTCGGACGTTTTTTACCCAGTCTTGTTAGACTGCAGATTTCCAACACTTAGGAAAATTTTCCTTTAGTCTTGTCATTTGAGCGTGAAATGGCAAACTCGTAAATATTTTGAATTCTCAGCAGACGCTTGGGTATTTGCGTCTCGAAATGGCAAACGCGTAAATATTTTGAATTTTCAGCAGACGCTTGGGTATTTGTGTATTTTTCATCGTTTAGCCGCCGGAAATGCAATCGTCTTTTCTAGTAATCATTTCTTTTCTTGCTTCCCGATGCAGGGCATCTAAAAGCGATAGAATCAGATCGTCTTCTACTTTTTACTTTCAGATTTCAGAACTCTTTATCTTCTCACTCTATCCTTGTACTGTCGTTCTTTCTGTCATCCGCCTTAGCAGATTTCCCAATTTTTCTGTAATAATTTCTTCCTTCTTCTTTCTTTGCTTTATCCACCATAGTTTATCTTGTTGAGTCTTTGGATAAGTTTTGGGCTAATTTTTCAATTCCCTCTTGGGTTATTATAGAAGATCCTTCTTGCCCTTCTGATTTATTTTCTTTAGCTAAGGGACATTAGTTTCCCTCCATTTTTGTGGCAGAGTGTGGTTTCTCTTTTCCGTCGAATCCTTTGTGTTTGGAGTTTTGCCAATATTTTGATATTGTTTAGATTAAATCAAATACATGGAACTCGCTTAGGAACTTCTGAAACTATGTATTGTTATAAATGGGTTACCAGCGACACCACTTATTATTTAAAAACTAGGTTTTCAAATAAAGCTTTAGTGGTCAATCTTCCCGATGCTAACGGGGACTATTTTGAACATGGGGTGGTGATGAAAAATTGGCAACACCCCCCATTAAGGGGAAATGGTGTCTACCAAGGTCCCAGATGTCCACTTTATGGAAATGGGATAGGTTGTTTTTATTTTGTTTTTTATTTATCTCTGTTTTTGTTCGATAAAATGCGTCACTGACATGTACGTTTTTATTTTGTAGCTGATTGCAAAAGGAAACCTTCAAAAGAGAGTTACGTAAATATAAAAAAATTGGCACTTATCTGGGGTTTGCATCAATCCGTTGATGGGGAGCACGTGAGGTCTGCTTCTTATTTGCTGAGATACAAGAATACTACTTCATCTTTTATTGCCCGACCTCTCGTTCCTCTAGTGGTGGTTGATCTTGATCAAGCACCAGCTTCTCTAGCAATTTTAAGAGAATCTTCTTTTGACTTGGGTAGCTTTATTGCTGATTTGATGACGAAGAAGAGGAGGGTACCCAAGTTCTTTACCAAGTCCGCTCCTAGTACTGAAGGAGCGAAGAAGAACAAAAATGAATTTCCAACTGATGGAACGAAGAAGAAGGATGTTGTTCCTCCTACCAAAAATATCAACAAGGAGCCCACTGTTGCTCCTAAAGAGGCAGCACCTTTGATTGAGGTTGTTGTCCCAAAAGAGACAGCACCTTTGATTGAAGATGCTCCTTTGAGGAGGTTGATAAGGGGTTTTGCTGAAAGGTCTATAGATACAGTTGCCCAAACTTCTGGAGTTGGTATTTCTTCTCTGAGGGCTAGTTTTCCAGTTGTCCTTACCCCTGACTTGGCCAAGAAATTGATCAAGTCAGGGACATTCCCCGACTACCGAGCTGCTGAAACTTCAACTCCTCCGGATAAGGTTCACTACACCAAAACTAACGATTGGTCACGGCCAAAATTCCTGACCAAAGTTGTGGGTCGCGAACTTGGTCCGTGACCATTTCGGCCGTGACCATTTTCGTGGGTCTCATCCTAAGTCCGTGATCAAGAAATGGTCACGGTCGAGAGGGGTCACGTCAGATGGTCGCGGACTTAGGCCGTGACTCATATCGTGACGGGTTGCGGCCCTCATCCGTGACCCATAATCGTGACAAATTGGTCACGGTCAAAGTCCGCGACCTATAACCGTGACAAAAAAATAAAAAAAGAATTGGTCGTGGCCCTAATCCATGACTCACAACCGTGGCAAATTGGTCGCGGCCAAAGTCCGCGACCCACAACCGTGATAAAAAAAAAAAAAAAAAAAAAAAATTGGTCGCGGCCCTCACCCGTGACCCACAACCGTGACAAATTGGTCGCGGCCAAAGTCCGTGACTCATGACCGTGACAAAAAAAAATATAAAAAAAATGGTCGCGGTCCAAGTCCGTGATCCACAACCGTGACGAAAAAAATGGTCGCGGACTTTGACCGCGACCATTTTTACGCGTGACGAAAAAAATAAAAATGGTCATGGACAAAGTCCATGACCATATTTAACTATAATTTTAAAAAAAATGTATTTTTTTGGTCCAATCCTAAAATTGGGGGTCCTGGGAGTGCATCGTCAGTTGCTACGTGTAACGTTGGACGCGTACGAGGTGTTACAAATATTTATTATTGGCAAAACAATAAAAAAAATCACAAATTGCGAATGGAGAACGTTGTTAATAAACAAATATATATACAAACTTAAAAATATTACATGTCTAAATAATTCACAGACCAAAAAAAAATGGGCAGAGTTTCCTCTATTTTCTTGACATTCCAAAACTTGTAAATGTAAAACCTGCTTATTATAAAGCCCGCACGGCCATAAAATTCAACAATCAAATTATAAAAGCCCGCACGGCTGTAACACATAAAAAATAAAATCCTGAATGTCCACAACATATAAACAATCTTCATGTTGTAAACCATGGCTTACTTCATTTGTTTCGCGCGCAAAAATCCTACAAATGATAGGATACATAAAAAAAAATATCAGTAACCAAGTAGTCTTACAAAAAAATTAATCAAGCTGAAAAATTGCATATATGAGTTAAAATTATCGACATAACAATATTTGTATGCCTAAGTCTAGAAATATGCAAATCACCGTCGTATTCTCAAATCGGGAGTCCAGCGACTGCGGGGACAGTTCCTACCAGTTACATTGGTCCCGTGGGAGGTGTTGGTGCCACCCACGGGGCCGTTCGGGGGCTGTTTCGTATTTTCACCCTCTAACGCCATGTTTTGCTTAAGTCTAAAAATATGCAAATTACCATCGTATTCTCAAACCGGCCGTGTCGCGGCTGCGGAGTCAGTTCCTACGAGTTACATTGGTCTCGTGGGAGGTGTTGGTGCTACCCACGGGGTCGTTCGGGTGTTGTTTCGAGTTTTCATCCTCTAATGCCATGTTTTTATGCTTAAGTTTAGAAATATGCAAATTACCGTCGTATTCTCAAACCAGGAGTGCCGCGGCTGCGCGATCAGTTCCTACGAGTTACATTGGTCCCGTGGGAGGTGTTGGTGTCACCCACGGGGATGTTCGGTGGCTGTTTTGGGTTTTCACCCTCTCACGCCATGTTTTTATGCCTAAGTCTCGAAATATACAAATTACCATTATATTCTCAAACCGGGAGTACCACAGTTGCGTGGTTAGTTCCAACGAGTTACATTGGTGTCGTGGGAGGTGTTGGTGCCACCCACGGGGCCGTTCGGGGGCTGTTTCGAGTTTTCACCCTCTAACGCCATGTTTTTAAGCCTAAATCTAGAAATATGCAATTATCGTCGTATTCTCAAACCGAGAGACCCGCGACTGTGCGGTCAATTCCTACGAGTTACATTGGTCCCGTGGGAGGTGTTGGTGCCACCCACAGGGGGTTGTTTCGAGTTTTCACCCTCTAACGCCATGTTTTGCTTAAGTCTAGAAATATGCAAATTACCGTCGTATTCTCAAACCTGGAGTGTCGCGGCTGTGCGGCCATTTCCTACGAGTTACATTGGTCCCGTGGGAGGTGTTGGTGCCACCCACGGGGCCGTTCGGGGGCTGTTTCAAGTTTTCACCCTCTAACGCCATGTTTTGCTTCAGTCTAGAAATATACAAATTATCATTATATTCTCAAATCGGGAGACACGCAATTGCGGGATCAGTTCCTACGAGTTACATTGGTCCCGTGGGCGGTGTTGGTCCAACCCACGGGGCCGTTTGGGGGTTATTTTGAGTTTTCACCCTCTAACCCCATATTTTGCTTAAGTCTAGAAATATGCAAATTATCGTCGTATTCTCAAACCGGGAGAGTCGCAACTGCGCGGTCAGTTCCTACAAGTTATATTGGTCCCGTGGGAGGTGTTGGTGCCACCCACAGGGCTGTTCGGGGCTATTTTGGGTTTTCACCCTCTAACGCCATGTTTTTATGCCCAAGTCTAGAAATATGCAAATTACCGTCTTATTCTGAAATCGAAAGTGTCGCGGCTGTGAGGTCAGTTCCTACGCGTTACATTGGTCCCGTGGGAGGTGTTGGTGCCACTCACAGCGCTGTTCGGAGGCTGTTTTGAGTTTTCACCCTCTAACGCCAAGTTTTTATCCCTAAGTCTAGAAATATGAAAATTACCGTCGTATTCTCAAACTGGGAGTACCGCGGTTGCGTGGTCGGTTCCTATGAGTTACATTGGTGCCGTGGGAGGTGTTGGTGCCACCCACGAGGCCGTTCGGGGGCTGTTTCGAGCTTTCAACCTCTAACGTCAATTTTTTATGCCTAAGTCTAGAAATATGCAAATTATCCTCGTATTCTCAAACCGGGAGACCCGCGACTGCGAGGTCAGTTCCTACGAGTTACATTGGTCCCGTGGGAGGTGTTGGTGCCACCCACAGGGCCGTTCGGGGGTTGTTTCGAGTTTTTACCCTCTAACGCCATGTTTTTATGCCTAAGTCTAGAAATATACAAATTACCATTGTATTCTCAAACCGGGAGTTCTGCGGCTACGCGTTAAATTCTTACGAGTTACATTGGTCCCGTGGGAGGTGTTGGTGCCACCCACGGGGCCGTTCGGGGGTTGTTTCGAATTTTCACCCTCTAACGCCATGTTTTTATGTCTAAGTCTATAAATAAGCAAATTATCGTCGTATTCTCAAACAGGGAGTGCCGGGGCTACATGGTTAATTCTTACGAGTTACATTGGTCCCGTGGGAGGTGTTAGTGCCACCTACGGGGCCGTTCGGGGGCTATTTGGGATTTTCATCCTCTAACGCCATGTTTTTATGCCTAAGTCTAGAAATATGCAAATTACCATCGTATTCTCAAACCGTGAGTGCCGCGGCTGCGCGGTCAGTTCCTACGAGTTACATTGATCCCATGGGAGGTGTTGGCGCCACCCACAGGACCGTTCGGGAGTTGTTTCGAGTTTTCACCCTCTAACACCATGTTTTTAAGCCTAGGTCTAGAAATATGCAAATTATCATCGTATTCTCAAACCGGGAGTTCCGCGACTGCGGAGTCAGTTCCTACGAGTTACATTGGTCCTGTGGGAGGTGTTGGTGCCACCCACGGGGACGTTCGAGGGTTGTTTCGGGTTTTCACCCTCTAACCCCATATTTTGCTTAAGCCTAAAATTATGCAAATTATCGTTTTATTCTCAAACCGAGAGTGTCGCGACTTCGCGGTCAGTTCCTACGAGTTTCATTGGTCCTACGGGAGGTGTTGGTGCCACCCACGGGGCCGTTCGGGGGCTATTTTGGCTTTTCACCCTCTAACACCATGTTTTTATGCCTAAGTCTAGAAATATGCAAATTATCGTCGTATTCTCAAATCGGGAGACCCGCGACTGCGGAGTCAGTTCCTACGAGTTACATTGGAGCCGTGGGAGGTGTTGGTGCCACCCACGAGGACGTTCGGGGGCTGTTTCGAGTTTTCACCCTCTAACGCCATGTTTTTAAGCCTAATTCTATAAATATGCAAATTATCGTCGTATTGTCAAACCGGAAGACCCGCGATTGAGGGGTCAGTTCCTACGAGTTACATTGGTACTGTGGGAGGTGTTGGCGCCACCCACGGGGCCGTTCAGGAGTTGTTTCGAATTTTTACCCTCTAACCCCATATTTTGCTTAAGTCTAGAAATATGAAAATTACCGTCGTATTCTCAAACCGGGAGTGTTGCGGCTGGGCCGCCAGTTCCTATAAGTTACATTGGTCCCGTACGAGGTTTTGGTGCCACCCACGGGGCCGTTCGAGTGTTGTTTCGAGTTTTTACCCTCTAACGCCATATTTTTATGCCTATGTCTAGAAATATGCAAATTATCATCGTATTCTCAAACCGGGAGTGTCGTGGTTGTGCAGTCAGTTCCTACAAGTTACATTTGTCCCGTGGGAGGTATTGGTGCCACCCACGGGGCTGTTAAGGGGTTATTTTGGGTTTTCACCCTCTAACGCCATGTTTTTATGCCTAAGTCCAAACGATCAAAAGGGGAGACTCTACATAATCTCTCCAGGGCGCTTGTTCGTTCCGAAGTTAGAGTGACATTTTCTTCGGAGTCTATGACTCTTATGGGAGATGTTCGCCCAGATAGATAAGATGGGTCGCTGGACCTCTCAGTATGGCACGATTCAGTGTGCCTGGACAAGGACACAGGAGGGAACAAAGTATGTCTGTATCTCGAAGACGGCAGGTGAGTGTTTCTATGAACGCTTCGCTGGCCTGACTGGGCAAGCGTTGTATTTTGAACAATTTGAATGAGTTATCGCATGGTACTCTGCATGGTTGTTTGTCCCTTGGCTAAACTGACAACTATTCTAGTGAGTTCATTGACAGTTAGAGGAACGGACGGATTAGGAGGAACTCCGTCATTGTTCCTATTGCTAGATTCTAGGAGCTCAGCCATGTTTGATGAATGTTTTAGTGTCGTTCCCACAGACGACGCCAATCTGTTGATGTAAAAAATTAGACTTGATCTAATTAATTAATCATAGATAAATATAATATAAGAAATAGGACAACAGGTTTTTAAAGTGATTTGGCCTTATGAAAATGGCTTACGTCCACTATTTTGTATTGCTGGGTCTTTGACTTAATCTTGATGATGATCGTAAATAATCAATCCTCAATCGCCCCGTTATGGAGGGGATTATAATGCATTTATAGCCATTGGGTTGTACATATGAATAAACAATATGTTGTTATTTAATAGACATATACATCTGCACATAATAAGAATGTTCACTGAATCCGATGTTCATTGAATCTGTAATTGTCGTTTGATCTTCTTGACTAAATGCTCTGCACGTTGAGTAGCTCGATACACTAAGTAGCTCGGGGTGCTGAGTAGCTAGACATTATAAGTTGTTCGGTGAATATATGCTTTTGCCACGTAGGACGACACGTGTTGTCATATAATTGGTCCACGTCATCTGACTAATTTTTGTATCAATAATGAGAATGGACAATGCTAAAAGTAATCAAGCATGAATTTTTTACAACATAAAAGAAGAAGCTTATTTTCCAACTGATAACAACAATTTGAAAGTTAAGCAAACAATGCAGACATTGGGAAACAAAAGACGAATCGAATAAATGAGATCACTATAACCAAGAACTGTGAATAAATCAACGTAGACTCTATACCTATTAAATATATGAGCAAAATTTGGATCAGATATCTCATTTATAATAAACTGATGTGCAAAATCTGTAAAAACAGACATATAAAAATCATTGGAAATTGTTTTTTTTCACAAGATGTGGAAAAAGTTAATTTATAATGGGATAAAGAATGTTTACATAAATTTTATTGGGTATATTTCATTCTTTTCTAGATGTGTAAAATAGTTATGGTGATGAAATATTGAGAACGAATGAGTAAGCAACCTCAGGAAGAGACCAACATACACACTAAAATAGTTTAAAAATTGTCGTTCATATCTCCCAATACATAGTTATGTGAGTACATGTGCATGTTGTCTTATTGATAACAATTAACAAAGAGATATTGTGTCTATGATATTAGCCAAACTTTGAAATACACCATCACCACATAGCTCTGTTAGTTGAAAGAAATAAGAAAATGCTCATGAATGTCCACAGATGAGATACATGAGCATCATATGATTCAACTATCCAAGAAATATGTTTATTTTTTGTTTGCCATTACTAAATTTTGTCTATAATCTATAATAAATTTATGATCCTTGTTTTACGGCATGGAAGCATACATTTGTATTTGGAAATAGTAAGAAAGAAGGTTATAAAGATATCCAAGTTATATATGATAGGTACCATAAAATTTCTAGTTTATTCTTTATGATGCATATTATTACAATTTCAATGTTCAACATGTATTTTATACAGTTATAACAGTAGTAAACATGAGCAAAATCGGTATTTTTGAACATATTATGTCATATATTGTTATTACTAACGAAAATTCAAATAATAAAAAAATCTAACATTACATAATGAATGTCACCTTAACCCATTGGTTCATACCATTATATCGATATTCAACTTAATTGATTTAGAAGTAAATAAAGAACTTGAAATTAAATAATAGTCTATGAACATACACAATTAATAATTGATATCTTATTAATCATACAGTACCATGAGAACACACAAACAATAGCATATGAAAACTAATAACTAAAAAATTAGAGACCGCATTTGCGTGAGAAGAGATATATTCCAAAATTATAGCTAATATAAACCTCAATACTGTCACAACGTATACCAACCTAATTTTGGTGACATACCTCATTTTAATATAAAGGGCATGGATATATTGTAAACAACCTTCTTATTAAAAAATTGACTTTTCATACATATTACACACATCACATTAACTATATTTCCATGTGTATTTTTTTTATCATAAAATTTAGTTATTTATACTTGCAGTGGGCTATATCATTCATAGAGTAACAATGTCAAACACATGTAATGTAAGAGATAATGACACATTTTTACATGATGGAAGAGGATTGATAGGTGACTTATTATGGTTGCATAAATATTGAAAACCATAGGGATATGCAAAAGAAAAACTCTGCAAAAAATACATTAGTTAATAAGTTCTTACAACAAAACAAATGACACATAATATGGAGAGTACCTGAGAAAGAGTGCAGAATACCTGAGAAAGAAGGCAAATTGTGGAGGATGAAGTTTTCAAATATAAATATGTGGAATAAACCTTTAAATCTTCCATCTTGATGTGTGTATTCATTGTGTATATGGCAACAGAAGGTCGAAGGAGCTCGAGAGACAAAAGTCGATTTGCACAGAATGATTGAGGGCTCTGTTCTTCTCTTTAAGGGTGGAAGTTGAAGAGTTGTGTTAACATAATTGGTTGGGACGTTTGGTTAATAAGGAGGAATAGGGACGTTTGGTTAAGGGGGAGAAGGGATGTCGAATTGGGACGTTTGGTTAAACAGGTTGTATTGATTTGTTAACATTAATTATATTAACACCTCTAATACTATTTTATTAGAGGTATAATATATATATCTAGATAATATGTGGGCCTTTTATTTTTCTCCACATCATATAAAGATTTTCTTATTGGAATCATAGAAATCTACAAAGATAGAAATACAATTCGAGATGACCTTAGATACCATAAGCTGGGAAACAAACATTAACCTCTTATAGAAAAATAAAATAAAATAAAACTATATACGCTTGAAGTTTTGCAAAATCCTTACTGTAGTTTACCTCATAATGTTTGTATTGTTGTAACATTAAATGTAAATTGTGTAGTGTTTGTAATTTGTAATACGTTTTATCATATTTGCACTTTGGAGTTCATTCATAGTACGGTTTGCGATAAAATTGATTTTTTTCAATAAATATCAAAATAACATAAAATTTCAAAATATCACACATCAGGACCGTTCATTAGAGCTTGCACAACTCAAATGTGAAACTATCGGACGATTTAAAAAAAATATTAAAAATGTAATATTACATCATTTTTTATTTCTAAACAATTTTTTTTACCAAAATAATGATGTTAATAAGGCTTAAAACTGGGAACAGATGGCCCACTCAATAGAATTGGCTAACTTAGTGTGTAGCATCCGCTTTAAGGTGTCTTTATCGCTACTGAGAAGAGCCATACTTTCTATCCCAATCAATGTGGGACTTACTCACAATAGAACAACACAATCCATACAAACTTTTTTCAGGACATTCTCGATTTCCTCCCAACCGTTAGATTTGCTTATTTGGTTCTTTTTTTTGGACAAAGGAAAGGTGGGAAGACATTAGACTTTTTTCAAGTCATTATTGATTTCCTCAATGGCATCATCAATTAGTATATTTTTTCAAAGCATAATTTCTTCATTTCTTAATTTTATTAACCATAAATTTTCCATTATACCCAAAAAAATATATTAAAACATTATTTTCTACTTTTTTACCCAATTAATAATAGAAATCAACAACAACAATACAAAAAGATTTGGTATCTCTAGCATATTAATAGTCATTTTGGACTGTAGTTTTGGTATTTGATTTTGGTGCAGTAATTTCCATAAATCGATTTTTTAGTTGTGTAACCTAAATCAACTGTGACAACCCACTCCAAATAATAACGGGTGGCCAGCCCTATACTATAATAAACCAGGTATCTCAGATGGCACAGTCTCAACATCAACTACTAAACACTATGATATAAGGCTAACTACCCGAAATCGTTAAGTGCGAATTGTCAAAATTTTTAAAACTTTTATTTTTAAAAGCAACAACAAAACCAATAATGCACATAACCAACAATATACATCTAACTATGATGAGTGAAATGTGCATGCTCCAATAATATGAAAGAATACAATATATTATACAACAAAATCTCAACAATGAAATACCCGAATATGTTGTCGGGTAACAGACAATAAAATAATTTGAGAAATGAAATATGAAAGTGTTAATCTACAACACTTGAATACTAACTCAATATACAAACTGAATTCTAATCTAGATGTACAAAGATAGGAATCGACTAAAGCAAAGTACCGCAACAGTCCGCTACTGCCACAGCTCCACAAATACCCTGGATGGATAACATCAAAGGCGTCCTTGCGGAGGAACACCTGAAGTAATACAATATATACAAGGAGAAGAAAAATATAAACGGGTCAGAGCCCGAGTTTGAAAAACATTTTATAGCAAGTGTATTAAAATGCATAATAATTATAAATGAATTATTACATGATTTAGTTGGAATCGAACTCTCCATAATAATTCAACTCACCTCTCATCTAAAGCGCGCAATAAACGTATGCACGCGATCTCCAAATGGATGTTCGATTCTATTTAGGTAAGAGAATCCTAACTTAAACCCAAAAGAAGTATTTAAGCGAAATCATCTAACCTATCTCCCAATACATTTGTTTCCATAATTTATAAGTCATATACATTAACTTTAATGTAATAGTTATAGTTATCTTTATAATGTTCATTTGTTGAACATATAAAGTTACATGATCCAATCATGCCCACATCATCACAATACATCAACAATCTCATTTACTAGAATTTTATATTCTAGTGATGCCCATATAAGGCATGAAACCATATATATAATTATTATATATGGGTTATTAGCATCAAGAGTTAAGGACTAAACTCCTCCCGATTCTCAACACGGCACTGCGTTTCGTGCGTGGGACGTCTCGCCGAAGCGAAATCCAAACAAGGACCCCCCTCCCCCTGTTACACTACTCCTAGCCATATCGATCCTCGGGGATCATTATTCCCTCAATGCAAGATGCATGTAACCTAAATGATTATAATCCAATTTTAACTAATTAATATTCCCAATTCTCGACAGTACACTGTGTTTCATGCGTGGGACGTCTCGCCGAAGAGAAATCCAAACAAGGAACCCCCCCCCCCCCCCCCCGTTACACTACTCCTGGCACTGTCGATCCTTGGGACAGGTGATATATATATAGATAATTATGAGCATTAACGACTAAACGTATCCCAAGTTCCAACATTACACCGCGGTTCGTGCGTGGAACGTCTCGCCGAAGCGAAATCCAAACAAGGAACCCCCCTGATACACTAATCCTGGCAATGTAGGTCGTTGAGGTCCATTATGACCTTGATACTCAAGTACAAACACAAGCAATAATAACCATCCAACCGAGCTATAACTCGAAGGACGCAGGATCACATGCTATCATCTTCCAGCAGCCCATATACGTAGCAAACTGGGGCCACCTGGTGGGGTTCAACGACACCCACCTCGTGATCTACACACGCACACAACGTCCCGGGAAGCGGTCATAGCTCCTAACCGGCAAGTGAGAGCGACACATACCCACGACCTCTCACTCCCAAAATAAATAATGTATATATATATGTCATTTGCTGACCACCATGGACGACTATGACCTGGGGAATATCCACATCCTGCTTTTCTAGTCAGAATGCTCACCCTCTACGCACGAAACTTCCCAATGATAGCAAGGAGGGGGTTTGCTTAACATGTATATACACCATCATATAAGGTATATGTACATCCCACATAAAAAAGATATACCATTATATAAGGTATACCTGCACATCATTTTCATATTCATTATACGCCCTTAGGCGAAATAGATTAATATCATTATTTAGTATATCTCTCTCTTTTGATACACTAACCGTCAATTCTCGCACACTAACCCCACTTAGTATATGTTATACTAATTCTCACTTGAAGCTCACATGTCGCTTCTAATAATGAATTGTCTCAAAATTCAATTCAAGTTAAGGATATTCTTGATCTTAATAAACCTCAATTTGCATACGCGGTTCTCCATCCATAATATGGTTCAATTTATTTTATGAACCTTTAAAGTTATCCCATTTGGGATTTGATCCTAAGATCCGGTATCTCTAAGTTATTCACATTCTCAGATCGTGAAATTGTTATTATCACCTAATAAAATCCCAAATAAAAGTGGGCTTCTCCACTTAGTAAAATACCAAAATCTCCAATCGGTATTCCTCAAATACTAACCTCGATACGTAGAGGATTTTCCACTAAATTGATGTACTCTTTTAGATTCTCACTTCTCAAAATCAAGCACTAAAACTCCCCGACATTTTCATTTAGTCATTTATCATTATTTCTCTTATTTCCCATATAAGAGAGATATCCCACCATCACATTTATTTATCAATTAGCCCCATATATCGTCTTATGATTCTAAAGTCTATAATCCCCTTATATAATCACTTAATCATTTATGATACTCTGATTATGGAAGTCCATACATACAAACCCAAAGAAAAAGGGGATAACTTAAATTCTCAAACTTGAACCCAAAACAGGGGACCGGTCGACCGGTGCCCAAACCGTGGTCAACCGCGTTTCTTAATTTTGCCTATAATCGAAGACAGTGTGCTCAATTCTAGAGGCGCGGTCGACCGACCCTCTGTACCCGGTCAACCGGCCCTACCAGGTACCAGGGCCAAACTCCATTTTTACACACTCCAACTTCTCAAAAAAACCCAATATAATTACATTTAACCACAAATCTTCAACCCAACCATATTCATAACATTAATATTCATTCTAGAATACTTATAAACTAATTTCTAACCTTAAATCCATTTCATACACTACAAATCTAAGGTTTTTCCCAAAAGTTAGGTTTTTAACAATTTAAACCTAAAACCCAAAATTCAATCCACAATTCATGCAATAATTGGTACACAACAATTATTTAGCAAGTTTAATCACTTGCCTCGGGTTCGTAGGGTCTGAATCCGCCTTGAGATCGCGCATTGGCCGAAAATCTCCACTTTTTCTCCTCTTTTCTTCTTCCTTTCTCCTTTTCTCTCTCTTTCTCTCTTTCTTTCTAGGGTTTTCCTCTTTCTCTTAAGTGAGAATGACTTCTCACGTGGCTTTTAAGCCTTATCCCACAAGATACACATCTTTAAATGATAATACACACTTTAAATGACCCGGTAACTTTAATTCGAGTCAAATGGTCCTAAATTATTTCGAAACCTAAATAGACCCCAAGTACAGTCATTTCGACTTTCTCGACCCTTCCGGAAACAATGGTACCCTCAGAATTGCCATTCGACACACTTTCTAACGACTCCAAATTTGACCTCAATTGCCAATTTAATTAATCTCCAATTAAAAATAATATTTATTTCTCCCAAAATAAATAAATATTCGTCTCCAAGACCTCGGGTTATTACATCAACCACCAAGTTTTCGATAATTTCAATTTCGGTAATTAAAAGTAGTAAACTAAAATCAAATTTTTGCGGACTAAAATGGCACGGTATTAATTTTTAATGTACTGTAACCAACCCTAATTACGGTCTACATCCAAGAGTATTTCACTAAATGATGTTTTTATATCATCACTATGTTGTGTTATCCAAAATGATTTTTAGTGTGTGTATATATATATATATATATATATATAATAATGCTCTTATGCGGACCGGATATATGTCGCGTGACGGTGCCCCTAGAAATTATCGCCTAAATTATAGGCACACTCTCTCTCTCTTTTGGGCTCACTGCCAGGTGACATATGTCCGGTCCGCACTCTTAAAATGTGGACTGGTTCGAAGAAGAGCAGGACTGTATATATATATATATATATATATATATATATATATATATATATATATATATATATATATATATATATATATGCTCTTGTTGCGGACTGTCCCGCTTTTTAATAGTGCGGACTGGACATGTGTCACCTGACAGTGAACCCCGAAATTATCGGGTAATTTATAGTCTCTCTCTTTCCTAGGCTCACTGTCAGGTGACACATGTCTGGATCACACAAGAGCAGTATATATATATTCTCTTGTGCGGACTAGTCTGCATTTATGAATGCGGACCGGACATGTCTCACTCAACGGTGCACCTAGAAATTATCGCCTAAATTAAAGGGACACTCTCTCTCTTTTGTGGGTTCATCGTCAGGTGACACATGTTCGGTCCGCACTCTTAAATGCGGACTAGTCCGCACAAGAGCAGGACTATATATATATATATATATATATATATATATATATATATATATATATATATGTTATGCCTATGAAATATGTACTTAACCAAACCAAGTAGTTTTTTTCTTACTTGTTTAAAATGTAATAGTCACGTATTCAAGTATGGTTTTATTTTATTTTATAAATTTAATAATAATTTTTTCATCTTAATGAAAGAGATGTAGATGATCTGGATCTAATATGGAACTGTAATAAAACTCAATAATGTTTATTTAGAGGATTCATTAAGATAAACTTATATTCAAATAAAATAATATAACACACTTGGTCATATTTGAAAAATATACAATGAGGTAGATTTAAAATGAGCCACTACGAGTTATATAGTTGATTTTGGATATTAAAACAAATCTATATTTTTTTGCTATTTTGTGTTTTATGCATTTAAATTAAAGAAAATGTTAGGGATACCCAATTTTCTTACCATTTTTGTTACCACTTACTTCGAAGTGTTGTACATTACTTTGTCTTTACTTATATGGGTCCTGTCAGGACATAAAAGACAAAACAAAATAAAACACTTTAAAACTAGGAGTAACAAAAAGAAATCTCTCTATCAAACCTCTTATAATTTATCTTGTATTGTAATTTTTGTTCTTTTCTTTTTCAATTAAATAATGTTGGAATGCTAAAAGAGTACAATAATATTTGGAGACGTCTCAAAAGACGTGTAGATTTCATACTAAATTGATCTCAAACTTAGTCAAAATATTATTTTGTCAATCCATTTAAAACCCAACGTGTTGTACTAGTTTATTCCATCGTCATTAAGAAAAAAAAGTGGTTTTATGTCCTGAATCCTGATTGATTTTCCTTAAGCACGCCAAAATAAATATTACAATTTGATTGTGCTCATAGAATAATTTTAGATTGACATAATTTTTGTGGACAAAGTTTAACTAAACATCTTGATGTGATACATGTATATTGATCATTTGTGGGGTCGTGTAGCTCAAACAATTCGAATTGTCAATGTAATCATATTGAATCAGTGTCTCGTGTCACGGTAAAACTACTAAATTTCAGAAACTTATTCACAAACGGTCATTGTCTATCTTTGCTCAAAAGTAATTAGGAATCTTAAAAGAGAGAAAATTAAAAGATGAAACGAAGACTTTATTCCTCTTTTTTTTTTAGAGAGACGAAGACTTTATTCTTCATGTTGGCACTTTTGTGACCAATTTTAACATTATTATATGAAAAGGGTCAATGTACTCATCCTCCTAAAAACGGTTAACACTTCAACTATCTTGAATCACTTCAACATTTGTGGACTAAATCCATTACTCATATCAATTGCTTTTCTTATTCAACCCAGCATTTCAGTGCAAATTTGAAAGGAGTGTCTTGGACTAAGCTTGCTCCACTCCTTTCAATGCTTGGCTAATCAAAATGACAGACATACCAAAGCATCAGAGAATTTTGAATCTAAACCTCTCATAATATATATATATATATATATATATATATAGTTGTTGAAGTGAAGTATCAACATTCATGAGTAGAACTCATAGGTGGAGGAGTCAGCAACGATATTTCGAAAACCGCCAATGGTGGACGCAAACATAATGAAAGTTCCAATAAATATGCATGCCTGAAACACAAAAGCATTGAAGTTTGCATTAAAAAACAATAACTTACTGTTTATGATAAATAATATTTCAAAGTCGCTTTTACTTGATTATAATTCATAATCCATTGAACTGAAACCATTGAAATCTGGAGAGAGATGGATAATTTTTAGACAAAGGAAGTCACTTTAGACACACAAGCTTGTATAAATTTATTGTAACTATTCTTCATTACAAATTTTTTATAGTATATATGACTGGAATAATCTTGTGTTACATTACATGCTGATCCAATTCAAGAAAGGAAAGACGAAGCTTGTAAACTCTTGCTTACCCAATTTACAAGCCATGAGATGCTGAATCTCTTTGGTTTCTTAATTTTGAGCCATATTACACTAGGAAGCTGCAATAAATGTCAAAGTAAATTAGCTCCTCCAGAATGAGAATAGAAAACGTGATTCTATATGATACCAAATACGAAATCACAATATAAAGAACTGCTTACAAAATATGAAGTAGGAGCAAAACCAAATCCTCCAAAAAAACCAAGAAGATCGCCAAAGAAAGGGAAGGTAACACCCGCAAATAATGTAAAAGCTGCAATATTTTAATAGGCATGGATAATTGGTACTAACCAAAATTACATAAGCCATCCTCCTAATATATTATGGTTTTATATAACAAAACTGATAACACGATTCTTACCAACATAAGCAGAACGAACTATTAATCTAAGTGCAATTCCTTGAGGCAAAATCTTTCTTTTCACTATTGTCCTCTCCAGCATATCAAACACGGGCATTGCATAAACCTACAAAAAAAAATTAAATTACATTTCTTTTTGGGATCAAATACCAAAAAGTTCCTCAAACATTTTTCATTACACATTTAATCCAAGCCTTTTATTTTGTACCAAAAAGTCTCTTATTCTCTTATCTTTAAAGGTCCGCGCCAGCGGCATGGTAAAGCCTTTTTGGCATAGTGAAGAACTTTTTGGTGCAAAATAAAAAGACTTGGACTATACATGTATTAAAAGAAGTTAAAGGGACTATTTGATATATGCCCCTTCTTTTTGTTGTTGTAGATAGTGCTTTAAATCACATTCAGCTTATACTCAGATCTTGCTTGGTTCAAGTTATAGAATATTTCTTAAACCCGAAATTCCTTCATTTATGACTTGACAAAGGCAAGCAATAATAAAACTGCAATCACAAACTCCATTCCTAAAATCTGAACTTAATGAGCACTGAAAGGGTGTCCTTGTCCATACCTACACCTCCATGTATGTTATATATGTGCACGAAAATCTACTTCCACTTGCGTAACTAAAAAAAAAAAGAAAATTACAACATTTTATAGCCTTTTATCTTATACCTAATTAAATAATTAAACTTTTCAGTTTGGTATACTTATGATACGTAGTATGCATGCCACATATCAAGCTAATAAGATAATGATAATGAATAGATAACTATATGCTTACATATCTGCTATGAAGCACGGACACTTTCCCGAAAGCTGCGTACAAGTGTCGGACACTCAAAGGACACGGACACGCAAGAGACACGGCCTGGACACGTGTCCGACACGCCATGTGGCGTGTCAGGCTTAAAAGGCATTTAAAAATAGTTGGACACGCAAGGGACACGGCTGAGACACGCAAAGGACACGGCTGAGACACGCAAGGGACACGGCATGCTGAGTCGTCGAGTAACGTTGCAATTATTATTAATAATTTAATCTAAAAGTTAAACTAATGAATTATGAATCTTTAAAGGAAAAAATATTGACAGTGTAAGTTGAAGTTAGTGATTTATATACACACCCATACCTGATAGCTTCCAATGACATGGACAACCACCATTAAGTTAGCAGCAGCAATGAGCCATGAAGGCCTCTGAAGTGCCACAAGCACATTGTCATTCACATCTTGCCCAAATGCCCAGTAACCAATAAAAGCAACCGGGAAATAGCAAAGTCCATTGATGATATAGGCCACCACTGCACCTTTCCACATTGGTACTTTCGAGGGTCTCTCGGGAGTGGACGGAATAGTGGCTTGAATTTCCAGAGCCACCGCGTGCCCAGCGTAAGCAAACGAGATCTGACCCAATGCGTTGAATATGCGAAAAATAGAATCGGCTCCGCTGGTTTTCTTATACGCATAGCTTACTCCCTCGTCCCTACCATGGCTCAAGGAACCTGCCCAAGCTATTGTTGAATAACTGAAATCAAAATTCAAAAATATCCCAAATTAGATGCTGCTAATTTTAGTGCTTGTATGACGAGTTATCAGAATTATGTAGCTTTTGCAAGAAATACATTTTTTTGAAGGACTACATTTTTTTGGCAAATACACCTTTTTGGGAGTTTTTAGCGATGCTTGTAGCGTCACTTAAGGAATATCTGCAACATATAATTCAAGAAGATTTCCATGCATAATTATCAAGAGATTCTTTTTAACGAAGCCGAATGTAAATATTTAGCTCCAAGTCCTCACTCTCAACTAGATTTTCTCTCAATCATCCCAAGGGAGAGTTGCATCCTACTAATTGTTAGTGCCTAATACTCAAGAAGGTACCCCAAAGTCCCCAATAGTTCCTTTTCATAGTTTAATTTTGGGCAAAAATTCGTTACAATAATTGGCCCTGCTGATTGTAAGCTTTGAGAAATGAACATTTTAGAATCTCGTGACCTTAGTTGTTTTTAGTGTTTGTATGATGAGTCTTGTCCCTTTTCAAAACTCCAGATTGTTATATTTACATATAAATTAATTATATATGCTAAGAGTTTAAATCAAAAGGTTGCAATTTCAAATGGTTGCCATGTCCCTATGGAATCTCAAATTTAATATGAAATTTAATTTGGGATTTAAGGAAAGTAGCAAAATCAAACCAGACGAGTATTAAAGGTAAAATGGATTGAGAATCACTCCACTTAGTATATTGTTCTTTAATCTCAATTATTTATTTTGGAAAAAATTAAGATTTAGATAAGTCAGGAAAAACAATATACTTCTCAACATTTTATTCTCACATGATGTTATAAAATGACATTCTATCCTGTAGAGTTATATCATATGGATCTAAAAGATAAAGATTCAAATCCACGAAGAATCCATCGTTTAAGCCTCCATTTTCATATTTCATATAACATTAGTTTATGTATAAGGTTTGTTGTGTAAATCACGCATTTGAATTTTGCAATAAAAACTTCTAGAGTATCTCCATCGTAGTTCTTCGCCCAATAGATTAATTTACGTCACATATGATAAAAACAATCATCATTCAAAAAGATATTATGCATTTTCCAAAGAAGTTTGAAATGTAATTTGTAAGAACATTCTATATAAAGTTTTCATAAGAAATAATTGAAGCAAGACAATTACCTTAGTGACATAACCGCCGCGGCTAGTGAGACACCAGAAACAGAATTGAAATTGGGGAGCTGGGAGAGAAAAAAATGAGTGGAACCAAATATGCAAATCCAATAGGACTGCCTGATCCTGGTGCAATTTGTGCAGGCCATCTCCATGAACTTCATGAGACATTTACCCCCAGTGACCATGTATACTATGTCACATCCAACCTGCACAATTAGTTGTTGCGGAAGCACTATCCATGGTCCGAGTTTTGGGCCGAACGCGTGTTTACCGAGGTCATAGTAGCGATCAAAGCGAACCCCAGGGACACATTCGTGGAGTTGTATCATTTGCCACAATGTGTTCAAGGTGATGCACCAAGATAACACCATAACCATTGTCCCTGGACCCCTGTACCAAAAGACAAAGTTCTAGTCATTTTCTTGGTGACTAATCACCGAAGTCTTTTGAACCCCCATGCTTCAAATTCCTTGATAATAGTCTAGGTGAACAATTTCGCACATATTTGTGTATTTACATGATTACTAGTCCCGTAGCATGGCTAGTTTTAATTACAAGATGTTTGGGTTTATATATTTCCCCAGTGGCTACTACGCAAACTCGAAAAATTTAAAATTGTTGATCCTTATTAAAAGATTGTCATGGCGGCCCTCTCACCTTAGTGCTTGAATCATTAAAATATTACGGGACTCAAGATACTTGTGTATCGATGACTCTAATTCTTTACCTAATAAAATTGAAGTGTCAGCATGACCCTCTTTGAAGAGATTCAATAAATTTGAACTCGTTGGGAAAATCATATTCCATACTTCGTATTTAATTCAGGAATGTTTTAAGTTTAAACAGTTTTACACTTAAATATTCCAATTTGAATTGCATAACATAAAATAAAATGGGTTCCCAAATACAGTCTTAAGATAAATCCAATAGTTGTTTATTTCATTAGATGCAATAATGAAGAAAAACTTTATATCTATATAAATGAAACGATACAACGTTTTTCTATTATCTTTCAACTTTTCAAAAGCCTTTTAAGAGGTTGTTTGTCTTTTACTTTTAAGTCTGAACCATTCAGGCGTAAGAGTAACTAAATAGTATTTTTTTTTAAATAATTCAGAGGCTAACGGCTTATTTTTCTTTCAATGGTTAAGAGGTAAATCCGAACTATAAATGTGACTAAATACATTCATTCATAAATTCAATCACACATAAAAACAAATAAAATTTTAAGATTCATATTTTAGACTTCAAATTTCAAATTCTAATAGAAAAAAAATGCAACCTAACTCACTTTATATATTATAGAATTAAGGCTACATATATCAAGTTTAAAATGGCCAAGTCCTTGAGCACCAAGAAAAAGTGGGCTAGGGTTTAAATATGTTGATCATTTTAAAGGTTTGAACATCCTATTGGTTGATGATTAATATCATCAAAGATGTTGTAGTTATTTTAAATTAATTAATCAACATCATGTTGTTGAAGCGGTTGTGACCTTAATTTTAAGAACCTGAATAAAATTCAGATTTAAACCTTCAAGCCTTCCAAATGAGCTTTAACACCTTTGTTAAGACGATCTCTAGGTGTAAGGGCATTTTTCTAGAGCGGACAATTTTTTACCCGATAACCCATTTACGATAATAACCCGAAATATTCTGAACATGACCCGTTTAGTTTGTATAGATTTAAGAATACCTAAAACTTATACTAAAATAAAAATCAACGCAACCCGAAAATGACGCGACTTAAAAAACTTTTGCAACTGTTTGTGAATATTTTTGGTACGCCATTAATAATATCTTAAAACATGAGCGGAAAAAAGCTTTGGGCCTTGGCCTTTTGACAATTTTTACGTAATGGCAAAAGGGTATAGCTAATCACACTCCAAAAAATTTTAAAACACTCCAAAATACTTTTTCAAAGACAAAGTTGCCCTTTGCTCTAAAGATCAAACAAATACTTGTTTATTTGTTATTTTTTTTTTCAATAAAGAACAATGTTTTAAACTATTTTTTAAAACATTTTTTATTTTTTAAAAGTAAAAAATAACTGTTTTTTATAAAAACTGTTATGATAGTTTTAAAAACCTTTTTTTTATTTAAAAAATTGTTATGATAGTTTTAAAAAAGTTTTTTTTTAAGATTGATTTAAAAACTGTTTTTTTTTTCAAAAAAAAAATGGTTTTTACATAAAACTGGGAAAAAAATAACAATTAAAAAAACTGTTTTTTATATTGAAAACTGTTTTTTATATTTTTTAAGTCACACGATCACGGTCCAAATAAAGCGTGACATGACATGCAGTCATTTTTTTTTTCATACCGATGGCGAGAACCATTATTTATTATTTCAAAAATAATATTTTTACTACTTAAAAATTGGTCCGCGCCAACGGTATGCATAGGCGGTCCAACCACCTATACATACCACTAGCACGGACCATTTTTTCTAATATATTGGTACGCGCCAAAAGTATATAGGTGATATTATAAATATTTTAAATAAAATGTAAAAAAAAAGTTTTAAACAATTTTTTAAGTACCTAAAAGATTTTATTTAAAAAAAATTAAGATTCTAATAGTTACTGTTTTGGAACTACCGACTTTTTATCTTTTTAAAACACTTTTTGTAACAATTTTCTTAAAAAACCCGCATGCTTGGACTTTATTTAAAACAATGTTTGATCTTTAGGAGAGCAAAGTATTTGTTTAAAAAAAATTTGAAGTGTGGTTAACTATACCCAAAAATATGATCAAAATGGCTCAAATTTTGAGAAAGGGAATGATTTCTAACCACTTTATTGAAGAGAGATACAGAGTGGGGGTAAGTAACACTACCATCCTAAGTAGGCCATGGCATATGGCAAGCTGAGTACCCCAGCCCCAACCATGGCTGTGACAGTGTGAAAAGTGGAGTACCACCATTTAGCTTCCCGGGGGGGTCCTTCTTCTGCCCATTTCTCATCTGATGGAACTTCCTGCCGGATTCCACAAAATCAAACAACAACATTAACTTCAACAAGTAAAAAGAAAAGAAAAAAAACAGTATCAATTCAACTAGATTTCCAGTACACTGGATATTCACCTTTGGCTGTGGAGGAGAAGAAGCTGAGACCATTTTTGCAACCAAAGTAGGGCACAGTACCTGAAATGTGGGAGTTCATATATCATCATCATGTGTATTTGTAGTTGTAGTTCATCACTCAATAGTTTGATGGAATAAAAGTAGGTGAGAGAAAGAGAGAAGTGTCTTTTATTGCTCAACTTTACTTTTGCGTCTTTTTTATTTCTTCCACTTAAACTCATTTCACTTTTGCTAATAATCACATGAATTAGGCCCTATTTTAGTGCAGATACATGGAAAACACATTGCTCGATACATGTATCAAATCTCAATCAATTTTTTTTTTTTTTTTTGGGGGTGAAATGGAATAGATTAACTAAACAATCAAGTAGTCCATACATGTACAGAAAAGCAACGACGCCAAGGCATATCACCTAACAGCAATGACACATGGGTTGAGACGACAGGTCCACTTAATTCGAATCGGACTCCTCAATTTGGTTCTTGTTCTTATCTTCATCGATAATCTTTCTAAGTTGATTCGGAGGATCCACCAAAGGTAAAAAATCTTCCGCACAAAACTTAGCAAACTTGACTAATCAGTCCGCACATCGGTTAGCTTCTCTCGAAATGAAGTTCACGTCAGTATTCATCTCTGTCTTCATATCTCTGTAGTCAAGGATGATAGCTGAGTGCGGGTGATTAACCCAATCCCCCTCATTAATCATATCCACCGCCTCTTACAATTCGATTCCAGACTGAAATTCTTCCATCCCATATCTCTGGCCAAAAACAAGCCGTAGAAACTGCCTTTAAACTCTGAGCGCAATGGTTCAGCACATATGATTTTTCTGAAGAAACCCGTGATCCACTCTCCTCTCGAGTCCCTCACAATTCCTCCAAAAGAACCCACTTTGGTGGAAATATCCCACCCTCCATCGGTATTGATCTTCAATCTGTCTGCACAAGGATACATCCACGAAATCAGTGTATGCAAGAATAATCTCATATGCATAGTTTACACTAAACTTGGGAATCATAGTGGGTAGGGAAGATTTAGCCTCGAAAACTCATAGATTTATAGCTTTCCAAAGATGCCAAATAGTGGAGATAAAGAATATCTCATTGTTATTACCCAAACCCTTTTTAATGATCCATTCACCAAAGCTCTCAGTACCCTCACTAATTGGATTCACCCAATTTTGCATGAGAACCCAAGTTTCCTCGGCAATGATGCACTCACGAAACACATGCTCCACGTCCTCTCTATTACCACACAAATCGCATCCCGACTCACTAGTCATATTTCTAACTAAACAGTGTTGGTTAGTGAGGAGCTTTCCATAAAGGATTGTCCATAAGAATGTTTTTAACTTTTGGGGTATTTTCTTTTTCCATATGAGGTTCCACTCGTTATGCTTAGGAACATTGAGATCTCTTCCTACGAAAAGACTGTAGCAGGATTTGATGGTAAATTTGCCATCAGGGCTAGGGGTCCATATAGGTCTATCAACCCGAGTGTTAAACCTAGGTAAATCCGTATTAAGGATGACACTAGTCTCCGTAGGGTGGATCCAGTGTTGGATGGCATTGAGATCCCAATAACCCTATTGATCCAGCAGAGCCTCAACTCTCGTCCCCACCCTATCGTTGATCCCTTTATTTGGCTTAATGAGTTTGTCTCCACACCACCAATCCTCAAAAAGGTTGACATTGTTCCCTTTTCTAATGTTCCATTTGATATTTTTATGAAGGATCGCCTTATTCTTGAAAATTCCCCGCGCAGATGTGGAAGGCCTTGTTCTTCCTAGGCCAGGTTCTCGGATTAGGGTTCTTTACATATTTTTTCCTCATAACATTGACCTAAAGAGTGTTATCTTCATTAATGAGTCTCCACCCTAATTTAGACATGATGGCCATGTTATTCAGTGTGGATTTCCTATTTCCCAGCCCTCCTTACCTCTTCGGACGGTAGAAAATATATCATTTCACAAGATGGACCTTTTTATCAGTGTTGTGATCTCCCCAAAGGAAGTTGCAATTTATCTTATCAATTTCCTTGCAAACACTAACCGAAAAGGGGATTGTTTGCATGTTGTAACTCGGAATAACGCAAGTGGTAGCTTGGATGAGCGTCGCTCTTCCGGCCATGGAAAGTAAATTGGTCTTCCACCCCGCAAGCTTTCTCTTCATTTTATCAAGGATATCCGTGAAGGTACTTTTAAACACACGCCCATTTTGTAAGATGATGTCTATCCATTACTTTAAATTTGGAAAAGAGTAAAAGGTCTTTATAAGCATCATCTGCTCCAAATATTATTGTACTGTTTTAGCATTCCAACATTATTTAATTTAAAAAGAAAAGAAAAAAAACTACAAAACAAGATAAATTAATTTAAGATGTTTGATAAAGATATCTCTTTTTGTTACCCCTAGTTTTAAAGTGCTATATCTTGCTTTGTCTTTTATGTTCTGGCAGGACCCATACAAGTAAAGACAAAGAAATGTACAACATTTTGAAGCAAGGGGTAACAAAAATGGTAACAAAATTGGGTATCCCTAACATTTTCTTTAATTTAAATACATAAAAGACAAAATAGCAAAAAAATATAGATTTGTTTTAATATCCAAAATCAACTATATGTAATACCCCGTATTTTTGGTTATATTTATTTTTGGGATTAATTATTTAAATGAGAATTAATTGGAAATTAATCCGGATAAAATACTAGCAAGATGTGAGTTGGTATTTGACTATATTGAGTATATATGGTGATATATGAATATTGAATTATGAAAATTGTTGTGAGATTGATTTACGGCAATTTGGTCATTTTTGGGACGCGTGTGACAGTCGCGTCAGGATATAATTATTTTAAGTATAAAAGTGAATTTAAATTTTATTAACCGTATGGTCATTTTGAGTGCGCCAACGCGTCCGTAAGGGTCGAGATAGTCAGAAAACACTAGCCGGGGGTTTAATTTGGGTCCCGGGGTATTTTTAGGCCATACGGGCAACATAAAGGGTATTTTGGTAATTTTGTATTTTGAGGAATTAAAAATGACGAAAATTAGGAGTCTTTATCTGATTGGGAATAGACCCACTAAACCCACTAACCAACCCTTAATGACCCAATAAGCTACGGGAGTTATCAAATTAGGTTTCCAACTTTCCCAAAGAAAACCCTAGCCACCATAGCCACTTTGGAGAAGAAGCTTGGAGAAAGAGAGAGAGAGGGAATTCTGCAGAAAGAGAGAGGAAATCACCATCAAAATCAGAGATCGAATCAAGGCAAGTGATTTAAATTACATTCTTTATGCGGTGAATGCTTCTTCCATGTTAAAAATCTTAATAATCATTCTTATTTAAGAGATAAAGGAAAACCCATGAAATTGGAAGTTATTAGTTTAATTTTGGGTATAGGTTTGCATGTAGAAACGTTATTGGAAGATTGAATTCAGAGATTTCATATTTATGTGATGTAACAACGGATTAAATTCTGGGAATTGATGATAATAAAAATCTAGGGTTTATGTTCTTGAAGAAAATTGGGGAAAAGAGTAGAGACTTATGATTTGATGATGTGTTGGAAGAATTAATCATTTAAAATACGTTAGTATGTGACTTTAACATGTTTAGGGGCGATTAGAGACCTTAAACAATGGTTATATTGAGGTTGGGATGAGATTTGAGGTGTAGAGAATTTGGAAAATTGAATATAAGAATTTCTGGGCTTAATTCTGGTCACTCGTTAGAAGACCTACCCAGGTCGTTCGAACGAGCTCGTTCGAACGAGCTTCTAACGAGTTGACAGTTTGGGGTTCTAACGAGAGGGATGCTCATTCGATAATCTCGTTCGAACGAGATCTCGTTAGATAGCCCAGTTCGTTCGAACGAACTGGAATCTCGTTCGAACAGCCTCGTTCGAACGAGACTTCTAACGAGCTGGCAGTTTAGGCCTTTTTGGCCTGTTTTGATTTTGGGAGTCCCGTAAACTTGTTCGAGGGTAGAGATAACATTCCTCTGATGATGTATTGATAGATTTGGGACTTTTGGGTTATTATGAGGAGTAAATTATATACGAGTGATTTAAATCAATGGACCGTTTGGGTTGAGACGTGAGTGTCTACTACGACGTGAGAATAAATTATGGCGCGTATGATTATAAACCGGAATCGTATAAAGTGTGTAAATTATATATTGGTACTAGAATGAGAATAGTACTACAATTAAACTACGGAATTACTAAAACGTGTGTTTACTTAGTATTGGTATATGAATTGTGTGTATGACATACCTAGCATACTTGCTATCACGGGAGGTTTGCGTTCGCTTAGGGCCCTCTAATCCTTGGGTTGCCCGAATTTAGACTGGTTACCGCGATGAACATAGGTCAGAGAAAGACTTATTGGGATGTTAATAAGTCCGCTGATCGTGGGAGCGTAGGTATGTGCGTGACCCATGTGAGGTGACTGTGTTCGCCTCCATTATTTGTGATGTTGTTATCTGTGAACTATTCCTGAGAGATTCGGAATATGTGATCCTTATGTACGTGATGTACCGGGATGGATAGCAGAGTATGTGTGCACCGCAGCTTAGTTCTCGGTGTGCTTGTATTGTATATTTATGATGTGAATAATATACACTTAATTAATGGGAACCTTCATGTTAATGTTGTCAATATAATTACGGTATTGTTTCGAGAAAAAAAACATCATGGGATTACTGATAGTGAAATATATTGCATACTGAGCATCTAAGTTACGTTAAGCCCCTACTTATTGAGATCGTTATAATGTTAATGGGAACTGAGTAATAAGGGTAGAACCTATGACAATCTAGCTGGTTATGATGTCACTTAGCTAGTGGGTTACGTCATTTTAGATGGGTACTTACGTTAGGAGTGCACAGTTAGACGAGAGGTGAGAATTTCATGTGAGTGCACGTCCTAACATGTACTTTGCATTTAATGTTTTAAATGTTTTTAAAGCACTTGTATGTTTTTAAAATATATCCACATTCGGGCTCTGACCCGTTTGCTTTCCAATCTATTTTTTTTTGTAAAACCATTTTAGGTGCCCAGCCACAAGGACACCATACATAGGATACTCATTCAGGTGACGAGCTGTAGCTGTTTGTGGAAGCTACAGGGAATTGCTTTTAGACGCTTCTACCATTTGGATTCCTGATTCAGTATTTATCAGTTGTAGGGCATGTTGCCCATTTCTATTAGAGACATCTTTTCATTCAGTTTTTCAGACTTTGGCATGTATTGATTCAGTATTTCAGTTTAGCTATTTTAGTTTGTGGTATTGTTGTGAGGAGTTTTCCTCCAGACTTTATTTACATTATGTGATGGTTATTCTAATTACTTCGTCATGGTGAATGGTGTTATTATTCTTCATTACACTTGTTGCATGTTAATCAGACTTAAATTAAAATTTGGCAACTTACTTTTTAAATACTAGGTGGTTAGTAATCATTAAAATGTTTTCGACAGTGATGCTATTAACTGGACCAACTTGGCATTTTGAATTAATTTAATAAAGGAGTAGCTACCCGGTATTTAATTAGTCGGGGTGTCACAGGTGGTATCAGAGCATCAGGTTCTAGTGTCCTTTAGGATCTGACGGCTTATTATGTTTCCGCTAAGTTTCTTTGATATAGAGCCCTATATTTTAGGACTGTTGTACTCTTCTTCTGTATGCTTCGTTCTTCAGCTATTTTAAGTTTATAAACAGCAAACTTATAAACTTTGTTCTTATTTCTGATGCCTCCACGACGTACACGACGAGTTCCCAGGGATGCAACGCCCGAATCCCATCCCGCTCCAGTTCAGGGCATGATGAACGCCGCTGAGGTTGCAGCTATAGTAGCCCAAGCGGTAAATGCCGCAATTGTTGTAGTCCAGCAGGCACCACCTCAGGCGCCGGTTGCCGCGCCAGTACAGGCAAATGCATTCCCGTCTGCTTGGGAGCGTGTACGTGACGCTTTTCAGAAAGCGCATCCACCAGAGTTTGCAGGTAGCTCAGATGTGGTAGTCTCGAGCCAGTGAAGGAAGGATATGCAGAGGCACTTGAGGATGTATGAGTGCACGGACGTTCAGAAGCAGGTGCTAGCTACTTTCAAGCTAGTTGGATCTGCACTACAGTGGTGGGAGTCTATTACCACTGTGGAGGAGAGGGATACTCTCACTATTCAGGACTTTTGGGTGCGGTTCGACCGCAAGTATTTTCCGTCAGCTGTTCATACGGAAATGAGGAGGAAACTGATGAGTCTGAGGCAGGAGGGTAAGACTGTGGCCGAGTATGAGGCCGAGTTCACAAATCTGTTGAATATCGTTCCGGATGAGATACCAACAGAGAAGAAGAAGAAGATTGAGAAATTCACCGACGGGTTGACATGGAGGATCCGACAGCATCTGTTAGGGAACCTTTCGTTGGCCACGTATTCTGATGTGGTTAATGCTGCTTTGTTACACTGCCAGGACCACCGCTTTCATATGGCTGAGGGCAAGAGGTCGGGAGAGTCTAGCCATCAGGGCAGGACAGGAGGACATGGTGCCGGTGGGGCACAATATGTTCAGGGGAGAGACAGGGTGAGCAGGGTTCGCAGCAGGGGGATCAGAAGAGGTTCCGATCAGGGAACTACAGACAGGGACAAGGAGGTTTCCGTCAGGGTCATCAGGGTCCAAACGGCCATCAGGGCCAACAGGGGTAGAATGGGCAGCAGTTTCAGCAGGGCCAGCAGGGCCAAGGGAGGAACGGTAACGGCCACCAGGGCCGGGGACCGCAGGGGCAGAGAGGAGGGAACTTCCCAGGGAAGTGTTTTATTTGTGGCAAGACTGGCCATAAACGACAGGATTGTCCTGATAGGGGCAGGGCCCCACAGCAGCAGCAGGGTGCTCGCCAGGAGCCGCAGAGGCCTATGTTTCCCGCCGCTCTCCCCGCACCGCCACAGATGGCAACATTGCCACCCATTCCAGCAGTCCCAGTTCAGCAGGGGCAGCTACAGTATGGACGTGTCTACAACGTCCACCAGGCAGCAGTTCCACAGGCACCGCCTGCGATTGAGGGTACGTTTCCTATCCATGGCACTATAGGTCGGGTATTGTTTGGTACGGGGGCTACACATTATTTTATAGCTACACATTTCGCGAAAGCTTTAGGATTGTTAGCTACGGCAGAGAGAACAGTGACGTGTGTCGACTCACCATTGGGGAATGGGTCACTGATATTCTTTATATGCCGGGGAGTGGGGGTAGAGATTGGTGGTTTGGTATTACCTGCAGATATGTTGGTATTAGATATGCATGTTCACGATGTGATTATCGGTATGGATTGGCTCGTAGCTTATAGGGCCATGATTGATTGCTTCAGTGAGAGCATTATTTTTGCCATTCCGGGGCAAGAGATGTTTGTAGTGGCGATGCCTCGCCCAGAGGGAGGATCGACCGCTCATCTGTATTACATAGAGGAGGATACCTCTAAAGAGGTTGTGATTCCTTTATATTCTATTCCAGTTGTCAGGGAGTATTCAGATGTGTTTCAGGAGATACCAGGCCTACCCCCCAGTCGAGAGATAGACTTTGTTATAGGCCTGTTACCAGGTACGAGACCTATAGCACACGCACCGTACCGTATGGCTCCACCTGAGATGTGAGAGCTACGAGATCAGATAGAGCAGCTGTTAGGTCAGGGCTTTATCCGCAGAAGTACCTCACCTTGGGGTGCTCCAGTTTTTTTTGTGAAGAAGAGGGACGGTTCACTGAGATTGTGTGTGGACTACCGGGAGTTGAATAAGGTCACAATACGAAATAAGTATCCGTTGCCTCGAATCGATAACCTATTTGACCAGTTGAGGGGAGCTTCTTTCTTCTCGAAGATTGATTTGAGATCGGGATACGATCAGTTGCGTATCAGGGAGGAGGATGTCTCGAAGACTGCGTTCTTGTCGAGATATGGTTCTTACGAGTTTCGGGTTATGCCTTTTGGTTTGACCAACGCTCCAGCTGTGTTTATGGACTTGATGAACAGAGTGTTCAGGGATTTCCTAGATCAGTTTATCATTATCTTCATCGATGATATTCTGTTTTACACCCAGACAGAGGAGGAGCACCCTGAGCATTTGAGGCAAGTTTTGCAGACACTACGTCAGAACGAGTTGTATGCAAAATATGAGAAGTGCGGGTTTTGGCTGAAGGAGGTCCAGTTTTTGGGACACATTATTTTCGACCGGGGGATATCTATTGATCCGGGGAAAGTATCCGCGGTAAGGGAGTGGGGACAGCCCACGACACCGACTGAGATTCGTAGTTTCTTGGGCTTGGCAGGATACTACAGGAGGTTCATTTGGGGATTATCGGAGATAGCCGGTCCTTTGACACATCTGACTCGTAAGGGTGTGCCATTCATCTGGAGTGATGCCTGTCAGTTGGCATTCGATGAACTGAAGAATAAATTGACCTCAGCACCTGTGTTAGCATTGCCGAGACCGAGAGTTGAGTATTTGGTTTACACCTATGCATCTTTGCAAGGGATTGGAGGTGTATTGCAGCAGGAGAGACATGCCATAGCTTATGCTTCCCGTAAGCTTAAGACTCACGAGTGGAATTACCCCACGTATGATTTGGAGTTGGCAGCAGTGGTATATCCCCAACGGATTTGGAGACACTATCTTTGGGGGGAGAAGTTCCAACTGTTCACGGACCACAAGTCCCTACAATACCTGTTCACGCAGAAAGAGTTGAATATGCGGCAGCGTAGGTGGCTTGAGTTTGTGAAAGACTACCAGTTCGATATCCAATATCACCCAGGTAAGGCTAACGTGGTAGTAGACGCGTTGAGCCGTAGGCCAGCAGATGAAGTGGCAGAGGTGTGGAAGGCCAAGTGGAAGGAATTGGGACACCAGGATGCAGTGGCCCGATCTTTCATGTCTGTGATGACTGTTACACCACAGATTTTCACGAAGGTAGTACGGGCACAGGCTAATGACTCGTTCTGTCAGGAGCAGATAGTTCGATTACTAGTAGAGGGAGCCCAGTCCTATACCGTTAGCTCAAACGGGGGATTACGCTTTAATGGGAGATTGGTGGTTCCGGAAGGGGAGGAATTGCGACACGATGTGATGGCAGAGTCGCACGGCTCACGATTCGCGGTACATCCCGGAGGGGATAAAATGTACCAAGACATGAGACGCCAGTATTGGTGGAGCGGTATGAAGAGAGATATCGCTGAGTTTGTTTCGAAATACGCCACTTGTCAGCTTGTAAAAGTGGATCATCAGAAACCGACAGGACTTCTACAGCCGTTGGAGGTCCCGGTGTGGATGTGGAAGAGCATATCCATGGACTTTATCACGGGGTTGCCTACGTCGCAGAGGGGTCACGACTCCGTTTGGGTAATTGTGGACAGGTTGTCCAAAGTCGCTCACTTTTTACCCGTAAGGACTGACTACACTACGGGACAGTATGCCCAGCTCTTCATTTCAGAGGTTGTGAGACTTCACGGTGTACCCCTAAATATCATGTCTGACAGAGATAAGATATTTGTTTCGAGGTTTTGAGAGAGTTTTCAGGAGGCCATGGGCACGGAATTGCGGTTGAGTACAGCCTATCATCCGCAGACCGATGGGCAGACCGAGCGCACAAATCAGATGTTGGAGGACATGCTACGCATGTGCATTATTGACTTTGGAGGTGGATTGGAGCAATACCTTCCACTGGTAGAGTTTGCTTATAATAACTCCTACCAGTTCACTATTGGCATGGCTCCGTTTGAGGCATTGTACGGTAGGCCTTGTCGTTCCCCAGCATGTTGGTTATAGGTGGGGGACAACAAACTACTTGGACCGGAAGTGATTCGGGATACTTCGGCAAGGATTGAGTTGATTCGGAGTCGGATTCGGGTAGCTCAAGACCGACAGAAGAGTTATGCTGATGCGAAAAGATTTTTCAGGGAGTTCCAAGTGGGGGACCAGGTTTTGCTCAGAGTATCTCCTATGAAGGGGATTATGCGTTTCGGGAAGAAGGGGAAGTTGGCACCAAGGTATGTGGGACTGTTTCCTATTATTGAGCGGATCGGACCGATTGCGTATAGACTTGGGTTACAGGAGCATTTGCATCGGATTCACGATGTGTTCCATATTTCCTCGCTAAGGAAATACCTTAGAGATAATTTGGCTCATTCTCACATTGCTGTGGAGGACATCGATCTCCAGCCGGATAGCTCCTACGAGGAGGGGCCGATTGCTAGTTTGGACCGAAGTGAGAGGAAGCTGCGGTCAAAGATAGTTCCGTTAGTGCGTGTTCAGTGGCGACATCATAATGTCGAGGAGTCCACATGGGAGCGCGAGGATGAGATGCGCGAACGTTATCCAGAGTTGTTTTTAGCAGGTACTTTCTAGTTCCGAATTTCGGGACGAAATTCAGTTATTAGGGGGGAAGTATGTAATACCCCGTATTTTTTGTTATATTTATTTTTGGGATTAATTATTTAAATGAGAATTAATTGGACTGGTTACCTCGATGAACATAGGTCAGAGAAAGACTTATTGGGATGTTAATAAGTCCGCTGATCGTGGGAGCGTAGGTATGTGCGTGACCCATGTGAGGTGACTGTGTTCGCCTCCATTATTTGTGATGTTGTTATCTGTGAACTATTCCTGAGAGATTCGAAATATGTGATCCTTGTGTACGTGATGTACCGGGATGGATAGCAGAGTATGTGTGCACCGCAACTTAGTTCTCGGAGTGCTTGTATTGTATATTTATGATGTGAATAATATACACTTAATTAATGGGAACCTTCATGTTAATGTTGTCAATATAATTACGGTATTGTTTCGAGAAAAAAAACATCATGGGATTACTGATAGTGAAATATATTGCATACTGAGCATCTGAGTTACGTTAAGCCCCTACTTATTGAGATCGTTATAATGTTAATGGGAACTGAGTAATAAGGGTAGAACCTATGACAATCTAGCTGGTTATGATGTCACTTAGCTAGTGGGTTGCGTCATTTTAGATGGGTACTTACGTTAGGAGTGCACAGTTAGACGAGAGGTGAGAATTTCATGTGAGTGCACGTCCTAACATTTACTTTGCATTTAATGTTTTAAATGTTTTTAAAGCACTTGCAGGTTTTTAAAATATCTCCACATTCGGGCTCTGACCCGTTTGCTTTCCAATCTATTTTTTTTGTAAAACCATTTTAGGTGCCCAGCCACAAGGACACCATGCATAGGATACTCATTCAGGTGACGAGCTGTAGCTGTTTGTGGAAGCTACAGGTAATTGCTTTTAGACGCTTCTACCATTTGGATTCCTGATTCAGTATTTATCAGTTGTAGGGCATGTTGCCCATTTCTATTAGAGACATCTTTTCATTCAGTTTTTCAGACTTTGGCATGTATTGATTCAGTATTTCAGTTTAGCTATTTCAGTTTTTGGTATTGTTGTGAGGAGTTTTCCTCCAGACTTTATTTACATTATGTGATGGTTATTCTAATTACTTCGTTATGGTGAATGGTGTTATTATTCTTCATTACACTTGTTGCATGTTAATCAGACTTAAATTAAAATTTGGCAACTTACTTTTTAAATACTAGGTGGTTAGTAATCATTAAAATGTTTTCGACAGTGATGCTATTACCTGTACCAACTTGGCATTTTGAATTAATTTAATAAAGGAGTAGCTACCCGGTATTTAATTAGTCGGGGTGTCACACTATATAGCTCATAGTGGCTCATTTTAAATCTACCTCATTACATATTTTTCGAATATAACCAAGTGTGTTATATTATTTTATTTGAATATAAGTTTATCTTAATGAATCCTCTAAATAAACATTACTGAGTTTTATTACAATTCCATATTAGATCCAGATCTTCATCTCACTACACCAAAATGGGCAAATTGTCACCTTTCAGCCGGCCAGCCTTGTCAAGGTCATTGACCGTGACAAAAAACACGCGTTTTATGTCACGGTCATTGACCTTTACACGATCGTGACAACGAATTGTCACGGTCATTAACCGTGACACGACCGTGACAATTCAATTTGTCACGGTCGTGTCACGGTCAATGACCATGACAATTCGTGTCACGGTCAAAGACCTTGACACGACCGTGACAACTTTTCCAGCAAAAACCCTACCCCCCTTCTTTTTTCCCTCCCGCGCCCTTCCCTCCCCCCCTCTCTCTCTCTCTCTCTCTCTCTCTCGACGCTGCTCTCTCTCTCTCTCTCAGGTCCAATTTCTCTCTCTCTCTCTCTCTCTTCCATTTATATATATATATATATTTGTCTATATATTTATGTGTGTATGTGTATATATATATATGTGTGTATGTGTGTGCGTGTGTGGGGGGGTGGGGCGGGATGGGGGTAGGGGTGGTGGAGGGGGGCAGGGGGGGTGGGGCGGGGGTGGGGCAGGATGGGGGAGGGGGGTGGGGGGTATGTGTATATATATATGTGTGTATGTGTGTGCGTGTGTGGGGGGTGGGGCAGGGTGGGGGTAGGGGGTGGGGCGGGGTGGGGGCAGGGTGGGGGAGGGGGGTGGGGCGGGGTGGGGCAGGGTGGGGGAGAGGGGTGGGGGCTGGGGCAGGGTGGGGTGTGGGTGGGGCAGGGTGGGGGGAGGGGGGTGGTGGAGGGGGGGCAGGGGGTGGGGCAGGGTGGGGTGGTGTGTGTGTGTGTGTGGGCAGGGGGTATTTTTTTATATTAACTTTGAAATCCTTAGAGAATAAGAAGGCCTAAGAAATGATTACAAAAATCAAATTGTATACTCATTATAATGATAACAAGGTTAATATGATAATTGTTCAAGATTTGAAATCCGTGCCTTATGATTTTTCATTGAGAATTGAAAGATGAAATATGATTATGATTAATCAATCCCGTGGAATTGTATTACAAAATTACTAATAGTTCTCTTGGGAAATTTTTAATTGTTGGGTAACTCATATGAATCCCACTTTATATACGTATAAATTAATGTGTTATGCTACAATTGAAATCTTGGAAATTTTGGCTAATACACGAGAAACTGATAATCGTAAATATTATGAATAAAAATGGTACTTTCTTGGAGACTATAAATTATTATGTACAAACTTTGGTTCTAGACCTATGTTGTTGGATTTGGATGTTGGGTGTTGATTAGTTGGTATTATTGGGAAAATTGGGTTAAGTTGAAGCATATGTTGTTGGAGTTGAAAATTATATGTTAATTCATTATTACTATTGGGGGATACAGTGTTGAAAAATATTGGTATTTATCGTAGATAGTAGAATTGTTTGGTAATTGGTATCGTTGAATGTTAAAAGATTACGGGTTGTGATATGTGCAAAAATTATGGTTGGGTGAATAGTTACATATTTGTTTGATGGATTTGTTTTTGGTGTTTATTATCGATGGGACTTAATTTGTTGAATGATAATATTTGTATTAGATACTTGCGTGGTTTTACCTAACTTGAATGAATTAATAAATGTTTGAGTAAAGGTTGAACTGGACAAAAAACGTGTGAATTGATTAATATCCATAATGTAAATAAAAGGTAAAGTAAGTGTGTAAATGGGTGGTTGAGAAAGCTAAGAGGTCTAACCCATATTTAATACATAGGTGTGTTATGAAAGGTTTTCAAAGGGTAATTAAGTATTTTCAAATAATGACCCCGAAACATAGAAATTCAATCTCAAGCAATTTAATTTCAATCTCTACAAATTTATGCATGTATTCAAGGGATTTATGAAGGATTAATATTAAAATTCAATTCCTATACATAATCTAAAAATTATAACTCAGATTCAACTAGAAATAAACCAAACCAAAGTTAGTTAAATAAACCAAAGGATTAATATTAAAATTCAACTCTATTAGTTAAATTATAAATGTAATAGAATTAATCCATATAAATCAGATTTTAATCACAATTAGGTTTTAGAGTTACATAGATAGGCATAATCTAAATCAATTTCAGTCCTACAAATATTCTAATTAACTTGCCTCAAATTTGATGAATAACAAGGGCTAAAAGTATTGTTCATTTAATTCAATTAGGTAAAACCCATGATAATGAAATTTATGCTACAATTATAATTATCTCATGTCATAATTTTATTGATAAACAATATATGTAGTTATCACGGTCGTGGTGGGGGGAGGGGGTGGGGGTGGGGTGGGTAGGGGTGGGGTGTGTGTGTGTGTGTGTGCGTAGGTGTGCGTGTGTGTGTGGCGGGGGGAGGGGGCAGGGGTGGGGTACCCATTTAATAACTCTTTAAATATTTGGAAAAAACATAATATTACAAAATTGAAACAAAATGGTATTGACGGAACTTACACATACGTTATAATATTGACAGAACATTTTTTTATCTGTACTAATAACATTTTTTTTATTTGTACTAATAACATTTTTTTTTACAGCAAAAATGTCTCCTTCAGATGTTAGGGCGAAGATGATGATGCTGTTTATGATGATGTCGTCGTCTGGGTTCGGTGGTAGCGGAGGCGACGAGGGCTCCTCCGCCCCTAGGCTCCCCAAATATGAAAAATTTGGGATTACCGTCGAAAACAAGTCGGAGCTTTTAGCGAGATCCCTCGAGCTGCTAAAGACGGTCATCGGCCCGGGGTTTATGAGTTGGAAGGAGGTACCGTATGAGCTCAAGTTAGCAGTTTGGGCGGCACTACAGGTAATATTTATATGAATATTTCAATTTCAATTTCAATTTATATTTATATTTATATTTATATTTATTCGCAACTAACATTGTATTTGTTGGACAGGAACAATTCAACTTGGATCCAAAGCTACGCGATTCCGTCTTGGAGCAGTTGAGGGAGCAACACAAGACGTGGAAAAAAATATGCGGACACGGTACTTTGGAAAAACACGAGAGTCCATTTTACAATGGCGCGAATCCGTCCCGCCCAAGGAGCCGATCTCATTGGCACAATGGCAAAAGTTCATTGACAATGAGATCGAGTATCGACAATTGACATCTCGCCAATCGGGGAGGGAAAATCGGGCTAAAAAGACGGACGTGCACTACTCCGGCCGGACCTCTTACGCTGAGGTGGAGCATAGGATGAAGGTAATATTTAATTTATCTATAACTACAGAAATATATTATTGGATATTATTTTACTTTGCGGGGCCGATACTAATTTTACTTTACTTTATTTTATTTCAGGGGGTAGGGAGTGGGCCAGGGGGTAAGCCACATAGGCTCGATACTTATGTGGCTCTTCGGACGAAGAAGGGGAAGGACAAGGAGGTGTCCCCGAGCGTCGCGGCCACGATTGTAAGTAATCCAACAGTTTAATTATTGTTAATTACGTTATAATTTTTTAGTTTACTTATTTTACTAATCATGTGCTTTTTGTCGTTTCAGGCAAAGCTTAAGGAAGTGCATGAGTCGCAGTCTGATGCCGACAAGGCATCTTTGTCCACAGACGCACTCAGCCAAGTGCTTGGCTCTGATCGCAAGGGGAGGACAAGGGGAGTGAGCTCGCGGGTGGCCAAATCTAGGATCATCGGATTGGAGACGAGCGACACCGGGTTGGCTCGAACGGTGGATTCACACGACGCGAAGCTGTCCCGTTTGGAGGCGACGGTCCAAGATATGTACGCATTCATGAAGCGTACGTTGGGTGGAGACCGTAAAGAGAAAGGGAAAGGGAAAGGGGAGGAGAAGGCGGTGGAGGAGGAGGTGCGGGAGGACGAGGAGGTGCGGGAGGACGAGGCGCAGGATGACGAGGATGTGGACCTCGCTGCTTCATCACCGACACGTTCGTACTTCGACGATCCACTTCCCTATTTGACGCCCTCCAACAGACCATTATCGACAATTGGTTGGCCGAGCGTGTTCATATTGGACATATTTGATGCCCAGCGGATAGGGCGGGGGTTGAGAATTATTAAGAGAGTGTCCCTTTAATTTAGGCGATAATTTCTAGGTGCACCGTTGGGTGACACATGTCCGGTCCGCATTCTTAAAATGCAGACTAGTCCGCACAAGAGAATTATTATTATTATATATATATATATATATATATATATATATAGAGAGAGAGAGAGAGAGGCATGCCATTCAACAAGATTTTGGATTATGAGCTTGGTCAAAATTTGGGATTTTTTGATGATGTCTAGTATTTTTAAATTTTTGGCTGATGTCTAGTATATCTTTTGTAGGCAAATAAATTTTATATTTTTAAATTTGACTCAATAAGGTCTATCAAATGAGATCAATATTCAATATATATATAACATACTGGTAAAATATGTTACGCAATGCTTTTATGACCCAATGATGTATTTATGTCGATGGAATATGTTTGTAGCTCTTAAACTTATTTGTGTAATATACTAGAAAATCACAAACAAATTATGTAATATGTTTTGTGAATCACATTCATATATATGTAATATTTTCATGAATCACTCTTAAGTAAAAATGGTACCACTTATGTTGGTTTAATACGATATTCTCTTTTTATCCAAAAAAACAAAGAAGCAAATATTACGTAAATATATTTGTTTATTCAATATTAGACTTGTCTTGTAAGTTGTAACCCCTGACATAGAGAGCATTTAAATTTCCAAATTTATTAAACATTTAGATTTTTATTAATTTAAATTTTAGGTACTTTTAATATATACAAAAGAGTAGTTTAATCTTTAAATAAAAATCGAAACATCATGGTCAAAAAACTTAAAAATTAATGGGAAAAAGAACAATATACGACATTATTTAAGTGAGGAATACTATAGCCTAAAAAAACCAATAACGAACCACATTCGTATAAATCGAAATGATACATGCTTAACATAAACTTAATTAACACCGTTTTTCATGTATTTATCAAGCCTTGTCACAACAGTGGCAACTAACTACATTCCACCTACCCAGTGGTGTCTAAATCAACCAATCATCGTGTCCAGTTGTGGGAACCACAAATCTCAATCAAGGCCCACGGCAAATATGCTATTAAAAAAGGTAAGGAAGCATTTGGAAATTCCGTATTTCGAGAACTTCAACTAATGATGCAAATATTGCTACTTGGTGATTTTGTATCATAAATAATAGTCAAATGAAAAGAAGAGGATGTCGAGTCTCTAAAGATAGTGGAGGCCTCCAACCAATTAGGCAATGCAGTCTGCACACCGCACAAAAAAAAGGTATGCGATGAAAATGTCACTTCCTCTAATTTTACAATTCAATAATCATTATGTACCCATCACAACGAGGGTTGGCCCGAGGGAAGGAGAACCGGCGAGAGGGAGAGTTCCTTCAAATTTCGAATGTCTTTTTAAGTATCCGAAATTTATGGTGATATATATAGAGAGGGGAAGGCATATTTATATTATGATGTATATATCATATTATATATTATACTTAGTTTTACTTTTCATATTTTTATTTTAATTTTTTTTTTTATTTTTGTCTTGAAATTAACCTTATAATCAATTCATATTCAAAAATTTAGATTAAAATACATTTATAGCTATTTAAAAAAAAGGATCAAATACTAAAAAGTCCCTCAAATATTTTTTAATACACATTCAGTCAAAGCCTTTTTATTTTGTACCAAAAAGTCTCTTATTCTCTTATCTTTTAAGGGCCGCGCCATCGGCATGATAAATCATTAAGACACGGTGAAGGACTTTTTAGTGCAAAATAAAAAGACTTGGATTAAACGTGTATTAAAAACAGTTCAAGGGACTATTTGGTATATGCCCCTTAAAAAAATACACAAAAAACTGCTGGCGTAGATCCTTATAAATAATGTATTATAAAAAAAAAATTTGTAGATTTTTTAAAAATAGGTACAAATATATTTTGACCTAATTTTATGAACATGAATTTATTGAAAGGTTCATTTCAAGAAAAAAAATAAAAAATTTGGAAAAAAGTTTTTCAGTGCCTACAACTAGGTGTGATGTATGGATAATGTATAGAACATGATGTAGGTGAGCCTGAGAGAAAGGGTCACCTACATCATGATGTATACATCAGTCCTAGTTTTACGCCTTAAGAAAGTTTTTTAAAAAAAAAATTTCTCTTGAAATTAACCTTCCAATCAACTCGTATTAAAAAATTATGTCATAATACATTTTGTCACTATTTTTTAAAAAATCCACAATTTTTGTGGATATTTTAAAAATAGCGACAAAATGTATTTTAACTTAATTCTTTTAACATGGGTTTATTGGAAGGTTAATTACAAGAGAAAAATAATAAATTTAAAAAAAAAATTAGGCCTTACTAGGTGTGATGTATGAATGATGCATAAATCATGATGTAAGTGATAATTCTTATATATATATATATATATATATAGAGGCAGGCTCCTGTGCACACTAAGTTTGCACATTACCTTTTAAAAGTGTGCAAACTTAGTGCTGACGCACACCAATTTTTTTATGTGATATTTTAACATTTCAACGGACTCACATAAAAAAAATTAGCTCAAAAAAACTTTTTTTGCTATTTTTAAAAAATCGGTCAAACTTTCGCAGTTTTTAAAGGGCTTAAAAACTGCGAAAGTTTGACCGATTTTTTAAAAATAGCAAAAAAAGTTTTTTTGAGCTGATTTTTTTTTATATGGGTTCCTTGAAATGTTTAAATATCATACAAAAAAAATCAACTCAAAAATATTTTTTTTACTATATATAAAAGGTAATGTGCAAACTTAGTGTGCAAACTTAGTGTGCACAGGAACCTGCCTCTATATATATATATATATATATATAGAGAGAGAGAGAGAGAGGATCTCATGAGGACCTCTATTTGCATACCGCTCGCGCGGATTAATTTTGATAAAATAGTTAAAAAAATATTTTTTGGCACATTTTTTTTAGTTTTAAAATATTTTTACTATTTTAAAAAATTCGGTCAAACTTTGTCAGTTTTTAACAACTTAAAAACTCATAAAGTTTGATCGATTTTTTTAAAATAGCAAAAAAATTCATTTGAGGTGATTATTTTTTTATGGTCCTATTGAAATGTTTATAAACCAAAAAAAATCAACCCAAAAATATTTTGTTTACTATTTTAAAAAAATGGTTCGCATTCAGATTTCTCAAACTAGGACCTCACTTGATCATATATATATATATATATATATATATATATATATATATATATATATATATATATATATATATATATATATATATAGTGAGAGTCTCCTTTATATACCAAACGGTACATACCGGTGGTGCTATCAATTTTTTAAAATAGTAAAAAAAATATTTCTTTGCTAAATTTTTTTATATTCTGTTTAAACATTTCAATACGGTCATATAAAAAAAATAACTCAAAATAACATTTTTTTTTCTATTTTAAAAAAATCGGTCAAACTTTCACAGCTTTTAAAGAATTTTAAAAACTGCAAATGTGTGACCGATTTTTTTAAAATAGCAAAAAATGCCATATTGAGTTGATTTTTTTATATGGGTCTATTGAAATGTTTAAACATCATATAAAAAAACTCAGCTCAAAATCATTCATAAAATGGGTCCGCGTCAGCGATATGCACCATTGGTATGTACCTGTAATACGCCGCATTTTTTGATTGAATTGAAATTGAAAAAAAAAAACTATGTCAGTATATATATTCGAAATGTTTGGAAATGAAAAGTTAAAATGAATTCATTGAGATACGAATGTGCGACTTAAATATTGTAAGCGAATTAATGCGTAAAAGGATCGAGAGGGTTAAAATTGGGGGCAATGACATTTTTGTAAATAAACTAACCCTAGGTATAAATAGAAAAGAAGAGAAGAAGTCTTCATTTTATCATTTCACAAATGGGGGCTTGGGTTTGGTAGAGAGAGAGAAAGAGTAAGAAGAGAAGAAAGCTAAGCGGATTTCAAGATGATTCAATTTCTCCATACAATCCAAGGAAAGTTAATAACCTATATGTGTATATTATGTATCTATAATGAAATTTCACATGAACATGTATTTGGATCCCTAAATTAATATGATATTGATGTTAAAAATGATATGAAATGTATTAGGATCACCCTCCATGTAGATCCAAATGCAATAACGTCATTATAGGGATTGAATTGTTGAACAACCTCTTGAATTTGAGAAATCTATGAACTTGTAAATCGTCATATTAAAAACTGTTTTGAGCTGTTTTGGTTCTAAAAATGGATGTTTCGTTCGTATATCCCGACAGAAAATTATATTCCGAACAACTTTGTAGTTTTATGTTTTTCCGAAAACGGATCGGAAAAGTCTCAAATCGGCGTTTTAAAATTCTGCGCAGAAAGTTGTCGTGAACAGGTCCGAACTATATATGTTAGTTTCGGGTCTGTTTTAAGTAGGCTACGGTAGCGTGCTCACGTGTCCTTGTAGAAAATCACGTTCCTAACAACTTTGTAGTTTTAAGTTTTGTAACAACCCTCGATTTTTGGAGACTGAGAAATTAAATTTTGGGAAAATAAAATTTAATTAAATTGGAGAATTTCAAAATTTGGGAACTTAGGCCCGAAAATAGAGAATATTTTAAAGTATTCCGGATGATATTTTTGTGGGTACCATCGATCCCGGAAAGGTCGAGATAGTCAAAATGACTGTCATTGGGTTTTATTTCGGCTCCGGAATGTTTTTAAGTTATTTTGACTCGAATTGGAGTAAACGAGTCATTTAAAGTGTGTATTAACTTTTAAAACTGGGATTTTGTTTTAAAGGGATTTAAGTCTTACGGATTAAGCCTTTCTCATTTTGAGGAAGAGAGAAAAAGCCCTAGAGGGAGAAAGAGAAGAAAAGAAGAGAGAGAGGAAGAAAGCTTGGGGATTTCCGGCCCAACCGCGATTTCGAGGACGATCCAACCTCTATAAATCTGAGGCAAGTGTTTAATCTTGCTAAATAGCTATTTGTGTATTTCATTTCATAATTTTTGGGGTAAAGAATGGATTTTTGGGTATTAACATCAAAACCTAGATTTTGGGTTTAAATCTTGAAATCAATGTGTAAATATGGATTTAATGGATTAGAAATGGTTGGGATCAACTTTGGGTTGATTAATGGGCTTAAAATTATGATTTGATGAAAGATTTTGGGATTGGAATGAGAATTTTTGGGTTTAAATTCGTGGGGTTTGCTGAAAATGGAAAAATCGGCCAAGGTAACTGGTATGGCCTTGCATTTCTTCGTAGGCAAAATTTGAACCCGCGATCGACCGGGGGTTTGGGACCGGTCGACCGGTCCCCTGTTTTTAGCCCCAAAACTTGGATTTCTTCTCCCCCTTTTCTTTTGGAGTTTATTCTTAGGGGCTTCCTTTATGGGCTGTTTTATGGGTTTCCTAAGATGGCTTCTAGCCCTTTTTGGTTGGGTTTATTTGATTTGGGGTTCTCTCTTATAAAGTAAGAGATATCTTTTGGTGACTTATAGGGGGTCTCTCACTTAGTATTTTTATAGTGGGAACTTCTTGGAATAAGTGGATAAGAAATATCCATGTATGTGGTAAAATTTCTAGGCCGACAATTATGTCAAATCCTTATAAGGATAGGATATTGTTAAGTTACATATTGGGGCCATTTGAAAGAGAGTGGTCGCATACTCTTTAAAGAGTGAGGGGTCTTATATCCTTAGAAAAGTTTAGGCTAAGGAACAATTGATAAGTCTATAGGAGTGAGGGTTACCGAGATTTATTGAACCATAGGTGACTTTGAGAACGGCTTGGGATCGTATTATCGACTAGAATAAGCAGTGGCACAAATTCTAGTTAGGATAGTTTACATGTAAATATGGGGATATGACCTGTGAGATTCCAATACTTGAAATGAGGTTGGAATAAATTGAGGTTTTAGACTATTAAGTCATGTGTGTGCCTATGGTTAAAGAGTACTAAAGGTAATTATGTACTTTTGGTTATGGATGAAATGTGTAGTGATGGATTCCTACACATACTCTTGGGTGATAACCCTAATATTGAATATATATGTATAGATATATACATATGGTTTTGGGAGACTATTCATCATAGGAAAAATGATTGAATATGTTTCAAGTGAGGGATTGTATTCACATATCGAGGTATATTTATTGGAAATTGTGGTGACGGATTGTATACTGAGGATTATGTATACTTATAGCCGGGTTTATATATCTTATTCATATGAACGGGTAGTAGTTTGTATATATATTGATATAGCGATGTGTGAATATATGTACATATATCTATGTATGAATGTGAATATAGATATATTTTATGTGTGGACATACATGGTATGGATATTTAAACCGCATATTATGGTTTATTATATTGGATCATATGATGGGATCATATGGATGTATGTATATTGCGTATATGAGCAATATATATACTTATGTGGTTAGGCATACCCCGCTCATGCTATCATTGGGAAGTTTCGGCGCAGAGGGTGAGCATCCTGGCATATAGAGCAGGGTGTGGATATTCCCCAGGTCATAGTCGTCCCTTGTGTTATTATACGATATAGATATATATTTTTGGGATGAGACGTGGTGGGTATGTTTCGTCTCATTGCCGGTTGGAGCTATGACCGCTTCCCGGAACGTCGCGTGTGTTTGTTACCACGAGGTGGGTGTCGTTGATCCCCACCAGGTGGTCCCCGGTTGTTACGTGAGCCGGACTCTGGGAAGATGATAGCATTGATGCAGTTTTATCGGCGCTATATATATAGCCGGGTATTATATTTGCATGGCCATTGTACATCATATATGGTATGTACATATGGTCATGGGTATATGGATGATTGGTATATGTATATATATGGTGAGCATAAAATACCTATATATATGTATTTATATATCCTATAGAGGAAAGGATATAGAATTTTGGTAAAGTACATCTTAGTTGATTATGGTGTACTATATTGATGGGGGTTGATGTATCGCACCTAAGGTATAATTCGGTTACATCATCCCAAGGATATTGTTGGAGATTCTTTTATTTTATTTTATTTGTTTTCTTTTATTTGTTTTCTTTCTTTCTTTCTTTGGTAGTTATAGTTTAGTAGTAATGGTAGTATTATATAGTATGTTAAGGATTATGGATCTCTAGGATCGACATTGCCCAGGAGTAGTGTAACGAGGGGGTTCCTTGTTTGGATTTCGCTTTGCGAGACGCCTCACGCACGAAACGCAGTGCTATGTCGAGAGTTGAGAGAAGTAATTCTATTTATGGCATCTCGGATCTCTGGTCTTGACCTTGTCAGGAGTAGTGTAACGGGGCGGTTCCTTGTTTGGATTTCGCTTTGCGAGACTCCCCACGCATGAAACGTAGTACAAGTTTGAGATTAGAGAGAGGTTTTGTCAATATTCCATGTGCATGATATTAAGAATATAAATTCTTATATATATATATATATATATATATATATATATAGGGGTAACGTACTAAGACTTATAATTCTTTAATTATAGATCGGAATCCATTAAGCCTTTGATGGCATAATTGTTGTTATCATAATCTAGTAGGATAAAGGGGTGGTTCCTTGGATTATGATGGGAAAGTAGCTCTCGTGGGTATAGGCTAGGCCTATGATAAGTTAGGTTGTCCTAATAACAATATGGGGTAATTTAACTAAAACTTGAGGACGCGAATAGGTGCGCACCTTTAGAGGAGAGGTGAGTTGGGGTTCCACGAGAGAGTGGTCTCACTTTAATTATGAAATAAAGTGCACCGATAATTATTATGCACGGTTAACACACTTGCTAAATATTTTTCACATTCGGGGCTCTGACCCGTTTACTTTTCTCTCCTCCTTGTATATATATATATTACCTCAGGTATCCTACCGCATGGATGCCGGATGACTTTCTGTCCAGAGTCTTGGGAGTCGTGACAGGTGCGGACTGTTGCGGGATGTTTCATGTAGCCGCTCCCTACTTCTTTAAAATTCTAGGTAGGATTCATATTGTATATCGGGTTTGTACCCAAGGGATATTTATATACATGTTTATATTTATTCCATTTCAGTTGTTGTATTGGCTGTGGCCCGACAACTTATTCGGGTCTATTTTGTGTAGTACATTCGGTTGTGTTTATTTAGTTCATTTTATTTCTAGCATCTCATTTATCTTAGTTCTTTCATGCATCTTTCTTTTCTTAGTAGTGTTAGTTGGTTGGTTGTTGCACATTTTATATTAAATTTTCATACCCCACTTATGTGATTTCGGGTTGTTAGTCCTATATTATATAGTACCGACAGTTGATGTGGAGACTGGACCATCTGAAACTCCTGATTAAATATAGTATAAGGCTGGCCACCCGTTATTATTTTAGGCGGGTTGTGACAGATGGTATCAGAGCATCAGGTTCTAGAATCTTTAGGATCTGTGTGAGTTTCTGGATTCTTCCGCTAACGTTCTTGACATAAAGCCCTATAAATAGGACTGTTGTGTTCACTGCGTTGTTTTCTTCTGTGAAGTATATTCACTTAATTGGCGTTCTGATAACAGTTGCTCTTGTTTCGTTTCAGACGTCGCCTAGATTTTTGTCGTCTAGGAAATGATGAGATTAGAAGTACCATACCCATAGCATGTTTTGGGTACGCTTTGATCGGGGGTATTTGTTTTCCCCGATTTCGGAGGAGTTATTGAGGAAGATTTCTAGCAGTGGTTCGAGGTGATTTTTCTGCAGTCTAGTAAGAAAGGAAAATTTACTCGATTGGCGAATCTTGGTCTTAGTAAGGAAAACCCGAGGAGAGGCATGTAGTGTAGTTCTTGGGAGATTTAGATTGAGAATCTGTTAACCTTAGTTAGGAAACCTAATGTGGGTGACTCTTACTGAGGTGAGGTAGGTGGAGTTGTCCTAATATCAAGAGTATCGCCTTCTAGGATGAGGGAGAATGCCTTTAGAGACTCAGTTTAGTTGTGTAGGACTGAGGGAGTTTTCGGCAGTTGCAATCGCGCTTTGCCCTTCAATATGGTTAGGAAGGGTTTTGAGGAAGATGTTTCTCTTGTAAAGAAATAGGCTTAGGGATAATGATTTTCCTGGGAGAAGTTGAGGACCCTGAGTTGAGACTCAAGGACGAGGGGAAACCATTGGGTTATGGAACTATAAGGTAGAATACCTTATTTGAGTTTAAGTTACGCCTTGTGCGATATTGGGAACGTTGCATGTGAGATGTGATGAGTAGCTAGCCGCTACACCGCTAGGGTGTATGAAAATTTTCCTAGAGAAGGAAGTGAGCAAGTGTGGCCTTTATATGGCATCTTTGGAGATGATACACCTTTTCATGACTGAGAGGTTCAGAGTTTGGTAGATTCTGTGGAGCGGATAGTTTAGCTCATAGTTGTGCTAGTTTTGAGAACTAGGTATTGGACAGAATATTGTATTCGTTGATGCCTTGTGTTTAAACATAAGGTGTTTGTTTGGCGTGTCGAAAGACGCGGGATTGATTTATATAGTATTGTTGCATAGGCCCTCGGGCAATATCTAAAATATGGAAATCTTTCTTTTTATAAAACCTTAACCCTGGTTCAACTAATCTCAATCCCCGACCTAGCTACACAGTAGTGTATTGGGAGGGTTCCTTGTTTGGATTTCACTTGCGAGACCTCCCCCGCACGAAGGTGGCTAGTGTCAAGAATTGAGGAGAGTTCTACCATTGGGGAATTTTAAACTTATATATATTTAGCATATTGTAATTGAGTATATTGTTGAGGGTTATATTATGATCCGTGGCTAATGGAGCCTGATCATAATTTTACGAGTGGAAACTCGGATACGGGGTGTATGGGCGCCCTGGGTAGTAGTTGCTTTAAAACTATATGGTTCGATATGAGAACCAGGAAGGATCGGTATAGTGATCCTGCGAATTGATGTGAGGACTAGATGATATTGAGGTCCTAGGCATGTCTTAAATTTCGCGAACGAAATTTTTGTAAGGGGGGAAGTATGTAACAACCCTCGATTTTTGGAGACTGAGAAATTAAATTTTGGGAAAATAAAATTTAATTAAATTGGAGAATTTCAAAATTTGGGAACTTAGGCCCAAAAATAGAGAATATTTTAAAGTATTCCGGATGATATTTTTGTGGGTACCATCGATCCCGGAAAGGTCGAGATAGTCAAAAATGACTGTCATTGGGTTTTATTTCGGCTCCGGAATGTTTTTAAGTTATTTTGGCTCGAATTGGAGTAAACGAGTCATTTAAAGTGTGTATTAACTTTTAAAACTGGCATTTTGTTTTAAAGGGATTTAAGGCTTACGGATTAAGCCTTTCTCATTTTGAGGAAGAGAGAAAAAGCCCTAGAGGGAGAAAGAGAAGGAAAGAAGAAGAAAAGAAGAGAGAGAGGAAGAAAGCTTGGGGATTTCCGGCCCAGCCGCGATTTCGAGGACGATCCAACCTCTACAAATCTGAGGCAAGTGTTTAATCTTGCTAAATAGCTATTTGTGTATTTCATTTCATAATTTGTGGGGTAAAGAATGGATTTTTGGGTATTAACATCAAAACCTAGATTTTGGGTTTAAATCTTGAAATCAATGTGTAAATATGGATTTAGTGGATTAGAAATGGTTGGGATCAACTTTGGGTTGATTAATGGGCTTAAAATTATGATTTGATGAAAGATTTGGGGATTGGAATGAGAATTTTAGGGTTTAAATTCGTGGGGTTTGCTGAAAATGGAAAAATCGGCCAAGGTAACTGGTATGGCCGGTCGACCGCGGTTTGGGGACCGGTCGACCGCGCCTTAAGGGAAAAGCCTACTGCATTTCTTCGTAGGCAAAATTTGGACCCGCGGTCGATCGGGGGTCGGGGACCGGTCGACCGGTCCCCTATTTTTAGCCCCAAAACTTGGATTTCTTCTCCCCCTTTTCTTTTGGAGTTTACTCTTAGGGGCTTCCTTTATGGCCTGTTTTATGGGTTTCCTAAGATGACTTCTAGCCCTTTTTGGTTGGGTTTATTTGATTTGGGGTCCTCTCTTATAAAGTAAGAGATATCTTTTGGTGACTTATAGGGAGTCTCTCGCTTAGTATTTTTATAGTGGGAACTTCTTGGAATAAGTGGATAAGAAATATCCATGTTTGTGGTAAAATTTCTAGGCCGACAATTATGTCAAATCCTTATAAGGATAGGATATTGTTAAGTTACATATTGGGGCCATTTGAAAGAGAGTGGTCGCATACTCTTTAAAGAGTGAGGGGTCTTATATCCTTAGAAAAGTTTAGGCTAAGGAACAATTGATAACTCTATAGGAGTGAGGGTTACCGAGATTTATTGAACCATAGGTGACTTTGAGAACGGCTTGGGATCGTACTATCGACTAGAATAAGCAGTAGCACAAATTCTAGTTATGATAGTTTACATGTAAATATGGGGATATGACCTGTGAGATTCCAATACTTGAAATGAGGTTGGAATAAATTGAGGTTTTAGACTATTAAGTGATGTGTGTGCCTATGGTTAAAGAGTACTAAAGGTAATTATGTACTTTTGGTTATGGATGAAATGTGTAGTGATGGATTCCTACACATACTCTTGGGTGATAACCCTAATGTTGAATATATATGTATAGATATATACATATGGTTTTGGGAGACTATTCATCATAGGAAAAATGATTGAATATGTTTCAAGTGAGGGATTTTATTCACATATCGAGGTATATTTATTGGAAATTGTGGTGACGACTTATATATTGAGGATTATGTATACTTATAGCCGGGTTTATATATCTTATACATATGAACGGGTAGTAGTTTGTATATATATTGATATAGCGATGTGTGAATATATGTACATATATCTATGTATGAATGTGAATATAGATATATTTTATGTGTGGACATACATGGTATGGATATTTAAACCGTATATTATGGTTTATTATATTGGATCATATGATGGGATCATATGGATGTATGTATATTGCGTATATGAGCAATATATATACTTATGTGGTTAGGCATACCCCGCTCATGCTATCATTGGGAAGTTTCGGCGCAGAGGGTGAGCATCCTGGCATATAGAGCAGGGTGTGGATATTCCTCAAGTCATAGTCGTCCCTTGTGTTATTATACGATATAGATATATATTTTTGGGATGAGACGTGGTGGGTATGTTTCGTCTCATTGCCGGTTGGAGCTATGACCGCTTCCCGGGACGTCGTGTGTGTGTGTTACCACGAGGTGGGTGTTGTTGATCCCCACCAGGTGGTCCCCAGTTGTTACCTGAGCCGGACTCTGGGAAGATGATAGCATTGATGCAGTTTTATCGGCTCTCTATATATAGCCGGGTATTATATTTGCATGGCCATTGTACATCATATATGGTATGTACATTTGGTCATGGGTATATGGATGATTGGTATATGTATATATATGGTGAGCATAAAATACCTATATATATGTATTTATATATCCTATAGAGGAAAGGATATAAAATTTTGGTAAAGTACATCTTAGATGATTATGGTGTACTATATTGATGGGGGTTGATGTATCGCACATAAGGTATAATTCGGTTACATCATCCCAAGGATATTGTTGGAGATTCTTTTATTTTATTTTATTTATTTCTTTTTTTTCTTTCTTTTCTTTCTTTCTTTCTTTGGTAGTTATAGTTTAGTAGTAATGGTAGTATTATATAGTATGTTAAGGATTATGGATCTCTAGGATCGACATTGCCCAGGAGTAGTGTAACGAGGGGGTTCCTTGTTTGGATTTCACTTTGCGAGACGCCTCACGCACGAAACGCAGTGCTATGTCGAGAGTTGAGAGAAGTAATTCTATTTGTGGCATCTCGGATCTCTGGTCTTGACCTTGTCAGGAGTAGTGTAACGGGGCGATTCCTTGTTTGGATTTCGCTTTGCGAGACTCCCCACGCATAAAACGTAGTACAAGTTTGAGATTAGAGAGAGGTTTTGCCAATATTCCATGTGCATGATATTAAGAATATAAATTCTTATATTTTAGCCTATGTATATGTATAGACCTGTCAAAATACACGATAACCCGTTAACACGACACGACCCGACACAAAATTATAAGTTAATGGGTTTACCCTTATTGGGTTTGGGTCATTAACGGGTTGACACGGTAGACCCGTTAACACTAACGGTTCGGGTTTAGAAATTTACCTGTACCCGTTTTAACCCGTTTATACCCGTTAACACCCGTTAACACTAACGGGTACTATAGGGTCACCCAACCCGTACCCAATAACAATAACCATTAAAACCCATTATTTCTAAATCTTTAAAGACTAACGGGTGCTATAGGGTCACCCAATCTATACCCAATAAAAATTACAATTAAAATCCATTATTTTTAAAGTATTGAAGACTAACGGGTATTATAGGGTCACCCAACCCGTTACCCATTTCGACCCAAAATGATTCGTTAATATTAATGGGTGTTAACGGTTTGGGTCGTGTACCCGTTAATGTTAATGGTTCGTGTTTGGGTATTGTTATTAGACCCGTTAGGCTTTACGGGTTGTGTACGGGTTAAGGGTGATTTCACCCGTTAACCCGTTAACCCGACCCGTACACAACCCAAACCGACCCGTTGATAGGTCTATATATGTATATATAGGGGTAACATACTAAGACTTATAATTCTTTAATTATAGATCGGAATCCATTAAGCCTTTGATGGCATAATTGTTGTTATCATAATCTAGTAGGATAAAGGGGTGGTTCCTTGGATTATGATGGGAAAGTAGCTCTCGTCGGTATAGGCTAGGCCTATGATAAGTTAGGTTGTCCTAATAACAATATGGGGTAATTTAACTAAAACTTGAGGACGCGAATAGGTGCGCGCCTTTAGAGGAGAGGTGAGTTGGGGTTCCACGAGAGAGCGGTCTCACTTTAATTATGAAATAAAGTGCACCGATAATTATTATGCACGGTTAACACACTTGCTAAATATTTTTCACATTTGGGGCTCTGACCCGTTTACTTTTCTCTCCTCCTTGTATATATATATATTACCTCAGGTATCCTACCGCATGGATGCCGGATGACTTTCTGTCCAGAGTCTTGGGAGCCGTGACAAGTGCGGACTGTTGCGGGATGTTTCATGTAACCGCTTCCTACTTCTTTAAAATTCTAGGTAGGATTCATGTTGTATATCGGGTTTGTACCCAAGGGATATTTATATACATGTTTATATTTATTCCATTTCAGTTGTTGTATTGGTTGTGGCCCGACAGCTTATTCGGGTATATTTTGTGTAGTACATTCGGTTGTGTTTATTTAGTTCATTTTATTTCTAGCATCTCATTTATCTTAGTTCTTTCATGCATCTTTCTTTTCTTAGTAGTGTTAGTTGGTTGGTTGTTGCACATTTTATATTAAATTTTCATACCCCGCTTATGTGATTTCGGGTAGTTAGTCCTATATTATATAGTACCGACAGTTAATGTGGAGACTGGACCATCTGAAACTCCTGATTAAATATAGTATAGTTCTGGCCACCCGTTATTATTTTAGGCGGGTTGTGACAAGTTTTTCCAAAAACGGATCGAAAAAGCCTCAAATCAGCGTTTTAAAATTCTGGGCAGAAAGTTGCCGAAAACAGGGGCGAATATTATATATTAGTTTCGGGTATGTTTTATGCAAGCTATGGAAACGTGCACGCGTGTCCTTATAGAAAGTCACGTTCCGAACAACTTTGTAGTTTTAAGTTTTTTAAAAAATGGATCGGAAGAGCCTCAAATCTGCATTTTAAATTCTGGGCAGCATGTTGTTGAAATAAGAATGATAATATTTTTCATGTTGTTAGTAAGATAATTGTGGTGTTGTGCCTAATATCCTAACTTGATCACATACTTATGGTTATTAGGGATATATAACCATGAAATGATTTGGTGTTGAATTATTAAATTAATGATGTAAATTATGTTATATTATAAATAATGACTATGGTATAACTCGAGTAAGAGACTTGACATGATTGTATATATACATAAGCGTGAAATTATTTTACATGTATATTGTCGAGTATACACTAGACTAGTCCTCCGGTCGACGTAGGCACATGTTGAATGCGGTTTTTTGTGATTGATCCGGTTAGGTTCCGCTCGAGTGCCGTGTCGGAGATAAACCACCGGAACCGGACACATGGTTGTAATGCGAGTTGGATAGAAAGACCTTGAAACGCCATGTGATTTAAAACTTAGTACGATTTCCCTTGCCACGTAATGTTGGGGATTATTCGTGTGTAGGCCTAGTGTTACGACTTGTTCCCCCGGGTAACGATAGTGACCCAATATGACTTGTTGTGTGAGATATTATGCTTGTGTCTTAAAATAATATCCCAAATCGATGCATTTGATATTATACTTGAAGGAAATATTTTGATACGTTAAATACTGAAATGAGATTAATAATGATTAATCATGATACGATATGAGACTACACGTTACTCGAGTTTGGGTTGGGTAGTCACGACATAGGAACATTGGTTGGGTAATTGAACAACTTAATTACTGGAGACGAGTAATGACTAGTGTGCTTTCATTATAAGTACATCTTATAATCTTATAGCTTGTTTTCTTGCTTTGACGTTCGTCTATCTTGCTTCTTGCTTCTTTCTTCTTGCTCCTCTCCTATATATATAATATATGACAGGTCCTCGTCCCGATGGACAATAGACCATGGAGCTTGATGAGATCATATCAATCTTAGGATTCCTGCAGCTGTGGAGTTATTCTATTTTAATTTATGTCGCTTGTTTTCCTTTTCTTGAGGGTGGTATCAGAGATTAATATCACGTTGTTTTTACTTGGTATTTGAGAGAATTATTGTATTATTCTTTCCCATTTTGTGTTGGGCCGCATGTATTGGCATTTTATATTTTTCAGTTTGAGATTACTGATGGATTATTACAGATAATAGTTATGAGTTGGTTTCACTTGTTATAGTTGTCATTATATGATTTGGTTTCACATATGATAGTGTACATGTTTACTTTACTCCATTTATTTAAATTTTGTTTCTAATGCCAGCATATTGACGCTCCGCTTTAATTTAATTGGGCGTAGCTAACCTAATTAGATTTAAAAAGCAGGGTTGTCACAGTTGGTATCAGAGCACGGTTTTAGAGCCCTTAGGGATCTGAGGGCGTCCGTTATGTTTTTCGCGCATCGTTTCCTTGATACGTAGAGCCTTACGATTAGGTCTTATATTCGATGACTTCGAAGATCTTCACGCTACGATTTCGATGGGAGATTTGGAGCTACCCTCGTGTATATGGAGGGTTACTTGTTTGGATTTCATTCGTGAGACGTCCCACGCATGAGGTAAATCTCCGATCGACCATATGATAGTACGCGTGAGGTCCATATGTGAGTACTTGTTGTAATTATGAATAGTGCTCCACTTGAATAATTTTTTGAGGATACGTGTTAACGTACTATCTTTTAATATGGTAATTTGATGAGACATGGACTGTAGGAGGGCATAAGGTCCAAGCATTTAAGAGACCACAATTCGCGTGCAACTATCATAGTTTCATCGCCCACCAGTAGGTGAGAAAACCGATGTTAAACTCAATGATTGAGTTGACTTTTGGTGCTTTAGGGGGAGGAAACGCCTGTATATTTGATGTGCATTATCAACTTTGAATATCGTAGCTCTTATGGCTGTAAAGAAGTTGGTATAAGTTATAGCCCACCCTGTAGTACCACTGAGTTGTTGGTACCATTTGCGTGTGTAGTTGTCTGAAGTTGTTTCCAATGTGGAAGGGTAGAGCTTTAGATATGGCACACCTCGAAATGATGTGGTCCAGTTGTTATTGTGACATTTTCCTGAGAAGAGATTATCACGCTCCACCCGTAATGGATAGACTGTTAAGGCATTCGATGACGTATTAATAAGTGAATGGTTAACGAAGTAAGTCTTGTGATAATAAGAGTATATTATTACTCATGAACATGTAAAGGAAGGGTTGTGATTTGAGAGAGGACTACTCTAAATCGGTGTATGTCCCACACCATCAAAGGATCACCTGAGGGGTCCAATTTTGGTGTATGCAAGAGTGTTATCATACTTATGAAAAGAATGAACAAGATTAATCCATTTGATGATGTTCAATGGGAGATTCATGAGTCTAAATCTGGAATGGATAAGTGATTATCCTTGAAATATTGTGTTGGTATCAGGGAAGTTTGGCATGCAAACCTACACGTTATCCACACAAGTGATAGATGTCGTATTGGGGTGACACAGTGGTTCCATAGTGTTTTGATCTGATAAAATCCGTAATGGAATCAACTTAAGGCCGATTAGGTGTGTGTTCGGTCATGTACAAGATATGTTAGCGGGTTGGGTACTCACATGTTCAGAGTGGAATGTTTCGGTGAGTTATCCCGAACAAGCTCGTGAGAACGTACCGGTAATGATGCGATGTCTTGGCCATTGAACTAGGGATGAGGAAGTCCATATCGCAAGGCCATACGAGGATTGACATTGGAGAAGTCCAGAATTATCGATGGAGTCTTCTTTCCATATTTGGTAATGATTGGAGTTAAGTACTTTTCGTAAAGCCCTAGATTAGAATGGGTGTTCGATAAGATGTGGTTATCTTATTTTGTAACATCGGTATATTTGTTAAAAGTTATCGAGATCGGGACGTGAATATGGGTGTGCTAAGGGATGGACTTAAGCTGGAGTTACCAGTTGTGAACCCTACGGTGAGTAGAGAATCTCGAGGGACGAGTTATCGAGTGAGAACATCACGAGGGAGTGTGCAATAGGCTTTTCATTTTATGCGAGTGTGATCGCTTGAGTTGGTGATATATCTATGAGTTCAATTTTATGTTATCACCCGATGATTGGGGGTACTAATTTGTTGCACCATGATAATGGTGGTGCTTGATTTTGAATCCATCAGATATGGGAATGTGGCTATGTTTTGGCCCTCGTTATGTATTAATGTGAATTAAAGCACGAGTGAGTAGTTAGTGACATGATGTTTACTTAGACCGTGTGTAATTAAAGATGCGTTCCAAAACCAAGTATGAGATGTTCGATTATGGTGACGTCTATACTAGTGAATAGTCACACCATGATGGTCTTTTGATAATGGTAGAGTCGCGTGTAGCTCGGTCAGTTTTCAGTTGACTGATGATAGTGTTACCAACTGAGTGTCGTCATTAGTGGTAAGGATTGAGACAATTTGGGATTCCAAATGTCGGACCATTCATTGAAATGGTTGTCATAACCTCCACTGTAGGTGGACAACAAGAGAGTGTTTCGATAATTGTTGAGAAGTTTTGTAAGGAGGGTGTGTACTCTTGGGCAAACCCCGCGAATGGGTTCGTAAGATATTTAATTTTTACTTCAATTATGTGTGGATTACTGAGTGTTAATTGGGGTCACGGTACGTAAAGGTACCCGCTACCTTATATTTATGACCTTTGACATATTGGATAGCACACCGTTCTTCATAAAGATCACGTAGCGTTGGTGTGCTGGAAGATGAGTATTCGGATGGTGAGTGTGCCAAATCCTATATTCTGATATGGTAAGATAAGTGGTAATTTTTGGTCTTACCTCATTGCTTGGAAAATATACAAGCCTTATTCGTGGCTTGAAGAACCAAGTTCATTTCTTGTTCAGTGAGAAAATTCTAATATACTCACAGTCCAAGGAAAATCATGTCAGATAGGTTGAATTCCTTACATGTTTTTAACAAAAGAGCGGTAAGTAGAATCTAGCAAGGGTTTGTCGCCTTGGGTTAGAGCGACCAAACCATGAGAAGTTAGGAAAGGGGGCACATTGCATCTTAGGTTAGTTCGAAACCTTTGGGTGAGGGATCGTTGACTGCCCAGATTGTAACTTTGTCGGTGTTGTCTTGTTCGGGAGAGTTTGAACCTTGCTGATATTATTTACCTAAGTCCAGACTTGGAAAGATGGAATAATATTTGTAAGTGCAGAGAAGTCGTATGCTTATGCACATGTATAACATTAGTGGATAATAAGGGTTGCCATATCGATTGACTCACCATCAATTTAAGTGCAAGGCAAGTGTTATTGACAACTCGGAGTAGAATTGTCTTTTGAGCTTTCAGTATAATCTCTTAGTCGATTCTGAGTTGAGTATCGAGGCATGATTGATTAATAGTGACATCTGTATTGAATAGGTGAAGTTGGATTATTTGTTGTGTGATGAACCGTTGAGTCCAGAGATAAGTGGTTTTTGGAGTTAGATGATTCTTGTATCACTAGAGGTCTTGATTTGACAAATTCCTTATCTCGTCAAGCTGACAGTAGTGTATCGGAGGGGTTCCTTGTTTGGATTTCGCTTGCGAGACACTCCACGCACGAAACTTAGCGAGTCGGGACTTGGGGGTATTGATTTCTGGATCTGCTTAGTAGTTCAGTTATGTTAGGCTTTATGGTGAGAGTTCGGTTTTACAATTAGAAATGGGAAAGTATGTCCACGAATTTCATTATTGGGTTACCAAGATTGTAGTGCGGTCATGATTTGATTTGGGTCATCATCGATAGAATAACAAAGGTGGCTCATTTCCTTTAAGTGAGGATGGATTATATGGCAGCATAGTACGCCATGGTGTTTATTAACGAGATTGTGAAGTTGCATGCGGTACCGCGCGATATCTTGTCCGACCATGGTAGTGCCTTCATCTCTCACTTTTGGGGCGGTCTTCAGGAGGCGATGGGAGTTCAGTTGAGTTTGAGTACTGTGTTCTACCCTCAGTTTGATGGTCAGAGGGAGCGGGTAAACCAAATTTTGGAGGACATGTTACGAGTTTGTGTGTTGGACTTCAAAGGTGGTTGGGATACATATTTGCCACTAGTGGAGTTCGCATACAATAATAGTTATCAGCAGTCTATTGGCATGGAACCATACGAGGCTTTATACGTCAGGCCATGTCGATCCCCTACATGTTGGTTGGAGTTCGGAGAGCACCAGATGTTTGGGTCCGGATATTATTAGGGAGACCTCAAAAAAGGTTGACGCGATTCATGCACGGATGAAGACCGCGCAAGATCGTCAAAAGACTTATGCTGACATAAGACGGAGGAAGTTAGAATTCGTCGTTGGGGACCAAGTGTTGTTGAGGGTCTCACCCTTAAGAGGTGTTATTCGCGTTGGTGCCAAAGGGAAGCTTTCACCGAGATACATGGGTTCGTTAACAGTGTTCGGTAGGGTGGGGTCAGTTGCCTACCGTTTAGGCCTACCCGACCAGCTCCAACGGGTACATGATATTTTTCTTGTATCCATGTTGAGGAAGTTCTTACGTCCCGAGGACTCACACCTACACATAGCGTTAGATGGGGTTGAGCTGTAGCCCGATGGGACCTACGAGGAGATGTCGGTCAGGATCCGAGATCGTCGTGAGCAGCATTAGAGGTCAAAAATTATTCCTCTTGTTTGTGTTATGTGGTGTAATCGTAATGAGTCTAAGGCCACTTGGGAGAGAGAGGATGATTTGCGAATTAGTCACCCATATCTCTTCATGGAAGGTACGTGCGAAACTACCTTACTTGACTTGAATTGATTTGTTTAAATTTGGATTTCGAGGACGAAATCCCGTTCGTAGAGGGGGAGAATGTAATACCCCGCATTTTTTGATTGAATTGAAATTGAAAAAAAAACTCTGTCAGTATATATATTCGAAATGTTTAGAAATAAAACTATGTCAGTATATATATTCGAAATGTTTGGAAATGAAAAGTTAAAATGAATTCATTGAGATACGAATGTGCGACGTAAATATTGTAAGCGAATTAATGCGTAAAAGGATCGAGAGGGTTAAAATTGGGGGCAATGGCATTTTTGTAAATAAACTAAACCTAGGTATAAATAGAAAAGAAGAGATGAAGTCTTCATTTTATCATTTCACAAATGGGGGCTAGGGTTTGGTAGAGAGAGAGAAAGAGTAAGAAGAGAAGAAAGCTAAGCAGATTTCAAGAGGATTCAACTTCTCCATACAATCCAAGGCAAGTTAATAACCTATATGTGTATATTATGTATCTATAATGAAATTTCACATGAACATGTATTTGGATCCCTAAATTAATATGATATTGATGTTAAAAATGATATGAAATGTATTAGGATCACCCACCATGTAGATTCAAATGCAATAACGTCATTATAGGGATTGAATTGTTGAACAACCTCTTGAATTTGAGAAATCTATGAACTTGTAAATCGTCATATTAAAAACTGTTTTGAGCTGTTTTGTTTCTAAAAATGGATGTTTCGTTCGCGCATCCCGACAGAAAATTATATTCCGAACAACTTTGTAGTTTTATGTTTTTCCGAAAATGGATCGAAAAAGTCTCAAATCGGAGTTTTAAAATTCTGCGCAGAAAGTTGTCGTGAAGAGTTCCGAACTGTATGTGTTAGTTTCGGGTCTGTTTTAAGTAGGCTACGGTAACGTGATCGCATGTCCTTGTAGAAAATCACGTTCCTAACAACTTTGTAGTTTTAAGTTTTTCCAAAAACGGATCGGAAAAGCCTCAAATCAGCGTTTTAAAATTCTGGGCAGAAAGTTGCCGAAAACAGGGGCAAATATTATATATTAGTTTCGGGTATGTTTTATGCAAGCTATGGAAACGTGCCCGCGTGTCCTTATAGAAAGTCACGTTCCGAACAACTTTGTAGTTTTAGGTTTTTTCAAAAATGGATCGGAAGAGCCTCGAATCTGCATTTTAAATTCTGGGCAGCATGTTGTTGAAATAAGAGTGATAATATTTTTCATGTTGTTAGTAAGATAATTGTGGTGTTGTGCCTAATATCCTAACTTGATCACATACTTATGGTTATTAGGGATATATAACCATAAAATGATTTGGTGTTGAATTAGTAAATTAATGATGTAAATTATGTTATATTATAAATAATGACTATTGTATAACTCGAGTAAGAGACTTGACATGATTGTATATATACATAAGCGTGAAATTATTTTACATGTATATTGTCGAGTATACACTAGACTAGTCCTCCGGTCGGCGTAGGCACATGTTGAATGCGATTTTTTGTGATTGATCCGGTTAGGTTTTGCTCGAGTGCCGTGTCGGAGATAAACCACCGGAACCGGACAAATGGTTGTAATGCGAGTTGGATAGAAAGACCTTGAAACGCCATGTGATTTAGAACTTAGTACGATTGCCCTTGCCACGTAATATTGGGGATTATTCGTGTGTAGGCCTAGTGTTACGACTTGTTCCCTCGGGTAACGATAGTGACCCGATATGACTTGTTGTGTGAGATATTATTCTTGTGTCTTAAAATAATATCCCAAATCGATGCATTTGATATTATACTTGAAGGAAATATTTTGATACGTTAAATACTTAAATGAGATTAATAATGATTAATCATGATACGATATGAGACTACACGTTACTCGAGTTTGGGTTGGGTAGTCACGACATAGGAACATTGGTTGGGTAATTGAACAACTTAATTACTGAAGACGAGTAATGACTAGTGTGCTTTCATTATAAGTACATCTTATAATCTTATAGCTTGTTTTCTTGCTTTGACGTTCGTCCATCTTGCTTCTTGCTTCTTGCTCCTCTCCTATATATAAAATATATGACAGGTCCTCGTCCCGATGGACAATAGACCATGGAGCTTGATGAGATCATTTCAATCTTAGGATTCCTGCAGCTGTGGAGTTATTATATTTTAATTTATGTCGCTTGTTTTTCTTTTCTTGAGGGTGGTATCAGAGATTAATATCACATTGTTTTTACTTGGTATTTGAGAGAATTGTTGTATTGTTCTTTCCCATTTTGTGTTGGGCCGCATGTATTGGCATTTTATATTTTTCAGTTTGAGATTACTGATGGATTATTACAGTTAATAGTTATGAATTGGTTTCACTTGTTATAGTTGTCATTATATGATTTGGTTACACGTATGAGAGTGTACATGTTTACTTTACCGCATTTATTTAAATTTTGTTTCTAATGCCAGCATATTGACGTCCCGCTTTAATTTAATTGGGCGTAGCTAACCTAATTAGATTTAAAAGGCTGGGTTGTCACAGTACCGCTTGTGTGTGTGTGTGTGTGTGTGTGTGTGTATATAAGTTAGGCTCTCAACATACCTAACTCAACATACCTAGTAACATAACTCATTAAAACAGTTGGGTAATAACGTTAAGAACGAATGATATAAATAAATTGTATAATCGAGAAAACAAATCACAATAGTGTTGCTGGCGCAGACCTAAATCCTTAACACATTGGGAATCGATTTATTACCAAAGCAAGAAAAAAAAGCAAAAATGCAAGCAGACATTTAAAACAGTACCTGATTCCAATAAAAAACAGACATCAAAACTTTATTAGAAATGCAAAGAGACATGTAAAAGAAAAATTAATAGTTAATTCGTATCAAACAGAAATGCTGATTGGTAAATCGATTTGTATACCTATGAAATCTATGTATGAATAATAGATCGATTCGAAAACAAACAGGTTTAACACCTAATTTCAACGAAATCTACCTATCAGTAGTAAAACGATTTGAAAAAAAAAAACATTTAACTAAAAACCCTAGAATAACAACAACTAAATAAAAAACGAGTGAAAAAGAATAGTAGAAGGGGATCGGACAACAAGAAAAATCGAAGCAGGGAGAAGCGGTCGGAAACTCACCTAAGTTTGAAGTGGCGCCGATGTATATCAACTATGAAGGTGTGGAAACGAAGGGGCAGAGAGAGGGAGTTTTAGTTTATGTTGGGTTATATTTGATTTTTCTCAGTTTATATAGATACCCATTTTTTAAAAACGACATGACCCATTAAAGTTATAATCCAACTCTTCTAATGAGGTATGTTGCTAGGTATGTTTAATTGGGTATATTGGAGATCCTAGCATTATATATATGCGGCAATACTGGAACTAACTTACGAAATTCCATGCGACATATAAAAAAAATAAAAGATGGTTTTTTATTTATTTTTTATGGGGGGCTTTTAAAATGTTTTTTGTCACCCGCTTAAAGAAAGAACGATGTGGGTGCAAAATATTTATGTTTTTTTAGGCTTTTATGTAACCCGAAGTTGGCTTTTACCCGGCTTAAATTCACATGTTTTACCCAAATTCAATTAAGATTGCATGAGCCTCTTTCTCTCTCTCTCTCTCTCTCTCTCTCTCTCTCTCTCTCTCTCTCCATATATATATATATATATATATATATATATATATATATATATATATATATATATATATATATATATTGCAAGCACAATTAATCACAGCAAGGTATTTCTAGAAAGGAAAAAAATGAAAATAATATTAAAATACTCACAAGATATAGAAATACGTGGTTCGATAACTACCTACGTCCAAGGAGAGAGTTATCAGTTCTTATTAATGTCTTTAAAAGTTTAAAAATTACATCCCCTTTGACTCTAGGGTGAGGGTTGTATTTATAGCAGTTTAAAGTAGTTGAGTCGTTCAAGGAACTCTCCTAGCTTGTTATTGGTTCATGTCATGACTCCTGATTATCTCATCTAAGATTGTAACTAACCAATTAAGCCTATCAATATTTAAATGATTAGTGTCTGTATTTATCCACGTGATAAGCATTGATATTAATCCTGTCGTTATTGGGTCTGACTAGGGCGGTGTGGTAATCCTGCTAGGCCTGTTCAGACCAAATTGGGCTTTTATAGTTTGGTACCCATAATGGCCCCTAAAATTCTTGGCCGAAATTGGGCTAGAGCTGGGTTAAAGAATTTAATATCCTTTGTAGTCCCAAAAGGTTTATCCAAACAATACTGAAAACCTTTGGTCGAACATTTTCGTAATTAGTCAAGATCGACCGGGGTACACTAGTCATTGTTGGAAATATTAACTGCCACAACCCATTCTTGATATTCACTCCATATGATTATCTTCACTCAATTCAAATATCACTTTGTTTCAAACTTTGTACTTGTCATTTTATTCTCCATTTCTTGCTCAAGAAGCTCCTATTTGCTTTACTTTCTCTGTAAGTTCTTCTTTTGCTTTTTCTCGCTTTTGATTCTTCGTAGCTCTTTTCTGCTAGCCTCCGTTACATAATCTTCTATCATTCTTCTATTTACGTTAAAAAATGGTGAATGCTCTTCATGCGAAAAACTTAGATGATCTTAGGAAGATGTATTACATCCTTCTTTGGGTTACAATTGAATTTCCCCCTTACCCAGAAATCCTATTGTAGTTGAAGGGGGCCATTGGATCCATAAAATAGTTATGGTTCTGGGAGGATTAAGCTTTTCCCCAAATTTAGTTTTTCCAGAATTTTGTGAGTATTTTGGAGTCGTCTTAGCTCAATGTGACCCTAGTACTTGGTGTATTATTAATGGGGTGAACATAATTAATGAACTGTATGGGTTCAATTTGGGTATAAAGGAAATTAAGTATTGTTACTCTTAGTATCATACTAATGAAGGTCTAGAATACCTGGAGACGAGTAAGGGCATGGTCCTTATAGTGAACCTTCCTAATTTCAATAAAGGATATTGGGATCAGGGATTTATTGCCAAGAATTGGCATTCTCCACCTCTCCTGGAGTGCGAACAATACGTTGGGTTCTTATTACCATCATGGGGGAGTGATATAGGTTGAAACTTACTTCTCCTTGATTTCCATGTTTTGAATTATCTTCAGTTATGGAAGTTTTCTTTCTTGGATTTGAATAGCTCGCTCTAAGAACAAGGAACCTTCTCTTATCATCCTCATTTAACCTCTTTCCTCTTGGAGTACAAGAATACTAATGCAGCGTCACTGCTTGTCCAGTGGACGATATTCCTGATCTCTCTTTACCGGACGAAGAAGTGTTTATCTCATCTTCCTTCGAATCTCTCGACGTTAAGTCCATACATGCCGACTAGTAGGATTCCATGTCCCCCAAGAAGAGAATTTTATTGATTGACGATGACGATGTTGAGGCTGGGGCTCCTCTTCCAAGACCAAGTCCTTAAAAATGACTGAACCTAAAGGCTTTAAGTCTATTGACTCGGACTTGGCCGTCTGAGAGAAGAAGAAGGACTAGGCCCCCTTGGACATTATACCCTCCAAAAATGGTGATCCTCCTCCTTCTGTGAAGGCTTCACAATCCATGCCTATAGCCAAGAATCCCTCCCTCTCTTATGGCCTTTTGAGGGGGGTTGTTCTCGCAGCTGATTGCAAGTAGCTCAAGCAACTTTCCCTCGGGCATCTTTTATCTCGAACTGCTCAAATTCTGTCACTTGTATGGAATTTATATTTCTTCTTTCTTATTTACTTATTTTTTTATTATGAGATGGACGCATCTAATATATTCCTTGTTTCTTTGTTTGCAGTTTATGGCAGACTTTGTTAAAGCCTTGGATAGTCGCTTGGACCAGTCCAAGTTCAATTACACAACACCAAAACTGGCGATTGGTCACGGACAAAATCCATGACCAAAACTGTGGGTCGCGGACTTGGGCCGTGACCATTTTCGTGGGTCGCAGCCCAAGTCCGTGACCAAAAAATGGTCACGACCAAGAGAGGTCACGACAGATGATCGCGAACTTGGGCCGTGACCCATGTCGTGATGGGTCGCGGCCCTCATCCGTGACCCACAATCGTGACAAATTGGTCGGGGCCAAAGTCCGCGACCCACGACCGTCCGTGACCCACAACCGTGACAAATTGGCCGCGGCCAAAGTCCGCGACCCACAACTGTGATAAAAAAAATGGTCGCGACCCACAACTGTGATAAAAAAAATGGTCGCGACCCAAGTCCGTGACCCACAATCGTGACGAAAAAAAGGAAAAAAATGGTCGTGGACTTTGACCGTGACCTATTTTTATGCGTGACGAAAAAAATAAAAATGGTCATGGACAAAGTCCATGACCATATTTAACTATAATTAAAAAAAATGTATTTTTTTGGTCCAATCCTAAAATTGGGGCTCCTGTGAGTGCACCTAAAATTGGGGGTCCAATCAAAAACTGCGAATCGAGAACGTTGTTAATAAACAAATATATATACAAACTTATAAATATTACACGTCTTAATAATTCACAGACCAAAAAAAAAAATTGGGCAGAGTTTCCTCTATTTTCTTGACATTCCAAAGCCTGTAAATGTAAAACCTACTTATTATAAAGCCCGCACGACCATAAAATTCAACAATAAAATTGTAAAAGCCCGCACGGCCATAAAACTAAACAATAAAAGCCCGCACGGCTGTAACACAAAAACAAAATCCTGAACGTCCATAACATATAAACAATCTTCATGCTGTAGACCATTGCCTCCTTCGTTTGTTCCGCGTGCAAAAATCCTACAAATGATAGGACACATAAAAAAAATATCAATAACCAAGTAGTTTTACAAAAACTTAATCAAGCTGAAAAATTGCATAAATGAGTTAAAATTATCAGTAACCAAGTAGAAATATTCAAATTATCATCGTATTCTCAAATCGAAAGTTCCGCGGCTGCGTGGTCAGTTCCTATGAGTTACATTGGTCACGTGGGAGGTGTTGGTGCCACCCACGGGGCCGTTCAGGGGCTGTTTCGAGTTTTCACCCTCTAACATCATGTTTTCAAGCCTAAGACTAAAAATATGCAAATTACCGTCGTACTCCCAAATCGGGAGACCCGCGGCTGTGGGGTCAGTTTCCACGAGTTACATTGGTCCCGTGGGAGGTGTTGATGCCACCCACGGGGACGTTCGGGGGCTGTTTCGAGTTTTCACCCTCTAACGCCATGTTTTTAAGCCTAATTCAAGAAATATACAAATTATCATCATATTCTCAAACCGGGGGTCCCGCGGCTGCTGGGTCAGTTCCTACGAGTTACATTGGTTCCATGGGACGTGTAGGTGCCACCCACGGGGCCGTTCAGGGGCTGTTTCGAGTTTTCACCCTCTAACCCCATGTTTTTAAGCCTAAGTCTAGAAATATACAAATTACTGTCGTATTCTTAAACCGGGAGACCCGCGGCTGCGGGGTCAGTTCCTACGAGTTACATTGGTCTCGTGGGAGGTGTTGGTGCCACCCACGGGGCTGTTCTAGGGCTGTTTCGAGTTTTCACCCTCTAACGCCATGTTTTTGTTAAGTCTAGAAATATGCAAATTACAATCGTATTCTCAAACCGGGAGACCCGCGACTGCGGGGTAAATTCCTATGAGTTATATTGGTCCCGTACGAGGTGTTGGTGCCACCCACGGGGACGTTCGGGGGTTGTTTCGAGTTTTCACCCTTTAACGCCATGTTTTTAAGCCTAAGTCTAGAAATATACAAATTACCGTCGTATTCTCAAATCGGGTGTCCCTCGACTGCGTGGTCAGTTACTACGAGTAACATTGGTCACGTGGGAGGTGTTGGAGCCACCCACGGGGAGGTTCGGGGGCTGTTTGGAGGTTTCACCCTCTAACGCCATGTTTTTAAGCCTAAGTCAAGAAATATGCAAATTACCGTCTTATTCTCAAACCGGGAGTCCCGGAGCTGCGTGGTCAGTTCCTACGAGTTACATTGGTCACGTGGGAGGTTTTGGTGCCATCCACGGGGCCGTTCGGGAGCTGTTTCGAGTTTCCACCCTCTCACGTCATGTTTTTAAGCCTAAGTCTAGAAATATATAAATTACCGTCGTATTCTCAAACTGAGAGTCCCGTGGCTGCGGGGTCAATTCCTATGAGTTACATTGGTCCCGTGGGAGGGGTTGGTGCCACCCACTAGGACGTTTGGGGGCTGTTTCGAGTTTCACCCTCTAATGCCATGTTTTCAAGCCTAAGTCAAAAAATATGCAAATTACCGTCGTATTCTCAAACCGGGAGTCCCGCTACTGCGGGGTCAGTTCCTACAACTTACATTGGTCCCGTGCGAGGTGTTGGTGCCACTCACGGGGCCGTTCGGGGGCTGTTTCGTCTTTTCACCCACTTACGTCATGTTTTTAAGCCTAAGTCTAGAAATATGCAAATTATCGTCGTATTCTCAAACTGGGGGGTCCCGTGATCGCGCGGTCAGTTCCTACGAGTTATATTGGTCCCGTGCGAGGTGTTGGTGCCACTCACGGGGCCGTTCGGGGGTTGTTTTGGCTTTTCACCCACTAACGTCGTGTTTTTGAGCCTAAGTCTAGTACTACCAATCTCTTTCAATGGCTGATGAAGCCAAAGCCAAAGGAAACGCGGCCTTCGCAACCAAAAACTTTACCCACACAATTAGATTCTTCAAAGAAGCAATCCAACGTTCCCCCACCAATCACGTCCTCTACTCCAATCGATTCGTCGCCTACGCCTCCTTAAACCAATACACACAAGCCTTAACCGACGCTCAAAAAACCTTCCAACTAAAACCCGACTTGTCCAAAGGCTACTCCCACCTCGACGCCGTTTCCTCTTACAAAAAAGGTCTCAAAATAGACCCCAATAATGAACCCCTCAAATTCGGCCTCGCCGATGCCCAATCCGCCGCCTCCAAATCACGCTCCCCCAGCCGCCTCAAACCTCTTCGGAGATGCATTTTCTGGCCCCGAGATGTGGGCTAAACTAACATCCGATCCCTCAACAAGAACATATCTTCAACAATCGTACTTTCGTTAAAATGATGCAAGAGATTCAAAAAAAAACCACCAACTTAATTCTCTACCTAAAGGATCAGAGAGTTATGCAGGCGCTTGGGGTTTTACTCAATATCAAACTTTCCATGCGTATGCCCGACGATATGGAGATGAATGATTCAATTCCGGAGAGAAATGACGAGCTCGTCAAGCAGCCTGAGACGGAACCAGAACCGAAACAGGTACCAGATGAGGAGAGGGAAATTAGAGAGAGGAAAGCGGAGGCACAGAAGGAGAAGGAGTCTGGGAATGCGACTTATAAGAAGAAGGATTTTGATACGGCGATTGGGCATTATACAAAAGCGATTGAATTGGACGATGATGATGTTTTGTTTTTAACTAACCGGGCATTATACTGTTATATATAACAGTTATATATATTATATATAACAGTTATAATAACATTTATATATTGCTATATATAACTGTTATATATAACACTGTTATATATAACATCATATATATTTATATATTTGTCTTTCCATCTTTACATTATGTTGAATCACTTTATGTCGAACTCTAGAGTAACTTGAAATTCTTGGTATCACTTTCTCAAGCATCATATAAGTAAGAGGAGAAGGTGTTTAAGTCTTAGAAGTAGGTGTTTAGGTAGTAGAAGCAGCATAAGCAAGAGGAGCAGGGGCTTGAGGCAGGGGCAGGGGCAGGGGCAGGGGCAGTAGCACTAGTAAGGGGATTGGGGAAGTAGCAGGTGTTGCTGTTGTGGCAGTGAGGTATTAGCCGGTGCTGTCCTCCATCTAGTGTATTATATGTATTTAGTAGCATGGCAGTAGCAGGTGCAGTAGTGTGGCAGCGAGTAGGACTGTACCAGTATATATGTCCAATAGAAAAACACTATCTTAATTAATATCATAATTTGGTCTTGACTTAATGATGCACAACCGCGTGTAGGAGCTATACCAGTATGTATGATTTATATAACGTATCATGATCTATGAAATCAAATATATGTGTCTCTATTTACTATACGCGTGTCTCCATTTTCCAAATGCATGAGTGAAGGTTGCACATTTATTTCTAAACATTGAATTCATCTAATATAAATAAACATACAGAATTTGAAAAAAAAACATGATAACATTGATCCTGAGGATATTTTAAAGACGCTGTGAAATATGTTTTTCGATTTTTTCCAGTTAACAGTCTTAATACTCCCTTTCATTATTAAATCTTACCCATTTTGCGAGCTCCTTCATGGGGGAATTTCTCGAGTCTTTCAAATTAACAGTTAATATTGATTGTTGAACAGTTGAACTTGTTGACATTATATACTGTCAAGAATATCACTGTGTACTTGTGCTTGTACAAGACCACCATATTGTGCTAAGTTTTATTGCCAGACTAAAAATTTACCATGTACACTTAATCATTAACTATTATAATATGAACGGTTAACTGTTTTTAGTTACGGCAGTGTTGGTCTCAAGGAAGCTAATCTTGTATGTTGAATTCAATAATGGATATTCTCTCGAGTGGAATTGACTTACCTCCGAGAAAGTCTTTTAATATCTATTTGAAATTCATAAGATCAGGATGACATTATAAGGTAGGGATTTCATAATCTTATTTTTGCAAATTTACGTCCTACACTCAAATTGGGAGCCCCGTAACAATACGGTCGGCTCCTACGAGTCACATTGGTCCCATGCGAGATGTTCGTGACTCTTACGGGACCGTTTTGTGGATGTTTTACGTTTTCACCCTTTGATGGCATATTTTTATGCTTAAGTCTATTTTTTACAAATTTATGTCGTACACTCAAACCGGGAGCTCCGTGACTACGCGGTCGGTTTCTACAAGTCACATTGGTCCCGTGTGACGTGTTCGTGACTCTTACCGGACCGTTTTGACGCTATTTTACTTTTTCACCCATCGATGGCATATTTTTATGCTTAAGTCTAATTTTTTGCAAATTTAAGTCGTACACTCAAATCGGTAGCCCCGTGACTACGCGATCGGTTCCTATGAGTCACATTGATCCCGTGCGAGGTGTTAATGACTCTTACGGGACCGTTTTGTGGCTATTTTACGTTTTCACCCTTCGATGGCATGTTTTTATTTTTAAGTCTAATTTTTGCAAATTTACGTCGTACAGTCATCCGGGAGCCCAGTGATAACGCGGTCGGTTCCTACGAGTCACATTGGTCCCGTGCGAGGTGTTCGTAACTCTTACAGGACCGTTTTGTTGTTGTTTTACGTTTTCACCCTTCGATGGCATGTTTTTATTCTTAAGTGTAATTTTTCGTAAACTTACGCCGTACACTCAAACCGAGAACGCCGTGACTACGCGACCGGTTCCTACGAGTTACATCGATCCCGGGAGAGGTGTTCGTGACTCTTACGGGACCGTTTTATGGTTGTTTTATCATTTTTACCCTATAAAAGTATATTTGTATGCCTAAGTCTAACGTTTGACAAATTTATGTCGTATGCTCAAAGCGGGAGTGCCTTGACTACGCGGTCAATTCCTACGAGTCACATTGGTCCCGTGCGAGGTGTTCGTGACTCTTACGGGACCATTTTGTGTTTGTTTTATGTTTTCACCCCTCGAAGGCATGTTTTTATGCTTAAGTCTAAATTTTTTGCAAATTTATGTCGTACACTCAAACCGGGAGTCTCGTGACTACGCGGTCGATTCCTATGAGTCCAATTGGTCCCGTATGAGGTTCTCGTGACTCTTACCGGACCGTTTTATGGGTGTTTTACGTTTTCACCATTCGATGACATGTTTTTATGCTTAAGTCGGATTATTTTTAAATTTACATCGTACACTCAAACCGGGAGCCCTGTGACTGCGCGGTCGGTTCCTACGAGTCACATTGGTCCCGTGCGAGGTGCTCGTGACTCTTACGGGACCGTTTTGTGTTTGTTTTATATTTTCACCCTTCGATGGCATGTTTTCATGCTTAAGTCTAACGTTTTACAAATTTACGTCGTACACTCAAACTAGGAGCCCCATGACTACGCGGTCGATGACTACGAGTCACATTGGTCCCGTGAGAGGTGTTCGTGACACTTACGGGACCGTTTTGTGGCTGTTTTACATTTTCACCCATCGATTGCAATTTTTTATGCTTAAGTCTATTTTTTTGTAAATTTACGCCGTACACTCAAACCGGGATCCCCGTGACTACGCGATCGGTTCCTACGAGTCATATTGGTCCCATGTGAGGTGTTCGTTACTCTTACGGGACCGTTTTGTCACTGTTTTACGTTTTCATCCTTCAATGTCAAGTTTTTATGCTTAAGTCTATTTTTTTGCAAATTTACGTCGTACACTCTAATCGGGAGCCCCGTGACTACGCGGTCGATTCCTACGAGTCACATTGGTCCCTTGAGAGGTGTTCGTGACTCTTACGGGACGATTTTATGGATGTTTTACATTTTCACACCTCGATGGCAAGTTTTTATGCTTAAGTCTATTTTTTTGCAAATTTATATCGTACACTCAAACCAGGAGGCCCGTGACTACGTGGTCGGTTTTTACGAGTCACATTGGTCCCGTACGAGGTGTTTGTGACTCTTACCGGACCGTTTCATCACTGTTTTATGTTTTCACCCTTCGATGATAAGTTTTTTTGCTTAAGTCTAATTTTTTGCAAATTTAAGTCGTACACTCAAACCGGGAGCCCCGTGACTACGCGGTCGGTTCCTACGATTCACATTGGTCCCGTGCGAGGTGCTCGTGACTCTTACGAGACCGTTTTGTGGTTGTTTTACGTTTTCACCCTTTGATGGCATGTTTTTATGCTTAAGTCTAACATTTTACAAATTTACATCGTACACTCAAACCGGGAGTCCTGTGACTAACCGGTCGGTATCTACGAGTCACATTGGTCCCGTGCGAGGCATTCGTGACTCTTATTAGACCGTTTTGTGGTTGTTTTATGTTTTCACCCTTCGATGACTTATTTTTTTGCTTAAGTCTTATATTTCACAAATTTACGTCCTACACTCAAATCGGGAGCGCCGCGACTACACGGTCGGTTCCTACGAGTTACATCGATCCCGTGCGAGGTGTTCGCTACTCTTACGAGAACATTTTATCACTGTTTTACGTTTTTACCCTTCAATGGCAAGTTTTTATGCTTAAGTCTATTTTTTTGCAAATTTAAGTCGTACACTCTAATCGGGAGCCCCGTGACTACGCAGTCGGTTTCTATAAGTCACATTGGTCCCGTGTGAGGTGCTCGTGACTCTTACGAGACCATTTTCTGGCTGTTTTATGTTTTCACCATTCGATGGCATGTTTTTTGCTTAAGTCAAATTTTTTGTAAATTTACGTCGTACACTCAAACCGGGAGCCCCGTGACTACGCGGTCGGTTCCTACGAGTCACATTGGTCCCCTGCGAGATGCTCGTGACTCTTACGAGACCGTTTTGTGTTTATTTTACGTTTTCACCCTTCGATGACATGTTTTTATGCTTAAGTCTAACATTTTACAAATTTACGTCTTACACTCAAACCGGGAGCCCCGTGACTACGCGGTCGGTTCCTACGAGTCACATTGGTCCCATGAGAGGTGTTCGTGACACTTACGGAACCGATTTGTGGTTGTTTATGTTTTCTCCCATTGATTGCATTTTTTTATGCTTAAGTCTTTTTTTTGTTGCAAATTTACGTCGTACACTCAAATCGGGATCCCCGTGACTACGCGATCGTACACTCAAACCGGGATTCCCATCGTACACTCAAATTGAGATCCCTGTCGTACACTCAAATTTATATCGTACACTCAAACCAGGATCCCCGTTCTACACCCCTTCTATGGCATATTTTTTATGCCTAAGTCTAACTTTTTGAAAATAAAATAACAAACCAACGAACAATTTAAAGAGAAAGAGAGTAAATATATATGTAATGTATAATTGAAGAATTAAGCCAATAAATCAAACCTTGAACATCCACCAAAAGAATTGAGTTGACAGTGCACCTCACACTTTAACCATGGCATTTTCTTGAGAAGTTTCTGGAAGCAAAGAAAACAAACACCTGAAACAATAAATGTTTTCTCTCATCAGCAACACATTAAACATAACAATGTAATGTTGTGAATGTTTCTTAAAATTATTATCATTTCATATTTTATTAAACAATTGAATTCATGTTACTTAGGAGACAACATTTACGACTTAATCGTAAATAATCAATTTCATCATTAATAATTTGAGGAGAAACATTTCTAAATAACTTGAACTAGTAAACATTGCACATTTAGTTGTCAAAATCTTAAAAGCGCATAAAACAACATAAAAGTTAATAAGGACCATAAGAGTTAAGGGACACCTCTTAAAAAAATACCCGACAAATTCACCCCCTTAAATATTAATTCGTTGTAATTAAGCCTAGAAACAGGATTCCCTCCAATTTTTACCTAAAAGAGAAAAAAAATATCCCAACCCAAAAATAAAATTAAAACAATAAAAAAGTAAAAATAAATAAAAAATCTCCCATCATCACAATCCCTTCAATTCCTCCTCCGTCATTTCAACTACCACCTCACCTTTAGCTTCTGCCCCCCGCACTCCCTCCAACCAACCACCACCATACCAAAATCCTACCACCATCAACCCCCGACCAACCAAACCCTTATCCAGCTTCAATTGGCACAAACCCAATGCATATCTGGTGCCGATCGCCCACCTTGATATCTGGATCTAACCCCGACATACAGAAACTGATGTAGGTGTGCGTGCGTGTGTTTCGTTGTGCGTTTGTGCGTGTGGGAGAGGTAGATATAGGAACCTGCTATGGTGGTCGGTGGAGTGGAGATTCAACCGACGGTGGAGCAGAGATCAGCCGGCGGTGTATTTGTTCCATGTCAAGTTGTAGCCTCCTAATATCTTGACATAAACGTAAAAAAATGCACATTAATCGCAAGATACGTGATATACTTTTTCATAGGCAAATCAAGAGCACACCCAAAAAATTTAATAACATGTACATTTATCAACACTAGTATCAATTCAATAAATTCAACATAGTATCCAACCACCAAGCCAACAACATCTCACTATAGTAATGTGCACACGTGTTTGCGACTCGTATGCCAAAATAATCATTTAATCATATTTTGTCAAAAAAAATACATACACATACAATCTAGGATTTATTGACATAATCTATACATAGACACATACAATCTAGGGTTTACTTAAACCCTAATATTTTTTTGGCATAAATCTATGCATATATATAACCCACAAAAAGGCGGATGTAATTTTTTTTTACTTATTATAAATCCATTTATTTATATTTTGTCAAAGAAATATAATGTCTAGTGTTTTGAATAATATTTTGCCAAAAAAAATACATACATACAATCTATGGTTTATTGACATAACCTATACATACACACATACAATCTAGGGTTTACTTAAACCCTAATATTTTTTTGACATAAATCTATACATACATACACATACAATTACACACATAAAAGAACAAAACAGAAATTAAAGTAGCTGTATTTGTATCTCATCAAACAAAAATCAAAACAGATATATATGATTGTATCTCATGAAACCGAAATAAAAAACCAATAACCGTCATTCAAATATATGTATCTCATCAAACAAATCAAAATAGAAATTAAAGTAAGCTAACCTTACCGGTGGCAGCAGGGGTCGGTAGCAGAGAGAGAGAAAACCCATCGGTGTTTGACGAGAGAGAGAAGCCATAGCTTTGTCTTTGATGAGAGAGAAAGAGAAGCGGGTAAATGAAAATGAAAGGGGTCAAATGTTAAAGTGCATTTTTTTTAGGAATTACATGGTCACGACCATCAGCCGCGACCCACCTTGCAACCCATAACCTTGTTGCTGCTACATGAATGGCCAATGGTCACGACCTACAGCCATGACCCCCATGCGTGACCAATATCAGACCTTGAATGGAAGGATGGTCACGGCCCATAGCCGTCACCCCCATGCGCGACTAGTTTCAGACCTTGAATTGAAGGATGGTCACGACCCATAGCCATGACCCACACCAAGAAATGGTCATGGCCCATAGCCGTGACCCTCAATCAGTGATGCGCAACCCTTTTTCATCAACCCTATTGCTTGAAAGAGGTATGGCCATGACCCATAGCCGTGACCCACATCAAGAAATTGTCACGGCCCTAAGCCGTGACCCCCAATGTGTGTACTATCTTCTTCGTCATGCCATCGGTCACGGACTTGGGCCGTGACCCCTATGCGACCAAGCTTGGAGGGAATTTTAGCGCGAGTTTGGCGCCAAGATGGTCACGACCTGGTCATGGCCCAATCCCGCGACCACCGTGGTCACGGACTTGGTCCGTGACCACTTCTAGAGCATCGATAATTTAGTGTGATAATAAATATGGTCAATATTCAGTGGGTCACGGACCAAGTGCTGGTCACGGACTTGGGCCGTGACCCACTGGGCGTGACCATTCGCAGGATTTGTTGTAGTGTTACAAGCTCAGCGAGGCTCTTAAAAATTCATAAGAGGCCATGTCCAACACCAAAAAGGCATATGATAATGAGAAGAATTCCACCAGTGACACCATAAATGCGCTAAAGGTGGAGGTCAACCAACTTAAAGTTAAGAATGCTTCACTAAAGGCCGAGCAATCTCGATTAATAAAGAATGTGGGGGAATTCCCGATGGTCAAGGAAACCCTTTTTGAAAAAAGTCTACAATAAAGCCTTTGAGGATGCCAAACGTCAGTTGGCGTTCATCATTAAGTCTAACTTCAAGAAAGGATAAGATGCATCCATGGTGAGGACCAGCGTCCCAATTAAGTTAGACCTCTTTAATGAGCACAAACATGTCTCTCCACCAAAGGGTTGAAGAGGAGGCTACCACTAGCGTCCCAGCCAACCATATTGGGGATGTGGCGACAAAAGACAAAGCCGAAAAAATTGAGGAGCAGGTGAAGAAGTAAGAGTGCTTAGACTAGGACTTGTATTGATTGTACTTTTTCCTCATTTTCTGTTTAAGCACTCAACTTGGTATATACTAAGTTCCCAAGGATTCACAACTTGAGTATATACCAAGTTGAGTGACTGGCATACATGCATCCTCCTTTTGGTAGCAAGGAGAAATAGATCTTTTAGTCTTTGTTCGCCTTCAGCTCGCCAGATTTTACTTAGAATCCCATGATAGTGACGACAAGTTTTGAACAAATCCCAATGATAACTGAACAAAAGAAATTACCGAATTCCTTGCTCGCCGACCATAATCTGTTGTAATTGGCATTATTTGTGATGACCTTTTATAATTGACACTCTTTGTAACTTATAATCGAATATTATTGTTAAGTTAATTTAATATCAATCTTATGCATTTTTCCATTCTTTTATGCCAAGCATGTGTTATATTTATCTTTTCTCACCTCTTAGGTTGTGTCATCACACTAGCTTGGGCTTAGAACAAACCATGACAAACATGGACCTGGTATAAGGGCAATCCACCCGTTCAGGATTTTATGCAACCAAGTCGGGTTAGTTTCATGCCTGACGATCCCTCGTAGGGAGAATGAGGTAGTGGATCACCCTTGTAGAGAATCTTTGGTGGAGCTTTGAAGAAGTTAAGGCATTATGGCGCTAGAGTCTTGGATCTTAGGAATATAGGTGACGTGACTGAAAATGTGTCTATAGTGCATTATTATATCGGTTCAAGTGAAAACCATTCGCATAAGTAATAACCCAGTAAGATGGGGTCGAATCCTCAGGGAAATAGGATGATCGCTCGTGACGACGAAGGAAAAATGATTAACCCTAAACCGACTCTAGGAAATAAATGAAAAGGTGATTAATTTGGAGATTGCTTTCTATTAACTAAATGCAAATTAAATTAAACTTACTAACTAAACTACGTGCGAAAAATTAAAACTACTGCAGGTGATTAAATACGAATGATGAAAGTAGGTTGGAATACAATCCCCCAAACCCTAGTATGTTTACCGGATAGAAAATTAGCTTGTAAATTAGATAGTTGATTAAATTCGGTCTTTATCAATCCCAAGCATTACATATATGAGGGTACAAGCCTGTTTCATACGTAATCAAGAGCATGAATAAAGCAGTGCTGCAATATCTAACATGCACATTGCATTCTTAAAGACCCCGATTACCTAGGGCAAATGAGGTTAAAAGATCTACGACGGTTGTGTTCACTACACAACACGATTCAATCAGTATTTAATTCAAAACTAATTTTTTATACGTGCAAACTACATCGGGTTGGGTTCATGCACCCCAACCCTTAGTAATCTAGCCTAGCATACTTCATTTAACTAAACAAATATTATCTAGAGTGCAGGAAATCAAAACCATCATGATGTAAAAAGAAAACTATATGAGAAAGAGAAACTAAGAACACTTTGAATTAAATGAACTTTGTACGAATTTAATTGAATTCAAATAAAAAAGAAGAAAGAACAAATTCACTTGCAAAATTCTGAATTGCAAATAAAAACTTGTAAAACTTCTGGGGTTTTTCTCTAATTTATCTCTCTAAGTTAAAAGGACTCTAAGCTATCTCTAAAAGGACCTTTTTAAACTTTGGGAATACATTGGAATATATACACTTTACTTTTACAAGAGTTCCAAACATGTACAACTCTTATTTCTGAAGAGGATAATTTAGAAATTTGATAGCCGAACTGATCTGGTTAGATCCATCATTCGGTTTGATCTTTACAAAGAATTTTTCTCACAATCGGAGTGGTTCATTTTTGCTCCTATCAGTTCGGTTCGTTCTTCACAACAACATTCTTCCCTACCAGAACGGTTCATTTTTCACTCTATCGGTTTGGTTTAGTCTTTACAACAACTTATCCAGTATCCAGATTGATTCTTTTTAGTCTCCATGGATTCGGTTTGGCTTGATCAGAACTTCCTCCTTCCTTATGATTTTTCTCTCAACTTCGAAGCTTTGTAACTTATGCTCCGGGACTCAAATTCGAATTCCGTTTCTTCCTATGCACTTGTAGACTCAAGGCCTTTAACTCTTCTTTAGGCTTCTCATTCGAATTCCAATTTCCAATTAATCTTTTGCCCTTTTAACTTTTCTTCTTTATTTCCTTCGATTTCTCTCTTTTTTCTCGTGCACTCAGGACCTGTAAAATTTCTGAGAAATACACGAAACTCGGCGTACTCGTTAGATAATGTTAATAGCAATAATAATAGATAAATCAACTTGAATTATATTGCACAAAATGTTAAAAGATTCTAAATTGCGGGGATAAATGCGAAGAAATTGTGCCTAATCAAATCCCCCCTAATGTAGAACTTTGCGTGTCCCGAGCAATGTAAAAGAATCGAAACATGGTCAAACTCTTGTCAAATGTCTTATTGGGATAGAATACCTTTTTCGCGGGCAATGGATTGCATTTAGCGTATGCAACAAGCCGTTAAACCTCTAGGTTATCCTAGTAGGACGAGTCTTGTCTCATGAGGGTTTGTAGTGAATATGCCCACAAAATTCGTTTTCGACTCAAAGACAAATCAAAATACCTAAAAATCGTAAAATTCAACTTTTCTAAAAATAATCACCACAAATTTATATTCAGAAGTCTTAATTCATAGTGTGTATATGCGAAGCCAGAAATTTAACCGTTAATTTCCACCGATTAATCATTACGTTACTTTTCCGAAAATTCATTTTGATTTCAAAATCTCACGGAATGCTCTCACAAACGAATCACTCGGATTGTGGCTATTTCTCTTGGTATGCTTGATTTATAAGAGTAAATGTAGTGAAATGTGAATTCACGCACACGAACTTGAAAGGCAAAAATTTATGGGTGAAAAGATCTCTTCATCAGGTTACGATCATTGGAAAATAGGAAACATCATCTTTTATTCACACCAATTATTCTCTCTTATTATATTTTCATGCCTTAGCTCTCCACGCGGTAATTAATTTCAAAATCCAGACTCATTTAGGACTTTTTCGGGTTATAAGGTGTATTGGGTAACATTGGTAAAGTTTGGAAAATTTGGAATTGGAAATTTTTGCTTATGATGTCCGTTAGTGCTTTTTTGGAATTTTTCTCTCTTTTTTTTTCTTCACATTTTTTTTTATTTCTATTTTTGTTGAGCATTATACCATTGTTTTTCTTGCCTCTTTTTATTGAACTGTTTGGACTCAATTTCTGAATTTTCCTTTTTCACAATTCTGAGCTATATGGTTTATTTAGGTGATCAAACGAAAGGGAAAATTTCATTGGGCTCAAATTGGGTTACAAAGGGAAAAAAATTCACAACTTTTTATGGCTAATCTTTTTGGGTAAGAAACGAGGGCCTAACTTTGTTATCCGACTTACTTATTAATTTACCATATGCGTCTCGAGATTAATTTAATTTAGAGATATGTTAGCTCGTTATTCAAGACAATATCTCACACATTTCCCATAACCGATTCAAAACAAAGGAATAGTGATCTTGAACGACTTATTTAAAATGATGAATTGAACTATGAGTTAACTATTAACTCGTATTGATTTAAAAACTTAGAATAATCGATAGGCTCAAAATCTCATCGGGTTAGTTAATCTCCACACTTACTTGTAAAGTTGTCAATTTTCGCTCAATTTCCATCTTTGGTCAATTTTAGCTTTGTGCATTTGAAAATTTTCAATTCGAGACTTAAAAAATTATGACGTTTTTGAAAATTTTAATTCCATTTTTTTTTTATTTTGAAGAAAATATTTTTGCTTTTTCACATTTTTTCAATTTTTTGGGAAATTTTTGAAATTTCCTATTTTTTTTTTGTTTTTGGGCATTTTGAACTTTGTGAGATTTTTGAAGCGCATGCGTACCCCCCTAACTTAGACTTTTGTAAAGTCCCGATGCAAAAGGAAAAAAAGCTAAAATAAAGAGAAAATGCATAGAAAATAAACAAATGACAAAATGCAATAATAAAAACTAGCAAGTATATGAAATGAAAGGATAGGCATATTAAAGTTCTCCATTATGTAATAGAATTACAAGAAGGTATGGATAGGAAAATGAAATAACTAGACATAACAAAAAAACAACTCAAAAATAGGCTACTGAGGGGGTTGGATGGTCCGGGAGCATTTGGGTCATATGGGTCGTAAAAGTAGTTCGGTAGTGGTGCACCCATATGCTGGTGATATAGCTCAGCTTGTAGGCGATGCATCATACTCGTATCATGCTGGTATGCCCGATGGTCGGTACGGTATTCATTCATGAACCCGTCAAAGCTTGATTCCAGGTCGGTGATGCGAAGATCAAGCTCTGCTCCCACTGGATCAAAATCAGAATCAACCTCCTCATCGTACTCTTCCTTCCCGCCTTTCTCCATCTCCACGTCCTCGACCTCTTCCTCTTGTTCTTCAGAATCCTCATTTTCTTCCTCATCAGAATCATTTTCTACTTGCGCTTCTCTTGCAATCACCCATTGTCTTGCGTTCCTATTGCGTGATGCTTGCCTAATGGGCTTTGGGAGGCCGGGGGAAGCCCTAGGGGACCGTATATCGACATCGGAAAGGATAGAGGTAATTAGGCGGGCCTGTGGGAGAGGGACCAAACCCTTGTGCTCATAGGCTGTAAAGAGGATGTCGGCGTAGAATGTACAGCCTAGGAGCTTTCAAGAAAGGCTAAAGAACCGCTCGCATCATAGCCGTTCGATGCGAGAGCGGTGGTCCCTGTTTCCATCGGGGCGGACCAAAATAGATGTGTATTTGACGGGAAGTGGTTGGTTGGCCATGGGAGAGGTGGGTGCTTCTGGAAGATGAGAGAGAGATAGAGAGAGAGAGTATCTATGGGAGAGAAGTGATGTGTGTGTGAAGAAAATGGGGGGGAGAAGGTGGGAATTTATAGGCGGGGAAGGGGTAAAGATTTGGAGGGAAAAGGGGGTGTGAATGGAGCGAAAATAGAAATGGGGGGGGGGGGGGGATAAAGGGATTGGGGAAGGTAGGAAGAGCCTAGGGAGGCGAAGAGTTCTACAGGAACTGAATCGATCCAGTGCCTAGGGGCCTACCGATCCGGTCCAGCTATTTTTTACTTCGAATTTCCCTTAACCGAACCTATCCGGTACCCAGGTATTGGTTCGGTTCCTAATTTATTATACATAAAGTTCCTTTCCTATGCTAACTACGACTCATTTAACTCTCATTATTTCGAACACTCCCATAAGTTTTCAACGAATGAACTCCCTCGAGACTTTCCAAACCCTCACAAAACGTGTGTTTGACCTCCTATCCTCTCATGACTTACACCTTTGGGCTCCTAACGACCCTATCCTAATTATAACTATTGTAAAAATGATTCACACCATACACGTCGGGGGTGTGACGACCTCTCTGTTACATTTCACTCAACCCCATAAATAAGGTCCGACAACTAGATTGTGTCGTCTTCTTCCACATACGCCTCGCGATATGGATTTAGGCGTTGTCCGTTAACTTTGAATGTATCGCCCCCTTTTGGATCTACCAATTCTACCACTACATAGGGGAATACATTTCTCACGACGAATGGTCCCGTCCATCTAGACCGCAATTTCCAAGGAAAAAATGAAACCTCGAGTTACAAAGAAGCTCCTTTTCTCCCGAATGAAACTCCTTTCGTCGGATCATCTTATCATGTGAGATTTTCATCCATTCTTTGGAAATATTAGTGTTTTAGTACGCATAATTGTGCATCTCTTCCAACTCATTTAATTGAAGCTTGCGCGCTTCATTAGTTTTATCTAAACTATAGTTCAACCTCTTGATCGCCCAATGAGATTTGTGCTCTAGCTCCATGGGGAGATGTCATGGCTTGCCATTGACAAAGTGAAATGGGGACATCTCGAGGGGATTCTTGTATGCAGTCCTATAAGCCCATATTGCATAGTTTTATCTAAGGAACCAATCTTTCCTATTAGGTTCGACGGTCTTTTTAAGGATGTTTTTTATTTCACGATTTGCTAGCTCGGCTTGCCCACTCGTTTGAGATTAATAAGTTGTTCCAACCTTGTGAAGAACTCCATTCTTTCTCATGAGCTTTTCAAATTGTCTATTGCAAAAATACTTGCCGTTATCACTAATTATTGACTTCGAAGCACCAAAGCGAGAGATTATGTGTTATTGTAAGAACTTAATCACCATTTTTTGTCATTAGTTTTGGTATCTGTGGCCTCTACCCATCTAGACACATAGTCTACCGCAACAAGGATGTATAGGAATCCAAAGGACGGAGGAAAAGTTTCCTTGAAGTCAATACCCCAATAATTAAATATCTCAATGATGAGTATAAGGGTTAATGGAATCATGTCTCGTCGAGTAATAGCTCTCATTCATTCACACATATCGCAAGATTTACAGTAAGCGATCACATCCCAAAAGATTGTGGGCCAATAGAGGCCACTTTAAAAGATCTTAGTGTCTATCTTATTTGCGGAAAAGTGGCTTACATATGCTTCAGTATGATAGAAACAAATGGCACTGTGAGTCTCGTCATCCGGTACACAACGTCGGATGATTTGGTATGCACAATATTTGAATAGGAATGGATCATCATAGAAAAACATGTGCGACCAAGTAGTGAACCACTTCTTTTCTTTCGATGTACAATCGGGGTGGACGACTCCCGTAATAAGATATTTAACTATGTTCGCAAACCAAGGAAGGGAAGAGGTGGAAAAAATTTTCTCATCTGAGAAATACTCGTCTATAGGGGATCACTAGGCACGTGGGATGAGATCCGAGATAAATGATCGGCAGCGATGTTTTCTATCACTTTTTGTCTTTAATGGAGAGATTAAACTGTTATAAGAGTAGGATCCACCTTATGAGGCACGGCTTATCATACTTCTTATCAAGGATATATTTCAGCGCCGCGTGGGAGGTAAAACATGTGTTGGGTGAACCAATAAGGTATGAACGAAATTTGTCAAGGGAAAACACTACCTCTAGCCATTCCTTCTCCGTGGTGGAGTAATTGAGTTGTGGTCCGGTTAAAGTCCAGCTAGCGTAGTAGATGACATAAGCTTTGTTATTTTTCCTTTGCCCCAAAATAGCCCCAATCGCGTAATCACTCGCATCACACATGAGTTCTAATGGCAGGGACCAATCCAAAGCTTGCATGATGGGATCAAAAATGAGCATGTTTTTTAATTTATTAAAAGCATCTTGGCATGCTTCGTTCCATTCAAAGGGGGCGTTCTTCATAAGGAGGTTACTCAAGGGTCTAGAGATGGAACTAAAGTCCTTGATAAACCTTTTATAAAACCACAGAATCGTGCATGGGATGGAACGTTGGAAAGGGGATTCAGTTCCCTTCGAAGATTCATTCAGTCTCGGTCGAGATGAAGAGTTGACCTAGGTCAAACAGAGCTCGAGAGAGCCTGGTGGCCTCCTGAGTGAGTCTCGGGGAAAATAGATCGTTCGTCCGTACCGTAAGTCGAAATCATTCATGGAATGGACTGTTGGAAAGTGGTTTTAGTTCCCTTCGGAGATTCATTCAGTTTTGATCGAGATGAAGACTTTGACTTTTGGTCAAAACGGAGCCTGGGAGTGTCCGATGGCTTCTAGGTCAGTACTCGGGGTATGACATGGGTTTGAAGGGAGGTTTTAGGGACCTAAGGAGAGTTTATGGGGTGTCTATATTAATCCTCAACGGGTGAGTTTGGAATAAATGATAGCCGTCGAATAGAAATCGCATGATGCTTTGAAGGAGGATGACCAATTCAGAGGGTCGAGACCGATTCTGAGGACCTAAGGGAGCGAAGACGACCAATTCAGAGGGTCGAGGCTGATTTTGAGGACCTAAGGGAGAAAAGACGACCAATTCAGAGGGTTGAGGCTGATTCTGAGGAGCTAAGGGAGCGAAGACGGCCAATTCAGAGGGTCGAGGCCGATTCTGAGGGCCTAAGGGAGCGAAGACGACCAATTCAGAGGGTTGAGGCCGATTCTGAGGACCTAAGGAGTGTGCTGGGGATAACCAATTCTATGGGTAGAAGCCGATTTTGTGGGCTTAAAGATGAGGGTGACCGATTTTGCAGGTCGGAGCCAATTCTGCGGGCTTATGTAGAGGTGACCAATTCTGCGAGTCGAAGCCAATTCTGCGGGCTTAAGTATGAGATGACCAATTCTGTGGGTCGAAACTAATTCTGCAGGATTATGTTGAGATGACCAATTCTGCGTGTCGAAGCCAATTTTGTGGGCTTAAGTATGAGACAACCAATTCTGCGGGTCGAAGCCAATTCTGCCGGCTTAAGTGGAGATGACCAATTCTACGGGTCAAAGCCAATTCTATGGGCTTATGTATTAGATGATAAATTCTACGGGTCGAAGCCAATTCTGCGGGCTTAAGTGGAGTTGACCAATTCTGTGGGTCGAAGAAAATTCTGCGGGCTTAAGTTGAGATGACGATCCAAGATCGAGGTCAATTCTGACCTAATAGAGGTGACGATCCAAGACCGAGGTCAATTCTGGCCTACATTCCCTTTGGGGACAATCAGAGATTCTACTGGGGGTAAAGATTAGATTTTGGATTCCTCTAGGGAATAACGAATTAGCTGGGAAAAATAGAGTGTCCTTTGGAGACTTTGAAAATGACTTTCTGAAGTTCCGCTGGGGAAATTACCTCGTGACGTTGTTTTGAGCCGGAGAGCTGATTGTCGGGGAAGTGTTTGTGATCTGCGAAGGAGAGGCGGGTTTGATGCCGTAAACTTCACTGGGGAAGTGATTAGGTGGTCCGGGTGTTGGGCGTGTTTCTCGGAGAGGTTTAAGACCTTTAGAGATCCTCCGGGGACGTCGCTGGGAGGAGTTTGACTTGGTTTTTTGAGAGTTTTGCTGGGGAAATGGGGGGTTCGCTTAAGGGAGTGAGAAATTTTCCTGGTGAAAATGTTCTAAATCCTTCCTGGGATTTTTAGGAATTTTCTCAGGAATTTTCAGGGCTTTTGGGTATTTTCTAGGAATTTTTGTATGAAATTTCAAGAGGGTGCCGGTCGGCATGGTGCAGGGGGTGCCATTCGGTAGTGGTACGGACTTTTAGACTGCCTCGGGAAGGTAAGGAGACAATGACAATCGATGGGTGGGGGGTCGATGCCGATCGGCATGACGCATGGCATCCTATATAAAGGGGAGAATTCCCTTCATTTTTCACAGCTTTTTGCTTTCTTTCTCTCTGCGATTTTCCTCTTTAAATCATTCTAGCATTCTGATCTCTAAGAAATGGCCACCTTTATGAGCACTGTAGCGCATAGGGAATGTTTGACTGTCGATGATTGGGCGAAGCGTGGAGTGGAGGGCCAGGGCGCCTCTTTCTTTGGGGAGTGAGAACTCCTTTGATGCATTCGATCCGATTGCAGATGAGCGAACTTTGCTATGGGAGCCATTGCATCATCGGTCTTCTAAGGTGGTGAGCCCTGGCAGTTATGTAAGTAACCGGACTTTTGGCATTCCTCTCTCTTTTTTTGGTGATTTTTCCTTTCTAGAATTTTGACAGGGTTTCTCCTTTTAATAGTCTGATATCTCTTTGAAGAACACGCGTGCCCGTGGGACGACGGGGCTTAAGGATGTTTGGGAGTACCTTCCACCTGTGGTGCGTTGGGTGGTATCATCTGCGGGTTTTGGGAGGTTGGCATCTTCACTGGATGAGACGCCTTGGTCGACAGCGGTCATGTGCGTTTTGGGGGAGAGATGGTGGGATACTACCTACACCTTCCATTTTGGTTTCAAGGAGATGACCGTGACTCCCATAGATGTGTAGCATCTGCTGGGCTTGGATTGCGATGGGGAGCAGATAGAGGTGGATCGCTCTTTGCGGGTGATGCCGGAGGCGGTGAGGGCGGCACTCGGTGATGTAGGGAGGATAGTCTCTAGGTATTCCATTCGATTGTCCTTGCTGAAGGATGTCTTGCTAAGTAGAGTGGTCGATGTGGAGGACGGGCTACAGGTGAGGCAGATGGCCCGATTATTCATCTTGTTGGTGCTGGGAGGCTTTATGGTGGTGTCGAGCGACGACGTCATCCATTTGTGGTTCTTGCCGTTCTTGAGGATGTTTTCGAACATCCCTCTCTACGATTAGGGGAGCCTGACTTTGGAAACCCTCTATTTTTCTTTGGATACATTCAGCCGGTGCTGCCGACAAAATTTTATTAGATCCATGTATCTCCTTGAGGTATCCTTTAATTTTATGCATTTTCCTTTCATGCATTCACATTTTCCTTATGCATCTCTTTTTGATTGGGAATTCCTGTCTTTGGCATACATGGTTCTATGAGGTGATTGGGTGTAATAACCCGCTGATCTCTCTGAAGGATGATATCGTTGGGGACTTTTGCCGATTGTATCGATGGCAGAAGGCCAATCGTCAGTGGAAGGGATCTTTCTCTCTAGAGGCGGTGCGTCAGGTCTTGAATGGCCTGACCAGTGGTAGGGTAAGACTCTTTACTTTTTAGTCTTAGATTTGACATGTTTTGATTCTATATTGACTTATGCTTGCTCGGGGATTTTCAGTTGACCTTTTACCCTTGGGGGACAGCCATTCAGGATACGGGGGTGATCGGGGTGAATGTGCAGATGCGGCGCTTACTGGCGCATGAGTTTCTCCATTCTTGGTATCTCGAGGAGCGGGTGGTTTGGTAGATTGCTGGGGAGGTGGTGGTGCCACCCGTGCATCCTCCTATGTCTATGAGGCGGGAGCGGCTGCTGCCGGAGGATGCGAGGATCGCGGAAATGATTGCTGAGTCCTACTTATTGTATACTAATACGGCAATGCCGTATGACTATATGGACTTTGTGACGAGATGGTTGATGGCGCCCAACATATATGATGCCTTACCTTTTCTTCCTGCGGGTTCTAGTCGGGCGGTGGGGTCCTCCCACAGCGTCGGTGGTCCGACGACGGTGGTGGCAACGACTTCGTAGGTTCCTTTTGTGCGATTGCACACTCCTTCGTACAACATTCGGCGAGCTGATGGAGGTATGGTGCCTTTGTTGTACCGTCCTCATGCAATGGATCCGGAGGAGTTAGGTTTGACAGAGGAGGTTCTTCGTCATGAGGTATACCTTCTTGCTCTTTTTTGGTTCTTTTTCTATTTTGATTCCTCTTTGATACTGATTTTGGCCTTTTTCTCTGCAGTAAGTTTGGGTGTCGACCACTTGGCGGAGGGATATTAGAGACTGGATATCTTCGACGACTGCCCATATTCGGGATGCGATCTCGATTCCTTCTTGCTTGGTGCCATTTGCTTATTCGGGGAGGACTCTGGCTCGAGTAGAGGTGGTGCGTCGTCTCATCGTAGGGGAAAGAGAGTGTGTCGCAGGGGTGGAAGCTCTTAGAGAGAGGGGTGAAGGGTAGGTGAGAGAGAGAGGATGTGGGTTCGGGCTGAGTCCCGTTGTTTTTTGCTTTTCTTTTATTTTCTGCAAAATTTTATGTAACACAGAAGAATATATATATGCAATGCGAATGGAGTTTTTTATTATCTTTTGTTAATGATGGATGAGTGAATGCATGCACATGCTCTTTTTACTTTGCTGCTGAGACCGTAAAAAGGGATGTTTTTGGGATTTTGAAAGAAATTTTTATTAAGATGAAAAGGGGATTTTTGAAATTCTATTGAGAATATCAATTTATTTTGAGTTTTCTAAATTTTGACAAAAGAGGAAAGAGGAAAATTTCCAAGAGTAGGGGGTTGTCGATCGGCAAGACCCTTGTCATGCCTATCGGTAGTCAAGTCTAGTCCCATCAATTCAAAGCTTTTGATTTGTGCCCCCTTCAGCCTTTGGTACTTTTGTGGGGTCAGATTCCCTCCGATTTCTATATGGATTGTGTCTTTTGTGAGGGTTCTCAAGTATAAAAGGGGAAGGGTGGAGTGTTTCCAGCACACCTTCACTTGTCTACTGTTTCTTAGTCTTGCAAGATGGCTCTCCCTGGTAGCATTGAATTTGCAAATTACCTCGAAGCCTTAGAAGCGATGTGCTCTTATAATGTTGACTACGATGCTTTCAACATGCATCGAGTCTCTTTGTGGCACAATCGGTCCATTGAGTGGAACATGCTGATGGCGGTGGTACAATTCTGGTACCCCGAAGACCAGGTATTTCGTTTTGGGTTGGATGAAGTTTGTCTTACCTACGAGGAGTTTTCTTCCATGCTCGGGATAAATCCCAGTGTTGCTGCGGCTTTACCCAAATTTTCTCGTTCTCCCAGGGATTTGTTGGCTGGGCTTCTTCCATTTTGCCTTCGGCGGCTAGATCACTGGTTGCTGGAGGACTGATTTCCCTGCCGACGGTGTTGCAGTCCGTGCATTTGTAGGAAGCTGGCAATACTGGATACGCTGGAGCCGTTGCTCTGGTCTTGGTTTCAAAATTACTGCTGATTACTGGAGAACTGTTGGTGGATCTGGAACTTGCAGCCATTACTTCATGGATGTCATACTATCGTAATCCTGCGATGGTGATACTGGCGGAGACCCTGAATGGTCTGGATGCCTAGCGAGAAGGTCGTTCTGACTTCCTGCGGGGTAGCCCCGTGATGCTATTCATGTGGTTGTCTGAAAGACTCGGCCTAGTGACTCTTCCAGAATATCCTTTGTCGGTTGTACCCAACTTCTTTTCACGTCACTTTTTCTATGTTGGCCTGGATATTGAGAGTTGGGAGAATTGGCTTATGGAGCATGGGGTCGGAATCTGTACTAGTCAGTGCCTTGGTGGGGACAGTTTCTGCCTGTTCTGGAGCTAGGAGAATACTCATATGTGCGGCGGGTCGACCTCAGACATACCTCTTTTTATTTCCCTTGGCGTCTTATGCACCAATTTGGCTGGGCACAGGTCGTGCCACCTCGGACATTAAATTTCTTTTCGATAGAGGATTTGACTGAGCGTCTGCGCATGCGGCTTGGCTCTTTGTAGGAGACGTTCGTCAACCCGTTCTTCTCAGTCTGTTGGGAGAGTTTGGCATATCCCTAGGGATTATATGAAGTGGCTGTGGAGGAAAGTAGTTAACAAGATGTTGGCATCGGAGACTGGACATAAGTGGTTTGTTTCTTTTGACACCATGGAAGGAGGTGTTGTGGTCTTTTTGAAGCTAGTTCGAGCCTATCGGTCCATGGAGTGCCTACGACACTCTGTTCAGGCAGGGGAAACTTGGGGACTCCAGGATGCAGATGATGATGACGGAGCAAGATCCTATAGTAGCTGTGGGTAAGACTGCTGAAGAATTTATTGTGGGGGATAAATGTGAGGATTTTATTATGGCTATTTAAGAAGGTTGGGGGAAGGGAGTTATCTGTTCCTTTTCTTATGTAATTTGTACCGTAATTTCTTATTAAGGAAATAAACAAGTTTATGATCATCCAGCTATGCCTTTGATGAGTTTTCTGTTGTTTGAATTATCTATACCGATCGCTAAGGCATACATAATCCTTTTGTTCAAATACATTTTGGAATTGACTGTCTTCTCGGAGGTAAGAAAAGAATAATATTTTATGAAAAATAACGGGCCATGCTCATGTAAGGTGTATGAGCTGCCTACGTACCTCTGGGGTTTTTGAATTTTTTTAATTTGTTTGAAAATGATTTTTGCAGAGGATCAGGCCCACGTAGTTCTGGGTAAGGGGGAAATGAAGAGTTTTTTTTAGAATAGATTGGGGACGAGAAGAGTCGTAGCGCGCCGAGATTTTGGACTAAGGGTAGAACTTTTTTAGACGGTCCAGGTTAACTGGACGGGCCATCTCTTCCCTATCTAAGTCGATGAGCATGGCGGCACCACCAGATAAGATCTTCTTGACAATGTAGGGGCTGCTCTAATTGGGCTTGAATTTCCCTCTGGGGTCCCAGATGGGCTCTATGATTTCTTTGAGGGCTAGGTCCCCTTCTCAGACACAACGGTCCTTGACTCTCTTATTGAATGAATGCGTTATTTGGCGATGGTACCCTTGTATGTGGTATAGTGCTTTTAGTCTTCTTTCTTCTAGGAGGGTCAGCTCATCAAGACGGCTTTGGCACCCGTCTTCTTCACTGACCTCGCTTTCAAGCATGATGCGTAATGAGGGTATTTCCAGCTCCACGAGTAGGACTGCTTCCATATTGTAAACCAGATAGTAAGGGGTAGCCCCTGTTGAGGTTCGAATTGAGGTTCAGTAGCCCTAGATGGCGTACGAGATCTAGTCGTCCCAATCTCAACAGCTTTCAGTCATCTTGCTAATGATGGCTTTGAGGTTCTTATTGGCGGCTTCAACTGCACTGTTGGTCTGAGGTCGGTAGGGAGAAGATTCGTGTATATGAATCCCATACTCATTGATTACTTCTGTGACTTTTTCCTCAAAATGTAACCCGTTATCTGACACTAACTCGTGCGGGACCCCATACCAGCAGATGATGTTTTTCTTGATGAATTTGGCCACTTTCTTGGCGTTCAACACTGCGTATGACTCAGTTTGGACCTATTTGGGGAAGTAATCAATGGAAACTAGGATGAAATCATTCCCATTGGAAGCCTTCGATGTAAACTTCCCTATGATGTCGATTCCCCAGGTGGAAAATGGCCAGGGAGAGGTCATGTTGTATAATTCATGTGGGGGCAAATGCTGAAGGTTGGAGAATTGTTGGCATTTGAGGCATCTCCGGACATATGTGATGAAATCTTGGGTTGTAGTGGTCCAGTAATAACCTTGTCGAATGATCTTTTTGTCAAGCATGTGACCATTCATGTGGGGTCCGCATTCCCCACTGTGGATTTTCTGTATTATTTTTTCAATATCAGCCCCTGCGATGTAGTGCAGATGACTTCCATCGAAGTTCCTTTTGAGCAGTCCCTTGTGACAAATGATGTATTGGGCGGCCAGTCTTCGTAGGGTTGCTCGATATTTCTTATTGGAACCCTCGGGATACTTACCATGTTTGAGGAGGATCCATATATCATAGTACCAACAATTGGCTAGCTCGGGATATTCTGTGGTGACGAGCTCAATTTGGAAGCAGTGGGTTGGTTTGTCTTGCTATTTAAACTAGGAAGGGGGTCATACTTATTCCTTCGAGAATGTCGACCATGGAGGCCAAGGTAGCAAGGCCGTCGGCTAGGTTATTCTTTGATCGGGGTAGGTAATGGAAGGTGATATCCAGGAATTGGGAGGCTAGTTCTTCTAAGTGGGCATGGAAGGGTTGGAGTTTCTCGTCCTTAACTCTCCATTTTATGAGCACTTGACCGATGATGAGGGCGAAATCCCCGTAGACGTCTAGGCATTGAATACCTTTCTTGAGATCAACTTTGAGGCCTACCGTGCATGCCTCGTATTCAGTCATGTTGTTGGTGCAAGGGAAATCCAACTTGATGGCGATGGGAGTGTGGGAGTCATCTGGGGCGATCAGGAGTATCCCCCTTTTTATTGGTAGCACCGTCAAAGAACATTTACCATCGAAGGTTGTCTTAAGCAGTGCAAAGGATGTTTTCATCTAGGAATTTGGATATCCCGATATCGGCTTCTTCTACGGGGTGATCAGTGAGGTAGTTAGAGATGGCTCTTCCTATCATGGCTTTCTGTGTGACGTATACGATATCAAACTCGTCTAGGAGCATCAATCATCTGGCCATTCGGCTGGATAAAGCGAGTTTCTCAAGGCGATATTTGATGGGGTCCATTCGAGATACAAGTTTGATGGAGAAGGCGAGCATGTATTTCCATAACTTTTGGGTGATCCAGACAAGTGCGACACATGCCTTTTCCAAAGCGGTGTAGTTAACCTCATACTCGGCCAATTTGCGACTGGCATAATAAATAGCTCTTTCTTTGTAGGAATCTTTAAGGTACTGGGCTAGCAAAGCCCCAACTGCAGTGTCGGTTATGATTAGGTATAGGAGTAAGGGGAGACCAGGCTGTGGTGGCATGAGTACCGGGGGTTGGGTCAGATATTGTTTGATATAATCAAAAGCTTCTTGGCAAGCCTCGTTCCAAACCTTGGTTTAATCCTTTCGGAGGAGTTTAAAGATAGGTTTGTAGATGGAGGTTAACTGGATGATGAACCGGATGATGAATTACAATTTCCTAAGGAAGCCCCAAACTTCTTTCTCTGTTCGGAGAGGTGGCATCTCAAGTATGGCTTTCAGCTTGGCGAGATCTGCTTCTATCCCCTTCTCACTGACCATGAATCCCAAGAGTTTTCCTTTTGTAACGCCGAAAATGCAATTCCGTGAATTGAGTCTCATCTGGTACTGTAGCAGTCGTTCGAAGAAATTTCGAAGAGCGGGAACATGACCCTCTCTAATTTTGGATTTGATAATCATATCATCCGCATAGACCTCAACCTCTTTGTGAATCAGATCGTGTAAGATGGTTGTGGCATCCCTCTGGTAGGTAGCCCCAGCATTCTTGAGACCAAATGGCATGACAGTGTAGCAAAAAGTTCCCCATGGGGTGATGAATGCAGTTTTTTTCTTGGTGGTCTAGGTGCATTTTGATTTGGTTGTATCCGATAAACCCGTCGACGAAGGACTTGAGAGTATGACTGGCTGTGTTTTCCACGATCATGTCGATATTAGGTAGCGGATAATCATCCTTTGGAGAGGCTTTGTTCAAATCCTGTTAGTCTACACACATTCGAACTTTTCCTCCTGATTTTGGCATAAGCACTATGTTGGCTATCCATATAGGATATTCGATCACACGAATGAAACCTACGTTCAACTGTTTGACAACCTATTCTTTGACTTTGAGCGACCATTCGGTGCGGATCTTTCTCAACTTTTTCTTGACCGGATTGTAATATAGGAGAGTGGTAATCTCATGCTGAGCTATTTTAGGATCAATGTCGGGAATATCATCGTAGGACCATGCGAAGACATCCACAAATTCCTTTAGCAATTCTTCGAGTTGTGCACGCTCATGCTCGTCGAGGGTATCCCCTATCCTAATCTCGCGCAGTTGGCTACTAGAACCGAGGTTAATAACAACAGTCTCTTCTTCATTAACTTGAACGCGGTTATGTTGTTTATTATTAACCTTATTTATATCAGTTAAGAATTGTTCATTTATAAAATCATCATCATCAAAAGTTTGATTAGAATCCAAATAGTTAATGTAAGGCACAACAAGATATTCAAAATCTTCGTTTATTTCATTGGTAGGAAAAACAACACTGAGAACCTCATCAAAATAGGACTCGATTACATTTGAACAAGGATAGATAACAGAAGAAGAAAGGGGGTAAAATTTAGGATTATGGGAGATTTTAATAGGTAGAACTGGTGCAGCATGCCAGTTGAGGAGAGGTGTATCAACAACTTTAATCAGGTGGGATGGATCCAGTGATGTAGTGCCTGAGTGAACCATGTAGAGTGCCAGCCCCAGTGTCTGTAAGTTGAAGGAATCTTCGGAGTCACTTTCCTCAGTCTCTTCGATATCTTTAATGCGCAGTTGTACATGGTGTTGGGAACTCTCGGTCCATGGGTATCTATCTTAGAAGAAGATCTCCATTATAGGTTTCATCTTCTTGTCTGTATGGTCACACCATGGTTCTGAAAAGTCGCAAAAGGTGAAGTACTCACCCTCTTTGATGAATCGTCCATTTAAGGAGTCACCTAGGATAGTTTGGACGTGGTCTAGTCTCCTCTGTGATCGAGACTAGAGGATCATTCTGAGCTCTTGTTCTGATGGTTGATACCCCAAACCACAGGGATGAAAAGCCTTCTTTAGTTCAATCAACTCCAGTATTCCTTGTTGTCTTTGTCCTAGCCCCAGTCCGAGCATGAAGTTCATGTTTCTAAACATCTGGATCACATTGACGTTGCCATGAGGGTCGTATTATGGACAAGGCCTTTCTTTGAAGTCGTCCCCTGTCGGGAGTAGAAGTGGTTCAACTCGGAATCCTGATAGGAGCATATCATTTCACCCATGCTGTATCTCAAGGATTGGACTGCTTGTACTTGCACCATCGGTATTGTCATCATCGCCCAAGATGGTAATGACCTGTCCGTCGGGGAAGAACTTTAATTTCTGATGGAGTGAGGAAGACACACCCTTAATATTATGGAGCCAAGGTCGTCCGAGTAACAGGTTAAAACAAGCTGAGATGTCAATAACTTGGAATTCGATGATAGGGTTTATAAGGACAACCCCTATTATAATATTTTATGGATCCCATCACCTCCCAATGGGTATTATCGTAGGCATGCACAATAGCAAAAGTTGGATCGAGGTCGCTTTCTTTCAGGCCTAAACTTTTGAAGGTTCTCAGTGGGCAGACATTCAGGGCGGATCCATTATCGACAAGAGAGAGTGGTAGAACCTTCCCCATAACTTCGACGGAGATGTTGAGTGCATGATTGTGGTTTGGCCCAATCTTGGGGATTTCTTCTTCGGAAAAGGATAGCATTCGGGTAGAGGCCAAGGATTCGACCAAATTTACCGCTTCTTCCAGTGTGTTAGAGGGAGGAATTGTGGGTCCAGTGAGCAACTTGATCAAAGAATTTTTGTTTAGATGAGAAGACATGAAAAGACCCCATAAAGTGATATTATCTTGAGTTTTCTTTAGTTGATCGAGGATCTTTTTCTCCTCGAGGGTCATCTCTGGCATAGGAAGGTTTTCCACGCCCTTCCCCTTATCATTGGCTGGTAGTGAGTTTGGGATCTGGTAATGCCTCCCTGATCTGGTTATGTGATTTACTGAAGAAGGGAAGAACATGAACCCTATTTCCTTATTGATCTCGGGTTATTTTGCTACCTTGTCTATGTCTCCGAGGAGTTATTCAAATGATATCATTCCACACATGTCGGCCACCAGGCCAGTTTTCTCTAAAGCTTATTCTTCATTCGAATCTCTAAATTCTTCCCCCCATCCGGTGGCAATAATTCTGTCTTTCCACGTAAAGTCGATGCATTCCACAACTTCAACGACCTCTTAATATAGGTCTTCCCAATCTGTGGGGATGTGTAAGGGTGAAGGGACCAAGGACCCCTATAGCTTCAAAGCATCGAATAACTTGGTACTACTGCAAATGTTGTTGGTTTGCCTGAATAATTATGCCATGATCCGGACGACATCATCCAGGCTGACTTCATCGGTTGATACTACCCATCTATCTGACTCTCGAGCCCATTTACTTGCTTCCAAGAACAGCGTACTGAACCTTTGGCAATCAATGATCATTTGTGAGGGAAATTTCGGCTCGAACTTTAGGAGTTGGTTCAATACTTCTGACAATTCCATGCTTCCATTTTCAAAACGGGTACGGACAATGATGCATTCTCTGGTAAGGAGTGACAGTTCCTGATTAGCGAGTCTAGTAGGGTGTAGGAGGAAATATGGGAAAATTTGGGGAGGTTTAGAAGAGTATATGGGTGTGATTTGAGTTGAGGGATCAAATTATGGGTTCTCTTCTAAGAAGATGGCATTGGTATGATTTGGAAGTGGGTTGTGAGTAGTGTTTGGCTTAGGATTGGTTGGTGGGGCGATGGTACCCCGGTCAATTAGACCTTGTATTACATTTCTGAGATGAAAGCATTGGTCGGTGGTATGCCCAGCAGTTTGGTGAAAGGCGCAGTGACCATCTGCCTTGAAGTTTCTTGGGAGTGGATTTGGCAATGGAAGGGGGTTCAAAGGTTTGATAAGGTTTCAGCTTAACAAGGCTTGATAAACTTTGGAGAGGGGAGCATGGAGCTCGGTGTATTCCTTTCGGACTGGGACAGGGCGGCTTTCTGGTGCCCATGATGTGGTTGGTTGAGAGATGTTGTTGATGGTTGAGACTGTAGCACTAGCAGGGTTGTCATATTTTTTGGGGGTGAACTGTCCGAACACCTTATTTGGTTCAACTTCTGTCTTGGCAAGACCCTCCTCGATTTCTACTCCTGCTTCTCTGAGAGCTTGAAAATGGGGATAGTATTATCCTCCCATCGTTTCTTGAACATGGGGTACGAAGTTATTCTTCACTATGCTGACTTGTTCTTCCTCGGATGGCGGATTGGCCATGGTTGCTGATTTTTCCCTCCATCAGGCGATGAAGATACTGACTGATTCTCCAGGGTTCTACTTAAGCAGCTCTAAATCACGGTAGGTGACCTCAAGCACTTCATTGTATTTGTACTGTGACATGAATTCTGAGGCTACATCCTCCCAAATATGAATTCTGGACTTTTCGAAAGACAAAAACCATCAGAGGGCGCTATCCTTCAAAGTTTGTTGAAACAATTAGGCCATCACTTATTCTGAAGCCCCTAGTAGAATCATGGGATGGTGATAACTTCAGAGATGAACAATTAGGGGTCCACTTCCTCCAAATTTATCGATATTTGGCATCTTAAACTTCTCAGGCAACCTCGCTTTAGGATAAGGAGACATGCGAGTGTAGTCCGTGTAATTTCCTGAGATTATGACTTGGTCAAACTTCTTGGTGAGCATCTTGAGGTCTTCTTCGACTTTATTCAATTCTTCTTCTTTTGGGTTAATGACTATAGGAAAGTTAGCCCCATGTTGGGAAAGATTCGACATCGCAAGTTGGGCAGGAAGTGTCCCATTAGCAGGAGGGGCACGTGAAGCGTACTGATACTCTTCGGGTGGATCCATAACTCAAGGAAATAGGGCCTCGGGCTCATGAGGAACAGGAACCTGGTTTTGTTGCATCTCTCGGACCTCGGTTTGGAGGTTGTCAATTTATATGCCCTAAAGGTAGCTAAAAGCTCAAAGACACCAAACTCGGCCCAGAAGATGGCCGAGGTAACAAGGGCCCCAGATTAGCAACCAACGATCTTGTCCAAAGCAAGGTCGGCTATGGCCGACGTTACTAGTTTCCTCACAGTCAGGCAACAGCCGAGGTCTTTATGATCCATGGGGGAAGTTATCCACCAGGACGTCTGGAGCCGACATCACGCCTACTTCATACATCAACCTCGGCTGGGTACAAGCTGAGGAAGCAAGGACTACACCATCGTAATCAACCTCGGCTGGGAATCAACCGACGTTCCAACTACTCCCACATAACCCCGACCCAGGCCGATGTTATAGCCTCACCTGCCTTGCCTCAGGTTTTTACTGAGCCGAGACCATCACGAATAACTTCGGATTGGGTAACAGCCAGACTTCACCAACCTCGTACTCTTTCAGGTCGAGGTTGCATTAATCAAAGACGGCCGAGCATTGACAAGCGTATGCAAGGATAGGAACACGTGTACAAAGTCAGTTGTAACTGAATCAATCCCCTCACGTAAGGGAATATTTCATCATCATTCTCTACATGTGATAGTGACAGATGTCTTTATTTGATTGGCCATATCAATTCACACATGCTCATTACATGCATGGGGGGTGCATTACACCCCTCACACACTATATATACTTGCCTTCTCCTACATGGAGGAGGGGGACCCAAAATTACAACCCTAGCTGAAACTTTGTCATTTTACGCAGTAAAGAGAGAAAGCTTGAGATACTGTATCCATGGCCATTAGTGCCTTATTCTAGTGATCTTACTCACTCATTTGCACAGTGGACGTAGGCCTAACTGGCTGAACCACTTATATATTGGTGTTCGTACTCTTCTCCTCACCCCCATCTCTTATATCTAGTGTATACTTGAGCTGCCATTATTATCAATGATTTGAGTTTATAAACACCTTGAAGGGTGGTGCTATTTTTGCCATCATCATATTGGCACCGTCTGTGGGAACGAGAAGCTATCTCTTCCTCTTTTTCTGCTTAACCTCACCAGAGACTCTCGTGGTGAACCAGGCCTCACCCCTTGTGTGGAGTTGTTTCGCCATTGAAGGAGGTCCATTAAGGTACAAAGCTCATCTACTCCACAAGCTCTTTAGTGTTAACGTATGGCACTGGAGTTACCACCACCTTTTCCACCACTTGGTACTGGAGGACCTAGTTCTAGCCAGGCACCGCCTTAGTCCGAAATGGCGGAGGTTGTAGAAGCCTTGAGGTCTTTGGCTGCAATGCAATAATCAATGAAGGAGCAATTCGCATAACTCAGTTAAAATATAATGAGACCACCTGGGGTCTCACCGGAGATGATTACTCCGGAGGATGTTCATCCCCATCCTGAAGCCAGGGGACAACCCCAGGCATAGCAAAAAGACCAACCTACACCTCATCGGATGAGGGACATTGATGAACCTAGGCGTTTGCATCTGGGGAGGCAAGGACACCCTTGCCCTGAGGATATGTATGATGATTTGGAGGCAGAAGAGGTTCTAGAAGATTGTTGGGAGCCGTATGAGGTTTCGAATGACACAGTGCGTCCTATCTAGCGGAGCCGAGGTTGTGGAGGCAGAAGGGGACAACCTCGGCCAGGTCGACGTTGCAAGGCCATGGAATGAATCCATCCAACGTCTTGAGGAAAAGACAAGAGACCTCATAAAAAGCCGAGACCCACTGCAAAGAGGTTTCTCAGAGGGCTCTTCGTTCGTGGCTAAGATAGTGAGCTTCCCAACCCCTGCCAAGATCAAGCCACCTATGGTGTCTCCCAAGTATGATGGTAGCACCAACCCTGTACATCATATTGAGATATACCAGTCTGCGAAGGACATTTACTCAATACCATATGAGATGAAGTGTCGGGCATTCTTTGGGACTTTGAAGGGAGCTGCACACATCTGGTTTACCTCTCTTCAGAAGAACTCAATAGAGAACTTTAAGGGCTTGGCTGAACGGTTCATCCATAATTTTTGTTTTGGGGTAAGACCTCAAAAGAAGACCCCTCATCTGCTATATGTCAAACAAGGGAAGAATGAGAGCCTAAGAGACTACATAGCAAGATTTAAAAGCCTAAGAGACTACATAGAAGGATCGAGAAGATGTTGAAATATGGAAAGTTTAGAAAGTATATTGATGCCAAGGTTCCTAGAAAGGGAACAGATGACCCTAAAAAGTAGAGAAACGATAGATGTCATGACGATACACCAGCGAGAAGAGACGATGACTTGGATGGTGATGATGAAGACGATCTAGACCTCCCACTAAAAGATGACAGTGCCCCGGTAAAGAGGGTTGGTATGATCTCCTTTGGTGTGAGCACCATATACGGGGGACTTACAGGGGGTGGCTCTGAAGTGGCTGACCAAAAATCTCACATGGCAGAGGCCAAGCCAGTGGCCAAGGTAGAGGTGGTAAATCTGGCGTCTTCAGAGGTCAAGCAGAAGAGAAAGAAAGTGGATGTGGACACTCTTATAGTCGGGTTCTCCCAACTCGACTTCAAAGGCATTTTAACTCCGCAAGATGATCCTTTGGTAATAACAACAAGAGTGCACGGATGCGAGGTACAAAGAATTCTCGTAGATGGAGTAAGTTCAGCAGACGTGATGTTTTGGCCTTGTTTTAAAAGCCTATGTCTTATCAAAGCTAGGATGGTACCCTATCATCATCCATTAATGGGATTCAGCGGCAAAAAGGTCCATCCATTGGGCATGTATGAGATGGACGTGCGAATGGGAGACAAGTGGCCTAAGAGGTTGACCCGGAAGATTAATTTTTTCATTATGGACAAAAATGTCTTCTCGGCTTATAACCTCATCATAGAAACAGTATCCCTTAAAGAGTTTGAAGTTGTGCCGTCGACGGTTCACCAAATGCTAAAATTCCCGACCCCCTATGGGGTAGGGGAAGTGCAGGGGGACCAGACCTCGGCGCGGGAGTGTTACTTCAACTCAGTTGAAGAGAGAGAAGCCCATAAGAAGGCCACAACCACGTATAACATTGATACACTTGACCCTAGATATAGAATGAAGTTGAAGAAAGGAGAGGCCGCGAAAGAGGTAGAATCCATCGTCCTCAATGAGGATGAACCAGAAAAAACCGTCCAGGTCGGCAAGGCCTTAAAAGCAGAGATCAAGGAAGAGCTGATGAATTTCTTGAGGAAGAGGCAGAGTGTCTTCGCTTGTAGCCACGCAGACATGCCTGGCATCGACCCAGAGGTTATGTGCCACAGACTCAACGTGGTAGAAGACGCTAGGCCAATCAAACAAAGATGAAGAGTTTACTCTAGGGAAAAGTATGACATCATCAGAGAAGAGGTAAGGAAATTAGAAGAGGCATAATTCATCAGGGGAGCTATATACCCAGAGTGGTTGTCAAATGCCGTCATTGTGCCCAAATCCAAAGGAAAGTGGAGGATATGCGTAGATTTCACCGACCTGAACAAGCCTTGCCCTAAAGACAGTTATCCCTTACCTCAGATCGATCATATGGTATAGGCCACGACAGGGAATGAGCTCATGAGCTTCATGGACGCGTATTCTGGTTATAACCAGATCTTCATGGATGTTGAAGACTCAGAGAAGACAACCTTCATCACAGATAAAGGGACATATTTTTATAAGGTTATGCCCTTCGGCTTGAAAAATGCAGGAACAACATATCAATGTCTTGTGAATAAGATGTTTGAAAATCAAATAGGCAAGACTAAGAAGGTGTATATAGATGATTTGTTGACGAAGAGCTTAAAGGACTGCACTCATGTGGAAGACCTAGAAAAGACCTTCGATACCATAGACTTGTACATAATGAAACTCAATCCCGCGAAGTGTGTTTTTGGGGTAGGAGCTGGGAAATTTCTTAGCTTCATTGTCCATCAAAGGGGAATAGAGGCGAACCCTGAGAAAATCAAGGCTTTGCTTGACATGAAGGCACCAAGGAGTATCAAGGACGTTCAGAGGCTCACTGGAAGGGTAGCTGCACTCAACAAATTCGTTTTCAGAGCGACGAATAAGTGTCTTCCGTTCTTTAAGGTGATTAGAAAGGCCTTTGAATGGGACAAAGAGTGTGATGAGGCTTTTAATCAACTCAAGTCGTACCTCGGATCTCCCTTGCTCTTATCTCGGCCCATAGCGAGAGATAAGTTGTATGATTATCTAGCGGTCTCTGAGTCAGCTATAAGTGCAACCATAGTACGGGAAGATGTAGGGGTCCAAAGGCCTGTATACTTCAACAGTAAGGCCCTTCAAAGGTCTGAACAAAACTATCCTCGGATGGAAAAGTTGGCCTACGCTTTGATACAAGCTTCTAGGAAGATGAAGCCCTACTTTTAATCCCATTCCATGGTTATCCTCACTGACTCCCCACTAAGACAGGTTCTCCATAAACCTGAGAAGTCGGGTAGATTGATGACATGGACCATTGAGTTGGGAGAGTATGACCTTACTTATCAACCCAGGGTCGCCATTAAAGGGAAGGCACTTGCAGATTTTATTGCGGAGTTCACATGGGAAGAGGCCAAACTTAAAGATAACCTAAATATTGCAAAGGAATCAAACAGTAAGGTCTTCCGAGACCTGGAAGAGGTTATGTCTAACAGAGCTAGAAACGTAATAGTCGAAAATGAGGAAGATCGGTACCTCTTTAAGCAAGGAATCATGTCATAGGGTAGATTCTCATCAGATAAAGATATCTGGAACCTCTTTATTGACGGGTCTTCTTGTGAAAATGGAAGCGGTGCAGGGCTGATACTCTCAGCCCCGGATGGTAGCAACGTTGAATATGCACTAAGGTTTAGCTTCAAGGCATCAAACAACGAGTCAAAATATGAGGCCATGAGAGCGGGCCTCTCCTTGGCAAAGACCCTTAGGGTAAGATGACTACTACTTATAGTGACTCAAGGTTAGTTGTTAACCAAGTGTTTGGAGTTTATGAGGACAAGGATGAAAGGATGGCCAAATACCTGAAGAGGGTGAGAATGATGTTAGAAGGTTTCGAAGAGGTAAGGATGAAGATGGTGACTCGATAAAATAATAGCCACTCAGATGCACTAGCAAGGTTAGCTTCAGCAATAAGGACATATATCAAAAGGACAGTTCCAGTTGAGATCCTGCTCAAGCCGACCATTGAAGAAAAGAGGTTAGTAACCCTTGCCTCAATTTGAACTTAGGGGACTCATGAATGGACCCCCTTGTCAGCTATATCAGAGAGGGAGAACTGCCAGAATCAAAGTTATAGAGGAGGAAACTGAGGTACAGAGCTGCAAAGTTCTCAATAATAGGAGATATCCTATATAAGAAAGGATTTCTATCACCTCTCCTTAGATGTGTTCATCCCACACAAGTTCCCCGCATCCTACAGGAGGTACACGAGGGTTCTTACTCCAGTCATATGGGAGTAAGACCTTTAGCCATGAGGATTATCACAGAGGGATACTGGTGGCCGACCTTTGCCAATAATGCTGCAGCCTACGTGAAGAGGTGCGATAAATGCCAAAGATTTTCAACTATCCCCCATCAACCTCATCAGACTATGACGCCAATAAGTTCTCCTTGGCCATTCGCAGTATGGGGAATTGACTTGGTGGGTCCCCTACTAAGAGCTGTGAACAACCACAGGTTTTTGATAGTTGCTATTGACTATTTCTCCAAATGGGTAGAGGCTGAGCCGATGATCATGATTACAGAGAAGAAGACCTTCCAATTCATCTAAAAGGGCATCATATGGAGATATGGCCTCCCTAACACCCTCATCTCGAACAACGGAACCCAGTTCAAAAACTTTTCATTGGAGATATATTGCAAGAGAGTTGGGATCAAGCAATTTTCTCTTTTCCTGGCTGGCCTCAGGCAAAATAATCAGATCGAAGTTACAAACAGAATGATCCTTGATGGGATCAAGAAGAGGTTAGAACAAGCTAAGGGGATATGGATTGAAGAGCTTTATGCTGTGTTTTGGGCCTACAGAATAATGGCTAGGACACCAACGGGGGAAACCCCATTTATGTTAGCACATGGCTCAGAAGATGTCATACCAACAGAGATAGGACTCCCTACTCACAGGGTTCAGACCTATGACCTTGAGAAGAATGGGGGAGGAGAGAAGACTTGACCTAAATTTGATTGAGGAGAGAAGATAAGACACAGAGGTCAGACAGGCAGCCTATCAACAGAGAATAACAAAGTTCTACATTCAAAGGATGAAATTAAGACCCATAGCCGTGGGAGACCTAGTGTTGAAGAGGACATTACAGAAGGCAAACAAGCTTCACCTAAATTGGCATGGCCCTTATAAAGTGATTGAAGAACTTATACCCGGTACCTACAGGTTGGAAAACCTTGAGGGGGAAACTTTTTCTAATCAATGGAATGCTGATCATTTGAAAAATTACTACATATGATGTTGCAATGATTCCTATGTAAATGTATCAACTTATGAGGAGATTATTAATGAGAAGATCGGTTCCTGTGTCAACTCTTGGTTCATGATGCTTTGATGAATATTATGGGGAAAACATCTTAGTTGATGATCTCAGACCTTAAAACATCATAGTTTGGTGACAAGGTCTGAGGTGAACATCACACTTTGACGACCTCAGACCTTAAACATCATTAATTTGGTGAATATCTTATGGGGGTAACATCTTAGGTGATGACCTCAGACCTTAAAACATCATAATTTGATGACAAGGTCTGAGTTTCACGTCACACTTTGATAACCTCAGCCCTTGGACATCATTAATTTGGTGAATATATTATGGGGATAACATCTTAGTTGATGACCTCAGACCTTAAAACATTATAGTTTGGTGACAAGGTCTGAGGTGAGCATCACACTTTGATGAACTCAGACCTTAAACATCATTAATTTGGTGAAAATATTATGGGGGTAGCATCTTAGTTGATGACCTCAGAACTTAAAACATCTTAGTTGATGACAAGGTCTGAGGTGAACATCACACTTGGATGACTTCAGGCCTTAAACATCATTAATTTAGTGAATATCTTATGGGGGGTAACATCTTAGTTGATGACCTCAGACCTGAAAACATCATAATTTGGTGAATATATTATGGGGATAACATCTTAGTTGATGACCTCAGACCTTAAAACATCATAGTTTGGTGACAAGGTCTGAGGTGAACATCACACTTTGATGACCTCAGACCTTAAACATCATTAATTTGGTGAATACCTTATGGGGGTAACATCTTAGTTAATGACCTCAGACCTTAAAACATCATAGTTTGGTGACATGGTCTGAGGTGAACATCACACTTTGATGACCTCAGACCTTAAACATTATTAATTTGGTGAATATCTTATGGGGGTAACATCTTAGTTGATGACCTCAGACCTTAAAACATCATAGTTTGATGACAAGGTCTAAGGTGAACCTCACACTTTGATAACCTCAGATCTTGGACATCATTAATTTGGTGAAAATCTTATGGGGGTAACATCTTTGTTGATGACCTCAGACCATAAAACATCATAGTTGATGACAAGGTCTGAGATGAAAATCACACTAGGATGACCTCAGACCTTAAACATTATTAATTTGGTGAATATCTTATGGGGGTAACATCTTAGTTGATGATCTCAGACCTTAAAACATCATAATTTGGTGACAAGGTCTGAGGTGAACATCACACTTTGATAACCTCAGACCTTAGACATCATTAATTTGGTGAATATATTATGGGGGTAACATCTTAGTTGATGACCTCAGACCTTAAAAATAATGTTATAAGGGTGATAGAGACACCATTATATTGAGGCTTCACACCTTAATACAAACACATTGCACGACATAGAGAACTATTCAAAGAACATCCAGCAAAAGAAATAAAGCCCTCTTCAGAGGTTGATATAGCATAAAGTTAAGAATTACAAGTTAAGAGCTAACAGAAAATGTTATCAGAAGTTAAGATCGATATGGATCAGAAATAAAAATTACAATGGCTTCACAAAATGGATTTAAGTATCTTCAGTCTCAGGGTTAGTAGTTATGCCCCCATTTCCTTGGCTGAGGTTGGTCATTTTTACCCCATCATCGTGAGGACCAACGTCTTCAGTCCTGGTATCTTCTTGTAGAACAGTCTCGTCAGGTGCAACACCTCCTTCCTCCTCGACCTCTTGTAAGGCCTAAGCAAACCGAGGATCGTCATAACCCAGACCAACGAAGTCAGAGGCTGCCAAGGTCCCTGACTCTTTCTCCTTTATTGCAGCCCATTTTCTAGTGGCCTTAACACCCCTTTCAATGTATTCAAAGCCAAAGCTGACGAATTCGTCAGAGACCTTGTAGTCCTCTAAAATCTTCTTTGAGGCATCATCCAAAGCAGCCTTCACAGCGACATCGGCCTTGCATTGAAGAGAGTCATCCCGAGTCTTCAGGGCAGAAGTACGATCTTTCTTGAGCTTATCCATGTCCTTATCCAGTCACTTAACATTAGCCTCAGACTTCTCTAAGGAAGCCTTCAGATGCTCCACTTCAGTATACAAAGCAGCCTCAGTCTTTTGGGCCTCCTTACCCTTCTCAATTAGAGAAAGTTTACTCAGAGTCCACTCAACAAACTGGTGCATGGTGAGGAGACCCAACAAAGCATGTGCAAAAATGTCAGTCCAAGATGTGGTATAATTCAAAGACTATGTTACACTTATTCAGAAAAAGCAAAAAGTCTTACTTGGATTCATCGATGGAGGGATAACTCGGCCAATAGAGGGGTGTCTAGAGAACGGCAAAACCTTTTGTCAGAGTCGGTCATGACGGAGCTGATAGCGTCCAGGGCCTTCAGACTCTGGCCGATAAGACTGTCGCCGATCTTCAGTTGCTCTAGACGAGCAACTAATGCGTCCTTAGAGGAGATGGGGATCGTGCGATCCCCCTTGTAAGTTTTCTTCTACCGCCTCTGATCCTCAGGGGTAGGGCCATTGGACTTACTTTTCTTTGAGGCATCGGCCCTTAAAGTGGTGGGAGGAGGCGAAGGTGCATTTAGACCCGCTTTCTTCATAAGTTTTGTAAGACTGGGGGCTTCCATCTCCTAAAGGTCGTTCGAAATTCCTTTTGGACACTCTACAAATAGAAAGATCTGAGTTAAAAGATCAGAGACGTAATAAAATCAGAGGTATAGCTTGTTGAAATGATAAAGTAACTTATGAAGCTCGGTCAGAGGACTCCCCCCAAGGCCAGTTTTAGAGAGGTAGTAAGTGTCATCAAATGCTCGTACTTGACCAACATACCATGTTCCCCCTGATCTTGAAGGTCTTTGACCTTCTAAAGTTTATTCTGGCTTAACCCAGGGTCTCCCCTAGCATCTATTGACACCTTTCCCCATTTCAAGGGTATTCTCGATTCTAGGGAAGAAGAGGGGGCACAAGGGACAAACTCCCATAACCCTGAGGTGAAGAAATATTGTGGTTTCCAGTTGTGGTTCGAAGTCTGGGTAATTAGCAACATCTTCTTGTTGGACTTTCGAGCTATAAAGTGGTAATAACTCGGATGATTCCTAGCAGAGGAGGGGACGTAGCACCCTGTGAAGACCTAGACGGGAAGGTCTGAATGATGGACTGCCCTCCATAAGACTATAGCTCCAATTATCACCCTCTAGGCATTGGGGGAAAATTGGGAAGGAGCCAAGTTAATATAGGACAGCATAACCCTAATTATTGGATGAATGGAAAGATGAAATCCTAACTTAAACTTCTACTCGTATAAGCAGATCTCACCATCTCGGCCGCCAAAGGCCCTCTCGTCCCTCAGAGGTCTCCTAAGTTTTATAGATGGACTTATAGAATACAGATGTCTGAAAGCTAGGAGGTCGAGTTCGCTAATAGTGCTCTCTATCTCTACTACCTCCGAGGTGTCAACATCGCTTTCGCTACCATTATCCTCATCCCGTCCAACGTCGTCTCGAACAGATGAGGGAGCACCATCAGGGTACCTCGGAGAAAAATCAGCTCATGTGGCAGCCGACAGGAGAATAGCGTAAAGGATTGGGGGAACAACCACACTAGGTCCTATAATTTTGACATCGAAGGAAGAATACGAGGTGCTAGAACTCTTGTCAGACAAGGCACGAATGGAAACCTCGGCTTGGTCAGGGGCCTGGTCCATTCGGACGGAATAATCCATGGCTTCTTGGAAAGAATACATAGACATAAGGTCTGAGGTAGGCGATTCAGACTCAGACATCAGAATAGGCTCTACTCGGACCTCTACAGGCACAGATGGCTCAGGATATATCACTTTCAGAGGAGTTGGGAATATAGGCCTGAGAGGGAATGCCTCCGCCTTACGAGCTTCCTCTTGGGCTCACTCTATTTGTCTAATCTTATCTAAGATTTTCTCCCTAAGAGAAGGGAATTCCTCTAAGATTTGATAAAGGGGTATGAGCATATGGGGACGACCTTACACTTGCGGACTCGAGCTAAAAACAAATAGGATGAAACAACAGTTAAAGATCAAATATTGCTATTTGAAAAGAAAACCAACCAAAAACAGTCAAGAACAACTCATCAGAAAACTCATAAACTCACCGGAAAATGCAATAAATGGAAAACCAAGGCTGGAAAAATGGCAAAGAAGAGGTAATAAGCAATACCTGATGAAATACGAGGAGAAGAATAGGAAGATTGGCAAGAAAAATCCACAAAATGCACCCTCAATCAAGCTTTAGAAGAGAGAGAAAATGAAGAAGGGTCAGGCAGGAAAAGGGGAAAGAAATGAAGAAGAGAAGAGAGAAAAGGGTTAAAACCCTCAAAATCCACTTGCACGTGCCCCAAGGCCCATCATTGCCTTGGGAGCCCAAAAGACCATCATCATTGCACTTGCCAAGAATGCAACCTACTTTAGAAGCTGACCATTGTCAAGAAAATATTATCACATAAAGAAATCCAACCTCGGACATATATATCCCTTAGTTACCTGTTCACATAGGTAACTAAGGGCTAGGGGGTGATTGATATGCCCTAAATGTACCCAAAAGCTTAAAGACACCAACCTCGGCCCAGAAGATTGCCGAGGTAACAAGGGACCCATATTGGCAACCAACGATCTCGTCCAAAGCAAGGTCGACTATGGCCGACATTACTAGTTGCTTCACAGTTAGGCAACAACTGAGGTCTTCATGATCCATGGGGGTAGTTATCCATTAAGATATCCGGAGCCGACATCACATCTACTTCATACGTCAACCTCAGCTAGTTACCAGCCGAGGAAGCAAGGACTACACCATCATAATCAACCGTGGTTGGGAATCAGCTGACGTTCCAACTACTCCCACATAACCCCAGCCCAGGCCGACGTTATAACCTCACCTGCCTAGCCTCAGGTTTCTAATGAGCTGATACCATCACGAATAACTTCGGATTGGGCAGCGGTCAGACTTCACCAACCTCGTACTCTTCCAGGCTGAGGTTGCATCAATCAAATACGGTCGAACATTGACAAGCGTATGCAAGGGTAGGAACACGTGTACAAAGTCATTTGTAACTGAATCAATCCCCTCACGTGAGGGAATATTTCATCATCATTCTTTACATGTGATAGTGACATATGTCTTCATTAGATTGTCCAGATCAACTCACACATGCTCATTACTTGCATGGGGGGTGCTTTACACCCCCCCACACTATATATACTGGCCTTCTCCTGCATGGAGGAGGGGGATCCAAAATTACAACCCTAGCTAAAACTTTGTAATTTTACGCAGTAGAGAGAGAAAGCTTGAGAGACTGTATCCATGGCCATTAATGCCTTATTTTAGTGATCTTACTCACTAACTTGCACAGTGGACGTAGGCCTAATTGGCTGAACCACTTATATATTAGTGTTCGTCCTCTTCTCCTCACCCCCATCTCTTATACTTGAGCTGCCATTGTTATCACTGATTTGAGCTTATAAATACCTTGATGGGTGGTGCTATTTCCGACATCATCATCAATCTTGGACACAAGTTGAGCTAGAATTACCGTCAGATCGAGTACGCAGCGGGTACTTGATCAGTGTTCTCCATGGAAAGCAGATGGATTTTAAACTCGTAAGGAGTAATAAGGGAACGGACGGAACTCCGGGGTGACTTGAATGAATACCTAAGCCAATAAGGAGCCAGCCCAAGTGCTTGCGATCGACCTGAGAAGGCGTAAAATGGGATTTATTTTGAGAAAGAGGGATGAATTTTTTTTTGCCATTTTTTTTTCGAGATTGAAAGACAAAATATTTTTAGATTTTTGATAAAGAGAGGAGAAATGTTTTTGGATTTTTGATAAGGAAAAAAAATGTTTTTGGATTTTGGATAAAGAAATAAAAAGGAATTTCCCCTTTGGAGATGGTCTCAGCGTGATTATTATAATTATTATGTTTTCACTTGTATTAATTCTCCTAAATGCAAAATGAAATGCCGAACGGGACCTGAGCTTGGCAAAATTGGATTTATAATATATGCAAAGCTATGGCTGAACTTGTGACCAGGCTCACGGATTGGGTCCCGTTTTAAAAAGGCACGAAAATTCGGGCGATAGGCCGACCTGGAATTTCGGCAGAGTTTCGGGTTGAAATCGTCAATCTAACACATGTGTCATAAGGTTGACACCTATATGCTGGTATGCAGTTAGTTGGGTGAATTGGAATGGGTTCCCCCCTTTGGCGTGACTTCCACGATATACGTCTTGCTCTAGCGGGCAATCGGTACATGTGGACAAACCATTTGATATACCTGAGTGTACGTGAATTTCCTCATCATATACCTCGTGGGGATGGTACGTGTGAGAGCGAATTCGATATACTCGGTGTACGTGAACGAATTCCCTGCGATATACCTCCCGTCATGAGTTCGGTCAAGAGGTATGATGCGGGGGAACCGTTCGATATACGTCGAAGGTACTTGACCATTGGTAGGTGAGAGTCGTATTACTTAGGCTAACTGTGACCTGTCGGACCAATTCCCATCACTAAGTGACCCTCCAGTTACTGGGTAAAATTTGGTCAATAACAATGCTCTTTGGTGATGTCGTGTGAATCATGCATGATTTTTTTATTAGTATCTTATGAGAATGTCTTTCTTGATTATACCAAATAGGGAGCAGAGTGAAAGTACCAATGGTACACCAAGTATGGATGGGGCATGCAACATGTGGATATATGTGACCCTAGGTGCACGTGGTGCGAAGTTTACATGGATAATTTTCTACAAGTGTGTGAATAGAAGCATACGCATGGGATACACATGAGTAATAAAGGGGTACATGCAAATAGGGGAGAACACAAGCAAACATAACACCCACGTAAATAGAGTATAGCCCTCAAAAAAATATAGTCCCCAGCAAAGTCGCCACTCTGGCCATCCCCTATCCTCGCCGCGGGGGAGAATGAGCGTGAGGGAGGATCTTCGATACCGCTCGTCCCTCTCGGGAGCGCTTCGGCCAGCGTCATTTGAGGTGAGGTGTTAAATGTAGATAGATTAGAGTCGCCAGTCTATTTTACTCAAAACAGTCAAAAGAAAAGGGGAAGCCATCCCGAAGGACAGCATCCAAAGACATACTCGTTCATACGAAGACAAAATGATTCGAAAAGGGTCCGGAGGCTAAGTTACGAAATGGGAAGGTGTTAGGCACCCATTCCGTCCTGTCGGTCTCTCATGGGTTTTTGGTATTTTCCTTTTATTTTCCCCATGATGTGTGTGCATGTGTATATATAGTGGAGATAGGAATCATCGACTTGTACCATGGAAGAGGTAAAGCGAGTCATCCATAGGAAGGTATAAAAATATTAAAAAATAGGATTTAATCGATTATTCTTACGTTGACCGTTATGATGGAACAATAACGCATGTGGAATAATACGCTACTAAGAACAAATATATGTATATATATAATATAAGAGAATGAAGGTTAGAGAAGATATAAAATGAGAGAAAAAGTAAAAATAGGATTTGAGTCTCGGGTTTTACCCTGAGATGCCTACGTAGCCTATAGAGGCATCAAAGTCCACGTAGTTCTCATACAAAAGGAGGGGTGGTGTTGATCCCATAAATCCAACCGGGGGATTCTCTTATTTGTGTGTATGTGTGTGTGTAGGAAAAAGTGTTTTAGTTGTGAGAAAAGTGTAAAAGAAGTGTGAGAATTCCCATTTGGAATATATGAGCAATCCCTCTTTTTCTTATTTTTTGGGTTTTTATTTATATGAAAATAAGAGATGTGAAATAATACTAAGTAAAAATTATATTAGGATGTGTGAGATGAAATAACAAAAGTGCTAATTAATAAAACAAGTTATTGCGAATTTATGAGAATTTAAGGAGAGAGTTGAGAAAATTAGACCTTCTTGAAGATCTTGAGCTTCATTTGAATGTTGGAGAGCAGCCCTTAGACTTGGATGATGATGGAGGGTAGTGAATTCACCAAGTTTGATGAAAAGGATGATGAAAAGTGATGGTTGCAACGAGATTTGGGTGTGGAAATCATGCTGACTTCGAGAGAGGTTTTCAGGATTTGCTGAGAGTGATTTCTATCAGATATGGGCTCCCTTGCAAGTGAGGTCAAGCCTCCTTTTTATAGGTCCAGGGCATTGCCGATCATCATAGCCCTCTTCCTGCCGTTTGGTAGGTGCGTTTAGGCACACTGCTGATAGGCAGGGTTTGGGATCTGCCGTTTGGTAGTATTTTTCAGGACTTTTTGGAAAATTGATCAGAATCGCACACGAGGTAGACCACTGGAAAGTTAATTCAAAGACCTTCGAAAGTCCTTTGGACTGCTCCCGGGTTCGAGTGTTGACTTTGGGTCAAATATGGCTTGGAAGCATTCGTCAGTCCACTGGACAGGGGTGGACCGTTGGAAGCATGCGGACAGGGGTGGATCGTTCGTCCGCATGCTATGCCCGAATCATTCACGGGGTGGACCGTTGGAAAGGTTAGGAGATGTACTTCAACATTCCAAAGAGTTTGATCTGGTTCGGCAAGTTGACTTTGGTCAACCGAGCCCTGGAAGCATTTGGTGACCTTTCAGAGTAAAACGGATTGTTCGTTCGTACAGTAAGTCAGAATCGCGCACGAGATGGACCGCTGGAAAGGGGATTCAGTGACCTTTGAAGATTCATTTAGTCTCGATCGATATAAAGAGCTAACCTATGTCAAAAAGAGCTCGAGAGCGCCCGAGAGCCTTCTGATTGAGTCTTGGGAAAAATGGATCGCTCGTCCGTATCGTAAGTCAGAATCGTACATGGAGAGGACCATTAGAAAGGGGTTTTAGTGCGCTTCGAAGATTCATTCAGTCTTGGTCAAGCTGAAGACTTTGACTTTTGGTCAAATGGAGCCTAGGAGTGCCCGATGGCTTCTAGGTCAGTACTTGACGTATAACCTGGGTTTGAAGGGAGGTGCTAGGGATATAAGGAGAGTTTATGGGGTAACATAATGGGGTGTCTACAGTAACCTCTATTGGTGGTCACAAATTTTTTTACCTAACTTTTATTTTCCTCTTCTCTCTCTCTCTCTCTCTCTCCCTCTCTCTCTCTTTTCACACTCCCGCCCCTCTCTTTTTCATTTCGCTGCAACCATTTGGTTGCTGTGAGTTTTTGGATTTCGCTGTTGTGAGAAGAACCATTTATCTGCTGTGAGAAGAACCATTTCGTTGCTGTGAGCTTTCGTCCCTTTCTCTTCAAATTCGCTATTGATTTACTGTTAGTTTTAAATAAAACATTGATATACGATGTTTTTGCTTATATGTTTTTAATTCAGTGATGGTGAATCTTGATTATTTCCCTATTTTATGTTATATTGCCCATTTTCATTGTTTTATGAGGTTTTCATTGAGATATATGAGGTTTTCATTGAGCTTTACTATTATATTTCCCTATTAAAATGCATTGTTATTTAGTGATTGAGTGTTGGGCTTCATCTATACAGGTTAGGCATAATTTTCCTTTATCATTATTTTTTGCCACTCAATACACCTATTTTCCCTCACATAACTCGATTTATTTATGTTTGATTTCGTAGATAAATGTTTGAACTGAACCATTAAATAAATGTTTGATTTATTTATGTTTGATTTCGTAAATAGATGTTTGAGTTTTCGGTTTATTTATGTTTGATTTTGTAAATAAATATTTGATTTATTTATGTTTGATTTTGTAACACATAATGTTTGATTTCGTAACAATTAATGTTTGTTTCCTCAATGGTATGCCAACTTTAATGGGAAGCGCTAAGTTTTCTTCAATGCCAGGGTTTTCTTTAATTTGGGGAAATATGGAACCAATTCGTGTAATAACTAAAATACTCGTGCTAAGCATATATGTATGTATGCCATTTTTCATTATATATGACATATTCATTTAGTTTTATAATTTACTGAATTAATGGGGTTTCCACAATATAAAGAATGGATGAGTAAAAGATGTAGAGTGGGGAAAGTATACATTAATGGGGTTAAAGACTTTGTGAATTATGCAATGAAGAATCTCAAAACATATATTATCCCATGCTCGTGCAATCATTGTAAAAATGGTAAACGTTTGAAAGGGGTAGATATAAAAGTACATTTATTTCATTGGGGTATGCAAGCTGACTACCCGTTTTGGAATTTCTATGGGGAGAGGGATTTTAAGTATATTCCAGAAGAAATACTTGTCAATGAAATAGTTCACACAGATGGTGACCCATTAATACATGCTAGGTTAAATAATCTCATAAATGATACGTACGAAGTGCACGTAGCACAAGGAAAGCAAGATAGTATAGTGAATGGTTTAGGTTGTGAGGATCATGTTTATAACACTAGTAACCATGATAGGAATTATATATGGTTAAAAGCACCAGCCGCAACACCATTATACAATAACTCTAACCCCGACCACCCAATGTTATATGCCATGGTTTGGTTGAAAGAATTTAAGAGCCAATTTGGCTTATCGGGGAGAAGTGTGACAACAATACTCCTTTGGGCAAAAGATTTGCTCCCGGAAGAAAATACATTGTCAATTAATTATCTAATAGTGAAGCGTAATATGAAAGGTTTGGGTATGAAATACAAATCAATTCATTATTGCAAGTATGGTTGTATTTTATACTATAAGGAGCACAATGACAAATGAGCTTGTCTTGTATGTAAGGAACCTACATATGAACAAAAGATGATAGTACACAATAAACGCTTATTGAAAGTAGATACACAAATTCCCAAGAAGGTGTTAAAGTATTTCCCTTCACGTCCTCAATTAAAGAGACTTTACACTATACCTTGGATAGCAGAGGCAATGACTTGGCATGGTCGAGCGGAGGTGGGTGAGAATCTTATGTGACATCTGATTGATTCATCTATGTGAAAATACATAAATCAGCGATACCCGAACTTTGCTAAAGAAATACGCAATTTTTGGCTTGGAATATCAACCGATAGGTTTAAACCGTTTGGAAATATGGGCACAAATAAGAGTATATGGCCAATGTTCGCTCCGCCTTTAAATTTCCCCCATCGTTGTACATGAGAAAAGAGTTCTCAATTTTGACTTTGTTAATACCAGGTCCAAAGGCACCGTGTAGTGACATTTATGTTTTCTTAGTGCCAGTTATAAACGAGTTGAATGAGTTATGGGTTGAAGGTGTAAGATCGTTTGACTCATACAAACAGGAGGAATTCACTTTAAGAGCTATGTTGATATGGGCAATTCATGATTTTCCTGCTTATATTACCTTATCTGGGTGCAATGTACATGGTTTCTTGGGTTGTTTAGAGAGGAGACTGAAGCCAAATGCCTTAAGAAAAGCAGTAAACTTTTTTATCATCAGTCATCGGAGATTTTTGTCGCAAAGTCACAAATTTAAGTCGATATAAAGCAATTTTCTCCCAGAAGGCACCAAGATGAGGCCACCTCCACCAAGACTTTCTTGTTTCGAAATTGAAGAAATTTCATTAAAGGGTGATCAAAAGTTGAGAGGTAAACACCCATAATTTTAGCCTATAAGCGTAAAATAAAGGATGTTAACGTGCAGACAATGTGGTCGAGGGGATCAATATTATTTGATTTGTCATACTGGAAGGAACATCCTGTACGGCACGTGATATACATTATGCATGTTGAGAAGAATATTATTGAGCATCTCATAGGCACATGAATTAGTGGTTCTCATTCCAAGGATGGCGAAAAAGGCCATGAAGATCTTCGAGATTTGAGGATTAGAAGATCATTATGGTTGAAAGAAGATCCGAACACTGGGAAAAAGAATATCTCAATTGCATCTTATGCTTTGAGCATTGAAGAAAGAAATATTTTCTTTGAAACATTAAAGGGATTTAAGGTCCCTTATAATTTATCATCCAATTTACTTAGGATTGTCTGCGACGCAACAAAAGATTTGAAAAAGCTCAGGTCTCATGATTGGCATGTGATAATACAACTTGTCCCTTTGTTATTCAGACACTATTTTTTGAAACAGAAGGATCTTTGGAGGTCCATTATACAAATTAGCTTATGTTTCTCCCTATTATGTGAGAAAGTTGTCAACAAGAAGCACATAATGGTGGCGTAAGAAACTTTGGCGGAGGCTACATGTGTTTTGGAGAAGTACTTCGCTCCCTCATTCTTTGACATAAGCATCCACCTTTTAGTGCATTTATGTGATGAAGTGCTTTTATATGGACCAGTAAGGTACCGATGGATGTATCCGTTCGAACGATTAATGAAAACATTTAAATATTACGTTATGTTTAGGGGTCCATTGATAAGGAGTAAATTATGGAAGAGGTTTCCTTGTATATAAAGGAATATATGACTAACCCAAACATTGGAGGTCGTGAACAGTTTATTGATTAATTAGAAGAGTTTGTAGATAAGGAGGATCTGGGGAATGGTAAGGTAGTGAAGCTAACAAGCACACAATATAATTAGGTGGATCGATATATATTCGAGATGCATGACGACATAGATAAATGGAAAATGTGAGTTTATTTTTAAAATAATATAATATGTTCGATGTTATATTCACAAGAAGTTAATATTGATGATTTCAATTTAGGTAATATAATGAGTGTAGGCGTGCCAAGAGGAGGAAGGGAGGTGCAAGCGCATACAATGACTTTAGGCATTAGGTTGCTTCCAAGGTGACTATAGTAATACCTTAATTTTATTTATTATCTTTGCATCATATTCACAATGAAAATACTTTCATTGTTTCAGTTATTGAAAGCTGGTGAAGTATCGATGAGGCTTACACGTCTAGCAAATGGGCCTAGTTTTGTAGCCAAGGAGTTTAGACAGTATTGTGTCAATGGTTTTGGGTTTTCTTTAAGCACAGATGAGCTAAAACTCATTGGGAAATAAAACTACGGCATTTCATATAAAGCGTTAACTTATTTCAGGGCAAGCACGAAAGATAAAAACTTGATAGAAGATTAGATAATGTATTATGGGATTATAAGACAAATTGTGTTATTGGATTATATATCTTTCAGTGTACCTATATTCTACTGCGATTGGGTGAGAGTAGAGGACAAGAATTCTTGTATGGTCGACCCTGACACCCATATGGTGAACATTGATTTGTCCAAGTTGAAGAGTAAAGATAATGTGAATGACAAGCCGTTAGTTTGTGCATTCCAAAATTTAAAGCAAGTGTTTTATTCAAAGAGCCCTAACAACGATCTATGGTCTGTTATTTACATTCCCCTAAGCGCTTGACTACATCAGTAGGCGACATAGCGGAACCTATCGAGATTCCGTCTGTTCTAGATGACAACACAAAATTAAAGAAATTATTAGACACATTAGAGGTGTAGATGTCTAATTATAGCATCTTCTGTTGTTTTAAATGTCGAATGTGATGGGATTAAGGCCTTGAAGGACCAAGTATCGGAAAAAGAGCTTATCCCCGTCCATGACTGGAATGAATTCGTCTTACGTGAAGCATCTAAGATAAAATTGAAACAAAGACACCAAGGCCGGGTGAACAGGGCTAAACAGACTGACGTCCATCATCTTGGTTGGATGTCATACACTAAGAAAATTGAGGAGATGGTACCTATACTTCCTTATTTTAATGTTTATATATATATATAGTATGTCTTGCTCAAATAGTTAATGAAAAATTAATTTGTAGGTGCTTAAAATTAAATGACTTGTTGATCGTTCGAGAGTGTATATCAAAACTCGTAGTAAAAAAGTTGGGGAGTTTCACCCAAAGGTAGCAAATGATATGGTGAGTTTCGTAATATTAGTTGTAATAATTGAATTTCGTCAAGTTTAGTTATTCAATCATTTTAATCGATTCATCAACAATTTTGCAACAAAAATTGAGTGAGCTAAGAAGTATCTAAGGTTTTTCAAGCCAAACCAGTTTGGATACTGATGCTTTGACTGCCTTTAAAGGAAAGGACACTAGGGGCGACTCGTGGTGTTGGACCCGTGTCTAAAAGTAAGCTTAAGTCCATTGCTCCTATAGTATCACAGTTGAAAGGAGCATTATCCTCACAGTCATAGTTAAATGCGGATATAGCTTTTCTCAAATCGTCTATTACTATGATTTTAAGCATTTTTGAAAAGAATGGTCTCAAACTACGAAATCAAATCAACCTGTTATCACCGCATTCCAATGCCCACGATTACAATCCCATCCCACATCTAAGTTCTCAATATTACATTCCTGTCCCGCATCCAGCTTCTCAAAATCATTGGTTAGATCTATTTGGATAAGTTTATTTAAGTTCATTTAAATTCCTCTAACTTTAGGTGTGGACTGTAGCTTATTTTGGTTAATATATACTATCCTTTGTTTGATCGTATGACTTTTATTTTTCATCTCTCAATGTTGTTGTAGCTCTATTTGAGACTGTAGCATATTTGATAATACCATAGCCCCGAATCTCAGAGATAAGTACACAACCAGAAGCTTATTTGCATAACTATTGTTATTAATGTGGAAACACAGAGCATTATGCATAATAACATGACACTTTTTTGGCAAAATTTGTGCCAAAGTAGCACAACTTTTGCAACACTTAGTTCAGTACAGGCCCGTATTCAGCAGCATTCGAACCAACTGCCCTAAGGACCTTGTCACAGCATTCGTATTTCCACAGGGCTTCCTATCCTCTGCAAAAACACTAGCGGTTCCATTTGATCAGCAGTTGACTATAATCGAGGCAAATGATAGGCTGGTTTCCGACACAGTTAGTGCACCACTCATCAACCACCCAATATTGACATCTTGTTCGACTTGCAACGCGTTAGGAGATCTTCGTTCTATTTTTTAGTGTCCTTCATAATAAGGTACCATTTTATGAACATTGAAGGATCTTTTACCTCAACTTTGTAAGTTTTTTAGCTGCATGAAGTCACATCTTAATCGGTGTAGTCACTATTAAATCCCTATCATTTTGTGAAAAAAATTAAGTGGATTCAGATCTTCCTTTTTTGTTATTTTTTTTCCTACAAGCTGATTGATGCTATTATAGCATTCTAAGATAATACACCATATAATATAGCTATTCTTTAATCTACAGACGTCATTGCTATATTGGTCTCCAATAGTTCAACAGTTACATGAGTCCAGATTTATAATTCCCTTTACTCCTGTACCAGTAGTGTTTCGCAAATCTATATTCATGATATCCTTTTACAATAACATCTTGTTGGATTTCTTATATTGTAGGTGTTTTTGGAATTTTTAAGAGTGTTCATTTTGTAACTTTTTATGTCTTTTTGGCAAATTCTAGTTGATTACTTCATCTCTCTAGCTGACTATATCCTCTTTTACTGAACTTTTGGTCTATTATTTACCATTGACTACGGCTACTACTAGTTTAGCTAACATATTTACATTTTATTGTTTGCAGACATACACATGGAATACCCGACATACATAGTATTCATTGGCTTAAATCCATGTGTTTACACTTCGTGTCAAGAAACACAAGCACAAGTCAATGGATATCAAGGTGTCGTATTAAAAAAATTCGAGTCCATTGAACTTGCTCAGCAGGCGTACGCTGAGTACAAGAGAGAGGATGTCACCGCACTAATACTCCCCATGGTTGATTTACCTAGAGTTCACGAAGCCCATCCACCACGTGATAACCCACGGTCTAGGTTTAGAATGACTTGTTACATGTTCATGACATTTCATGTCATCGAAAGTGTTGTGTCGTCATTTTTTTTAGTTTATTTTTTATTCTATGTTCATTTTGTACTTGGAGCCCAAGAAGGGTTTGTTTGATGTTAAATTAAGTTCAAACAAGTTTTATGTGTATCGGATATTTGTAAGCTCAAAATTATAAATGAAATGTTGTTGAATCTTTTAGATTTGTTTCATGTTCATGATATTTATTCTACTCTCATCATTTTGTGAAAATATAAATATTTTTGTAATAGCTCTTACCGCATTTAACAAATACAACTTTTGTAACTGCTAATAGAACTAAAAAATATTAGATTTGTAACTGCTAATAGAAGTCACAAATATTAAAGTTATCACTACTGTTAATTTTGTAACTGCTGACAGTGGTTATAAATATTAGATTCGTAACTGCTGATAACGGTTACAAATATTAGATTCGTAACTGCTGACAATGGTTATAAATATAAGATTCGTAGTTGTTGGCAGCATTTATAAATATTATACTCATAACTGATGGAAGCACTTAGGAATTAAGGTCATCAGTTATAACCCCCATAGGGGTTATAAAAAATTGTAACTGCTGTTGGGGGTCATAATTATTGTTTTGTGACCCCCCAAATCATGACCACAAAGAGAAGTTATAAAGGTCATTTGTAACAGCTATTAGCAATTACAAATCTCCTTTTTTGGTGTAGTTGTTGTAAGAGTTCCCATGCGGTGCATTGAAATTTCCTTTAAATCCCCCAATTGGTTCCACTTGCTCGTTAAGCATGCCTTTGTACACGGGTATCATCGGACATTCCTTTGTTGAATGGATCGCCTCACAAATAGCACACACCTTCTCTTTTACGGCTCAGGTGGATCCTTTAGTTTCTTTAGAGAGAGATCCGCGAACATCCTTTATTTGTTTAGCAAGTTGACTAAACTTATAATTTCACTCAACATCCTTGTCCAAATTTTAAATTTCGGACGCGAAAGGAGTAGTGGACATTTTTCGGACCCAATTTTGGGCATTGGGGTCAGATGTGTCCCATGCTTGAGTAGTCTCGATGACATACTTAAGATGAGCATCAGTATCATTGTCATTTAGCTCCCAAAATGCTCTTTCACACATAGTTTGAACAAGTGGCTTCAACGCTATAGTTAACCCATTATGGAATAAAGAGATAAGATGATGATTTTCAAATTCATGATGTGGGAAAGCGTTATCAAGCTCTTGGACGAGTTCCCAACACCAGTTAAATGGCTCATTATCTTGGTGTTGAAAGGCTTGAATTTGAGCCTTGGCAGAGTTGGTTTTATGTGGTGGAAAGAATTTCGAGAGAAACTTTGATTACATATCCTTCCATGATGTAACTGAGTTAAGAGATAAAGTCCATATCTAGGTCTTAGCTTTATCATTTAAGGAAAAAGAAAAAAGTTTCAGGTGAACGATGTCTTGCGTGCAATCTTGATCACTAAATGTGTCACATGCCTCTTCGAACTCGCGAATGTGTAGGTATGGTTTCTCCGAATTCATGCCATGAAATGTGAGGATAATTTGTATCATCCCATTATTAAAGTGGAATTGTCCTTCATTGTACGGGAGTAGAATGCATCCAGGGTGATAATTCGCTCAGGATATAAAAGATCTTTCATGGGACGATATGATAGGATTCCCTCACCCGTACCAAAACTGGTGATATCTGACATTTCTCTTTGTCCCAAGAACTCGGAATCCTCACTCGGTGTCATAGAAGTGTGAATCAGGGTGTGACTCGTGATGGAGTTTGGAGGTGTAGGAGGTGGAAACCAAAATTGTGGAACACGAGGAGTATGTGGGCTATCAGAGTGGTACTCAACTATGGGATTTTTATGAATGCGTTTTGGAGTAGCTTGAGGGTTTGTCACGAATTTTGCATGAAATGGGCTTTGAGATATGTTATATTTTTATTTTATTTTCAATTTTTTTTATTTTTTTGAATTTTTTATTTTATGATTTTTTTTTGGCTTTTTAAGTTTTGGAGTCAAATATTATATCAAATCGACCTAACCAAACTGTCTACCTTAGTCCCCGCCAACGGCGCTAAAAACTTGACACGACTGAAAATGTGTCTCTAGTGCATTTTTATATTGATTTAAGTGCAAGCTGGTCGCGTAAGTAATAACTCGGTAAGACGGGGTCGAATCCCCAGGGAAATAGTACGATCGCTCGTGACGATGTCGGAAAGATGATTAACCCTAAACTGACTCTTGAAAAGAAACGAAAAGGTGATTAATTTGAAGACTGCTTTCTATTAAATAAATGCAAATTAAATTAAACTTACTAACTGCATGTGATTAAATACGAATGAGGAAAGTAGGTTGGAAAATAGTCCCCCAAACCCAGTATGTTTATCGGATAGAAAATTAACTTGTGAATTAGATAGTTGATTAAGACTGGTCTTTATTAATCCTAAGCACTACATTTATGAGGGTATAAACCTGCATCATACGTAATCAAAAGCAAGAATAAAGCGGTGCTGCATTACCTAACACGCACATCGCATTCTTAAACACCCTGGTTACCTAGGGCAAACGAGGTTAAAAGATCTATGACGGTTGTGTTCACTACATAACATGATTCAATCAGTATTGAATTCAAAACTAATTTTTTATTAGTGCAAACTACAATGGGTTGGGTTCATGCAACCTAACCCTAGCATACTGCAATTAACTAAACAAATATTATCTAGAGCGCAGGAAATCAAAACCATCATGATGTAAAAAGAAAACTAGATAACAAAGAGAAACTAGGAACACTTTGAATTAAATGAACTTTGTACGAATTTAATTGAATTCAAATAAAGAATAATAAAGAACGACTTCACTTCCAAAATTATGAATTGCAGATCAAAACTTGTAAAACTTCTAGGGATTTTCTCTAATTTCTCTATCTAAGTTAAAAGGACTCTAAACTATCTCTAAAAAGACCTTTTTAAACTGTGGGAATACGTTGGAATATATACACTTTTCTTTTACAACAGTTCCAACCATGTACAAATCTTATTTTTGAAGAGAATAATTCAAAATTTTGATAGCTGAATCGATCCAGTTAGATCCATCGGTTCGATTCGATCCTTACAAAGAATTTTTCCCACAACCGGACCTGTTCGTTTTTGTTCATATCGGTTCGGTTCGTTCCTTATAGCAACATTATTCCCTACCGAACCAGTTCGTTTTTCACACTACCGATTCAGTTTGGTATTTACAACAACTTGGCCATTATTCGGATCAGTCTCTTTTAGCCTCCATGGGTTCGGTTTGGCTTGATCAGAACATCCTCCTTCCTTGTGATATTTCTCGCAACTTTTAAGCTTTATAGATTGTGCTCCGGGACTCGAATTAGGATGTCGTTTCTTCCTATGAACTCGTAGAGTCGAGGTCTTCAACTCTTCTTTAGTCTTCTCGTTTGAATTCGATCTATAAAACACTCTTTTGCCCTTTTGACTTTTCTTCTTTCTTTCCTCCGGTTTCTCTTTTTCTTCTCGTGCACCAAGGACCTGTAAAATTTATGAGAAATGCACGAAACTCGACGTACTCGTTAGATTTTGTCAATAACAATAATATGATATAAATCAACTTAAATTAGATCGCACAAAATGTTAAAAGATTCTAAATTACAGGGATAAATGCGAATAATTTGTGCCTAATCAATAGGAGCTTTCAAGTCACCCATTGGTAGTTATCCTCTTCAAAAATAAAGGTAGGGTTTCTTTGCAAACTTTTAAGGTTCTTCTAGCTATGAAATTGGTGTAGGAAGTGCTAGATGGAGTTTTATGCCAAAGATATGTAGTTTTATTCATAAAAGATTTTGTCTTGCAAAAATGAAATATTTTTCAAAACAAACCCTAAATGGATCTTTTGTACATATAAAAAAAGGCATTTTACACCTTGATAATTGGAAAAAATCATGTAAAATTATAAATCTATGACTTATGTAGAATAAATGCATCACTGAGGTATTTCTAGGTTAAAAACCTCTCATAAACATTTAAGAATATGTAGTATGCTAACATGTGATAATATAGGCTTAAACAAGCATGTTAAAATGAGTTTTATCTCAAAACTAACAAGTAAAGAAAAACAACCCTGAACTTATTAGGACTTGATATGATGGAAATGAGATGAATGTTGGATTTACATGAAATGAAAAGACAAGACTATGAATTTTGGTGAAATTGGTCTTAAGCATGTTGAACATTAATTTATGTGGAAAAACATAAAATGGAAGTATATGGTTTTGAACGTGAGATGATAAACTCAGTATTGCAAAAACAGTTAACTTTTGTGCCACTAAAGAATAGAAGTAAATGGATATTTTTCACCAAATATAACAAAGAGGGGTAAACGAGTGATTTTGATAAACTTGAGGATCCTAAGGGTTAGGTCTCCTCTCGATACCTCATCGGTCTAATTTTGGGTGAAAACCGGATAAAAAATTAGTTTTGGCACAATTGTTAAAGTAATGATGCTTCAAAACCATGGATGAAGAAAATGATGTGGACATTGTATAAATGTTGAAAACATAAAAATTAAGACTCGGATGACACCGGAAAAAATTAAGGATGGCCTATAGCCCTAGGGTTAAAGTCCCCAAACCACTGACTAGAGCATATGGTGGTGGCACCGACGGTGAGGAGCGCATTAAATCGTGCGTTATTTGGAAGATTTTGAGGAATGATAAAGAAAGAAAACTCAATGGTTGTATTGATAATTTAAATAAACAACGCAATTAAAGTAATAACTGAGACTAAAGGGTAAAAGGTGAATAATTAGTAGGGTGGTAAAAGTGGAATAAGTGTGAGTATGAGCTTATCGCTCGAGCGCATTGGATATGGTTGCATTACGTGCAATTAAACTACCTACATTTTTTGTATTTGAATGGAACACTCGTTATATGTTCAGTAATTCGTAGAAAAAGTATTGCCTATTATTAAACCCCTGCTAAGCGTTCGCTCACACCTAATTTTCTTTATGTTAAAACCCCCACCCCTACCCAGGTACCGTGAGTTGGACTGTCGGACAGGATGCAAGTAAAGCCTCATGCGACCAATGTCATTATAATGCTTTGTACTAATTTTTGAACAATGGACTTTAGGTATTTGTACTTTGTACCTTTGGACTTTGTTTGGGTCTTAGTCATAATTTACAATAATATAGGATGGTGTGACTTTTTTTCAGTTTAATTAGCATTTTGGATAAACTCTATTTTTCATAAATAAATTCTTCTAAATAACTAATCTCATAGTGGCCACCTTTTCTTAAAATATAAATAAGAATTTAAATCACCAAACTGATGAGTCAAATTTAAAGGATTTTCTTATATAAATTGGCTACCCCCCTTCCCCTTTTAACTCCTTGGTTCGATGCGGGTTGATCCAAGGGCGACCCGACCTTCCCAGTTGGCCCTGTAGTACCTGTTCCCAATATTTTTTTCCAATGTAAATTGTAATCATTTGAAACCCTTAGGATTTGGATTATTATATATGGGATTTTATCTCTATTTATTTATTCTTTGAGCCTTGATGATAATTATTAGAAGTTTTTGGGCAAAATTGGAGATTTAAGAAATTGTGTGGTTCGAATGAAAATAGAGCTTGTTCTAACAAGAATCGCGTGTCATTCAAAGTTAGGTTCTAACGAGGATCAAATAAGATGTCCCTGTATAAGGCTTCCTTACCTTATTATAAATTCCTTTGATGGGAGATCGAACGAGATCATAATCTCATTCGAACGAGGTCACATCCTCGTTCGAACAACCTGCCCATAAATCTTTTAAAACAGACTGCCCTTGTGTGTTGTCGTATTTTGGACCATTAAATCTATGACATATCTCCTCCTAGTGAATCCAAATTGTCTAAGATGGGATTTTAGTGTTTGGGGTTGTTTTTAAGAGGGTTATATGGGTTTATCTGGGTAAGAAGAGGAGAGAGATGGGTAGGTTCTCCCCCAATAAAAACCCATCAGACCCTCTCTCTCTCTCTCTCTCTCTCTCTCTCATTTCAAGGGTGTTTCATCTTTCACAAACTCCTCCCACCATCAGAGTGTAGTGAGACTGGGGTCTACGAATGACTGGAAAGGGTGAGGCATGACCCACTTTAATGGACGCTGTCTGCAAGATTATCAAGATCTTTTGGAGCAGCTTCTGATGAAACCTTCTCCTTTTGGTAAAAATAGAGCTCAAGCTGGAATTCCCTCCCTGTAAGAAGATGAATTTCCACAACAATAATAATAACTTTTCTCAAGAGGATCTCCTGAGAATGATGGCTGTCAATGAGGAGTGAAAGAACAAGGCACTTAGCACTAGAGAGAGCACTGAGAGAATACTAGGATGTTCTGGTGTGATTTTGATAGAGTAACAGTGCTACTAAGTTTTTCAATCTGATTTGACCTTGCCTAGGGGTCCTATTTATACTTGGGCACTAGGAATGAGTTAGCACTTCTGGGCCCCAAAATCGAGAGGGTTGGTTAGGGACAAGGTCTGAAATGTACCATTTGTCCCTACATGTGTGTAGCTATTTGTCCCCTCTGACAGGTGCCACTTGGTGCAAGCCAAATTAAAAAAACAAATATGTCTCCCAATGGAGACAAAATATATGATTTGGTAAATATCATGTCAAACGGTAACTTGTGGTACAAGCTTTGAAAACTTGAGAGAGGTGTCCTCAGGGACCTCCTCCTCTAAAACTGTCAATCTTGAAGTGGGGATTGAGGACCCGTCTCCTCTAAAATCATTTTTTCTTTAGAGGGGCCTTGGGGATCCTCTCTTCTAAGAAAATAATTTTATAAAAGTTTATTTCTCATGGGCATCCCTTCGGCTGTTCATTTCACTTGTGACTAAGTGTGAGATGTGTGTGGTATTGAGTGACTCCCGAGGTCTTCCTACTAGTATTCTCTCAATCCTAGAGTGCTAAGTGGTTGATATTTCTCTAAACCTTGTTCCTCAGCCTCCAAGCGAAAACTCCCAAGAGATTCCAACTTGCCTATTTGAGCCCTGCATGATCAACTAGGCTACCTATACAAGAAAGTAAGTGTTAGTAATTTTGTTCTTTTAAAGAATGACTTGTCATGATGAGGGGTTGATAATGGTAGCCACTCCATCATCCTGACTTATTTTCTAATAACTGAGGGGGAGGACCAAGAGGGTCCCTTGCCTCAGGTTTTTGGTGAGGACCCTTGAAGTTCCTCACCTAAATGTGTTGTTGCAGTTGAGGGATGGGAACCTTGAGGATTTTGTTACCAAATGTTTTATGGAGGTTGAGGGACCCTGGGGATTCCTCAACCAATATGGATTTTCTATCGTCGAGGGACCCTGTGGGTTCCTTCACCAATATAAATTGTATGCGGTTCAGGTACCCTAGGGCCTCACCAATATGGGTTTTTTGCGGTTGAGGGACCCTAGGGGTTCCTTCACCAATATGATCTTCTACGGTTGAGGGACCCTGGGGGTTCCTTCACCAGTATGAACTTCTACGATCGAGGGACTCTAGGGGTTCCTTCACCAATATGAACTCCTGAGGTTGAGGGACCCTTGGGGTTCCTTCACCAATATGAACTTCTATGGTCAAGGGACTCTGGGGGTTCCTTCACCAATATGAACTACTGCGGTGGAGGGCCCCTGGGGGTTCCTTCACTAATATAGATTTTTAGCGATCGAGGGCACCTGGTGGTTCCTTCACCAATATGAATTTCTGCGGTCGAGGGCCCCTGGGGGTTCCTTCACCAATATGAAATTTTGCGGTTGAAGGACCTGGGGTTCCTTTACTAATATGAATTTCTACGGTTGAGGGACCATGCGGGTTCCTCAACCTCATCTTTGTTGTAGACTAAAAAAGGGGAGGTATTTTAGTTATCCTTACCCCAAAATATAATAGCCAAACTTAAGCTACCCTTATACATTAGACCCTCGTGCAAAGTATTTTGTGTTGGGCAGACCAAAAGGCTTTGTACACCATAAAGTCAATTTTTAATTCGAAAATTTTTGAGGGACCCTAGGGGATACTCAGACTTACCCCATTGGGTTATTAAATGCACCGTCCCTTCATTCTCAGTTTTTTGGGGGTTTTCGAAACTCCACGCGTTAGTGTGGGAACTATCATCTCATCATTTGGGGAAAAAACTTATAGCCTTTTGACATTCCTGCACGTTTTCTCATTTTCATGTAAATCATAAAGCCCCTTCTTTTTTTTTTTTTAATAAAAGCCTTCATCTTGTTCAAAACACTCAAGGAGAGTTTTAACCTTTTAGTGTGTGTGTGTGTGACAGAGAGAGAGAGAGATAGAAACCAAATACACCATAGAACCCATTTTTTTTTTAAATTCTCTTCAAATACAACATTAATGGATTCAACACCACCAACTATTTCTACCACCATCGTCCCCATCATGATAGGGTCTGTTCCAATCTCTATTTCTATATCTCTGACGTTAATGGATGACACCACTACCATGTCCACTACCCAAGGTGGTTCCACCGTCCCAATGCCCTTTGGTCATCATTTGACCGCCAACGTTATTTCTATTAGAACCGCGTTGGAGTCGCGCTCAATTAGAGCCTCTGTTGATGGATTAATATTTGGGGCTAAAAATGATAAAAGTTCCTCATCAGTGCCTATGAGTAGCAAGGGTTCCTCGTTAGCGGTCGGTATGGGTGGCAGTTCCTCTCCATCTGCTCTTACTAGAGAGGGTTCCTCGCAACCCACAAATTCTTATTTTGCTGCTGAAGCACTTTAATGAATGGACAGGGCTTCCATCGACGATTTGGGGTATGTGGGTTCCTCGTCAGAAATTGTGTTAAACACTTATTTTCTAACGAATTCCTCAACAACAGTATCTCTATCTAATAATCTGGGATTTATTGTGATCGAGGGTTCCTTGCATGTTGGTTTTCATTTCGAGGGTTCCTCAATTGACTTTTCTGTGTGTTCGGGTTCCATACTTGCACCCTCAATATATATGGGTTCCTTTCCCACAGCCCCGCTGATGAGGGCTTTAGGCTCGTGTGATGATCTCGTACCCAAGGTTTAGGATCTTAGGGGTTCCTCACTGGATGAAATTTCAAATAGAGGGTCCGCTGTCAAGGGTTCCTCATCGATGATGAATATTTCTAGGGGTTCCTTGTCAGCTGTGGTTACCATGAGGAGTCCACTGATTGTCGAGGGTCCCTCGTGACCCACCCTGTTGGTGGGTTCCTCGCCAACTATGGATTCTTTATGCACTTTTTCTATCAAGGGCTTGAAATCTATGGGTTTCTCGCTAATTTTTTTTCATGAGGGGTCCTCGTGCGCCACTGTTGGTGGGGAGTTTAATTTTGGAAATGTGGGTTTTTTACCAGCTACAGGTTCCTCATGCGCCTCTGTCTGTAGTGAGCTTGGTTTTAGTAGTATGAGTTCCTCACCAGCTATGGGTTCCTTGCGTCATCAAAAAGATACCAAGGGTTATATGCGCATTCTCCAAGGGAGGGACTTTGGTATCTATCGTCGCGCACCTTTCTTTGGATCGGTTGAAAATTTTATGGCTTCTCTCGTCCAGTTCGAAGAAAAAATTGCTAGCACTATTCTCGAGCGACCCCATGTGTGGTTAGGTGAATCTACTAATTCTCCCGTTATTTTTCTCGATTCTATCCTTATGATCAGGGTTGACAGTGGTGATTTTCTCTACTCTAACATTGAGATCAGAGCTGTGGGGGTGCCCCAGAGTAATGGGCTATTTAGGTTGATCATGTTCTGAGTATTCCTGCTTACAAGGCGACCCTTAGGGAAGTGGTCCTTCTTACGGCTATTGACAGCCTGAGATCTTGTACCGTATCTAAACACAAGTCTTCTCTCAATCTTTTATTATCCCGATGGAGTAGGGAATCTCACACATTTGTGACTAGTTGGGGTAAATTTACTGTTACTCTAAAGGATGTTTGCGAGTTATATGCCCTTACTTTCTTTGGGCAACATGTCTTTACTGATGGTTACGAAGATCCACTGGAGCAGGAGATGGTGGAGGAGTTACATGCAACCCTTACAGAGTGCTCGGGATATGTGGCTATAAATTTAATAGGTTCCACTAAACACTCATTTACCAAGTGGCAGAGGTACTCGTTCAGGGATTTTGAGCAACCACAGAAAGGGTACTTATAGCGCAGCCCTCAAGAGTCAGGATGGTCCAAAGCTCCACTCCTCTTCACACTTAGCTGCTTCCTAGTCACTATTCTGAGCAGATTCTTACTACCGGGTAACCTCGAAGACTCTCCTCATGAGAACCTCTTCAAATTAGCCGTAAGACTGTCCCAAAGTAGGTCGGTTCCTGTAGTTGCTTTAGTTCTTGGTTCTCTTTACACTTCGATGGACAGAGTGTATGTAGATGTGGAGAGATCCTACGGTCTCTATGATGCTTCTAACTTTAGAAACTCTGTCCTCTTGATGGCCTTCCTATTTGAGCATTTCCCTCACTTTTCTTCAGAGGCTCAATCTTACCACACCGATGCTTCTTGTCTTCTGAGATGGCACATAAAGGTCCCTAAGAAGCCCCTAGGGGCTTTGATTGATGACATTGAAGAGTTCCGATTTCGACTTTACAGTAAGCGTCCAGGCGGTGTTTTTAGCTAGCTTTCTTTTCCTGGCGATGGTGGAACCTTCTATTGCCCTTCTGACATAGAGTTTATTTCTATCTATCCACACATAAATGTATTGATGATGTTGCTATTGGGGCTCCTTCCTTCTTAGACAAAGTTTAGATGATGTGCCGAGTTTTATGATTCTGAGAGGGTAAGGAGACAGTTTGGTTATGATCAGGGTGTCCACACCCCTCCTCATCCTTCAGGCACCGATCCCTCAAGAGCTATTTTTAGAGGCATGTACCAACATTACTCTTAAGGGGCTGCTCCATAGGGTAGGTGGCTTGGGGGGGGGGGGGGGGGGGGGCTTTATGTGTCTCCTCGTGATTATTTACCTTCATTTACTACTTCTTGGTTCCTGCATTGGCAGCGGAAGATTCTTCTAATCCAAGGTTGCATGACTGGTCCCCCTCACGAGACCAACCCCATCAAGTATGTCAAGGCCCAATTTTTAATTAAGCAGACGCCAAAGGAAACTTGGTTTCTCAGCACTAATCCCAGGCCACTTGTCGATAAGACTACCCCTATTTTGGTGAAGCCCCTTCTTGATGAGTCTTATCAGCGCCAATCGGCCGAGTTGTCGCCTGCTAAGTCTAAAAGTCAATCTAGGAGCAAAGGCAAAGAAAAATCTCATATGGCAAGCAATAGGAAGCACCCTGACGTGTATGTGTCTAACTTCTTCCCTGCTACTACCGCTTCCCCACTTGCTTCTCCTGTGAGGACTAGAGCTGCTAAGAGGAAGAAGGGGAGTGATGTTGACACTGTTGCTCATTCCCTGCTAGACCAGGGGTCCGATACTGACGATCTCAGAGTGGATACACAAGTCACACCTATTCCCATTACAGAAGGTACTATACCCAAACATTCTTTACTTAGTGGAACTTGCACTTTTGGAGTTTCATCTACTGGTTTCCCCTCCCCCTCATTAGAAGAGGAACTAGTTAACTATGGAAGTACTCCTTCCTATGATGATCATGGTTCTTCTTCAGGTAATGTGGGTGGCTTGAATATCCATAGTTAAAGCACTACTAACACTTATGCCTTGTTATCAGTTTCGAGGGAGTCTTCTAGTGATGACAAGGCACCACATTCTCCTTCAGGGGTTAGCTCCCCTACCAGGCCCCTTTCTTATAGTCAAACTATGCGTCCCGCTGCTGTAAGTCTTTCTTTTATCGAAACTTTTATTCATATGATCTTCTTGATATTTCATCATTGGATTATTTACTAATAAATTTTTTTTTGCCATATTTCTTGAGGTTACAAAGTCGAGTAGTCCTCCACTTACCTCATTGCGACGCACTTCTTTTCAATGAGAGAAAAATTCTATGATCATTTCTTTTCGAGGACTTTTCAGAGAGGTTTGTCACTACCCTAGTAATTTTAAGACTTTGACATTTATGATTTACATTTATTTTACTAAGTGCTATATATTGTTACTTTCTCTGCAGCTCTCATTTGTACATCCTACTAGCACTAGGGTCCATTTTGTGATCGCGCATTCTGCTCAGGTACCTCTCTGAGTTCATTTGAGTTATTGGACTCATTGTTCTCTCTTTCAATTTTTAAAACTCTTTTGCTTTATGTTTTCTATATATTTATAATTATAGAGGGTGTTTCCTTCTAGCTCTGTTGCTTTGCCTTCTCTTGCAGTAGCAGCGGGCATTTTTACAACTGAGCCCCTGGCTACGTCCTTCTTAGAGGTTTGTATGTTTTCTTAGCTCTTTTTTAATTCTATTACTATGACTTTGGTGATTATATTCTTTATCACCTTTCGTTCCCTAAGACCCCGTATCTCTTGGCCTTTCTTCTGTATAGGGGACTCTGCCTTTCTTGGCGACCTCTATTTCAGGGTTATCTCCTTCAGGGAGAATTTTTGTTTCTCAGGTCCACGTCTCTATAGATGGAAGACCTATGATATTGCGTATCACTCATAGGCTCACATTTACGATATCTTCCACTACTGAGCCTATTTTACAGGATTCTATTCAAGTATTAGTAGACTCTTCACCCACAATTGTGATGATGATGATATCTTCTAATGCCATTACTATAAATACATCATCAGCACAACCCCTGCTATACCGCTAGTCACCTTCCGCCCTTCTTCTATAGAGGGGGCTCAGGTACCCTTGAAATTTTATTTTTTCCCTTTGGTATTACTTATACTCACAACTCATTTTTTGTTGTTTTCTCAGTTGGTTCGTGACATCACTGCATTTGTTCCTACTGTTACTATTTCTTCAGCAGTCCCTATTGCAGATGAGGCACCTTGACCTGTTGCTCCCAGTGAGAGTCCTTCCATAGTGCCTCTCCCGATAACTATTTCTGTCATGGATATTTGGGCTTTCCTATACTTTTGATTTGATGTTGCTAATTATTGCCTCTTTTTCTTCATTTATAGGCTAGCTATGTGGAAGCTTCCTTGCCTGCCATGAGTGTCGCAAGGGCAGCCCCTCATGCTCCCTTCACTGCACCCCCCTTAACTTCTGTAGGGGTAACTACTCAAGTATATTATCTTACATTTGCCTGAGACTAACCTTTTTTGTGTCACTCTTATGACTCATATAGTTTTTTTTCAATTTTTATGATCAGTTTAGCATAGCTAATGTCCCCTTATCTGCGGGACCTGTTACTAGTTCTGCTCCCATAGGTGCGAGGCTTTCGACTCGAATTTCGGATGAAGATACTGAAGTAAATATTGGTTTACTTATATTCTCTTTTTTTTCTTATTTAGTACTTTGCCAATGCTTACTAACACTTACCTGTTTCTCTATTGTTAGGTTAGTGCTGCAATCGTTCCAGTGACTGCAGAACATATTGGGGGAATGGCTGCGAAAGAGGTATTGTGCTGTCATACCTTTACCTATTTTTTTTCTGACTTCCCATTTTTCTTCTTGATTTTACTGTGCAAGTATGATTACCTCCTCCCTTGTTTCATTATTTCTAGTCTAGCGAGGCAGTTGCTCCGGTAACTATGGAGAACGCTGGAGAATAGCTGTGAGAGAGGTATTATACCGTTATACCTTATGTCTTTCCATTTTTCCTTTTTCTTTTTGCTTTTACTATGCAAGTTCTCTCACCCTCACCCTTATTTCATTATTTCCAAGTGAGTGAGGCCATTACTCCGGTGATTATGGAACATGCTAGAGAGATGGCTGCAAGAGAGGTATTATATTAGCATACCTTCTCTCTTTCAGGTTGTCCCTTTTCTTATTGATTTTACTTTGCAAGTGTTCTCACTCTCACCCTTGTTTCACTGTTTCTAGGTGAGTGAGACCATTACTCTGGTGACTTTGGATCATGATAGAGACATGGCTGCGAGAGATGTATTATAATGCCATACCCTCTCTCTTTTTGTTTCTATCTTTTCTTCTTGCGTTTACTGCGCAAATGTTGTCACTCTCACCCTTGTTTCATTGTTTCCAAGTGAGTGATACCATTGCTCCGGTGACTATGGAGCATGCTAGAGACATGGATGCAGGAGAGGTATTATACTGGCATACCTTATCTCTTTTTCTATTTCTCCCTTTTCTTCTTTCTTTTGTGGTGCAAGTTCTCTCAACTGCACCTTCGTTTCATTATTTCTAGCTGAGTGAGGCTACTGCTCTAGTGACTGTGGAGCGGGCAGAGAGTGCTATGTTGTATCCTTCCCTGGAACTTAACTGTCATACATAAGTTATTATTTCCTCTTGCTAACTCAAGGGTCGTATTGATATTTCTTATTGCTATTTCTCATGCTTAGGATGGCATCTCCCCTTCGGCTAGATTCCTTTCGATTAGTGACAATACACTCACCCCTTTGAGCTTTGGGGTAAGCTTTCTACCGTAACCCTTTATAAATTTTGGATACAGCTCTTATTATATCCTTTCTATTTTGACTTATCGTGAACACTTATTTTCAGGATCCTACTGGTGGGTCCAACGAGGTAGCTGATGAGGGAGATCGTAGTTCTCAGGTCACTCCTATGGCCTGCGATGCTGATTCTGGTGGGGAGCCTTCTTTCCTCCCCTCCGAGATAGGGTCACACCAATCTGTCAGTGATGCTGAAGTAGAGTTCCCTCTAACTTTAATGAGTAGACTGTGGCATGAGGAACGATCTGGACGCTTCAGGACACATGAGCTCCAGGTCTTAGATTTGATATTGGATTATCATCTCGAGACATTCACTCCTCAGAGTGCAGATTAGTAGCCTCACGGTATTCAACCTGAAGGCTCTTGCTAGCCATATTCATGAGTTCTTGGCTACTTCTCCTGCTAAGCTGACTAGCGCCCCTACTTTGTTATTTCTAGATGCTCTTCGTGACTTGCACTAGTCCTATCATCTTTATCTGTATTGGCTTGATGTTGGAGTTTTTCATTTTCTGAGCGTTCCCTTTTGGAAGATGATGAGACTTCACTCCTCCAGAAAGTCTAGGGTCAAGCAGCGACATGCTAAGGTTGAGAGGATTCGGGGTCAGATTGCATCACTTCAGTCTCATATTACGTCACTTCAGTCCTGACTTGACAGACTTGAGTCTGGTGATTAGGAAGATGAGGCCAATCTAACTAGGCAGGAGGAGGAGTTCTTGCAGGAGGCTGGTCGATCATATGCCAATGCCCTTACCCGTGACAACTTATTTTTTATTATTTCTAGTGGATAGGTTAGTTCTTGATTTATGGTACTTTGGCTTCTATGTGTACAACACTGATCATATGTAAATGATGAAAAATGATGTTATATTTCTCCTGCACTTTCCTTTTCCCTTACTTCCCATCTATACTTTTAGCATTTGTTTAGTAAGACCTTCTTTAATTTCTGTGAGCATTTAGTCAACTTAAGTTGCCCTATATATTGTGGGGTACTTGCATTAATCTTAGCAAGTTATGTATATATTTCCATTATTCTTTTAAACGCACCTTTTATGACTGCGAGATGTTTGCATGTTACTATTTTGGATCACCCCCTCCTGTCTTTGGGGGTGCTCCTGCACATTATTACCCGTGTTCATAAGGAATATCTTAGAGGGGGTGACCCCATCTCCTTCCCTTAGGTTCTATTTTATTAAATAAAGAATTTAAATTATCTAACCCCTAGTCTATGGGGTCTTTGCTCTACATTTTCTTTAAGATCTTTCATGTTCTCAAAATATTAGACATGGGGAATTTGGCCCCCTTCTTCACGTTTCTATCAATCTGGTCACGTAAAGCATTTCTCTGAGAACATAAGTTAAAATTGATTTTTTGCAAAAAATTTATTACTTAATGGTTGTTCTCCTACTGGTCAGGTGACTAAAGATAAAGTTGTATGTTATGTTTGGGAGGACTTTGCTCAGTGTACTTTCTTTTAGGATGGACTTACCCCCCAAGTGTAATGAATAATGTTCCTCTTTTTTTTGTCCACTCTCTTCTATCCTAATCGAGAGGATTTCTAAAAAATGAATATTCTATTAGTTCTATCTCATATAAATGGCTAATTAAGGCAAGCATCAACAATGATCAAAAGTGTTGTTATTTCGTTTCTTTACTATTGTTTAATGTTTACAATATGGTATTGCTCTATAATTTTCGCAAAAAAAGGAAACTTTTCCAGTATGAGAGCAAACCGCTCAGAGTCTACTATAGGAATGAAAATTTTGAACAACACTAAGCATAGTACCTATTTAGCTATTTGGAATTAATGGATTCGAGACAATCACTCTCTGGCTCTGAAATCTGGCAGTATCCTGACTTCCCCTCTCCTCTCACCACAAAGGAACCTTCCCAGTTGGGTTTGAACTTCGATACTGACATGCTACGAAGGTGATGAGTATATTCTTTGAGGACCAAGTCTCCCACTTGAAATTTTTCGGGCTTGACTAGGTTTTACATAATCTCTTGACAGCTACTGGGTGTAAACTTTGAAGTTCTCCCTCACTTTATCTATGTGTTCATCCAATGCCTCGAGCTACACGTGTCGTGGGCCAGGGATGAGTCCATTGCTTAGTGCAACCCTAGCTAATGGTACCGCCAGTTCCACCGTAGGATAACTTCAGTTCTATACACCAATCAGAATGGAGTAAATCTAGTTGGTTTTCTCTTCGAAGTACAGTTGGCCCATAGCACCATGCGTAGCTTCTCATCCCATACCCCTAGCTTGTTTTCCAGCATTATATTCAAAATATTGATCAAGGTCTTGTTGGTGGCCTCTGTTTGGCCATTTCCCTTTGGATAAGAGGTGGTTGAGCTGTTATGCACTATTTTATATTTGTCAGTGAAGAGGGCCGTCTCTTTGCATACAAAATATTTCCCATTGTCTGTGAGTATCACCTTGGGTATACCGAATCTGCATATGATGTATTCCTTGATAAATTGGTTTACCACTTGGGCAGTTACCCTTGTTAGTGGAATGGCCTCTGCGCACTTGGTGTATAACTCTGTAGCTACGATGATGAATTCTTTACCATGAGAGGATGGGGTATTCTTTCACACTAAGTCAAATGCCTATGTGTGGAAGGGATAGGGAGCTTCTAGGCTCTACAAGCTGATAAAAGGGGCATGCACCATGTTGCCATATACTTGTCAATCTATGCACTTCTTTACGTAACTAATGGAATCATATTCCATGGTTGGCTAATAATACCCCAGCGTCATCAGCGGATAATATAGCTTGCCCCCCCATGTGGGAGGGCTCATGGTCTTCCTTCAGTGCCTTCTCGCTATAACTTTTTCTATATATCTCTCCTTCCACCAAGTAAAAATGGGCTATCCTCTTCTCGAGATAGATTTCATCCGCTCTCTCTGTGGGTAGCTCACCGTCTTTCATGTTTGTAATATATGGTTGTCTCCAATCTTCAAAGGCGTCTACAAAATTGGCTCCTGCTGGTTGATCGAAGTGATTTTGACACTTTAAACAACCTTGCTGCAGGCGAGCAGCTTCTGTGCTCATAGTAGGCCTATAATATCCCCCTCACTGCAGCCGGCGGTAAAGTGGGATGTTAGTATTCCCACAATGTTTTTCATGCATTTCTGCCAACCTATCTTTTGCTTCTTGCCCCCCAACACACCTTGCTAGGAATCCTCAAGGGCTCTTAAAGTAAGGTATTCCTTGCAGTAGGTGGTAATTAGCCAGCTCCAATATCTTTATAGTCCACTCTCTTCTCTCCAATTGCTTTACCATTAGGCGTCTCCAATCTTCTGGCTCATTACTTAGGAACAAAAACTTCACCGTAGTAGGTACTGTTCTTTGGCACACCGTGATCATTGCTTCTGGCTCATCTATATCCAAATTCTGTGCTATCATGGCCAGCGCATTAGGGTACCTGTTTATGGTTCTTCCATGTCTCTCAACAGTCACTTCTAGGATTTATCCCAATAACCTTTGGAAGATATACCTATATGGTGCCAAGTTCGCATGCTTGAGGTAAAACTCCCCATTAACCTGTTTTACTACCATGTTAGAGTCCCCCGGATGCATAGCTCTTTGATACCCCTCTGGAACGCTTCTAACATCCCCAAAATGAGAGCTTCATATACAGCCTCATTATTTGAGCATTTGAAGTCTAACTTGAAAGAGAGGGTGATCTTTTCCTTTCTGCTCGAGACTATGATACCTGCACCTCTTATGACTTGAGCACTAGAGCCATCAAACTCGATTTCCCACTTTTCTATTTCCTCTACCATGCATGCTCGGAAGCTCCCCCCGAGAAGTTCCTCATTAGGGGGCTCAAACTTTCTGCTTGGGAAATGGGCTAACAGGTCTGTCACTGCTTGATTCTTGATTTCTTCAGGCACTACACACTTTAAATCATACTCTGACAATATCAAAAACCATCTCGTTGCAAGTCCCATAAGTACATTCTTGCTAGTAGGTACTTTCTAGGGTCACACTTGGTGGCTATGTGAACTATGAAGGCTAGCAGATAATGTCGCAACTTCTGAGCCACAAAAATCATGGAAATATAATGCCTCTCCACGCTAGTGTATTTAGATTATGTTCCAGATATTACTCTTGTCAAGTAGTAGACTGACCTTTCTACTCCTTCCTTCTCTTGTGATAAGAGTTCCCCTATGGATCTCTCTTTTGAAGTGATGTAGAGTAGCAGTGGTGCTCCCACTTCTAGTGGGACCATCGTGAACGGAGAGGCTAAAATTTCTTTAACCTTCTCAAATTCCTTCTTCTGCTCTTATCCCCAAATCCACTTGGCCTTGTCTTTCAACAGGGGCGTGAATGGGTGAGTCATTTTCGCAGCGTGGTTATAAACCTCCTTATGTAGGATACCTTTCCCAGGAAGCTCTAAATCTAACTCTGACTCTTAGGGGGTGGCATCATCACAATGGCTTTCCTCTTCTCTGCATCTACTTGCACCCCCCGCCTATTCATGACAAAGCCTAAAAACTTTCCTACGGTAACCCCAAAGGCACACTAAGAAGGATTCATCCTCATTTTATACTTACGACACCTATCAAATACTTTCCTGAGCACCTGTATATGTTTGTTGTCCTTATTGGATTTCACCACCAGGTCATCCACATAGAACTATAGTATATCATGAAAGATTTCCATCATGGTTCTTTGGTATGTGGCCCTAGCATTCTTCAGTTCGAAAGGAATGATTGTGTAGCTGAGGTTCCCTAGTGGTGTACGTAAGGCAGTCTTCTCAAAGTCTGTCGAGTCCATTTTTATCTGGTTGTAGCCGACGTACCCATCCATAAAACTATATATCTCATGTCCTGCAGTAACATCAACTATATTATTTATATTCGATAGAGAGAACTCATCTTTGGGACATGTCCGATTCAGATCTCAAAATTCTACACAAATCTTAATTTGTCTTTTGTCCTTATTTATAACCGACACTATACTGGAGAGCCATATAGGATGTTGAATGGGCTTGATGAACCCTACTGTTATTAACTTTTTTTCCTATGCCTTTATCTTTAAGTCTAGGTAAGCTTTCTATTTATAACTTGCTTTACTCGGAGGGCATTAGGGAGGATGTTCAATATATGAGAGCTCACCTCTGGGTCTATTCCTGGAATCTCCATGGACTTTTAGGCAAACACATCAGTGAACTTCCTGAATAAGTCAATGAGCTATTCCTTCTGTTTTGGTTCCAGACTCTTGGAGATTAGGATGGGTTTACTCTCACCCCCTTTTGGCCCTGAATTGATCTCCTCTAACTCTTGTAGCCGCTCTCTGGGTACATCCTGCATGCATTCTGGAGCTTCTTTCGACTTCTCTACATGCTCAATGATATTGGATTCATCAACAACAAAACACTCAGGTACCGAATCAGTTTCTCATCCCAGAACACCGCCCGCGTAGACCGTTATAAGTGGTAGATGACCTTCCCATCGGGCAAAACCACATTTTTGCAAGTTCGAGGAGGCTTAGCCACCTCCTCAACTTTTCTCTTGTCCTTTTCTATGTGGGGATCACCCTTCCCCCAAGCGATCATGAATAGACTTATTCTGCTTGATACTTCCTTCAACTATTTACTTCCCTTCTAACTTTCTTTCAAATACCTTCCTTTCCTCATCCAATTCCGTGTAGAAAGTTGCATCTACAATATGGGTCTACTCAACGATGAAGGGTCTTTGCGTGGCTTTAATGACACTCTATGTACCTCTAGTGTTGGCCTTCGCACACTGATGGTAAGTAAAGGGTATTATCCCAAGAGTGTGCATCCATACCCTCCCAATGAGTAGTTGGTAGCTAGTGTTAGCATTTATAACATGGAACTTGATGTGGGAAGTGAGATTTCCCAACTCAATTCTCACATTCACATATTCAATAGATTGCATTTTAACATTATCAAATCCAGAAATCACTAGTGGTACTGACACTAACTTCTCCTGGTCAATTCCTGTTTCATACAATGTACTGATGGGCATGATGTGAATAGATACTCATCCATCCATTAACGCTTTGGGAAATGAGACTCCATTTATCATAGTTGTAACATATAATGTACGGTTGTGGAATTACGACACCTGCCTATTTGCCTCTGAAAAAATCAACTCAAAAGTATACCTCTTGATCAACCTCCCAATTGGCCCCTGCCAATTTAATGAGGGGTCTCCATGCTGCCGCAAAGCTTCTAGGAATTTCCTGGTGATGGATATTCTTGTGTCATATTTCACCCCTATCTGGTAAAAAAACCACTTGAACTTGGGGATTCTTTCTATGTCCTTACACTCAGAATATAGGTCTACCTCATACGTATGGGCATTGTAAACATACTCTTCTTCAGATGTCCCCCATTCATCCAGAGTGAGGAAGATATCCACCTCACCCTCTGAGACTTTTTAATTTCCCTATTTCCATCCTCTTCTTATTCGGGAGTGAAGAACCACTCCTCCCGCTTTCTTTACAGCTTAACTCTCTCAGTGATAACTTTTCCAATCCTTCACATAACTGATCACCACTCTCCCACTCCATCAGCTCTTGGGTTGCTTCTTCGTCATAAGCAACTACTATGTTGGAAGTACCGAAGTGATGTGCTGGAAGTGGGTTCTCATTAACATCCACATGAGGTATATTCAAGGTACCATTAGCCACTTTCTCACTAATGATCCTTCTCAAGTAGTAACAGTATTTGGTGGAGTGTCTCACCCGTTGGTGTAGCTCGTAGTATTTTTGATTGGCTTTATCAGTTGCAGTTGGTGTTTCTCCTTTCAAGTGAGGAGGACCTACTACCCATTCTTATACCAAAGTACAATAACAATCCATAGTTTCAGCTTCGTTAAAAGGTACTGGTAGTGGGGAATCTTCCCCAAACTTCCTCTTATTATCGGGATTGTTGTCCTTGGAGGCAGAGCCTCTATTTTTCCCTTTGGGATTTCTATCTACATAGTTAACTACTTTCCTCCTCGAAACTAGAAACCTCCCATAATTCAGTGGCACCTACGTCCCCCAACTCGAGCCCCTTGGCTTGATAATCATAGCTATGTTATTAGCGACCCTGGTGAACTCTCTAAAAGTTCCATCTCTAGTTTCATTGATCAAATGCAACTTGTATTCCTCCAAGAGTCCATCGATACATATTTACAGCAGCCTTGCCTCCGATACATCCTCATGGACATCCAATGATTTCTCGCGAAAGAGTTTGATATATTTCATTAACTCCTCACCAGGCTTCTGGACCTCTTGTGCCAGGTGCCTCAATGTGAATTCATCCTCCTCGACGAAGAACTTCTGAAGGAACTTCATGTGCATATCTTCATAAGTAAGGATGCTATTAGGTGCCAAATGGGAATACCATGTGTAAGCCTTCCCTACGAAGGTCTTAGAGAATTCCCTCAACCACATATTCTTGTTACCAGCATGTACTCCCAAGTAGTTAATAAACATCTTCACGTGCTCTCTTGGGTTCTCCCCTTTGCCGCTGAACTTGATAAATTTTTGTGGGATATACCTATCTAGGTATGGTTTCTTATTTACTTCATGTGGGTAAGGATCATGTAACTCCTCATATAGATGAGGAACCTCCCTCTGAGAGGAGGAGATAAGCTTCCTCACCTCCTCCATGGTAATAGCCTTGGAGGGTGACTCCTCCAAACTCATGCTCTTAACTTTCGGTGAGCCTAATGGTGTTATAACCTGCTCTGCCACCACCTTTCTTGGAGGAATCGTCTCTCACAGAACTGCAACTGGGGTGGTTACTCCTCTAGAGGGGGCAACAACTGGAGTTACTCATTCTTAACCCAAACTTGATAGATTTACATTATTTTGCTTCAAGAATTCGGAAAACATTATCATGAGATTCATACCTGCCATCGGAGCCGCTGCCGGTGAGTTGGTCTGCCCTCCTGAAAAGCAGGTGCCTTGGCTCCAATCACCACCACTTCTTCCTAAGGAGTCTGGTCACTGTAAGTTCCATTCCGAGATAGAATGTCTTCAAAAACTAGCTGTTTAGAAATGTTGAAACCTTCTTTGTCCATTAAAGCACGAGTACCTCCTTAGAAGCGTCGCCAAATATAGGAGGGTAGTGAGACAGGGGTCTATGAATAACTGGAAAGGGTGAGGCGTGACCCCTCCAATGGACACTGTCTACAAGGTTCTCAAGAACTTATGGAGAAGATTCTAATCAAACTTTCTCCTTTTGGTAAAAATGGAGCTCAAGATGGAACTCCCTTCTTATAAGAAGATGAATTTCCACAACAATAATAGTAACTTTTTTCAAGAGGAGCTCCTGAGAATGTTGATTGTCAGTGAGGAGTGAAAGAACAAGGAACTTAGCACAGAAAGAGAGCATGAAGACAATACTAGGAAGTTCTAGTGTGATTTTGACAGAGTAACAATGCTATTGAGTTTTTCTATCTGATTTGACCTTGCCCAGGGGTCCTATTTATACTTGGGAACTATGGCCGAGTTGACACTTTTGGGCGCCAAAATTGAGAGGGTTGGTGAGGGACAAGGTCTGAAATGTACCATTTGTTCCTACTTGTGTGCAGCTGCCTGTCCCCTCTAATAGGTGCCACCTAGTGCAAGCCAAAGTCGAAAAGCAAATATTTCTCCCAATCGAGACAAAATATCTAATTTGATAAATATTCTTTAAAACGGTAACTTGTGGTACAAGCTTTGCAAACTTGAGAGAGGTGGCCTCAGGGACCTCCTCCTCTAAAACTATCAATCTTGAGGGGGGGGGGGGGGGGGGGGGGGGGAAGCCTTGAGGACACCTCTCCTATAAAATCATTTTTTCTTGAGAGGGGACTTAGGGACCTCTCTTCTAAGAAAATAATTTTGTAAAAGTTTATTTCTTGTGGGCAGCCCTTCGGCTGCTCACTTCACTTGTGACTAAGTGTGAGATGTGTGTGGTCTTGAGTGACTCCCGGGGTCTTCCTACTAGTATTCTCTCAATCCTAGAGTGTTAAGTGGCTGAGCTTGCTCAACAAACATTGTTCCTCAGCAGCCAAGCCAAAACTCTCAAAATATCCCAATTGACCTATTTGAGCTCTGCCCGCACAACTAAGAAACATGTATAACAAAGTAAGTGTTAGTACTTTTGTTTTTTTAAAGAATTACTTTTCATGATGAGGGATTGCTCATGGTGGCCGTTCCTTATCCTGGCTTATTTTCTAATAGCTGAGGGGGGAACCTTGAGGGTCCCATGCCTTAGGTTTTTGTTGAGGAACCTTGGGGTTCCTCACCCAAATGTGTTCTCACAGTTGAGGTTGGGGAACCTTAAGGGTTCTGTAACTAAATGTTTTATGGAGGTTGAGGGACCCTGGGGATTCCTCAACCAATATGTATTTTCTGCCATTGAGGGGCCTGGGGATTCTTTCACCAATATGTATTTTCTTCAGTTGAGGGACCCTAGACGTTCCTTCACCAATATGGGTTTTCTGGGGTCAAGGGACCCTTGGGATTCCTTAACCAATATGAATTTTTTGCGATTGAGGGACCTTGGGGGTTCCTTCACCAATATGAACTTCTGCGATTGAGGGACCCTGGGGGTTCCTTCACCAATATGAACTTCTGCGGTCGAAGGACTCTAGGGGTTCCTTCACCAATATGAACTTTTGCAGTGGAGGAACTCTAGGGGTACCTAGGGTTCCTTCCCCAATATGCGATCGAGGGACTCTCAGGGTTCCTTCACCAATATGAACTTCTGCGAATATGGCTTTTCTGCGGTCGAGGGGCCTTGGGGTTCCTTCACCAATATGAATTTCTACGGTAGAGGGCCCCTAGGGGTTCCTTCACCAATATAAATTTTTACGATTGAGGGATCTGAGGTTCTTTCACTAATATGAATTTCTACAGTTGAGGGACCCTGGGGTTCCTCAACCTCATCTTTGTTATAAACTAAAACAGGGTGGGGGGGGGGGGGGGGGAGCGAGGGTATTTGAGGGACCCTTACCCCAAAATATAATAGACAAACTTGAGGCCCCCTTCTACATCCACCATTGCTACATCATGCCACCATCATCCCTCCACGACATGCCACCATATTTTACTATTATTTAACCATATATACTCTTTATACACCCATTTCCTCTATTGTTGTGTCTACCTTCGAAATTTAGAGTTATTGATGGGGATTTTGAGAAAGAAGAATATAAGATTTATGGAGTTAGAAGAATATAAGATTTATGGAGTTTGAAGGGAGTTTTTCTTGAAACTTTTATGGAAGCCAGCTATGTGGAGTTGGGCAACCTCCTTAAGGCCACCTTAGGAGTTGGGGGTTTCCATCACCTTTTTCTTCATCCAACCATTTTTGGAGATCCATTTGAGGTGAAAAACATTATACTCTTAGGTTTAAGACTCTATTTCATGGTATTGATCATCTTCGATGTAGAGTTTAAGAGTAGGATGCAAATGTGATTTAAGAATGGTATTTCTTATGAGTTTTGAAAATGGGTTTTAATGGTTTTGAGCAAAAATGATATATTTCAAGAAAACTTGGTGCGTAAATAGTTTTGTGGAATAAAAATGTTGGAAGACTGTTTATTTTGTTGGGAATATTTTATGAATAAATGTTTCAAAATTTTCTAATAGAAGATTGGGATTTTATATAAATGGACATTTCATTCAGGTTTTGAACAAACAAAAATATCTTTTCCCTTGAAAAATTATGTTTGTGCAAATATTATGAAATTTCTAGAATAAATCTTATATTAGACCCATTTAATAGGATTATTGGACTTAAATCCATCTTGTTTTGCATTTAAACTTGTAGTATTTTGAAAATGAACTTACAAACAAGTTTAAGGAGGGTTTTATTGGGTTTGAACATGAAAGAAAGAAAATAGAAATTTTAGCCCTTAAAGTGTGTGAAAAGGGTGTTGTAAATGTGATAAGTGTATGGTTGCAAGACTATATCTGTTAATAAAGAAAATGATATTTTCTTATAAAATAGTCTTTAAATGCTTAACGATTCCTTAGAGAAAGAAATAATGAAATATATAGGTTTGAAGCTTGAGAAGTATGTCACTCTAAAGTGTTAAATAAGTGTTAATGAGTTAAAAATACTTAAGAAGCTAGTGTAGGCAACTTAATGATGTTTTAAAAAATAACAACACATATAAAATGGAGGAAAATACAAGTTTGGAAACAGATGGATAAAATGATAATTTTACGTAAAGTGGAATATTTTTATGAAATAAAAATATTGGAAAAGGTGTTACACAAAATGATCCTAAATAAACATAATTTTGGGATAATATCAATGCTAGAGTAAAAATGACAAGAAATGATTATTTTAAAGTGTAGCACAAGTTGGGGTGAAATCTCGAGTTTTGGCTTCGATCGGAAAAAAGAAAAAGTGGAATAATGTGGACATTTGCAAAATGTTAAAACACATTAATATGGACTCATATGACACTGGAATAATTAAGGAGGGCCCGGAGAGCTAGCGCAAAAGACCAAAAATCACTGGCCAGAGTATATGGTATCATAGCCGGCGGTGTAGAGCCCGTTAAAGTATGAGGATATTGGAAGATTTCGAGAAAAAGATAATTAAAAGTGGAACATATCAAGAAATGCGTTGTGTGGTGAATATGTGAAAAGACAACCTAACTTGAATGAAGTAATAAATGTTTCGGTAAAGGATAAAGTGGACAAGTAATGTGAAAATTGATTAATATCCAAAAAGTAAAGGAAGGGTAAGGTGAAGGGGTTCAATGGGTAGTTAAGTAACCTAAAGAGGTTTAACCCATAATTGACCCATGAGTATCTTTATGAAAGGTTTTCAAAAAAATATAACTATTTTTTAACATAGTGTTTGCGTGTGTTGAAATGTAATTTTTAATGAAAATACTAAGGTAAATTTAGCATGAGAAATAAGAAAATTTTGGTAAAAGAAATGATTTTTCTTAAAGAAGGGGTATTGTCTAAAATATTTAACTAGGAGTGTTAAATCAAGAAATAAATGTCAAGTCAAGTAAAGGGAATTTCTTATACGGGATTAAGGTGAACTAATCGGGGTAAGTAACGTTTTTGGAATAAAAATGATTTCGTGCATATATATATATATATATATATATATATATATATATATATATATATAAGGTAGTTGAATTTGAATGTAAATATAACGTGTTAGAGTCTCCTTTCTGTCGTTTGATTCTATATTGCATTGTTGTAATTTCCTACTGGACATTCGGCTCATTCCCTCATATTTGTTACGGTAGGCTGGGTGCGGTTCTGTATTTTAAGAGAGTTGTAGAGGTAATTATTTCTTTTATTTTATGTTAGTATATCTGTATGCTTGAACACTGGGGACGCTTCCCATGGGTACCTCACGTAGCTGGATTTAAATGGAAATTGCATTCTAAACAAGTGAAATATTAATTAAATAAAACTAGACTAGCAACATTATGTAGGTTGTTTCATTGCACTTCACACCTAGATCTCGGGTTGGGCTAGGTTGACGACGGGTTATCCATAAATCCGGGTCGGGGCTTTACAAATGGTATCATATATCTAGGTTCAAGGTTCCTTTTGGGAATGACGTGGCGAGGTTGGTAGTGGATCTCTCAACGTCGATGTTGGTTTTGGACTGGTCATGCTAGATTGGTGATGACTTTGGTTTGTGCTCTCGACGATAAAGTCAAAGAGATTAGCACGACATATGATTCTTTTACAAGTGGCATACAAACAAGTTAGTGTCATTAATCGCTTTCACGTTTCTAATTTAGGCAACATTTGTGGTTTGTAAGTGTCTGTGCAAGCCAATAGAGGCGACACCGCAATTTCTGGTGTGAGTTACTTGTGCTTCCACCCCTGATAATGGGAGAGGTCTATTAAGATGTAAATAGTGAGGGATGGAATTCATTGAGTTAGGAATATGAATTGTGTAAAGTCAAATTGTAGAGATTAGGCAAGTAGAGCATCATGCCTAAGTGATGCTGACTAGTGATAAAGATGCGTTAAGTTTCTTGGTTAGATAATTTTGAGTAATTAGTGTCGATGATGTGATTAGGTGAACTCGATCCTTGGGGGTAATTTCACGTCGTAGGAAATTGATGATTCGCTAGATATAAGGAACAATTTTGATCAACCCTTGGGGATATGTACTCTCCCAAAGTTGATAATATGCTATTGTAGTAAGTGCCTTTTGTGGTTGTTGTTGAAAGTTTCACCTCGTAGGGTATGATGAGAGTTACGGGAAAATTATGATAAGTATGTTACGTATGAAACAATGATAGTTGAGGTGACTTAGGATTGAACTCTAGATAGTCTTCCATGACAGGGTTTTAAATATTATGATGCAATTTTGAGGAATAGTATCCCTAGTGATGTCGGTGATGTAAACCTAGAGGCTTATGATTGTATGCGACGTCCCGTATCCTACTGAAATTCTTATTAGTGTCAATCTGAGATTTGGTACGTAGATTATGGACACAGCCGTTTGGAAGGGAGACAATATTATTATCAAAGTGACAAGGCAAATTTTAGCGGACTAAGTAATGGTTATATGTGAGGTAATTCTAGTGTGAGTATGGTTTAAGGGAATCTTGGAGTTTCCGTAGGATTAATTGTGTGTGACATCATTGGAAATAGAAATCGGCGTATGGTGACATCTTAAGGTATTCAATGGTTAAGGTGTGTCATATGTAGAGGCTCGTGGACTAGTATCTTTACGAGAACCTAGTTATCATGATGTGAATATTAGGAAATTTGTAGAGTGTGCCTATGATGAGAGAGAGTCATAGGTGATAAAATATTATTTTTCTTTAAGGACTTTTTCATGGAGTATGCTTGACATCCTTAGGGGATAAATAAAATTCAGTCTCATGGAGTATTATCATTCTAGTGATAGTTGTGTTGAAAGGCATGTGATGATCTCAGGATATTGGTCAAACTCAAAGGAGTCGAACCCTGTAGTCCTTAGCGAGGTCGTCTAATTTGATATAATTAGGTGAGGTAAACTTCTAAAGATTATTGAAGGCTAGTACCTCAATTGGAAATAATGCCTTTATCGTAAGATATCTAGTGTAGGAAGTGTAGGTCTTGAATTAAAATGCAATTGGTACTTAGATGGGTGATGTCATAAAAAGGACTTGAAAATGGAATCCCAAGGGGGATATCAAAGCATGATTAGGGTATCAACATGTTTTGACGGCATAAGTTAGATTAGCCTTAATAAGGAAGGGATCATTTCTCGATGTGTTCTTCCAAATCGGTATGGAATAGGACATGTAATATTGTGTAGCACTTACCACCCTTAGAATGCTAATGGCAACCGCAATGGCCGTCACGTAAATTCAGTTTGGGTAGAACCTAGAGATAAGATCAATGATAACATTGCATAGTTAGAGGTTATAATAAGGTGAATGTTTCACTTTAACGGGGTACTACCTTCGGAGAGTTGGGCATATAATCATGATAAGCTAAGGCAGATTGTAACCTAGGTGTAGTAGGTTGGTGACGACTTCACTGGTAATATGGGCAAGGTTGGTGTCGACAAGGGTGTTGTGAGAAGGTATTAACGGCTAAAAGTTCTTATACCAATTTGTAAATGTAAAATAATCCTCGGGTGGTAACAAACAAATATTTTAATACTCATTCAACCATTCAACAAAGGCCAAGTTTAAGGAAAAATTCCGGCAAGGATAAACCTTTTATTCCACTAATAATTAAAAAATCGCAACTTACAAACTTATAAGTGAAATACATCAATAATTCTTAGAATAACCACAATAATTGCAGTAGACAACAATGATTCCATCGAGAATCACAAAAACTGCAATCTTCCTCCTTCAGCCTCATCCTCAGTCTTCAGTAGTATCACAAGTCAGCAATGGAGATCCTCTCCACAAAGGTGTATGCAAAGATACAAAACTTTCTAGGGTTTGAACAATTCAGAAAAATAATATTCAAGGATATTTTGTTGTGAATTAAACTAGTGTTTTTAACACAAAACTTGAAGAACTTTAGCAAAAGTTATGCAAAAATGGAGTTGGCAAAAGTCTTAAATGTTCTGATCATGAAATGGGTATTTATAAAAAACTTAAGGCGGCATGTCATTCGAACGAGATCCTAAGGTCATTTGAAAAATATTGAGACCTCGTTTGAAGTGGCTTCAAACGACCTATCTAATGACCTCTTAAAAAATAAAACATTACGCTCTTGTTTGATCCATATGAGATCACGTGATTCAAACGAGGTATCTAACAACAAGTCCATGTCATTTGAACCATATGCCCATGTCATTTGAACGACTAAAATGAAAAATTAAACTTTTAAAAACTTCGCCTACAATAAACTCAGAAAATATATTTTTCGAAGATAAAATTTCCTATTCGTCTTTCGTTATATAAAAAATAAACATCCCAAAATATGATTTCATAAATTAATCCAAACTCTAAAGTGTTTAATACCTCATCGGGATGCCGAAAATTCTTCAAACACGGAGATGCTTCAGTTTGGTTCATCTTGACGGTGCATGAGCTATGCTATGAAAAATCCTAGACAAATTGTTCTTACACGTTCATTCGTCGACCCGGATGGCCTGTGTTATTCAAATATTTAAGGAGGAAACCTTATTCTTAAGGAGGGAAGTCTAGTATTTGACTTCCTAGAGGACAATAGGTTTGTATATGGCTTTTGTCTTGTGAGAATGAACGGTTTGTGATACGATTCATCACAGTTAATGACTCGATTCGTCATAGTTGGGATTTATCCGAAACGATTATTCATTATTTTTTATTCATGTGTTCCTTTAAGTTCTAGTGATCGGGGATTGTATCCCGATGCTTGTGGTAGTCTGAATTTGTACCAGGTTATGGTACGTCGCATTTTAGCCAATAGAGTGAGGTTACACTTGGCATGGACAACGCATCTCGGTAACTAGGTGTGCCCGTGTCTAAGGTATCCTTGCTATTGCACAAAACTTATGTGTACAAGTGGTTGTGCTTTCAGCCACACAGTTTGCTCATAGTATTTATTAGCATTAGAATTAGCGACGTTATGATGGTCAGCATGGCAGTCAGTGGCTGTGGTTGTAAAAGAAGAATGGTGACTTAAGGACATTGTATATTATTAGAGCTCGAGGAATCTTAGCACACAATATTGATTTACCACAGTGAGTAGATTGGCATAATACTCAAGTGAGTGCTCTAAAGTTAGACACCTCAAGTGACACTAGGTTCATAGGCTTAGGAAGGGTCAGTCGGGTGCACGATGATGATTTTGTCGGTGTGTTTCTCCTCGGAGTGAGTATTTAGTAATGTAAGGTTAGTATGAAGATCAAGAGAAATTATGTAGTCAGGATGACCAGAGAATTCATGGAGACACGGGATGTGTGGTCCAAAGGTTCGAAATGGTTTTTGATGATAAATCTGATGATTGGTGGTATTACAATTTACACTTGGGTGAATGTTGGTCACTTGAGGGCATTACTCAGTAGGGACACCGTATGCTTTAGGTATTAACAAGATAATATTGGGACTTGATTGAGCATGATCATCAAGTGAGTGGAGACTTGAGGACGGTTATATGACGTTAATGGTTAGCATGGTGGTGAGCATTAAAATATGTTGTATGTTGAACTTTCGGTGACACCCCTGTGAAATACCGTATGATGTAATCTTAGCAATTGAGAACTTCGATGATTTGATCTCAGAAGATTCCAACGACTTAGAATAAGAGTTGGTAAATCCCATGGATTTGAGTAATTGGCAGATCGATAATTTTCGTGACAAAATTTCCTAAGCAGGGAAGAATGTAATACCCGTGCCCAATATTTTCTTATTTTTCCTTTTGTAAATTATAATCATATGAAACCCTTGGAACTTGGATCGTTATACATGGGCTTTTATATCTATTTGATTATTCTTTGATCCTTGATGATAATTGTTGGATGTTTTGGGTAAAATTGGAGATTTAAGAAATTATGTGGTTCAAACAAAAATAGATCTCGTTCAAACGATATCGCTTGTCGTTCGAAGTTGAGTTCTAACGAGGATCAAACGAGATGTCCCTGAATAAGTTTTCCTTACCCCCTTAGAAGGTCGTTCGATGGGAGATTGAACGTGATCCTAATCTTGTTCGAACGAGATCTCATTCTCGTTCAAACGACCTATCCAGAAATATTTTAAAATGGATTGTCCTTGTGTGCTATCACATTTTGGACCATTAGATCGATGAAGTGTCGCCTCCTAGTGAACCCAAATGGTCTAAAATAAGATTTCAGTGTTTGGGGTCGTTTCTAAGAGGGTTATGTGGGTTTATATAGGAAAGAAGATGAGAGAGATGGGAGGTTATTCCCCACTAAAAACCCATTAGATTTCATCTCTCTCTCTCTCTCTCTCTCTCTCTCTCTCTCTCTCCCCCCTCTAATGTCAAGGGTGTTTCATCTTTCTCAAGCTCCTCCCACCATTTCTACACCATAACACCACCATCCTTCCACAATATGCCACCATACTTTACTAGTATTTCACCATATATAAGTCTCAAACACCCATTTCCTCCATTGTTATATAGAGCTATGAAATTTGGAGTTATTGTTGGAGTTTTTGTGGAAGAAGAATATAATATTTATGGATTTTTAAGGGGGTTTTGGTTAGAGCTTTTATGGAGGCAAGCTTTATGGAGCTAGGCAACCTAACTTGAATGAAGTAATAAATATTTCGGTAAAGGATAAAGTTGATAAGTAATGTGAAAATTGATTAATGTCCAAAAACAAAAGGAATGGTAAAGTAAAAGGATTAAGTGGGTAGGTAATCAACCTAAAGAGGTTTAACCCGTAATTGACACATGCGTGTGTTTATGAAAGGTTTTAAAAAAATAAGTATTTTTTAACACGGTGTTTGCATGTGTTAAAAGGTAATTTTCAATGAAAATACTAAGGTAAATTTGGCATGAGAAATAAGAAAATTTCTGTAAAAGAAAATATTGTCCTTAAGCAAGGGGTATTGTTTAAAATATTTAGTCGGGTGTGTTAAATCAAGAAATAAATATCAAGTCTAGTAAAAGGGAACTTTTTTTACAGGATTAAGTTGAATTAATCGTGGTAAATAACATTTTTGGTATAAAAATGGTTTCATGCATGTAAGTATATATATAATGTAGTTGATTGTGCACGTAGATAGAACGTGTTATAGTCTCCTTTTTATCGTTCGATTTTATATTGCATTGTTGTAGATTCTCATTGGGCATTCGGCTCATTCCCTTATATTTGTTGCGACAGGTTGGGTACGATTCCGTATTTTGAAAGCATTATACAAGTAAGTATTCTTTTTATTTTACGTTAGTATCTCTATATGCTTGGACTCCGGGGATGCTTCTCACGGGTCCCTCACATACCTTGATATAAATGGAAATCTCATACTACACAAGTGAAATATTAATTAAATAAAACTCGACCAACAACATTATTTAGGTTGTTTCATTGCGCTTCACACCTAGCGCTCGGGTCGGACTGAGTTGACTACGGTTAACCCAGAAATACGGTTTAGGGCATTACAGGCCCTAAATTGTCGTCTGACAGCCTTTTGGCGGTGTGAGGACTTTTCTAAGGATGTAGTCCCTCATATGAAATTTCCTCGAATCGACTCCATTGTTGTACTATTTTGCTAACTTTTGTTGGCCGGAAGCCAACTTGATCATGGCCTGTTCCCTTCGTTCTGTTTATGGGCCCGACTAAGGTGGCGTGGAAATCCTATTGGGCTTGCTCGGACCAACCAAAATTGGGCTTTTATGGTTTGGTCTCCACACACGTGTGTGTGTGTGTGCAGTGACGAATCCAGGATTTTTAGTCGGGGGTCAAAGTTGCGAGTGGGGCCACGGGTTCGGGGGCGAGAGCCTGAAGCGATTTTTTGGGGTCAATTTGAATTTTGTACAAACTTATTACGTTTTTTACCCTAAAAATTGTAAAAATATCATTATTTATGCCTCAACTTTCTATATTTACGTGTAGTACCCAAAAAAAATTTAGAAACTCGGGAGGGGCCTTCACTCCTTCTCGCTTTCATGTGGATTCATCCATGTGTATGTGTGTTAATATTTAGTTTCAACTCTTATATTTTAGTATTGTTTCAAATTAGTTCAAAAATATATATGAAAATTTTCTTTTTCTTTATAAATAGGGTGTGCATATCTTTATTATATACATAGACTTCAATGAGAAATTATTTCTCTATCTAATATTTTCTTTGCATCCTAAATTTCTCACAACATAATATCAACACGTATTATGGTTGGAGAGTTCTAAAAGCAGCCTCCAAATCCTTTACATTAAATTTAGATAGGATGTTCATCCACATTTGCCATCAAAATTTATTTCTTTAGAGATAATTCAGTGCAATATTATCAAAAAGATTAGATTTTATGTTTACTAGTAAGGTAGGTCTTAAAGATGCTTTGTTGACACATAACTAGTATTCATATTCTAACCTTTTGCAGGGCATTTAACACATAGTCCTATTGAAGGTTTTATAATTTATATTAATTTTTTTCATCTTAATTTATTTAATCGCATGTAAATTAATGACATAATATGTTTTCTATAGTTTCATAATTTGAAAATCGTGAAATACAAAGAATCTAGCCATTAATTACTGAATTTGAAACTTCGGGTTTCTTAAGATTTTTTTGTGGGAAAATATACATTTAGTTTTATAGAACTGACACAAATGTATTATTATATTTTTTTATATAAAATAAATAGTTAAAATATTGTAGAAAGAATTATATATGTGACCTCGGAATCATTGTTTGGGTATTTAACTTCTGGTCCTATAATTTTGATAATTTCAAGATTGATATTGTTAGTTGACGTATATTTAACCTCAAATTTATGCATGTGTATTATTAGACTTCTTACATTTGGCAATACTTATATAAATAGAATCCTAAAATCATCCATTCACTATTTAGGAAATGAAGTTCCTTAGTAATTTATAGGGACTTAAAGTTCCTTAATTAATTAATGTTAGTGTCTGAAGTTTCCTAATCAATTAAAACTGAGGCCTCAACTTTTTAATTAACATTTAAAATTTTGGAATTGATGTTGTTTATTTTTTCAAGTATGGAATTTATGGTCCCCTATTTATTTATAAGTTGGACCTAAATCTCTAATAAATTTCTTTTTCAAAATCATAATCTTAAATTTTGATCATCTACAAAATACGGTAGGGACATCAAAGTCCCTTGAACATGTATTTAGAAAAACAATACAAATTATCTCGAAGTCATATACTTTATATTTACAAATTTAAGTTTTCACAAAGAAAACAATAAAACATAACATTCTTAAATAAATTTTACGTGTTTTCATTTAAATAAAACATATTTTCTGAGCCCAGACCGATGAAGTCAGTTGAGAAAAAAGAGATAAGTTGTCATATTTTCGATTCCATGGAGAGCATGGGCATAATACTAACTTTTGTTACCGCCTCAAAGAAGCTGTATAAGAGGTTATCAATAGGGGATAATTGAATCACTTCGTGGAAAAGCCAAGTGAGAAGACTAAGAAAGGTAAAAGAATACCTAATAGATGTGAATGCTATCCCATGAGTGTTCGCATGTGGTGCAACTTCATTCACCTCGCACAAAGCTCACCTCAAAGAAATCAATTAAATATTTTTTGCAAGCAATCTTCGAAATGATATACCCATGATAATATTCCCTGAAGCTAACCTTACTAGGGTCCCAAAATTCATGACGATGCCCTGGTGGTTACATTTATAATGGGGAACGTCAAAATGCTAGGATATGAGTTCAGCCAACATAATCTTCGTGAATTCCTATAAAGCTACGGGCCTCACCATAGGATATCCTTTGCCCATCGTAACACTTTATGTAGCCGTCAATGTGGAAAGGACTTTCTCAACGTGATACATAACCCTCCCACTAATGGTAGGGGTTGGAGATATTTGTACCACTCTATGGAACATGTTCTTAGTGGTGAACCTTACCTTGACTCACAATATCATATTAGGAAATCCTTCACTCAATGATTTGGATGCAGACATCTCTACCAGGAGAATGTTGATGCATTTCCCCACACTCGTGGAGACTGGAGTAGGATAAGTCTTTGGAGATCAAAACAAATCTCGAGAATGTTATGATATCATTATTAGAGATAAGAAAATATCATTAGAGGCTCCATAGACACGATATGTTATCCCAGAGGACCCATCTAAAACCTCGGGACATGTTGCAAGTAAGTTTGAAGTCCATTATGATGCTTCTTGAACCTCAATAATAACTTTAATTCAGGAAAAAAAACCTTAAATAAGGATTAGTGACCTTTTCCACAACCAAGAATTTGTAACCACTTTATGTATTAGATGAAAAATCTAGTTTTTAGCCTATATGGTTGAGTACATGTCATTTTATAAATCTACAAACTTAGTTTTAATGAGGTAAAAAGACTCTTGACCACAAGCTTAATCTTAACGAGATTGAAGAATTCTTAACTATCGATCTAGTCTGAGGTTCAGAAAGCCTTCACTAAGGGTTATCATGGTGGAAAAAAACTTAATCTATAAATTAGTGTTAGGGACAATGTACCTTTGACTTTAAACCAAATTCTAAAGCCTTCACCCGGATCTCAAAATTAGTCATGAGGTCTCAGTACCCTTGGCAAAATATCATATAACTTCAAGGATCTTCACCTTGATTCTAAGGTCCAAATGCCATGAATTATCATAAAAATCATAGGAAAGTGGAGGGCCAAGTAACCTTCGCACTAAAATGATCAAGGATACCATTAGAGTCTTTAAAAAAATGCTAACCCTTGGTCATAAATAGCCCTGAGGGTTCATACAACCTTAGCTAACATTCTTTATAAGATTTTAAGGAGTTCATCCTAAATTTTTATAAGTTCAAAGGTCCAAGGACCCCAGATTTCATAATTTTTTTACGTAAAGGACTTCATCCTTGAGCATACTTTTGATTTTGAGGTTGTGTGACCCTTACCTTAATATTGTTCAACCTAGAAAATATTAACTAGTTTGGCCCAAAAAATGGGGGCTAGGTAGGATCTTTGGCAAAACTTCTTTAAAAACTCACAAAATTTCAAAACAAATTTCTTCTTGACAAAACAAAAAAAAAAGTCAAAAGGAAAACTTTTAGGTACATAAAGCACTATCACAAGACATAACGAAAGATTTTTATTCATATATAAAAATTTGACTAGAAGAAGATAAAAAATAAGAAGTACAGTAAAAGATATAGACAACCTTGCCTTTGTCATCTAAGACATGGGCTAAGGTTTGAGAAGATTGAGGAAGGTTTTTAACCTTCGTCCTGAAGGTACCAACTTGATTTGAAGCGTCTTCAACACCATCGTCTTCTTCCTCCTCTCATTTCCTTGAGTTAAAGTCCGGTATAACTCTTGATATGTCTAAGTTAGGACACAATAAATCCACTCTGGCCTTGTTATCCACAAAGTCCAGTAGTGTATTGACTATTGATATCCATTTAGTAAGTGGCATACTAGAACTAAGTGTGAAGCTAAGATTTTGTAGTATCATTGATATACCCCTATAGTTTGGCATATCTAATAATGACCTCAGTTAACTCTTCCTTGGAAACAAAAAATTGGACATAATATTGTTCCCATTCAAGATCAACATCTGATAGGAGAACCTTTACCTCTACCACGTTAGCAAATGCCGTATCGAGTTTATAGTTATCCCCTCCTAACTTAGAAAAATCAGAATACAGGGATTCATAACTAATGACCAAGGTCGCATGGCTTTGTTATAAATCTTTATGATCCATTAACAAATCTTGATGGGTCGTTCTTGCTCTTTTTTAAGGTTAAAGGAATAACTTTGAAGATCCTCTAATTTTTTTTCCATCAGAGACAAATTGAGCCTTCAATTGGCCCCACTCATCACTTACAACATCCAAAATAATATATTTTTTATCAAAGACTAACTCCAACTCCATTCTAGACTTCTCTCATCCTCTATCAAATGGGACAAATCTCTTCCAAGCATGCACTCCATTTAGAGCAAAGGCCATTAGAGTTGCTTATCTATGACACCCTACCTAATTAAATACCGGGTGATCAGCCATTTATTAAATTAATTCAAAGTGCCCGATTAGTTCATTCTTAGCATCACTGTCGTAAAATAATTTTTTTTATTAACACCCTAATAAATAATTAAGCTAAGTGTCAAGACATTTAATTAAATAAAGTAAGTTCGATCGTTTTTATTAACTTTGAAACCATTTTTTTTTAATAACAATGATAACATTAAAACCACACCAATTGAATGAAATGACCAAACTAGATAAATCAATCCAAATAATTTATCCCAATCGCAGGACAAGGCAATAAGTAAAACAACCCCAATAATAGTTGAATATTGAAATAATAAATAGTACAAGTCTCTCTCTGAACTAAAAGAAATATGGAAATGGGTGACACATACCCTAACTAGAGATGACTAAAATAGGAGAATCAGAAGACAAGGATGAAGTCGTCTACTGCAAGGACCTATAACTTTCACACTAGCTGCAACACGTCAATGGTCCAATGATCTAGGCCTAATGCCCCTGTGGCTGAGCACCTGAAATATATGCATATATATACAAGAGAATGAAAAATGACAAGAAAAGGGTCACAACCTGTGTGTAAAACAGATTTAAAAGTAGTTTAGCAAGTATTTAAAATCCTTACTACTTGATATGACACACATGTTAGTATGCGACACTCTCTTGAGAATTCTCATCTCTCATCTAGTGTGCACGCCTATCGTAACTAAAATGATTCGTAAGTCTATCCCAATTCTCCTCCCATAAATTCTAATTCACGAAGTCGTATCCCCGTGATTTATTTAAAATACCATCCTCTTAAGGATAATTTAAGTCAATTATGTATTTCTCAATACTACTGGGATATGTCAAGTTCTCACTATAATGAAAAGCATTTATTCAATATTTATCTACTTATACTCACACTAGAAGAATTCCAAATATAAGTACATATATAAATTTCTCATACAATATATATACTAATCGACACCCCACATAAAATCGATAGTGCTGACATACTCTGCTATCAAGTCCCCATATCTCTCGTACAAAAGGGAAATACTAGTTCGGAATCACTCTCGAACTGTATTAACATAATACACACATAATGGAGGCGAAGCATAGTTCCAAGTCACTAAGAGATCAGCACATACCCTCAAGTCCCTTAGGACCGTCTGACTATTATTCTCATATAGCCTATAGCAAGGAATCCTATGTTCTAGGGTACAAGTCAATGTCCCCCATAAAGGTCCCATCGAAATAAGACTATCCCGGAGCGGCAACCTCCGTGATAGCAAGTAGCGCGAGTATGATTATAAACATATATATGCATTATACACAAGCACTCGGTATATATATATATATATATATATATATACACACATATCTCAATTAGGTTCGCCCACGACCCCTAATAATATTTTAACCATATGTGGTACCAATCACCACAGTCCTACGTATAATTAACCCATTGCTTTTTATTCTCAATTGTCGCCATTTAATGAGTATTTCTCGTCCCTCGAAGTGTTTTCTTTTGCTAAAAGTAAATTCAGTAGGTTTAACCTCACTAACATATTGGTCTAAGTCTTTCTTGACTTTCCCAATACCTCACTTAACGTACGCATGATTTTTAATAAATTATATGCCCCCGTTATCCCACGGCTACATCTGGTATAAAATTTCATTTACCGGAACCTACTTAGACCCTATTGCTCCTCCCCATGACCCATTATGATCTTTAATTTATATCCAAGGGTTCCTACGCATATTGATTGAATTAGCTGAAAAAGGGAAAATTATACAATTTCCAGGAGGGATCGATCGATCGACCTTCTTAAGTTGATCGATCTATCAAGTAGTTCTTGCCCAGATTATGTAATTCTAACCTACAGGTTTCCTCCATAAAGCTTCACCAAATCGTCATTAGTGAGTCCCAAACTCTCAACCAAACATAAAGATTATTATAATGACGATTATAAATGATTTGTAACGTAAAGTTTACATTAATTCATCAAGAGTCATCATCAAAAAGGTTAATTCAAGAAATTATCCTCAAACCCTAGTTTATCCAATTTTTCTCAAAAGTTCCTTTGATTTCTAGATTCTTAACTCTATTGTCATCAAATTTCATGATTAATATACAACATATGACCAAACATTAATACTACATGATTTCTACTTCAAATAGTGATATCAATCTCCCAAACAACAATATATTTTCATGAGACATAAGATAATTAATTCCTACACTAGCATGGGTGTATTATCAACCAAGATTCCAGCAAAATAGATACTTGCCTCAGATATAAAGGTATGATTATCAGGTGTTGATGGGTATGGTTGTGTCCCTCATTTCCCGATCTACGCATTGGTGGAGAAAGATGGCCAAGGTGGTGTAGTTTGGTGGCTCTCCTCCTTGGCTTCTCTCTTCCCTCTTCCTTAGACTCTCTGCAACTCTACAACTTCTAACCCTCGAGGACTCAAATTCCCATCAGATATACCCCTTCAATTATCGTCCATAATTAAGCCTTAAAAAGGAAAATTACTAAAATGCCCTCTCGGGTTACCGATTAGGCCTAAAAACGTTCTGGGACCCAAACTAAATCCTGGGTACATTTTTCTGACTATCTCGACCCTTTCGGATATGTTGGCGCACTCGAAATGATCATATGGGCGACTTATAATTAAATTACTTTATATTCCATGAATTTAGTCCCGAAACGACACAAGCGCGTCCCGACTTAAATTCTATAATTATCGTCTTATTTACTCGCAACAGTTTTAATAAATCCAATTCTATGTATTACTTTACTCATTAAGTAATTCCCGCTAAATAATTATTAACTCTCATCACACTAGTAAATATTTATTTTAAAATCCGAATTAATATTAAATAAATTTCATCCCAATTTAATTTAATAAAATCCCCATAATAAATGCCATAAAAAGACGGGGTATTACATTATCCTGCAAGAATAATTAAAGGAATTATTTTTAAACACATTTAAATATTAAAGGAAGATAAAGACAAACTAAGGTAAGAACGAAAATAATGTTTACTTAGACAATGGTGTGAATAAGTTCCTCATCATTTGCCTCAAGTGTTTTTACTATGGTAAGGCATTTAATCTTCAACATGGCTTTCAAGTCATCCTCGGTGGACTTATAGGAGTAAAATCACTAGAGGCCTGAGGGTGGTTGTATCAATAAACATTTTGAATTTATTTATAAATAAATAATATTCCGACACAGATATTTGATAGAGAATGGTGCGACACAGTGACGTGTCTCACTGGTATTGACTATTGCCTTATGGATGTGGGTTCGCGCCAGCGGCATTAGTCAATACCAATGCGACACGTCACTGTGTCGTACCAAATATGTCGTAAAACTCTGTTAGTGTAGGAGAACTGTTATTTATAAGGGCATGGAGAGTTTCTTTCCCCCTCATTATGTCTTTCCCTTTTTTGAGGGAATCTAGAACCTCTTCCATAATCACTACATCCCTTTTTTCAACTATCGAGGTAGAAAGGCGATAATCCACAGTTCTAGAAAGATTAGTCATTGAATATAAAACCATGACATCATTCATTAACGCCCCTTCAAAAGGGGTATCTATTTATTTCTTTTTATTGAGAATAGGGGCTGCGAGCCCCCTTGAATAGAAGATACCTTTTGAGTAAGCTCAAGAGATCCACACGCTTCCTTTTTCTCTTACAGGGGAGGTTGGATTTATGTTTGGGTGACCTTGGCCACTTCAACAAAGGTCGATGGTACTTTTACAGTAATGCTCACCACGGCTTTGAGAATAATCGACTTCACCCCTTTCTTTTAAAGTGTGTGATAATTTAGCCTGCTTGGCCACATGGTTTCTCTTTCCTTTTTTAGAAGTGGAGATTAAATCTATCTACACCAAGTGTCGAACCTTCTTCTTTTGAAGCCTTTTGTCTATAATTAAGCCTCTAGAGAGAGACAATAAGGTTAGCATAGTAGTTAATGTGAATAAATGATAATTAAAAATCCAGCTAACAGTATTACCTAGGTCAGACTCTGAAGCACTCATAAGTGGAATTGAAGCAACGACTATTACCCTAGAAATATACTCAAGATGGGGGTGAATTAGGTATTATTAATTAAACAAAAATGTTAAACTTTTCAAACATCTCTTCTAAAAGATTAATTGCAAAGGGATAATTCAATTAATAATAAAGCAATTAATTAAACAATACGTAATGTAGCTAAATAGTCAATAGCAATATTAAAGAGAGAGTTTATAGAGACTTTGTAAATAAGAATTTAATGCGGTTAGGCCTTGCCTACATCTACACTCGAGATGGTACTCGATAAACTTCACTATCTCTGGTTCACTAAGGTAGAACCAACAACCTCACGAAGATTTATCATACCTTACTAACCGTAACCAATAAGATGCTAAACTCATTATTGCTTAAGCGGTACACATGCAAGAACTCAAGGTGTAATCCCATAATTTTTCCCTGCATCTATGGCGCTATCGACCATTAAAATACAATGAAGTTGAACCGTAGTAAAAACTATAAGTTTAGTAACCAAAGTATAAAGCTAAGATTTCTTAAGTAAGCAACAATGTTGAAATGGGTTTTTACTTTCTCTCTCAAAAAGTAACATCTCAAACAATCACAAGTATAATGTTTCAAGGGTTAAACTTTTGGATATTTATTATAAGTGGGTAAGGGATTAGTGTAATGTCCCGATCCAAATTTAGGTCACCAACTTGGTTGACCCACACTGACATTGGAGAGTTAGGGAAATTGTATCATTTTTAAAAGGTTTAGCCTATTCATTATCAAAAACCAATTTGTTAACCCCATTTCCATAAAATTTTACTCAGGAAGAACGTAATCACTTATACACAATTAAGGTTCAATTGCTTTACTTATAAAATGAGCTCTGATGAAAAATTTGACAAATAATTACAAGCAATTAAATTAGGAAATAAGTTATTACAACTCTATTTCTATGTTTTCCAAAAGTCTGAGTATAATTAAATACGATAACTTTAATTTAAAAATAGGTCTATTAATGCCCGGTATCACCGAGCTTTAATGACCGACGTTCTTATCCTCGCCTTTCTTCGCATTCTTTACCAAAGTACCTAGGGGATTTATCAAAATTGGGACATGAGTGTATGTCCAGTATGGGGAAATACTAAAATCCTACAATATAAAAATAAAATATCTATACATATACAATGTTTTTTACTTTGCAAAATATTTCCATTTACTTGATATGTTCAATACAAGTGCAATGCAATTGTGAACTCAAGTAAATAATCGGAGATGAGCTGAACTCACACTTAACCATTTAACCTTGAGTCCTACCCGAGTTTTGTCAATTAAACTATTAACGTATCTTAACATATTACATGGATTAACCTTCTTTTACCCTTTTTAGTCATTATAGAGAGCTATGATATAAATTTTCTTTTCACTTTCTTAATCGAATTTCACCAAATCCCATTTGTATTTACGTCCTTTAGTGATTGCCACAAATGTTGCAATATGCTTCCCTATCTAGGGGTTTTAGGTCTAAACCAAAGCCGAACCTTAAAGCTCTGAGCTCTCCTTAAACTTTCCCAATTTTTACGAGTATCTTTTCACCTGTTACATCATTGTAACCCATTTTCTTATCTTTTCCCTTCATTTCATTTATCCTTTAACATTTATACTGATCAACGAGTCCAACTACCCAAGACAAGACTAGTCTTGACAACACTTATCTTCCAAGTCTCACACATTTTAAATGTTTGTTTTCCATCTTATCTCAAAACTTAGGATTTTCTCTTTAGAATACGTGAGTTTCTTTACCAATTTGTGAAAACTTAACCTTTCCAAGTTCAAAACACATTTTTACACATTCCTTGTGTCATTTTGTAATTTATTCAAACTTTAATGTTGTTTTATAATTAATTAAATAAACTTTACATAATTCAAGTTTAATCACTTAACTTTATCTTTTATACCATTTTAATATTTTATCAACATTTAAACTATGTAAACCCTTGGTATCAAGTGTATTTTACCCAAAATCCATCCTAAAGCTACACAATATGTAAATGCACATTTTATGGGTTTAAAACTTGATATTATGAAATTATTAGACTAAACAATTTCACATTAAAGATGCATTTTCTTCTTAATAAACTTGTTGTCCAAAACTTAACTTGTAAACCTCATTTTTCTTTATAAAGTCCTACATTTTTTTTGTGTGCTAGAACATGAAATATAAGCATATATGTACATATGCCATGTGAGAATCATACATATATAAATACACTAAATATCTAACTTAACATGCATATGGATTTATTTTTGAAAATATGGATAGAACCCCTATCTCAAAGAACAAATCCACCTAATAATATAGAGAAAATGTAATTCCCTGCCCAAACATTTCAATTAAATTTTGTATAAATTGTAATAAAGTGAGGTATAATGAAAATCATGGGTAAGAATTCGAATTTTGAGGAAGGAATAAAAAAGGAGGGTTCGAACGAGAGTGACGTTGCTCGAACAAGGTTTGGACCTCGTTCGAAGCAGAGGATTGAGTGAAGTTTGTGCGAGGTCCCACTGCCTAACAGTACGAAGTCGCTTTAAGATCGCGAAAAGCCATAAATCGAACGAGTTTCACTTGTCATTTGAATGAGGCTCAATGTCGTTTGAACGATAAGCTTTGAAAATGTTGAATCTGACTTTTCCCTGTGTGTTGTCACGTTTTTGGCCCTTGGATTATTGAGTTATCGAAATCTGGTGAGTCCAGACCAGATGGGCAAAAATGAGATTTTTGGAATTTTGAAGGTTTTATATGGCTTGGTTTAGGTCATTTGGGCATTTAGAAGAGAGAAGAAGATGAGAAGGAGATAGAGAGGTGGTCTTCCACCCTTAATAAGATTATATGCACCACTCATCACCATTCCACTACCATAAACCACCTTATTCTTCTAGTATTTCACTACATTCAAGCCTATAATACCTATTTCCACCATTGTTGAAGTAATGTTACGAATTTTGGATACGTGTTGGGGGATTTTTGGAGAAGATGATTGAATCTATCATGGAGTTTAAAGGAGTTTATCGCTTGGAAGCTTAAATGGAGCACATATGGAGTATTTTGAAGGATGCTTTTGGTGACCCCTTGAGACCATCTGTGGAGGTGGAGGTTGCTCCTACTACACCAACCTTCTTAACACCATTTGTAGTCTTTAAAGGTGGGAATAATATACTCTTAGATTAAGACTCCATTTTATGCATTTGTGATCTTGATCACTAGAATATTAAGAGTGGCATGCTTATGAACTTAGTGATGGATTTTCTAGTAGAAATTAATAATAAATATTTTTATGAAATAAAAATGTTGAAAAAATATCATTTGGTTGAGAATAAGTTAAGAATAAACGTTTCAAAGTTTTCTAAAATAAATGGGATTTTCATGTAAATTGTATGCTTAAGTTGCTGCTAAACATTTTTGTGGAATAAAAATATTTTAAATTTACATTGTTATCTGCCCTAAGATATTGGGTAAATTAAGTTTAGTCTCTTGGAAAAATGAAGATTTGATAAAAGAATGGGACATTGATTTGAGTTTTAAGAAATAAACATCCTTATGGTCTAGAAAAGGTATGTTTTGTAAATATAATGGGATTTTTGGATTTAAAATCCACTTTCCCATGAATATAAATTTGCGATATTTTGATGATAAATATTTGAATAAGTTTAAATAAGGTTTTTTTAGGTGTAAACAAGAAATAAGAAAAATTGAACTTCCAATCTTTAAAGTGTGTCAAAAAAGGGGGTTAAAGGTGTGTTGAATATAAGGTTATACGACTACATGTATTGTTAAAAAGGAAATTATATTTCATTATAAAATTACTCTTTAAGAGTAATAAGATCTCGTGAATAAATAAGGTAACGAAATGTTTAATTTGGAAATATGATTAGTAAAGGTGTTGGTTAAGTGTTAACGGTTAAATATTGGAAAGTTGATGCGTATAACTCAACAATGTTTTGGAAGATTAACATTTATGAAATTGGAAAAGAAATAGTGGAATAAATAGGTTTTTAACTTTAGAAGAATAATATTCCTAATTTTAAAAAGGTGTTTTGGGAAAATAGTACTTGTAAAATAGAGAAAAACGTCAAGTTTGGAAACAAATGGGTAAAATGGAAATTTTACTGAAAGTGAAAAAAATTTATGAAATAAAAATATTGTAAAGAGTGTTACAAAAATTGGTCCTAAATAAATATGATTTTTGGAATAAAATCAAAGTTAAAGTGTAAAGGATGTGAAATGATAATTTCAAAGTGTAACACAAATTGGGGTGAAACCCCGGGTTCTGCTTCAGCCAGGTTTAAAGGGAAGAAGGAGTAATGTAGACATTTGCAAAATGTTAAAACACATAAAAGGAACTCGGATGACACCAGAATAATTAAGGAGGGTATATGGTGGCGTCATAGACGGTGTGGAGTCCGTTAAAGTGTGTGGTTTATTGGAAGATTTCGAGAAAAGATAAAGGAATAAGGAACATGTCAAGAAATGGGTTGATTGATGAAAATGTATTAAGATAACCTAACTTGAATGAATGAATGAATGTTCGAGTAAAGTTTAAAGTGGGCAAAAATTGTGTAAATTTATTAATGCCCATAAAACAAAGAAACGGTAGAGTATAATGGTTAAACGGGTGAGTTAAGCAACTAAGAAGGTTTAACTATAATTAGCACAAGATTTTATTGTGAAAGGTTTCCAAAGGTTAAGTAAGTATTTTCTAACATGGTGTTCGCGTGTGTTGTAAGGGGTGATTTTCAAATGAAAATACTAAAGTACATTAGTTTAAATAAAAAGGGCAATTTCGGTGAAGAAATGATTTCGGTTAAATATAATGTGGTTTTTTTAAGCATTTAATCATGGGTGTTAAATGAAGGTACATATGTTAAGTTAAGAGAGAATGAATCCTTGTTGAGATTAATGTAAATAAATATGATTTCAAAATATTTTTGAAAGTAAATTAGTTTCATTGATATAGGTTATATCTATATACACACAAGGTAGTTGCATATGCACGTAGGTATAACGTGTTAGAGTCTTCTTTTGTCATTTGTTTCTATATTGTATTTTGTATATTCCCAAGAATCTTCTTTCTACCTTTCATTTCTATATTGTATTTTCTATATTCCCACTTTTCATTAACTCACACCTTTGTATTTATTACAGTAGGTTGGGTGCAGGTTCGTATTTTTATAGTGTTACACATGTATGTATTTATTTAAGCTTATGTTAGTATCTCTATATACTTGGACTCGAGGGATGCCTCCCAAGGGACCTTCACGTAACTTGAACTTGAAATTGGAATCTCATGATTAATAAGTGAAATGTTAATTAAAATAAAACTCGACTAACATCATTATATAGGTTATTTCATTGCACTTCACACCTAACGCTCGGGTCAGATCGGATTAACTACGGGTAACCTATAAATTCGGGTTGGGTGTTATAAATGGTATTAGAGCTCTAGGTTAAAGGTTCCTGTAACGCCCCGCCTAATAAAATACCGGGTGGACAGTCCCATACCAAATTAAAACATTGACAATTCACCCAATATCCAATTAAGCTGGTGTTAAAAACTTTCCAAATTTTAAATTTCAACAAAAACCATTTTTAGTTTAAGAATAACACAACAAATTTTATTCTATAACACTGATAACCGAACAGATAACACAAACGAATTTAAATGAAATTGGAATAAACATAATATTAATCCATTACAGTAATCCCAACAATAACATGTATTTAAAATGACACGAACACAATAGTATTTGGCTCTGATTGAAAAGAGATTACTGAATCCTTTTTGGGCGACAAGCCCTAACTATAAGAATACTATGAATTAAATGAAGATAGGCATCTAAGCAATACTCCATAGCTCCATAGCTCGTCAAAATCAACTAAGGTTGGCGTCCCTGTTGCTGGACACCTGATATAGAAGGTACAATAGAAAAGAAAATATGCAAGGAAACGGGTCAGAGACCGATTGTGAAAATGATTTTGAAAACAACAAGTATTTAACAAGTACAATAAAGAATTTATTATGTACATGTTAGTATCCAGACTCTCACCTGATATGCTCACCTCCCAGCTAGAGTGAACAATTGACGTTTCCTATTAACCTCCTAGTTAATGGTTCCCCTTCACCAATTCCATAATATGATTCCATTCCCATATCATAACCCTGTATGTCCCATACCATACGCTATATAATCATTCTTATACATTTCTAATTTATATGAATCGTTTCTCATTAACATGAATCATTTCTCATTAATATGAATTAAGCTCTTCAATAAATATTCATTAACTTACTTTAATTCTTTTCTCAATTCACCGTTATCTACATTTATTACCCGTATGTCCCATACCATACTTCTTGTACGAACCCGTCCGAAGGAAAATATGATTCACTAATATACACGGAATCTTACCAAAGAAATCAACAATCCTAAACATAGGGCTCTACATCAAAGAATGCTAAGTTGAACGCACAATAAGCCGTACAGATCCTAAAGGACACTAGAACCTGATGCTCTGATACCACCTGTAACACCCTGCCTAATAAAATACCAGGTGGCCAGTCCCATACCAAATTAAAACAGAATATACAGTTGGCTCATTCTTAGCTTCACTGTCGAAAACATTTACAATTCACCCAAGACCCAATTAAGCTGGTGTTAAAAACTTTCCAAATTTTAAATTTTAACAAAAAAACATTTTTAGTTTAAGAATAACACAACACATTTTATTCCATAACATAATAACCCAACAGATAACACAAACGCATTTAAATGCAATTGGAATAAACATTCTCGAATAATATTAATCTATTACAGTAATCCCAACAATAACAAATGTATATAAAATGACACGAACACAATAGTATTTGACTCCGATAGAAAAGAGATAATTGAATCCTTTTTGGCCGACATGCCCTAACTATAAGAATACTGTGAATCAAGTGAAGATAGTCGTCTAAGCAATACTCCATAGCTCCATAGCTCCTTAAAATCAACTAAGGTTGGCGTCCCTGTTGCTGGACACCTGATATAGAAGGTACAATAGAAAAGAAAACATGCAAGGAAACGGGTCAGAGCCCGGTTGTGAAAATGATTTTGAAAACAAGTATTTAACAAGTGAAATAAAGCATTTATTATGTACATGTTAGTATCCAGACTCTCACTTGATATTCTCACTTCTTAGCTAGAGTGCACACTAAACGTTTCCTATTAACCTCCTAGTTAATGGTTCCTCTTCACCAATTCCATAATATGATTCCATTCCCATATCATAACCCCGTATGTCCCATAGCATACATTATATTCATTCTTATATATTTCTCATTTATAAGAATCGTTTCACATTAACATGAATCGTTTCTCATTAATATGAATTAACCTCTTCAATAAATATTCATTAACTTACTTCAATTCTTTTCTCAATTCACCGTTATCTACAATTATCACGCAGTAGATGATTTAACCACAATATAACCATTCATTCATTTAATTCATTATATATATATTCACATATAATACGGCACCCCGAGTCATAGCTTCGGTGCAATGCATTACTCTGCTATCATGTCCCATCATCGCTGGTCGCCGAATAGGGGACATAAGGTTCGGTAATGATTCCTCAAAACACAAACAACAACACATAAATTGGAGGCGAACATAGTTCTCGTATCCATGGGTCACGCACATACCTACATTCCCACAGTCAGCGGACTTATCAACTCCCCGATAAGTCTTTCATAGACCTATGTTCTTGAGCGACAAATCAAAGATCCCATGGATTCATCAAGATATGACTGCCCTCACGCGCAAACCTCCTGTCGATAGCAAGTAAGATAGGTATGTCATATACATAATCATCAATCAGTCAAATAGGCATTATCATACCTATAATATACTATCAACAAGGTACCCACGTTACCCTTAGATTATTCCCATACGTAGCATTATATCTCTTAAATTCCACGTTATTAAAATATCAGAACTTTACTTCTTAGTTTAATTATCCCCGAGCCTCACTCAATACTCAAGGTTAAAATAGGTTTTTCCTCAACATATATTCAATAAGAAGTCACTAATATCCTACTGGTCCATATCATCATATCTCCCGAATTACTACGAATTATACTATCCCTTTAATTAGGGTTAAAACCGATAGTTTCAAATCTCTTATAAACACATCTTCTTTCACTTAGGATTAAACCCTCTTGTAAACTTAAGGATACCCAGGTGTTATATTCAATCACCCCTACTGGTCATATCTTTAATCCTCATGCATACCAATTAGAAACCAACAAATGAATCTAGCCACCGAAATACCTTTCAATTTGATTATCATTATTCTAATCATTTAAATCCCAATCAAATTCATTCAAATCTTAACTAGGGCTTACTGATCTTCTCTAAGTCCCATAATATCCAATTAATAATTACCAAAGATATACAAAATGTTTGGGAGAAGAACCAACATTAAAATAAACATCTTTAACAATTCTGTGGAGGTCGATCGATAGAAGGCAGGGGGTCGATCGATCGATCTCCCAGGTAATAGCCTAGTTTTTTGCATTTCTGCAACTACGGGTTTAACCATTTTTTATCATTCAACCCTTCATAGTAACAACCCAAATGACCTATAATAAATGATTTCTAATAAGGTAAATATCCTAGAATCATCAAGAGATTGAATTAAAAGCATGTTTATATCCTCTTTTTCCATAAAATTATCAACATAATATCTTCAAGAACACATCAATCGTTTTCATAATTTCTTCAACTGATTTATAATTATTTCATGGATTACTAACTACCTACAATATGAGTTTGATTTCTATATATTTTTAGTTTCCAGAAATCCTGTTAACAACTTCATCTTTATCTTCCAAAAATGAAAAATCATCTCTTTTTATAACTATTCTAACATGGACAATATACAAACTTAGATTGCCATTATCAAACACTTGCCTCTAATGAAGGTCTGATCCTTTGGTGTAGTATATCACAGGTGGTTCTCCCTTCTCCGGTTAACCTCCGGTGGTGGTGACCCTTGGTTCTTAGTTCTTCTCCTTCCCAAGTAAACTCTTCTCTTCCCAAGCAACCTTTCACTCTCTCTAGGAAGATGATTTCTCTATTTTGTGTAGAAGAGATGAATAACCCACGTCCACTTAATCTCCAAATACTTATAATAGGAAAAAATCCAAAATCACTATTCATCCCCCCTATAAAAATGACCAAAATGCCCTTTTGGGTTGTCTATTCATTTTCAAATGGCCCGAGACTCAAAACCAACATCCAAATAGACTTTTCTGACTATTTCAACCCTTTTGGATGCAACGATGCAGTCAAAATGACTAAAGATCGATAGAAAAATATGTTTCCTTTTTAATTTAATAAATTAGTCCCGACACGTTCCATACCGCGTCCGACTAAATATCCAATTTAACGAATTAATATCTCACAACAATATCAATAATCATCACATTCTTATATTACCTAAATATCTTTTAGTAATATTCAGAATCATCCATTTTAATATCCAAAATTCGGATAAAACCCAGATGAGTTAAATAATAATAAAATCCAATTAATCCATTAATTTAAAATATAACCCATTTTTGAAAGTCATTAAAATTATGGGGTATTACATACTTCCCCCCCTTATAACATAATTTCGTCTCGAAATTCCGAAAGACAAATCATACTGGTAAGGTCAACTCCGAGTATACATCTCACATCGCAAGAAATCTAAGTAGTACCGCCCATACAGTACATTAATGAAAATCCCCATCGATGTTACACTAAGTCTCACCGTATAGTTTCAACTGAATCGATTTTAAACTTTACGCAATCTTCCCTATACCATCCTCATGACAAAGTTTGGGAAAAAGTAATCCTCACGTATTACACAAATAAATCCTGAAGTCACAACTACTTACAGTTTCACAAATTTGAAAACTACTACAATCCAACCATCCAGGGCACCCATACACCCTATCGTACTACTATCATTATAATATATATCGCAAATATTATAAACTCATATCCTAAAGACCTAACTTATTTTGACTCCCAATGGTTATTAGTTTCATGCATGGGGTGTCTCGCAAGCGAAATCCAAACAAGGAACCCCCCCGATACACTACTACCTAAAGTTATCGATCATCGAAATTCCTCAGGTCCTTAGTCAATAGTATATAACCTCTTTAAAGGTTTTATCCATCGCAATTAAAAAGTCTACTCATCTATTCTCTTATTAGAGATAAGATTTTGGCTAGTAGTAGTACATACGCTCTCATATACCACAAGTAAATCCATGCCGATAAACACATCATGCTCGGACATGCCCAAAGTAAGTAATCCCATGATAAAAATTAAACCCATGTGATATCATGAAAAATATAGGTGTCCCACACCCCTCGGTGAGTCTACGTAAATAACAATGCTATAGGCTAAGTTTAGAAACCCTTTTGCCCACATAATAATAATCGCTACAAAAATCAATATACGCCTCATAACTCCCCAGATAGAAAACATACCCTCATTCGCAGGTGGTGGTTGTTGATTTCCAAAATTTTAACTTTGTTCCGATGAGTCAAGAAAAATTTTTACCCTAAATTTTCAGCTCCAGTTAACCACACTCCACTATATGCCCAAGCCTTTGAATAAATTTTCTTCGTTAGGTAACACACACAATTCCCGAATTTCAAGAACTTCTACTGATGACTCTCCTCATTTTTGGGTGAGTCTAATTTGGAATCACCTTCGACTATAGCAGCACTTAAAATATGTAGGCTGCGTCCTAACCGTCTTTACAATCCTGGCCTCTCATGCCATAATAGGGGTGACCTCGACTACGCTCATCATACTCGAACATACTTCATAACCCCTTAAGTACGACCTCCGTTATCCGTCCAATGACCCTCATCTTCCATACTTCTTGTACGAAACCGTCCGAACCCAAATAAGATTCACTAATATATATGAAATCTTACCAAAGAAATCAACAATCCTAAACATAGGGATCTACATCAAAGAATGCTAAGCTGAACGCACAATAAGCCGTACAGATCCTAAAGAACACTAGAACCTGATGCTCTGATACCACATGTAACACCCCGCCTAATAAAATACAAGGTGGCCAGTCCCATACCAAATTAAAATAGAATATACAGTTGGCTCATTCTTAGCTTCACTGTCGAAAACATTTACAATTCACCCAATACCCAATTAAGCTGGTGTTAAAAACTTTCCAAATTTTAAATTTTAACAAAAACCATTTTTAGTTTAAGAATAACACAACACATTTTATTCCATAACACTAATAACCCAACAGATAACACAAACGAATTTAACTACAATTGGAATAAACATTCTCAAATAATATTAATCCATTACAGTAATCCCAACAATAACAAATGATAGTATTTGACTCCGACAGAAAAGAGATAACTGAATCCTTTTTGGCAGACATGCCCTAACTATAAGAATACTGTGAATCAAGTGAAGATAGGCATCTAAGCAATACTCCATAGCTCCATAGCTCGTTAAAATCAACTAAGGTTAGCGTCCCTGTTGTTGGACACCTGATATAGAAAGTACAATAGAAAATAAAATATGCAAGGAAACGGGTCAGAGCCCGATTGTGAAAATGATTTTGAAAACAACTATTTAACAATTGAAATAAAGCATTTATTATGTACATGTTAGTATCCAGACTCTCACTTGATATTCTCACTTCTTAGCTAGAGTGCACACTTAACGTTTCCTATTAACCTCCTAGTTAATGGTTCCTCTTCACCAATTCCATAATATGATTCTGTTCCCATATCATAACCCCGTATGTCCCATAGAATACATTATATTCATTCTTATATATTTCTCATTTATAAGAATCGTTTCTCATGATTATGAATTAAGCTCTTCAATAAATATTCATTAACTTACTTCAATTCTTTTCTCAATTCACCGTTATCTACAATTATCACGCAGTAGATGATTTAACCACAATATAACCATTCATTCATTTAATTCATTATATATATATTCACATATAATACGGCACCCCGATTCATAGCTGCGGTGCAATGCATTACTCTGCTATCATGTCCCATCATTGCTGGTCGCCGAATAGGGGACATAAGGTTCGGTAAGGATTCCTCAAACCACAAACAACAACACATAAATTGGAGGCGAACATAGTTCTCGTATCCATGGGTCACGCACATACCTACATTCCCATAGTCAGCGGACTTATCAACTCCCCGATAAGTCTTTCATAGACCTATGTTCTTGAGCGACAAATCAAAGATCCCATGGATTCATCAGGATATGACTGCCCTCACGTGTAAACCTACCGTCGATAGCAAGTAAGCTAGGTATGTCATACACATAATCATCAATCAATCAAATAGGCATTATTATACCTATAATATACTATCAACAAGGTACTCATTTTACCCGTAGATTATTCCCATACGTAGCATTATATCTCTTAAATTCCACGTATTAAAATATCACAACTTTACTTCTTAATTTAATTATCCCCGAGCCTCACTCAATACTCAAGGTTCAAATAGGTTTTTCCTCAACATATATTCAGTAAGAAGTCACTAATACCCTACTGGTCCATATCGTCATATCTCCCAAATTACTACGAATTATACTATCCCTTTAATTAGGGTTAAAACCGATAGTTTCAAATCTCTTATAAACACATCTTCTTTCACTTAGGATTAAACCATCTTGTAAACTTAAGGATACCTAGCTGTTATATGCAATCACCCCTACTGGTCATATCTTTAATCCTCATGCATACCAATTAGAAACCAACAAATTAATCTAGCCACCGAAATACCTTTCAATTTAATTATCATTATTCTAATCATTTAAATCCCAATCAAATTCATTCAAATTTTAACTAGGGCTTACTGATCTTCTCTAAGTCCCATAATATCCAATTAATAATTACCAAAGATATACAAAAGGTTTGGGATAAGAACCAACATTAAAAAAAACATCTTTAAAAATTCTGTGGAGGTCGATCGATCGAAGGCAGGTGGTCGATCGATCGATCTCCCAGGTAACATCCCAATTTTTCTACATTTCTGCAACTACGGGTTTAACCATTTTTTATCATTCAACCCTTCATACTAACAACCCAAATGACCTATAATCCATACTACATGATATATCAACATATATAAATGATTTATAATTAGGTAAATATCCTAGAATCATCAAGAGATTGAATTAAAAGCATGTTTATATCCTCTTTTTCCAGAAAATTATCAACATAATATCTTCAAGAACACATCATTAGTTTTCATAATTTCTTCAATAGATTTATGATTATTTCGTGGATTACTAACTACCTACAACATGAGTTTGATTCATATATATTTTCAGTTTCCAGAAATCCATTTAACAACTCCATCTTTATCTTCTAAACATGAAAAATCATCTCTTTTTATAACTATTCTAACATGGACTGTTGATGTAAAAAATTAGATTGCTTCTAATTATTTAATCACAGATAAATATAAATGAGATAAAGAATTTTAAAGTGGTTCAGCCTTATAAGAATGGCCTACGTCCACTGTTTCTGTTATTGCCAAGTGTTTTGGAGTTCTCGATATGTAATTCTATCAAGAAAATCCGGTCCCCTTGAATGAGCGTGATACAATGTATTTATAGGCCTTAGGCTGTACATGTGAAAGGGTAAACAATTAATGCCCTTTAAGAGTATACGTCTGTATGATAAGCATTCAATGAATAGTTTGAACTGTTGATTATCTGGAAATCAATGCTGTGGCCGAGATGCAGCTCGGACCGTCTTAGTTGCTCGTCGTTCAGGAGTTCCTCGGAGTGCACTTGCTGCTCGGAGTGAGTATGACTTGGTCGGGGAAATAAACTTCCTCGTTGCTATTGTGCCACGTAGATCGACACGTGTCTTCTTATTATTCGTCGGTATCAGCATACTAATTTTGGTATCAAGAGAAGCCCCCAATGTTTCATATTTCGAACTTTGAGGAATATGGAACATTCTTTCTCGGTATATGGCAACATTAAATGTCCTTTCTGATTCGTAGAATCCGCCTTTTTGAATTTTTATAAGCGCTTCGATCTTCGCGCACTTTTTGTCCTTTTAGCCGCCGGTAGCGTAATAGTTTCTATTTTGTAATCATTTCTTTTGCCGTTTCCCAAGGCAAAGTATTTAAGCTTCATAGGCAATCCCATCGTCTTCTACCTTTTCTAATTTCTTCTTTCGAGTTTTCCATAGTCTTTCTCTCTCTTGTGCGTTCGTCCTTTTCTTCATTCGTTGTCAACAGATCTCCCTTTTTCCTGTAAGATCTTCTTCCTTATTCTTCATTTCTTTTATTCGCCATGGTTTATGTTATTGAATCTCTTGAGAAATTCCGTTCTGATTTTTCTATTCCATCTTGGGTAACTCTGGAGGATCTTTCTGAGCCTTCAAATTATTTTAGTTTGGCTGAGGGACATTGGTTCCCCAGCCTCTTTATTTCTGAATGTGGATTTTCTTTTCCACCAAACCCTTTATGCTTAGAGTTCTGTCATTATTTCAATGTTGTTCCTGCAAAAATAGCCCCCAACACATGGAGAATAGTTAATGGGGTGTATTGGTTAAATCAAACTCACAGAACCTGTATAGGAATTCCTGAGATTATGTATTGTTATAGATGGGCTGTTCTAGATAATGTTTTTTATTTAAAAACTAGATTTTTGAATAGGGCTTTAGTAGTCAACCTCACTGATGCCAATAGGGATTATTTTGAACATAGGGTAGTTATCAAAAGCTGGCAACATGCCCCTTTGATTGGAGATGAAGTATATCAAGGTCCCAGATGCCCTCCATATGGCAATGGAATAGGTTATTTTCATTTTATTTCATTTCTGAAGTTATGATTTCATTATGTTTGATAAAATGTGTGACTGATATTTCACTATGTATTTGTTTGTAGTTGACAGTAAAAGAAAAACTCCAAAAGAAGCTGACGTAAATATTAAGCATTTGAAACTTATCTCGAGTTTGCATCAGAAAGTTGCAGACGAGCACATCAGGTCTGCTTCGTACTTGTTGCAGTATAGGAGCTATACATCATCCTTTATTGCTCGTCCTGTGGTCAACACTAGTGATCCAATGTTAGTTCCTGAGGATTCTTCTCCAGAATCTCACATTCCTCTGAGTCAGAAAATGGGCAAAAGAAGAGTTCATGCTATCTTTGAGGAGACTACCTCTGCTGGAGATGGAAAAAGAAGTAAGAATGACGTCCCAAAGGGGACAAAGAAAGTAGATGCTGCCCCTTCTGTTGCTCCTCAGAAGGCTGCCGAGAAGCCCCAGTGGTTTCGGGCAAGAAAGATGCACCTGTGGAAGTGGTCACCGTCTCCCCAACCAAAAGCTCTTCTTTGGTTGAAACTGTTAAAATGCCACCGAGGAGACTGAGGAAATATTCCTCGGTCAATTTGGCTGACACAATCCACCAGCTCCAAGTTAGTGGAGCTGGTGTTCCAACTATTATTCCTGCGAGCTCTGCTATGAGCTCGGTGAAGACTTGGACCATTCCTGAAGTCCAAGGAATTGAGGAGAATATGTCTAGGGATGTGCTTACATCCTTGGCTACTCGTCACATTGCTTTAGTAAGTTTCTCATATTCTGAATTTTCTTTCTTTCCATCAATATATGTATTTCTTTACTGACTTATCATTATCTCCTTTTTTTCAGCTGGTGAGTTGCTTTAACACCATTGTGAAGAAGTATGAAGCGATCAAGGCTTCTAGTTCCTCCTCCGGAGTGGAAGATGCTTTACTAGGTTTGACCAAATCTTTGAAGGAGTCCCATCAAAAGTATGACGAGGATAAGGCTGAATGGGAGAAGAAATTGGCTGCAGTTGAGGCAGAGAAGGTGCAGCTCGTTGAAGTTTCCAAGGGTTTGGAAAATAAAGTGAAGGATTTGGAGAAAGAGAACAAGAAGTATGCCGAGAAGCTCACGAACTTTGGGGAGCTTGAAAACAAAATGAAAATGGCAGAAGAAGAATTGTCCCTTCTGCGAGAAGTGAATCGCCAGAAGGAGGAGGTGGAGGCTAAGTTGAAGGCCACTGAGGATCTTCTATCCGAGAATCTCTCCTCGGAGAAAATTAAAAGAAAAATGGCGGTGAAAAAATCTTTTCGCACTGGTTAGGACAAAGGTTGGAACAGGGGCGTAGCAGCCATGATGACCCAAGTGCAATATGGGAGTCTTAAATACTTTCGAGATGGTTGGGTTGCTGCCCTGCAAGAGTTGAAGATTAATAAGGACTCAGAATTATTTCAACAGCATCTCCCTGGTCCTCCCCCAAATATTGAAGATGAAGAAGAGGATGAGGCTGCTTCTGAAGAATCTTCAGTGGTAGTGGGTGATCCAATCCTTACTCATCCTGCCGACGAGGAGCTTTCATCTCTGCCTGCTCCTCCTGAACAAGTTCCAGCCCTAGCCGACCAACTCATTGTTTCCATCGAGGAACCGAGATCCTCATCCCAGCCTCCCGAGAAAGTCTTGGGAGACAAGGAAAAGGTGTGAAGTTGTTCGGTATTTATTTTTCTTTTGTACTCTGTACTTTGTACTCTGAACACTGTACTCCTTTCTATGATGTAATAAAAAATCACCTTTTTTATTTCTCTATGTTGTTGATGTTCTGTCTGCTTTTTTATTAACTCTTGCCTTATCTTCTTTACTAGTTTATGGCTAGAATGGAATTACTGTTTGCTCATGACACAACTCTACTTTGACAATGTAATGATTATTTTAAGGCTGGCCACACTGACTTGGAAAATTCCCAGATTGTAGAGATTCTTGGTCGAGATGTTTCAGACCAAGTAGTGGAGGCATATCAATACCTGAAATGTCTTCTTGATCGTGCTGTAGCCAACAATGTGGCTTATTACGAAATGATTGAAGATTTTCAAGGTACTCTCGATGAACTTCAGCAGCAGTATAAAGAGTCTTCAGCTCTTTTGTACGAAGGGTATGAGAAGAAACTCAAACAACTTAGTGATGAAAAAGGCTACGACAAGATGCTTGCTGGCTATGAAGTGAGAGAGAGAACATTGAAAGCAGATGTCGAAGGGCACAGGCAAATCGCTGAGCTATTGGAACAGGAAAACAACAATCTGCAAAAAGAACTAGCTCAGCTGAGGTTTGCTGCTTCATCTTCCACTGCCTTGGTACCGGTCACCGATGAAGGATTATCATTTTTAGAAGTGGAAAATGCCAAGTTGCGAGAAGAGTTAGAGGCTTTGAGAAGAGATGGGCCTTCTACTGCTATTCGGGGACGAGGAAGAGGTTCTCGTGGACGAGGAAGATTTGCTCAGAATGTTTTCGAGGAACAAAATACTCAACCTGCTCAGGGAAGATCAAGGGTTCTACGTCGTACTATTGAAGAAGCTCGTACTCAATCAGCGTTGGAAAACCAAGCATTCCAATTGATGGCAAAAAATCAAGCTTTGTCTGACATGTCAAAGAAAATTAGAGAACTGGAACAACAACTCTCTTCAAAGAAATCAGTGTTGGAGACTAATGAACTTTTCATCCAGAGTCTTCACGAGAAGCTTGAAAGGTTAACATTTCAATTTCACAAACAACCCAGGGAGTTCTGGATAGCTGGATACAACGAAGCACTGTTCCATTTGGATGATCGTATCCAGAATGCCAATAATGAGGGTTACAAACAAGGCTGGCTGAATGCCTTGGGCGTGCTGAAGCTCGAACAAGGACACTATCTATGGGACTATTATGATCCTGGGGTACTTGACTTGCCTGTTCCATCGTATAATTTGGACATGGAATTGATCACAGCTCGTGCCATTCCTCGGAGCTTAATTGCAAAATACCTCCGTGACTACAATCTTCATTCTCAGATCGAGGTATCTCGTCCCGAGCATCTTCTAGATTGACCTTCTGTGATGAACGTCAGGATACTGAAGGATTTGAACTTTATCAATTCTCCTCAGTCTTTAAATGATCCACCTGCTGGCGAGGAACCTGTATCGAAATCTGAGGGGAAAAAACCAATAGAATAGGAATTTTTGATGTAATAGTTAGTATACATATCCATGTAATGTAACTTGTAATTTATTTTGAATTCAATGAAAGAGTTTCATTTTTGTTCGCAAATTTGTATTGCTATTGTCTTGTATTTGTCAAACACTTTATATTTGTGCTTGCATAACAATATCGTGTGGTTCATTGACCAAAAAGGTTACAAGTATCAGTAATGTTGCTCAATCACCTAATAATAAAGTAGTGGGTATAAAAATGTTGAAAAATTTTTCAACCAACCAAGGTTGTTAAATTGTGCTTGTCGACCAACTACAGTTAGTGGGTTTTTATCCCCGACCAGTCATACTTGGTACAATTTGGAATATTTTCTCCTCGTCGATCAACTACAGTTAGTGGGTTTTTATCCCCGACCAACCATACTTGGTTCAGTTTGGAATATTTTGTTCTTCGAGGAACTTTTGTATTTTCTGTAATAATCTTACCTCCTGACCAACATAAGTTGGCATTTGAGAGCATATCTTGTTTCCTAACCAAACACGTTGGCATTTTTAGGAATGTTGTTCTCGCCCTTTTACCAACCGGAGTTGGTCTGAGTTCAAACTATCATGTCCACTTGCCCTTTTACCAAAATTGGTCTGAGCTAGTGTCAGCCTCCTAACCAAAGGAGTATGGTTTCCTAACCAACCGGAGATGGTATTTTTAGGAATGTCGTGTTTTCTCCCTTTTACCAATCGGAATTGGTCTGAGTTCGAACTATCATGTCCACTCGCCCTTTTACCAACCGGAGTTGGTCTAAGCTAGTGTACGCCTCCTAACCAAAGGAGTATGGTTTGTCCTCGCCCGTTTACCAATCGGAGTTGGTCTGAGCTTGAACTATCGTGTTGTTTTTATTGCCGACCAGCGTAGTGTTACGCACTAGTATTCCCCAAAAAACTTTTAAAAAAGAGAGAAGATGGCGAAATATCATCGTTTTATTCATATGGATGGAACTTCTTTACATTTTACATCACTGATAATTCTTGCGTAGGTGTTCAGCATTCCATGCATTCTTAAATTCCTCTCCTTCTAGAGTCGCTATTCGGTAAGTTCCTGGTCGAACAACTTCTGTAACTCGGTAAGGTCCATGCCAGTTTGCTTCCAACTTATTGTTCTTCTGAATGACCTTCTTTAACACGTAATCTCCTTCTTTTAAGTCACATTTTTTCACCCTCTTGTTGTAGAACAGGGCTATTTGTTGTTGGTAAGTAGCATTCCTAATGGCTGCCTCTTCTCTAACTTCCTCGAGCATGTCCAAATCTAATCTCCTCATCAAGTCGCTGACTGGGGAATTGAAATTCAGCACTCTGTGTGTTGGAAGACCCAACTCGGCAGGTATTACGGCCTCACTTCCAAATGCCAGCATATATGGTGATTCTCCAGTTGCTGCTCGGGGAGTTGGTCGGTAAGCCCACAATACTGACTGTAGCTCATTAATCCAATTAGCTTTAGCCTCACTTAGCCTCTTCTTCAAACCATTTAGTATTGTTCTGTTCGTCACTTCAGTCTGTCCATTGCTTTGAGGATGGCCTGGTGCTGAATGAACCTTCAAAATTTTTGACTGATGACAATAGGCGGCAAACTCCTCATTATCAAATTGGGTTCCATGGTCTGTGATGAAGGCATGCGGGAGACCATATCGGCAGATGATGTTCTTCCAAACGAATTGGTACACCTTCTCGTATGTCATATCAATAAGTGGCTCAGCTTCTACCCACTTAGTAAAATAATCTACTGCGACGACGAGGTACTTGAATCTTCCTCGGGTCGTTGGTAGTGGTCCAACCAAATCAATTCCCCACATGGCAAATGTCCAAGGGGAAGTTATGGGTGTCAACAATGCTTGTGGAGTTCATCGGATTGAGGAAAAATGTTGGCATTTATCACATCTCTTAGCATAGGCTATACAATCAGCCCTCATCGTTGGCTAGTAGTATCCCTGCATCATCACCCTTTGCAAAAGTGTCCGACCTACTACATGGGCTCCACAGGACCCTTTATGGATCTCTTAAATCAAATCTTTCACCTCGGAGGGATGTACACATCTTTGCAAACCTTCCATAATTCCTCGTCTATACAAAACACCATTAATTATTATATACCGAGCAACTTTAAACTTCAATTTCTTGGCAGCGAGCTTATCCTCTGGTAATCTCCTTCCTCAATATATGCCCTGATGGGATCCATCCAAGACGGTCCTAAATCAGGGGTAATAATATTCATCGTCAGGTCTTCATCTATGCTCCGACTTTCTAATACTTCAATTGGTATCGTTCTTCGCAGTTCGGCACGAGTAGCTGATGCTAGTCGGGCCAGTGCATCTGCTTGTGCATTCTCCATTCTTGGTATTCTGATCAACTGAATCGCATCAAATTCTGCCAACAACTCCATCACCTTTGCATGATACTTGACCATTAATTCTCCTTTAACTGCATATGCTCCCATCATCTGATTCACAATTAATTGAGAATCACTGAATACCATCACTTGTTGTGCTTCCATAATCTTTGCTAAATTAAGACCCGCTATCATGGCCTCATACTCGGCCTCATTATTGGAAGCTTTGAATTGGAATCGCAGGGCGTATTCCATGTCAATCTCGTCTGGGGTGTTCAAAACAATTCCTGCTCCACAACCTGTTGTGCAAGATGACCCATCTACATATAATCTCCATGTAGGTAACTCGTCTTCAAATTTCTTATCTGACAAAGTTCCTCGGTGAAATATTTGTTGTTTCCTTTCATCCTCCCCTGATATTTCTCGCTCTTCGTCGATCATCTTTTCTTGCCCTTTTACCAACTGGAGTTGGTCTGAGCTCGAAATTGATGATCCTGTAACATCCACTCGCCCTTTTACTAACCGGGGTTGGTCTGAGCTTGTGTCTGTTGATTCTGTAACATCCACAGGTTTATCAGCGAACAACTTTTGTTCCTCGGGGGCATCAGGATAAGTAAACTCTGCTATAAAATCTGCTACAACTTTTGTTCACCGAGCTCTATTGCCCAGTACATCAGTCTCCCTGATTTTTCTGGCTTATGAAGGGCTTGTCTCAATGGCATGTCGGTATACACGACGATGGTATGGGCCTAGAAATATGGCCTCTTTCTTCTACTTGCCTCAATTAATGCCAATGCCAATTTTTCCAACTTTGGGTACCTGATCTCTGCACCTCGAAAAGCCTTACTTGTGTAATAAATTGGCTTCTGGACTCCATTATCTATTCTAACCAATGCCGAGCTGACTTCATTCTATGATACTGCCAAGTACAAGTACAACTTTTCTCCCATTACTGGCCTGGACAACAGTGGAGGTGCTCCCAAATATTTCTTCAAGTCTTGAAAGGCTTTTTCACATTCATCATTCCACTCGAAAGTTTTTCGAAGTGTTTTGAAGAATGGGAGGCATCTATCAGTTGCTCGGGATACAAATCTGTTGAGCGCTGTAACTCGTCCTGTAAGACTCTGCACCTCTTTCTTTGTCGTTGGAGATCGCAACCCTAAAAGAGCTTTGATCTTTTCTGGATTCGCCTCAATGCCTCACTGGTTGACGATGTACCCGAGGAACATTCCTTTTAGTACTGCAAAGGTGCACTTCGTCGGGTTGAGCTTCATTTGGTATTTATCCAGTTGATCAAAGGTCTGACCTAAGTCAACTAGATGATCAGTAACTTTCTTGCTCTTTTTCAGCATATCATCTACATAGACTTCCATATTGCAACTGATTTGTTCGGCAAAAACCTTGTTCATCAGCCGCTGGTATGTCGCTCCTGCATTTTTCAAACCAAAAGGCATAACATTTTAATAATGAGTTCCCCTAGGGGTAATAAAAGAAGTACTTTCCCTATCTTCAGGTTTTATTTTGATCTGGTTGTAGCTAGAGTAAGCATCCATGAAGCTGAGCAGCTCGTGTCCCGAGGTAGCATCCACTAGTTGATCAATTTTGGGCATTGGAAAGTGATCCTTTGGGCATGCCTTGTTGAGATCGGTGAAATCAACACACATTCTCCATTTATTGTTTTTCTTCTTTACCATCACCACATTTGCTAACCAATTTGGATATTTCACATCTTCAATGAATCAAGCTTTCTGGAGCTTCTCGACCTCCTCTTGTATAGCTTGATTCTTTTCGGGGCTAAATACTCTTCTTCTCTGCTTTACAGGTTTGATCTCCTTATTCGCATTGAGCTCATGGCATAAGAAGTTTGGATCTATTCCCGACATGTCTTCATGACTCAATGCAAAAGTTTTCTTTCTGTTTCTCAAGAAAGTTATCAACTCCTACTTTATTAAAGCATCCAATGTCGAACCTATATGGGTTATTCGTTCAGGGTGCTCGTCGTCCAGAATAACATTTTCTGTAGATTCCACCACATGTCCTTTTACAAGTTGGGATTCATCTCTGGGATCTAGCGTTTCAATTTCTGTAGCTTCATCCACCTGGTAGGTAGTAGTCTTTTTCCTTGACTCTTCAATCTCCTCTTGCTCGACAGATGAATAATAGGATTCCCGAGCTACTTTTTGATCACCTTTCACAACTCCCACTCCGAAATTTGTTGGGAATTTTAAACAATGATGTACTGTAGATGGAACTGCTTCGAACTTCTTCAAACCAACTCTTCCCATGATGATGTTATAAGCTGATTGCACATTCTTATCCATCACAAAGAAGCGTATTCTTTCTGTTCGACAAGAAGGCCAAGTTCCAATGAATATATTCAACTTGATCGTCCCAAGTGGAAAAAATTTCTCGCCAGCAAAACCCAGGAGAGGTCTATGATAAGGCTCCAATTGAGATAATTTTAAATTTAAACTGTCAAAGCATGAGTAGACCATGATGTCTGCCGAACTACCATTATCTACCAGAACCCTTGAAATCACTACTTCTTTCATCCTCATTTTGATCACCAGAGGGTCGTCGTGAGGGTAAAGAACACCTGCAAGGTCGTTTTTTGAAAAACCAATGACCATCTTCTCTTTATTTATCTTCCTCGGGCGATCTTCCTCAGCCAAATTTATCCGTTGAATGTATGAGCAAGCCTGAGCCTCACCGAGGTAAGATTTTATTTCTGCAGTAAGATCTCCTCCTCCAGCATCTTCGTCTATAATAACATTACAATCAAATGCTCCAAAACGTATTGAAAATACCTCGCAATCTGGTTGCCTTGGCCTTTTGGGAAGATCGGGGTCATCCTCGTTATCATCTTCATGATCCCTTTTCCTGTTTTCTTCTGCCCGACGAGGAGATCTAGACCTCTCTCTTGCTCGGTTTTCATTTCCACTTTCATTTCTACGATCAACAAACTTTGACAACTTTCCCCGTCTAATGAGTGTTTCAATCTCATTCTGGAGGGCTATGCAATTTTTAGTCATATGACCATGATCCTTACGAAACTCGCAATATTTATCTTTATTTCTTTTGTCAGGGTCCGACCTCAATTTCTTTGGCCACCTTACTTCTTCGTTATTCTTGATTTCTTCCAAGACATGATTAATACCCATTTTCAAAGGAGTATAATTATCGAATTTCTTCAGGACTTCCCATAACGACTTATTATTCTTGGAATGCTTGTCACCGCCATTACCCTTATGCTCATTCTTCTTAGATTTGTCGACTTCCACCTTGGTTTCTTTATCCATATTCTTCTTCGCAGCCATACCCTCCTCGGCATTCATGATTTTGGCCACTTTTGCCATCAACTCTGACATAGTTGTAGGTGGATCTTTGGCCAAAGTGTAATACAACTTGTTAGGCAACAACCCACTCATCAAGGCGGTGATTGCTGTCTTTTCTTCATAATCTATGACTTCCAGCTTCTCGTTATTGAAACGAGTTATGTAATCTCTAGTACTCTCACTAGATTTTTGTCTAACACTTAACAAGTGTGCTACTCGTTTTACTGGCTTTGCTCCAAAATAGAAATTGCCGATGAACAACTCGGCCAATTGAAAGAAAGTTGAAATCTTACCTCGAGGAAGATTATTGTACCATATCTGGGCAGATCCAATAAGAGTTCCTGAGAATGCTCTGCATCTCATCTCGTCGGGGACATCATAGATGTCGGCAGCAGCTTGATATTGCTCTATGTGCAGAACAGGATCTGTCTTTCCATCATATTTGGGGGTTACCACGGGGGCTTTAAACTTTGACGGGGTAGGAAAACCCACAATGGCCTGGACAAAAGGTGTCCCTTGAACAAAAGTTCATTGTAGGGGATTCTTCGCCTTAGCCATTTCTCCCAATCTATCCTCCAACCGCTGAATGGAACTTTTCCACGCATTATTTCCTTCCTCGGGCTTATTAGTTCGAGCAATTGATTGTTCTGACGTGGCCTCTTGAGATGTATCTTGACGAGCAACTGGTCGTGATTGTGCTGATCCTTCTCTTAGATCTAATGGTTGTCGAAAACTCCTCGACGTGGTTTTAGGTGGACTCCTATTCCTCCTAGGGCCTAGTCGACTGAAAGGAGACACCCTACTTAGTCTTTCCAAAGCACTGGGTCTCTCTAGAGAGAGAGTGATACGTTGCTCAGTATCTGTAGCCCCTATTGATGAAGTTCGCCCAGGTTGATAAGAGAAATCATCAGATTCCTCATTACGATACGCATCTGTACGCTTGGATCATGAAGAAAGTAAATAGCTTTGCCTCTGACCACTTTGTTGTCCCAAATGTGCAGGTGCACCGCCATGAAGGGTCTGTATGAGTTACCGCATTGTCTCTTGCATGGCGGTTTGTCCTTGAGCCAAATTCGTCATAATTCCAGCCAGATCTGGAGGTGCAGAGGGATTTGGAGGATTTCCAGCATTTCTAGCATTTCAATTGCTGGATTCCGAATTATCTGCCATTGATGATGAATGATTTTTGGTGAAAAACGATAACAAAAGTCGTTCCCACAGACGACGCCAATCTGCTGATGTAAAAAATTAGACTGTTTCTAATTATTTAATCACAAATAAATTTAAATGAGACAAAGAATTTTAAAGTGGGTCAGCCTTATAAGAATGGCCTACGTCCACTGTTTCTGTTATTGCCAAGTGTTTTGGAGTTCTCGATATGTAATTCTATCAAGAAAATCCGGTCCCCTTGAATGAGGGTGATACAATGTATTTATCGCCCTTAGGCTGTACATGTGAAAGGGTAAACAATTAATGCCCTTTAAGGGTATACGTCTGTATGATAAGCATTCAATGAATAGTTTGAACTGTTGATTATCTGGAAATCAATCCTGTGGCCGAGATGCAGCTCGGACCGTCTTAGTTTCTCGTCATTCAGGAGTTCCTTGGAGTGCTGTAGTTCCTCGAAGAGCACTTGCTGCTCGAAGTGATTATGACTTGGTCGGGGAAATAAACTTCCTCGTTGCTATTGTGCCACGTAGATCGACACGTGTCTTCTTATTATTCGTCGGTATCAGCATACTAATTTTGGTATCAACATGGACAATATACAAACTTAGATTGCCATTATCAAACACTTGCCTCTAATGAAGATCTGATCCTTTGGTGTAGTATATCACAGGTGGTTCTCCCTTCTCTGGTTAACCTCCGGTGGTGGTTGGTGGTGGTGACCCTTGGTTCTTAGTTCTTCTCCTTCCCCAGTAAACTCTTCTCTTCCCAAGAAACCTTTAAGTCTCTCTAGGAAGATGACTTCTCTATTTTATGTAGAAGAGATGAATAACCCACGTCCACTTAATCTTCAAATACTTATAATAGGACAAAATCCGAAATCACTATTCACCCCCCCTATAAAAATGACCAAAATACCCTTTTGGGTTGTCTATTCATTTCCAAATGACCCGAGACTCAAAACCAACATCCAAATAGACTTTTTTTTAACTATTTCAACCCTTTCGGATGCAACGAAGCAGTCAAAATGACTATAAGATCGATAAAAAAATATGTTTCCTTTTTAATTTAACAAATTAGTCCCGACACGTCCCATACCGCGTCCGACTAAAAATCTAATTTACCGAATTAATATCTCATAGCAATATCAATAATCATCACATTCTTGTATTACCTAAATATCTTTAAGTTATATTCAGAATCATTTATTTTAATATCCACAATTCAGATAAAACCCAAATGAATTAATTAATAATAAAATCCAATTAATCCATTAATTTAAAATATAACCCATTTTTAAAAGTCATTAAAATTACGGGGTATTCCAGTTCCTTTTGAGAGTGACGTGGTGAGGTCGGTGCTGGTTTAGGCCAATCACGCTGGTTTTGGTGACTGTTTAGTTTGTATCCTCGGCGGTAAAGTTAAAAGGTTTTCACGATAAGTAACTTGGTTTCTAGTGGAACATGACCGAATTGATAGCTTCTAATCTCTTCGACGCTTTTAATTTAGATATGCTATTATGTTCAAGTGTCCGTGCAAGACAATAGTGGCGACATCGCAGGGTTTAGTGTGAGATCCTTGTGTGTCAATCCATAATGATATGAGAAGACAATTGAGATATAGATAATAATGAATGATATTTATTAAATTAAAAACATTACCTGTGTAAAGTCAGCCATGGAGATTAGGTAACTAGTGTGTTATATCGAAACAGTGTTGATTGGTGATAGATTGTGTTAATTTGTTCAACTAGGTACTTTCGAGTCATTAGTACCAATGATACAATTAAGAAAATTTGATCCTTGAGATAATATCATGTCGTAAGGCAATTGATGATTTAATGGGCATGATGTATCATGTTGGCCAACACTTGGAATGTGTATTCAGTCTAACTTAGTGAGATAGTATCGTTACAAATAAGTGCCTTGGTAATTCTTGATTGAAAGTTATACCTTAGGGTATGATGAGAGTTATAGGAAAATTACAATAAGTATACTACATAAGCAACATAATAATTGAGGAGACTTAGGAGTGAACTTTAGGTAGTCTTATATGGTGGGGTTTTAGAAAATGTGATGTGACTTTAAAAAATAGTATCATTAGTGATGTCGGTGATACAGACCTAGATGTTTATATGTTGTAGGTGACGTCTTGTGTCCTTCCATAATCCTTAGTATCATTAGTTGTGGCTTGGTACGTGGATTATGGTCACAATTATTTGGAAGAAAGATGAGATCATTGTCTAAGTGCAGAGGCTCGTTGTAGTCGCCGAAGTGATGGTTAGGCGGGAGGTAATCTTAAAGTGAGTGTGGTTTAAAAGTATATTGGAGTGTTCGTAGGACTAATTGTATGTGGAGACATTGCAGATAATAATCAATTTTTTATGACGTCGTGAGGTGTTCTATGGTTAGGGTGCGCCACATTTGGAAGCTCATGGACGAGTGTCTTTTCGGGCACCAAGTAATCGCGATGTGGGTATTGAAAGGATCGAAGAGTGCACCTACAATGATAAAGTATTGAGGACGATCACATGGAATGTGTTTGGGGTCCTTAGGAGACCAGCTAATTTCTATAAAAAGAAGCATTAGCATCCCAGTAAAGATTTTGTTGAGGGTCAGGCGATGATCTCAGATTGTTGGCCAAGGTTTAGAAGAGTAGTATGGTGTACGTGTCGGGTACGACTTCCAAAATTGACACATATATGTGGTGTAATACCTAAGGAAATTTTAAGGTTTGTGTCATTACGATCATGAGGCTAGAATGTCATGAAATAACTAGTATTGGTGTTGTGACACTTGATTTTGAGGGGCACTAAGAAATGTATTCAATAATTTTGGGTGATGATGTAATGTGAAGACTTGAAAACGACAACAAAGGTGGGGTACTATCAAAGCATGGTTAGGATGTTGGCATGTGTTGACGGTATATGCTAGGCTAGCCTTAACGAGGTAAGGACTAACTCTTCGCACATCTTACCAAGCCGATACGAATTAGAAGATGTAGAATTGTGGGGTACTTATTACACTTAAAATGCCAAAGGTAATCGGGGTGGTCATCATGTAAATTCAGTTTGGGTAGAACCCGAAAGTAAGATTTGTGAAAATGTCATGTAGTCATAGGATATGATAAGGTGAAAGCCTCCCTTGAACTGGGTAATGCCTATAAGAATTTTGTATTTTGATCACAATGTGAGAAGGCAGACAATGACCTAGGTGTAATAGGTTGGAGGCGTCATCACCGGTAAGTGGACTAGGTCAGTGTGAACAAAGTCATTAGGCATTCTCTAATCAGAGTAGTTCACGTGTGCTAAGGATGTGAGGGGTTGGGACTTACTTCCAAGGAGGGAAGCCAGACATTGACTTCCTAGAGAACTACAGGTTCGTATGCTGCTTTCTTGTTACGAGAATGAATAGTTATGATTCGATTCATCACGGTTGGTATATGGATAGGATTATTACTTGGTAAGAACGTCGGGGATGCGTGATATTGAAGAACCTTATACCTTTGACTTACTTAAGTCTATATATTATAAGTGTTCATCTAATTTGGAAATAGTGACAAAATTTGTTGTCTAACCTAGAATCCAAAGAACCTCAGACTTATTCACTCTCTAATCCTCTTCAATGATCCAAACAAGGTATAAATTGAATCACACTACACACATTAGAAGTGGATACATGTGTATATATTGCTCATATTGATTGTGTGTTATATTCCTCTTAAAATGTTGTTTTAATAATTTTTTGGGAATTTTTAAACATTTTTAAAATAATGTTTTCTTTAATAAAAGTGTGTTTATAAACTTTGAGGGGTTAAAACGCTATTATGAAAAATTAGTTTTTCATTAGAATGTTTGATTGGGTAGAATATCAATGCGCCAGAGACTTTAGGGTGTTGCATATAATTACTTTGGACGCGCATTTGCCAGCCAATGAAATGCCAACACTTATCATGCTCTTGTTATCTCATTTGTGTTTATTTTGTGAGAGAACTGCCTGGTGTAGTGTGGATCGTTAGATCAAACGTTATCTATGGCCTGCATGTGTTTAAAGCCTATCCATGTGTTATCACTGTGGACCAATCACCGTCGTTTTAACCAACCGCTATTTTACCACCCTTGGATCAAAGTCAATATAAGGAAGACTGAATCTCAACCGTTGATTGCTATCAGCGATCCAGAACCTTCCTTGGATCCTATATAAACCCTCTCATTCTCTGCATTTTAAGACTTTTGCCAGTCGTCCAAATTGAGAGAAAAAAAATAGAGAAGAGAGAAGTGAGAGAGAAGAGAGAAAAGAAAAGAGAGAAGAGAGAGAAAGGTAAACTGAGTTAGAAACCCTAACCCTAACCCTAAAACAACTTCAAACCATCTTCAAACCTTCGTATATTCAGAACCCCAAACACAACCTTGAGTGTTTGAGAGAGATTGGTGTTACTGGTTTGATCGTTTGTAGCTATAACCTCTTGATCTGTGATCTTGTTACCAACTTAGACATTTTGGTGAGATCTGTATTTCTTTTTCATAGAAATCTTAGATCTACACTATTGCATGTTATATATCACTAGATCTTCATATTTGTTTCTTGTTTTAAGAAAATATTTGCTGATTTAGATCTGTAAATGTTTTATGTTTTCTGTTCTTGTGAAACTTAACCTTGACCTAGTTAGATTCTCACTTGGAGCTTTTCTGTCTCGAAAATCTTTTCAAAACAGAGATTGATTAAGATCTTGACTGATTTTGAAGCAAGATATCCGTGGAATCTGGGATAGATTAAAAGGTCAAAAAGGTTTCAAGTTTTGTAAGAAGGAAAGAAAAGAAAATCACAGCATATAGTCTTTATATGTAATTTTCTAGGAGTGTCTGTACAAACTAAGTGTGTGTGAGTTCATGCATGTGGATAGAAATCACATCACAAACACTTGACACACTACCACACTACCACACTGAAAGTGTTGGGTATAAGATCAAAGATTATTGAGTCGACGAAAAGAAAGCTAAAGCAAAGTGGAAGTTATCAAACTGGAAGAACATCATCCACAATCATATCTACAAGAAGTTAGAAGGACGCCAAGTGGGGTATATTCCTAAACTTAGGATAGGCTGAGTTGTGTGCATGTATGTTGTATTGTTTGTAACTGTTATTTATTTTTAGTGGATTTTTACTTTCGTGACTTAGAAGTCACCGTGGATGTTTCCTCTATTGGGAGAGGTTTTACCACGTTAAAAATAATGTTTTCTGATTATCTTCATCTCCTCATCTCATTCTATAGTGTGCTGATATTTTGAAACTGTCTTAGTTTTAAAACAGATTACAAAGTCTTGGTTATTCTCGTACATAAGTTTTAGTAAACACATCTTGTTGTTTATCATTTTTATTTTTCAAAAGAAAAGGGTTTCTTCAACAAACAACTCGGAGTTGCTTATACAGTTTAATCATTGTATTAAACGGTATTAGTAACATTTTTCAATTGGTATCAGAGCCCTGTAAACTTTTATTTCAAAAAGGATCTTGTGTTTCTGAAATCGTTTTCTGAAAATCCTAACTATGGACGAGAAGAATGAAAGGTTTGGTAATCTGTCCAGACCTCAACTCTTTGATGGAAACAACTTTTCTTACTGGAAAGTAAGAATGGTTGCCTTCATCCAAGGGACTTTAGGAGATGATGTCTGGGACATTATTGAAAATGGATATACTTATCCTACTAAACCAGCCACTGAAGGAAGTGATGAGAGGGTAAATAAAATCTCAAGTGAGTTTACCCAAGAGGAGAAAACACTTTCTCGTAATAACAATAAAGGCAAGAATGTCATCTTTATGTCTATTAATGAGTATGAGTTCAAGAGAATCTCATCTTGTGCCACTTCCAAGGAAGCTTGGGACACATTAATCACTGCCCATGAAGGAGACTCAAGAGTTAAAGTTGCTAAAACTCAAATACTTACCCAGCTGTACAACTCTTTGATTATGTCTGACTCTGAGTCTTTTGATGACTTTTATATGAACCTAACTGATATAGTTACTAAGTTTCATGCTAATGGTATAACATATGATAGGAATGGCATTGTTTCTAAAATCCTAAGATCATTACCACAAAAGTTTGACAACAAGAGGTATGCTATTGAGGAGATGAGTGATCAAAACCTCACCCCTGAGTTACTCAATAGTAAACTTAGGATTGTGGAAATGGAATTAGACTTTAAGAAACAATTAAATTAGTCTCAAAGAAAACAGCCCAACTCTAACTTGAGTTTTTCCTCTAAGATATCTAAACATGAGACTAATTTGACCAATTGTGACTCTGATGAGCAGTGTGATATAGACAAACTAGATAATCAGATTGCCTTAATGTCCAAAAAATTTAAGAAAATTGCTAAATTTTGAAATAAAGAGGCATTTAAACAAGGCAAGCCTAATTATCCAACTGTGTTTAATCCCAAACCTCATGAGAGAGGTCTTGACAAACATCCTAAGGACAACAACTTCAGATCTAACAGAGACCTTAAAAAGATTGAATGTTTTAGATGTGGGAAACTAGGTCACATTGCTCACGATTGCAGAGTTAATCTGAATAAAACCAAAACACACAATAGAGCCAATGTCTGTAAAACTTGGGACGATTCAAGTGACTCTGATGAAGAGGAACTTGAGTCATCTAATGTATTTGACCCTTGCATGTCTTTTTTTGCTAAGATCATTTACAATGATGATATGCCTCTGTGTGGTAATGATACCTCTACTCCTTCTTTTGTGAATACTTCCTTGACTGGCCTAGATGCCTTGTTATCTGAAAATGTTGCTAGCTCTAGTTCCGCGTGTGTGAGTCAAAGTGATCTCGATAACGACGATGTAAATGGATGCGTGAGTACTAAAATTGAATCATTAGGGGTCACTGCACACACTTCACTTAGCGACTCAGACACAGTTGACCTCCCAAATATTCATACTTTGTATGCTAAAACCCTTAAAAACGCACTAGACTGGAGAAGACTGTTAGAGACCTGACTAAGAAATTAGATGATCTAAGTCTTATTGTGAAGCAGAATGCCAAAGAGTACACTAACCAGTGTCTGACACATCAATCTGAAATTGAAACTTTTGATCAAAAATTAAAAGAGTTGACTAAAACTAATGAAACCCTGGAAATGAAATACAAGGGAGCATTATTAGAACTGGAAGAAGCAAAAACAAAGACAACAACTATTTTCAAAAAAATTTCTAAGTCTGAAAACAATTCAAATTGTTTCACTGACTTTGTTGTTGACGCTAAGACCAATTCTGATGATAGAACCGGTATTGGTTTCTGCCCTAAGAATAAACCACAAACTAAAAATTTTGAACCTATCAAGTTTGTGTCTGGGGGCAAAAGACCAATCGAAACATGTACAGATTTTCATTTTATTAAAAAGGAATATGATCAAAAGCAACAATAGAAAGACATTGGAGAGTCTAGTAACTCTAAGGCTGACAGTACACTTGAGACTAAATACGTCTGTCCTTTGATCAGAAAGGCTGAATCCACTTTTAAAACCATACCTCCTAGGAATAAGACTTCTCAACAGAATCCTGTCAAACCCATCTTTAGAAGTTTCCCTAAGGAAGTACATCCCTCAAGCAATCAATATTGCTCCTACTGTGACGTTTATGGTCATTCTTTTGAAGGTTGTTATGCTAGGCGTCTAAACACCCCTGTGTAGAACACTCCTGTTTACAAGAACTTTAACTACTCTAGGCAAAATCGTAACCATTATGTCCTTCCAAGACAACCTGATAAGAACTCTAACTACAGGAATAGAAAGACCAAAACTAAGAGTTCATTTAAGAGAAAGGCTCCCAGAAACTTTCTTAAACCAAAAGCTCAACCTTTGCACAAAAATCAGTTTGTTGCGCCAAATGTTTTTCGACAAAAAGCTGCTTCTCAAAAATTTTATCAAATGAGAGCAAACTTGCGCAAAATTAAAACTAGAGCTATTTGGGTTAGAAAAGATGATCTTTTACCCCAAATGAAGTGTAACATTGTTATCATTGCCTTAAAGGCTGAACACACGTCATCTGGTTGGTATTTAGATTCAGGATGCTCCAAACATATGACAGGAGATGAAACCAAACTCTTAAACAAAACCAGATTTGCTGGAGGAAAAATAGTTTTTGGCGACGGAGTTTCATCCCAGATCATAGGTAAAGGAATCCTAAAAGAAGAGGGAATGCCTGTTTTGGAAAATGTACTTTTAGTTAAATGCCTTAAAGCCAACCTCCTAAGTATATCATAATTTTGTGACTCAGACCATACTGTTACCTTTTCAAAGAACAATTGGAAAATTCTAAATGATAAAGGTGAATGCATCATTACCGGATTTAGAACACCTGACAACTGCTATACTGTCAAGACTAGTTCTGAAACCTGTAACATTGTCAGAATGGATGACAATGAAATTTGGCATAATCGTATGGGTCACTTAAGTTATGATATCCTTGGTAGATTGTCTAGTCAAGAGATAGTTAGAGGAATTCCTAAAATTAAACCTATTTCCAGTGTTGTTTGTGGTCATTGTCAGGAAGGAAAAATAGTTAAGACTTGGCATAAAAAAGTTAAAGACATTCTCACCTCTAGATCTCATCCATATGGACCTTATTGGTCCCTCTAGAACTGTTAGTCTTTGTGGACACAGTTATATCCTTGTCATGGTTGATGATTTTACTCGATTCACTTCGGTTACCTTCTTGAAACATAAATCTGACACGTTTCAGACATTTTTGAAAATTTTACTAAGAATTGAAAATGAGAAGGACACACAAGTCAATCGCATTCGTAGCGATAGAGGGGGGGAGTTCATAGACACGGGAATAGTTGAATATTGTGACTACAACGGTTACAAATACGAATTCAGTGCCCCTAAGACTCCTCAGCAGAACGGTGTTGCCGAAAGGAAAAACCGAACTCTTCAAGAGATGGCACGTGTCATGTTGCATGCCAAATCTCTACCTAAGTACTTCTGGGTAGAATCTATTAGAACTGTATGTCACATAATTAATCGAGTTTACCTTAGGAAAAACACTAAACAAACCTCTTATGAGTTGTGGTACGGTAAGAAGCCTAATCTGAAATTTCTAAGAACTTTCGGAAGTCAGTGTTACGTCTGTAAAGACAGAGAACATTTGTCCAAATTCGAGACGCGTGGAGATAAAGCCATCTTTTTAGGTTACTCTCCAAACAGTCGTGCATATCGTATATACAATCTACGTACTAAAACCGTTACGGAGTCGATAAATGTAATTGTAAGCGACACTATTATCGAAAATAAGATATCTGAATCACCTATTGTGGTTGAATCTGAAAATGATTTAAAAAATGATTCACCAGAAATAGATGACTCATTACCTATTGAGAGTCCAGAAGTACCTGGCTGGGTCTCCAAAGATCATCCCATTGATAACGTGGTCGGTAATCCTAATGAGCCAGTCCGTACTAGATCCTAGTTAAGAAATTATGCTAATTACGCATGTTTCGTCTCCCTTGTGGAATCGAAAAATGTTAATGAAGCATTGAATGACGCTCACTGGATTTCTGCTATGCAGGAAGAACTTTTACAATTTGTCATTCATGATGTCTGGTATCTTGTACCGCGGCCTCAAAACAAAAATGTTATTGGCACACGTTGGATCTTTAAGAACAAATCTGACGAAAATGGGGTAATCCTTAGAAACAAAGCTAGACTTGTTGCTCAAGGTTACTCTCAAATATAAGGGATAGATTTTAGCGAGACATTTTCCCCTGTCACTCGTCTTGAATTTGTTCGACTTCTTTTCGCCATAGCGTGTCACTTAAAATTTACACTTTATCAAATGGATGTCAAGTCTGGCTTCCTCAATGGAATTCTATCCGAAGAAACGTATGTAGAATAACCCAAAGGGTTCATTGACCCAAAATACCCAGACCATGTCTTTCGTCTAAAAAAGGCTTTGTATGGCTTAAAACAAGCTCCTAGAGCTTGGTATGAATGATTATCCAATTTTTTGTTGGATAAGGGTTTTAAGAGAGGAGGAAATGATCAGACCCTCTTTGTCAAACATTTTGACAAAAACATTATTATAGCCCAAGTCTATGTAGACGACATCATCTTTGGGTCTACTTCAACATCTGAAGTTAAATCTTTTTCTGCTATTATGCATAAGGAGTTTCACATGTCCCTTATGGGGGAGCTACAACTTTTCTTAGGATTTCAAGTGAAACATAATTCTGTTGGATTATTTGTCTCTCAAACTAATTATGCCTTAGATCTTGTTAAGAAGTTTGGCTTAGATAATGCTAAAGTTCCCAAAACGCCAATGAGTACTACTGTTAAATTATGTAAAGATGAAAATGGGAAGTCAATTGATTCCACACTTTATCATAGTATGATTGGTAGTCTACTCTATCTAACTGCCTCACGACCAGATATAATGTATGTTGTATGTCTGTGTGCTCGTTACCAGAATAACCCTAAAGAGAGCCATTTACCTTGTGTAAAACGTATAATAAAGTACATAAAAGGCACTCTTAATCTTGGACTTAGGTACACTAATAATACCTGCAGCACCATCATAGGGTATACTGATGCTGATTGGGTCGGTTGTACTGATGATAGTAAGAGTACCTCAGGTGCCTGTTATTATGTCGGCAATAATTTAGTAGGTTGGAGTAGCAAAAAACATAATTGCACATCTTTATCTACGGCTGAGTCCGAATATATTGCAGCAGGAAGTTATTGTGCTCAATTGTTATGGATAAAACAAATGTTAAGCAACTATGGGATTAAAGAAGATCAGTTACAATTGTATTGTGACAATCAAAGCGCCATTAACATATCTAAAAACCCGGTTCAACACTTGCGAACTAAGCATATTAAAATAAGACATCACTTTATACGCGAATTTGTTGAGACTAAGGAGTTAGAAATTCATTACCTACCGACTTATCTGCAACTTGCCGACATGTTCACTAAACCTCTAGACTATAACATATTTCTGTATTTGCGTAATTCTATAGGTATGGTATGTGCTGATTAATCTCTTAAGACCGTAAGTTATTTTACCCTTTGTCAATTTGAGACAAAATGGGGGAGAAATTTGAGTCTTACGGGTTATGTTTTGTTCACATTTCATCTAAACTGCTTGATCTTAGTGCATATTTGCAGGAACCTCTTCTACGGGTTATCTACCATTTCTCTCTAGTGTACAAATTTGTAAATAGTTGAGTTATGTAATTTTTGACTTTCTAGGAAATGGGTAGATAGTATCTTTTGTATAGGACTAGGTTTTATTTTTTTTGGTTCCCTAAGAGTTTAATATAACTCAAAGGAGATTTTGTCTCATATTTCCAAAGGGGGAGATTGAAGCACCTTATACCTTTGTCTATATTGTATAAGTGTTCATCTAATTTGGAAATAGTGACAAAATTTGTTGTCTAACCTAGAATCCAAAGAACCTCAGACTTATTCACTCTCTAACCCTCTTCAATGATCCAAACAAGTTATAAATTGAATCACACTACACACATTAGAAGTGCATACATGTGTATATATTGCTCATATTGATTGTGTGTTATATTCCCCTTAAAATGTTGTTTTAATAATTTTTTGGGAATTTTTAAACATTTTTAAAATAATGTTTTCTTTAATAAAAGTGTGTTTATAAACATTGTGGGGTTAAAATTCTATTATTAGAAATTAGTTTTTCATTAGAATGTTTGATTGGGTAGAATATCAATGCGCTAGAGACTTTAGGGTGTTGCATGTAATTACTTTGGACGCGCGTTTGCCAGCCAATGAAATGCCAACACTTGTCATGCTCTTGTTATCTCATTTGTGTTTGTTTTGTGAGAGAACTGCCTGGTGTAGTGTGGATCATTAGATCAAACGTTATCTATGGCCTGCATGTGTTTAACGCCTATCCATGTGTTATCACTGTGGACCAATCACCTTCGTTTTAACCAACCGCTATTTTACCACCCTTGGATCAAAGTCAATATAAGGAAGACTGAATCTCAACCGTTGATTGCTATCAGCGATCCAGAACCTTCCTTGGCTCCTATATAAACCCTCTCATTCTCAGCATTTTAAGACTTTTGGCAGTCGTCCAAATTGAGAGAAAAAAAAATAGAGAAGAGAGAAGTGAGAGAGAAGAGAGAAAAGAAAAGAGAGAAGAGAGAGAAAGGTAAACTAAGTTAGAAACACTAACCCTAACCCTAAAACAACTTCAAACCATCTTCAAACCTTCGTATATTCAAAACCCCAAACACAACCTCTTGATCTGTGATCTTGTTACCAACTTAGACATTTTGGTGAGATCTGTATTTCTTTTTCATAGAAATCTTAGATCTACACTATTGCATGTTATATATCACTAGATCTTCATATTTGTTTCTCGTTTTAAAAATATATTTGCTGATTTAGATCTGTAAATGTTTTATGTTTTCTGTTCTTGTGAAACTTAACCTTGACCTAGTTAGATTCTCACTTGGAGCTTTTCTGTCTCAAAAATCTTTTCAAAACAGAGATTGATTAAGATCTTGACTGATTTTGAAGCAAGATATCCGTGGAATCTGGGATAGATTAAAAGGTCAAAAAGGTTTCAAGTTTTGTAAGAAGGAAAGAAAAGAAAATCACAGCATATAGTCTTTATATGTAATTTTCTAGGAGTGTCTGTACAAACTAAGTGTGTGTGAGTTCATGCATGTGGATAGAAGTCACATCACAAACACTTGACACACTACCACACTGAAAGTGTTGGGTATAAGATCAAAGATTATTGAGTCGACGAAAAGAAAGCTAAATCAAAGTGGAAGTTATCAAACTGGAAGAACATCATCCACAATCAGATCTACAAGAAGTTAGAAGGACACCAAGTGGGGTATATTCCTAAACTTAGGATAGGCTGAGTTGTGTGCATGTATGTTGTATTGTTTGTAACTGTTATTTATTTTTAGTGGATTTTTACTTTCGTGACTTAGAAGTCACCGTGGATGTTTCCTCTATTGGGAGAGGTTTTACCACGTTAAAAATAATGTTTTCTGATTATCTTCATCTCCTCATCTCATTCTATAGTGTGCTGATATTTTGAAACTATCTTAGTTTTAAAACTGATTATAAAGTTTTGGTTATTCTCGTACATAAGTTTTGGTAAACACATCTTGTTGTTTATCATTTTTATTTTTCAAAAGAAAAGGGTTTCTTCAACAAACAACTCGAAGTTGCTTATACAGTTTAATCATTGTATTAAACGGCATTAGTAACATTTTTCAGATATGACTTCAAGCATTTGGCGAATGTTCACTTTTATAAATCATATTCGGATGCTTATGGACGAAATTTTTCGAAATGGTTGCTTGTTCCATGAGACTCTCATATATATCTTTCGATTTGAGTAGTCGAGGATCGGTTTTCTCATATATGTGATAACTCAAATTAGTTCCATGTCAGTGTAGGACGCCATTAGTCCTAGTAGAACATGATAGAACGACTATGGTCAATGCAACTCGGTAACTGGGTGTGCCCTATCTGATGTATTTTGTTATTACATAAAGTTTTGTGCACGGATGACTATGCCTTCTGCCACACGATTTTCTTATAGAATTCGTATTTCTTGGGAATAATGACCTTTTTGACTGGACGACATGGAAGTTAGTGGCTCTAGTTGTTAAGAGTAGAATGATGACTTAAGGATATTGTATAGTGTTAGAAGTCGAGGAAACTTTTCATATGGTGTTACTTTTCCATAGTGAGTGTTTTAGAGTAAGGCTCTAGCGAGTACTCAAAAGTGAGACGCCTAGATTAGTAATAGGGTCATTAGAGCGACACAGCAGAAGGTGTAAGCCAAATTCATGGTGATGACTTGGTAAGAATATTACGTCTTGGAGTGAGAACTTAGCATAGTATGGTTATTGGCAAGCTCATGCGGGTTGTGTAGTTAGGAGATCCTGAGAATTTATGGGGCATAGGATGTGCAGTCCTAAGATGGAATTGAATTTGATGATGAATATGATAATTGGTTGTATTATGGTTCACATTGGGTGAGTGTTGATCACTAGAAAGGGTTTCCCATAGAAGCGTCATCATGTCTTGGGTACTAGAATTGATAATGTGGGTACCTTATTTATCTTTTAGGCCCATAAGAGTATCCGAAAAAAGCCCAACTAATAATAAGAGATGTTCGGCCCAAATTAGTGATGCTCTAAGTAATAACGGTTAGAACTAAGAATTTTACCCATTTTATCCCCAAAAAATTTCAGAGGAAATATTCAAGGGGTAATGGGCTAGCAGGATAGTTACCAGCGCCCCTCTCTCCCTCTTATGGAATATATATTGTATCCCTAGCCCGGGGCAAAGGGCATGCAGAAAAACATCTCCTGAGAGTTACGTAATATAACAGTAAACCTCTCCATGGACGTAGGCAATTTGTCGAACCAAGTATATCTTTGTGTTGCGTGATTGTGATCTTTGCTGTTCTTTTCTTTATAGTGATTATTTTTCATTATTGTTTGTGTTGAGATATTTGTCACCACAGATGGTACTAGAAATTATTTGTACATGATCATCAAGTTAGTGCAGACTTGGAGTCGATTATGTGACATTCATGGTTAGTGAGATGGTGAGCATTAGAATATGTCGCATGTAGATTATTTGGAGACAAACCTCGTATATGGCATCATACTGTGACCTTATTATTAATTACTTTGATGATCTTGTCGTGGAAGATTTCTATAACTTAGAATAGAATTTGATGAACCCCGTAAGCTTAAGGATTGACGAATCGAGAAATTTTGGGACGACGTTCCCCAAGGAGGGAAGTTTTTAATACCATGTCAAAATATCTTAATTAAATTTTGTATAAATTATAATGAAGTGAGGTCAGGTGATAATTGTAGGAAAATTATGGGTAAGAATTGTAATTTTGAGAAAGGAATAAGAAATTCGGGTTCGAACGAGAGTGACGTCGCTCGAATGAGGTTTATACCTCATTCAAAGCAAGGGATCGAGCGAGGTTCGCGCGAGGTCCCACTACCTAACAGTCCTGGGTTAATTAAAGTTTGCGAAAAGCGTGAAATGGAATGAAGTGAACTTGTCATTCGAATGAAGCTCATTGTCTTTTGAACAACGTGCATTTGACTTGCGCTTGTGCATTGTCACGTTTTGGGCCCATGGATTATTGAGTTGTATAAATCTGCTGAGCCCAAATGGACAAAAATGTTATTTTTAATGTTTGAGGTTTTTTATAAGTCTTGGTTTGGGTCATTTGGGCATTTGGAAGATATAAGAAAATGAGAGGGAAAGAGGGGTGGTCTTCCACCATGGATAAGCTTCTATCCACCTCTCACCACCATTCCACCACCATAAACCACCTCATTCTTCTAGTATTTCACTACATTCACGCCAATAACACCCATTTCTACCATTGTTAAAGTGAAGCTAAGAATTTTGGAGAAGTGTTGGGGGATTTTTGGAGAAAATAATTGGAACTTTCAGGGAGTTCAAGGAGTTTTTGACTTGGAAGCTTAAATGGAGCACTGTGGAGTATTTTTGGAGGATGCTTTTAGAAACCCCTTGAGGTCACCTTTGGATGGGGGGATTTCTCCTCCTATACCAACCTTCTTGCCATAATTTGGATCCTTTAGAGGTAGGAACAACATTCTCTTAGATTAAGACTCTATTTTATGCATTTATGGTGTTAATTGTTAGAATATTAAGAATATGATGCTTATGAACTTAGTGATGAATTTTCTAGAAGAAATTAATCGTAAACATATTTATGAAATAAAAATGTTGGGAAATTGTTAATTGGTTGAGAATAAGTGAAGAATAAACTTTTCAAAGCTTTCTTGAAATAAATGGGATTTTCATGTAAATTGTAAGCTTAAGTTAGTGCTAAACATTTTTGTGGAATAAAAATGTTTAAAATTTACATTTTTATCTCGCCTAAGATATTTAGTAAATTAAGTTTGATTTCTTGCAAAATAAAGATTTTATAAAAGAATGGGACATTGATTTGAGTTTTAAAAAATAAAATGCCCAATGGTCTAAAAATGTATGTTTTGCAAATATTATGAAATTTTAGAATGATATGCTTGTTTAACCCATTTAATAGGATTTAGGATTTAAAATCAATCTTCTCATACGTATGGACTTGTATTATTTTGATGATAAACATTTGAACAAGTTTGAAGAAGGTTTTGTTCAGTTTAATCAAGAAATAAGAAAAGTAGAAATTTTAATCTTCAAAGTGTGTAAAAAATAGATTAAAGGTGTGATGAGTATAAGGTTGTAAGACTACATGTATTGTTAAAAAGGAAATGATATTTTATTATAATAGTAGTCTTTAAGACTAATAAGATTTCTTGAATAAAGAAAGTAAAGAAATGTCTAATTTGGAAATATAATTAGTAAAGGTGTTGGTTAAATGTTAATGGTTAAACATTGGTGTGTGTAACTTAATAATGTTCTGAAAGATTAACACTTATAAAATTGGTAAGAAAATAATAGAATAAATAGGGTTCCAGCCTTAGAAGAATGATACTCCTAATGTTAAAAAGGTATTTTGGGAAAACAACACTTGTAAAATGGAGGAAAATGACAAGTTTGAAAACAAAGGGGTAAAATGATCATTTTACTTGAAGTGGAATGTTTTTATGAATTAAAAATGTTGGAACAAATTGGTCCTAAATGAATATGATTTTTGGAATAAAATCAAAGTTAAAGTGTATTAGACATGAAATGATAATTTTTAAATGTAACACAAATTGGGAGGAAACCCCGGGTTTAGCTTCGGCTATGTAAAAATGGAAAGAAGGAATAATGTGAACATTTGTGAAATGTTAAAACACATAAAAGAAAATCGGATGTCACTGAATAATTAAAGAGGGACCGGAGCCCCGGGGTGAATGCCCAAAACCACTAGTCAGAGCATATGGTGGTGTCGCCGGTGGTATGGATCCCGGTAAAGTACGCGATTTATTGAAAGATTCTGAGAAAATATAAAGGAATAAGGAACATATTGGGTTGTATGGTGAAAATGTGTTAAGATAACTTAACTTGAATTAATGAATATTTCGATAAAGGTTAAAGTGGAAAAGAAATGTGTAAATTGATTAATGTCCATAAAGTAAAGGAACGGTAAACTATAGTGGTTAAACGGGCGAGTTAAGAAACCTAAGAAGATTTAAACATAATTAACACAAGGGTGTGTTATGAACGATTTCCAAAGATTAAGTAACTATCTTCTAACATGGTGTTTGCATGTGTTGAAAGGGGTAATTTTCAAATGAAAATACTAAAGTGCATTCGTTTAAATAAAAAGAACAATTTCAGTAAATAAATGGTTTCGATTAAATAGAGTGTGGTTGTTTCATGAATTTAATCATGGGTGTTAAATAAAGTTATAAATGTCAAGTTAAGAGAGAAGGAGTCCTTTATGAGATTAATGTAAAATAATCGTACTAAACAATTTTTTCGGAAGTAAAACAGTGTCATGAATATTGTGTATATCTATATATGTACAAGGTAGTTGCATATGCATATAGGTATAACGTGTTAGAGTCTTCTTTGTGCCATTCGTTTCTATAATGTATTTTGTATATTTTCACTGGGCATTGACTTACACCCTCTCTTTGTTACGATAGGTTGGATGAGGGTTCATATTTTGATATCGTTACAGAGGTAAGTATTTGTTTAATTTTATATTAGTAGCTATGTATACTTGGACTCCGAGGGTGCTTCCCATGTTTCCTTCATGTAGTTTGAACTTGAAATTGGATTCGTATACTAAATATGTAAAATGTTAATTAAAATAGAACTGGACTGGCAAATATTATATAGGTTGTTTCATTTCACTTCACATCTAATGCTTGGGTCGAACCGGGTTGACTATAGGTAATCCATAAATTTGGACCAAGCGTTATAGAAAATGAGCTCTAAAACCTCCAAGAAATACTACCAATAAAATCTCTAAAAAATACACTAAATATGACTTCAAATAAAATTCCTGAATCCTTTATACATTTGCTCTTAAAAATACTCCAAACAAATCCCTCACAATACCACCAATACAAATTGAAAAATATAATATAGATGCACTAAATTTTTTTTGTTGACATTCACTAAAATATTGGGCTGATTTCATTAGTGTCTATTCTATAACACGCACTCAAAATAGTGTCAAAATGATGATTTTTGGTCTTTGACGTTAGGTATTTTGTGTAGGTTGTTTTCTTGACACAGTAAGAGAAAAGATAGTTTAAACCGTGTCTTAAAATTTGTGACTGAGGGTTTGTCTTATAATAGAGATTTTTTTTGTATTTATTGGTTGGTTTTGTTGGATATCGATAACTCAAAAGTAGATTTTTTATCAAGTCGTTAAATACTCGACAACACACGAAAAAAGGACGTTGGCCTGATAGTTTGGTCTGGGTGGTCTTCAGTGTTTAAAAATAATAAAATAAAAAGGTTTTATACTACATATCAAGTTAATTTAAGGAAAACCAAAGAGGACATCTTAGACGACGCATGCCTCCTCTCTTTCATCCTAGGATCATTGGTTATAGCCATGTTCCCTCAAAGTTGGTCAACAACACTGTATTTTAGTTTTTTATGTATATTTTTCCAATTATCCAAAGTGGCATTAAGACCACGAAGTTATCCTCCATTCTTGTCTTATTCGGCTTGTTTACAAACTGCATTAATGCTTTATTCAATAAAGGACATTTACCCACTTGTGAGTACTTGTGTGCAAAAAAATATCCAAAGTGGTTACTTTATCTACTAACCACCACATATATATATATATATATATATATATATATATATATATATATATATATATATATATATCCCACCCCTGTGATGCATTTACAACCGATTAAACTAGCAATAATCCGAATAACAATACACACAATCATAATAAGGCAACACGATATTTACACGAAAAAACTCCCCAACCCAATATTGTATTACTCACAAAATATAAGGAAATCTTAAAAAATCATTTAGGTATCTCCTTCTACCCCGATTATCAAGTTACAATGCTTTAATACAGGGTAATATACAGTTGACAACCCCAACTTCTAGGTACCCGTGTTAAGAAATTATGCTGCCAACATTTTCAATGAAAACTGTTCTAAGTAAGTAATGAGTTGTCATGTGAACAGGTGTCTTGGGAAGTTACCAGGTAGTTATCAATAATTTCTCCTTTTAAACTCGAGCAAACGTGTGTAACCACACTCTTCAGCCTTAAAACTTCTCCCAAAACTACTCAAAACTGCTTCAAGACAAGTGCATATAATACCTGCACATTACCAGCAACTATTACCACATTTATGCAAACCATCACCTTGATTCCAACAAGTTTTACCCATGTAACATCAACATAATGTAATACGGGCATGATTCGGGAAGGTTTCTCAATCGCGCCCCGATAACCATGCACTACCAAACCTATGTTGGTCTTAGGACAATCACATATATCACACAAATAAGCCATATGCCCAAGAGCACCTATGGACGAAGTACTAATTTTGCCTCGGAGGACCACCCCTCATTATATATGTTATTAACGAAATTTCCAAAGTAGTAGTAGTAATAGACATCAACTGCTAAATGATTATAAGCAATAAAAAGATCCAATTTGACTTCGTTTTGCTCCCCCACTTCTTTTCATCTCACTTACCTTAGCAAAGTACACCTAAAGCAAGTTTGTTTTCGTATCCAAAACTTAGGTAAGCTTGAGTTGTGACAAACCCTCTCCCACTCAAATTGATGATGTTTTCATCGAAAGTGAATCCAAGTAACGGAGAATCACATTCTCAAACTTCCACAACATCGTATCCTTTTTCCATGTAGCTTCGTCGACTGACTTCCCTTTCCACTTCGCAAGATAGAAAATTCTTATATTCTTTCTACTCGATCTCTTTGTGCGGTGGTCTAGGATCCATTCGGCAACCTCTATATATTTCTTTCTTATCGTCGGCGGTGCCCTAACCTGATCTTCTTGGTTAGGATCAGAGTTGTCTTCATAGAATCACTTCAAAAAGCTAACATGAAAAATAAGGTGTAACTTTAACCGTTAAGGTAACTCCAACTGGTAAGCTAACCTTCCTGTTGATACAAAAAATTATCTTATTACATGGACCAATAAAAAATGGACATGTGTCATCCATCGTGGCATCGGTACTAGTCCACAAAGCTTATTACCTGACTAAGTCTAAGAATGCCGACCAAAGCCCGACCAACATACAAAAGAAAACCGACCAACAACAGGAAGACCGAATAACGTGGTCAGCCAAGCACCAACAGTTGTATACATTACAAACATTGTACTGATGTAAATGCCTATTTTATAAAGACATTCCATCCTTTAATAATCCAACTCTTGTACACCCGCAAGGGCTATAAATACATTGTAATCCCTACATCCAAGGGGAGACACAAGAGATAACAAAGCAAACACAATGCAATACACAACAGTGGACGTAGGCTTTTCCCTTTACCCAAGCCACTTTAAAAATCTTTTGTGTCTCTCTGCTTTATATAAGTATCTTTAATCAAATAATTAGATATAGTCTAGTTTTTTGCATCAATAGATTAGCGCCGTCTGTGGAAACGTAGTTCTAAACATTTTTGTTCATTCACATATTCAACATGACTAATGTTCCTGAATCAAGTGCGAGGAGTGATGGCATCTCACTTGCTCCTTCTTCTCCACCAATAAAAAATGAATTAACTAGAATCCTGGATAGTCTTGCCTGAGGATAGGAGGCTATGCAAGATACTGTAAGACAACTAGTGCAAACCCTGTAAATTGGGTCATTTGCCTTATCTACTCGTGGAAATATGCCTCCGCCTCCCCAAATAAGCAATAGACGTAGCGAATCTAGGACTACTATAGATACTTCCTATCGCCCAGGGGCAAGTTCACCGCTCAGAATGTTAGAGTCCTACAATGCATAATCTTTCTCTTTTGAGAGATTGAGTTCTTTAGAGAGGCTACGCTGAGAATATCCTTTTGATTATTTAGGACCCATAGGGAACATAATGTTCCCAACTCATTGTAAAAAAACACTAGATAACTAACTGATCAACGGGAAGGCTTCACCCAGTTTAAATCAAATGCCCGACGAACTACACGTACCAAGAAACAATCATAGGAAGAAAGTTCAGTGAACAGATAAGAAGAAATGCATAAATCTGATTCTGGTCATAATGCATGGAAAGGCTTTATACAACGATTGGAAGAAAGACTGGGAGAAATGTATAAGGCCAAGAATCCTTTACAAAGAAGTTTTGTGAAAGAATCTTCTTTTTGTACAGGCCATTATGGATTTTCCCACTCCTATGAAGTTCAAAGCTCCTGTGGTTACACCAAAATATGATTGGAAGACATAACCCGTTCTTCATATAGAGTAATATCAAACAATAGATGATATCTATGCCATCCAAAATGAGATAAGGTGTAGAGCATTCTCTGGAATAATTATTGGCCCTGCTCAAATCTGGTACAACAACCTCCCTCGGGGGAAAATTTCCAGCTTCAATCAACTTTTTGAGCTATTCATCATAAAATTTTATTTTGGGTCAAGCTAGTAAAAGGGGTAGCTCATTTACTTAGCATGAGACAAAAGGAAGGATAAAGTACTAGAGATTACATTACTCATTTCGACAACGAGAAGTTAGAAAGTATAGATTATGGGGAGAAGACTGCTATGACAACGCTTATAAGTAGGTTTCTCCTCGATAAACTCTATTACGCGCTCTCTAAAGATCTCCCAAAGACAATAACATAATTGATGGCTAAGGTAGCCAATATCATGAACGACGAGGAGGCAATGGAAACCAAACGGCGCTCGGGGGTAAAAGTTGAAGGGAAATCTGACAAAAGAGAACAAATATTCCAAGGAGCATAAGGAATCAAAGAAGAAAGGGATTATTTATCAACTTAAGAGGTATAATAATTAAACTCCATTAATGATGGTTATTCACCACGTCTTGGAGGAAATCAAATGTAATAAATATGTGTATTGTCCTGAGAAACTGAGGAGTTCCCTTATCAATAGGGATAAATCCAAATACTGTGAATTTCATAGAGACCACGATCACACGACAGATTGTTGCATAGACCTTCAGAATCAGATTAAAACTCTCATTTGAAGAGGGAAATTAAATCGGTTTGTTGATCGGCAGAACAAAGGAGCTCAATGAAGGTTAAAATCTCCTTGTAAACCTAGATACGAGAAAAAATGACTCGTGAAGACGATCAGGAGGATGATGTCAACCTACCCAAGAAGCCCATGCAACCAGAACATGAGGTATTCATGCTTATTTTTGGTTCTTTTGATTATCAAATGATTACAGGTGGAGACGCCTAAGGAGGTGACCATACTGCATAACGAAAAGCTTACCTCAATGAGGGACAAGCTTGTTCCTATATACAGATGATTAATCTAGACAAAGAAGACCGGCCAAGGAAGGTCAGCAAAGACAATATGGTGATCGTCTTATCTAAAAAAGACCTCTCAGGAGTAATATATCCCCTTGATGATCCTCTCATAATCAAAGTCAGAAAGCAGGATATCATTATTTCCAGAGTACTAGTTGATAATGGCAACTCGACAGATATTATGTTTTATCCTTGTTTTGAAAGCCTAAATTTTAAGCTCAGCCAGTTGGGGCCCTACTACAGACCTTTAATAGGTTTTTCTAGTGAGAAAGTATCCCATTTGGCAAAAATTAAGGTGGAGATGTTAATTGGCACATGGAGAGTCATCCGAACAGAGAAGATATGTTTATTTATGATGGACAAAAATGTTCATTCGACTTATAACATGATTATGGGAAGAGTGGGGTTGAAGAAGTTCGAAGCCTTGCCATCTACAGTCCATCAATGTTTAAAGTTTCCAACCAACTTTGGAGTAGATGTTGTAAAGGGAGACCAAAAATTAGCTCGGGAATGCTATTACTCATCTGCGGAACAGGAAGATTTAGAAGAAATAAAGAGGAAAACCACCACTTACCAGGTAGACGCCTCTGAACCTAATGAAGAATATGAGGTTGAAACCTTAGATCCAAGGGAGGAAACTAAATTGGTAAAGGGATAGATATTTGAGGAAACATAAAGCATGTGTTCGTATTGGTAAAGGGATAATGACAAGCCAGAACACATCACTCAAATTGGGACAACGCTGGATCCTGTTCTTAAACAGGAACTAGTGAATTTCCTTAGACAAAGAAAGTATGTGTTCGCATGGAGTCACGAAGATATGCCAGGGATTGATCCTAACTTTCTTTTCCAAGAGATCAATGTTATCAAAGAGGCCAAGCCTGTAAAGTAGAGGTAAAGAGTGTTCAGCCCCAAGAAGAACCAACCAATACAGTAGGAAGTTGAAAAGCTTCAAACGACCACTTTTATTAATGAAGTGAAATATCCAGATTGGTTGGCCAATGTTGTTATGGTAAAAAATAAGAATAAAAAGATGAGAATGTGTGTATACTTCACAGATTTAAACAAATCATGCCCAAAGTATCATTTTCCTTTGCCACGAATTGATCAACTTGTGGATGCTGCATCCACTACAAAAAAATAGTTTTTGAGACAGTGGGTTAACAGCACCAAAAGATGGTTTATCCATCTCAAATACTTTTTGGGATGGTATTTGGGATGGCTAGGAGGGACTTTTTGATAGGGGATTATAAATACTTTTTGTGACGCCATAGCCATCTCAAAAGAGTTTTTTGAGACCGGAACAGATTCATCTCAAAAGTTCATTATTTTATATGACCCCTTTGAGACGGCAAACGAATTGTTCCAAAAGAGTGATTTTGAGGCGGGAATTAATCCGTCTCAAAAGGTTATTATTTTACAAGACCTTTTTGAGATGACAAGAAAGTCATCTTTAATATATTGTTGGGACTGTTTTAATTATCCCAAAAGAGGTGAAGAGATTTAAAATTTTTTGCGCCAATACTTTAGGGAGACTAAAATCTATCACTAAAGTTTAATATATAATTGAATTACATTTGAGACAATTTATTAATACGTCACCAAATAATTAAAAAATATAATAGTACATAAGATGATTTTCAACTAACACAAAACATCATTTTCATTTAACAATAATTAGAGTTCTTACAAGCATCTCAAAATATTCATCATAACAAAAATTTTAACATTAAGTTCAAATATTCAACTTAACAAAAAAAAATACATTACATTCTTATACTTCAAAACACGAAATACTTTTATCAAAGTAATCCCGCAATTTTAATGTGTATGACCTCCAAAATCATTGGTTAGCATTGCAGGTTCTACAAAACATACAATCTATAAAAAAATAGTGTAAATTACGTCAAAATTAATATTTCACTCATCAACAACACACGGTGCAATGAATCAATATAGTATATTCTCATCACAAACAACATAAATTTTAAATTATAATATCTTTTTAATAAATATCTAACTACTATTTTTTTTAAATCGGCACTCTCCTTTGTTTATTCATGAAAATCACAGATAGCCAACCTGTTTTAAACTTTAAAATTATTATGCACCAACCAATAGCAAATTCTCACCACCACCATACCAAATTCACACCACCACCATTGAAAATTTAACTTTAAAAGAGAGAATTTTTCACCAACTATGACAAACATACAACCAACAACTACTATTTCAAAAAAAAAAAAAATCGATAGTTTCCTTTGTTTATTCATGAATACCAATAAGTTTATAGGTTATAATTCACCAAACAACTCAAAAATCAATTACCACAACACAATAACGTGTAACTTTAAAATGGAGGATTTTTCAGTTTAAAGAGTATGAGCTACATCAATCTCATAATAATAAAGATGTATTAATACCTAGTCGGTAAGAGTCGTTGAGATTTTGGAAGCACGACGTGCGACAATAATAAGAAACAAATTTTGCATTTCACTCCTCATGCAGTCTGCATCTGTAGTATAGCTTATTTGTTGCTAATTTTTAATTCTTTGAGCTCTTGTCCATGTGAGCATCTCGATCTTCAATGTCTTGCTGATGTCGAACATCCCGCTCATCAGTGTCTTTTAAGCATTGCCTATCAAATAAAAATACGTCAAAATTAATTAATCTAACCAATTAAACATATAAATTTGATGAACAACGGTAGTTTTAGTTGGTATGCATACCACTCTATTTCTTTTCAGAGAGATTGTTGACAAATTTATCAAAACAAAAGAAAAATTTGTGGTATTTCACAAATTTAGGATTTGCACCTAGATTTTTGGCAAAAGATTCGATATATTTTAGTTTTTAAGTAAATTTAAGGTGATTCTTTGAGTACACGTTGTAGCTAATAAGGATAAGAGTAGTTTTCAGTTTTAGAATATAGTTTTTCTCACACAGAATTCAGTTAAATTTGACTAAAAGTTGTGACAATGTAAAGCTAAGCTACAAACAAAATTATGGAACACAATGTCTCCAAAGGGGAAGACAATAACAATATTGCATACATACCGTTTTTAATTTTGGAATGGCATTCGAATTTGGATATTGGTGGCCAAATACACTCACAACCTCTTGTCTTGCCTTCTCTTGCCAATCTGTATGAATTAAGAGTAGAAGGGTAGTGAATGTAAAAATTTCAAAATGAGAAAGGAGATGGGTGTAATATATGGAAGATGTAATATTTAAAATAAGAGGGGATTTATCTGTAATTATGACATATGTTATGAGAGGTCCATGATAGTTAGTTCATAACTTAGAAAAGACAGAAGAAATATATGATGTGTTATCTTTGATCTGTGCCTTTCTCTCCAAGTTATAAACTCCTCGAAAACCTCACACTCAAATGGCACTACCAGTTTTTGCATTCTTAAAGTCAAATGATTCATTCAATCCATGCAAGTAACATCTTCTACTAAACCACATGGACCTTTAACTTTAATTATGGTTTGGTTCGCATTTTGTGATTTATAAAATCCCAAATTGGTAAATTTTTATGAACTCTTAAGAAAAGGAAATGAATTTCTGAGATCTAAACTCTTAACATGAATTATGAGATTATATTTATGCAAACTTACCGATTTGGGACTGGAAGAAGATTATAATATGGTGCTGAATGTGAACATTTGAGGCATTTTCAAGACCATTCTTAAAAGAATTTCTTCACGAATGGTGGTTTGTGGCAATTCGTAAATAAGTTCTCTAATGTCTAAAGAAGTCAATTAACTATAAGTTAGGATCCTAAAATTTTCTTTTCTCCAATTCCTTTTCTAATCTTTCCTCAAATGGTGTGGCCTGCAAGTTCACTTTCTAATCCACTTGGTTGTTGAATTTTGAATTACATTCCCATCACACCACTTTGGTGATACATTAGTGTGACACCCCGACTAATTAAATATCGGGTAGCTACTCCATTATGAAATTAATATTGAATAGCAAGTTGGTTCATTCGTAGCATCACTGTCGAAAATATTTAATTTATTACTAGCCACCTAATATTTAAAAAGTGAGTTGCCAAATTTTATTAAATTAAATTAACATGCAACCAATTAAATTAAGCTAACCGTACAACATCCACATCATAACCACAACAGAATAAAAATGGAATACATAAAATGAGTCTGGATTAACACTCCCCTGAATAAACCTAATACTGAATAAATCCCAATACAAAAGTCTGAATAAGTAAATAAATCCAAAACTGAGATAAAACTGAAAGTCTGAGAATGATATATCTAAATGGAAATGGGCGACATACCCTAACAGATGAGTAACCCTGAATAGAATCAAGTGCAGAATGTGAAGGCGTCTAATACCGAGATCCTGTAACTTCCACACTAGCTACAGCATGTCAATGTAATGGAATCTCCTATGCTTGGCGTCCCTATTGATAGGCACCTAAAAGGGTTTTTAAAAAAATAGATTTGGAAGAAAACGAGTCAGAGCCCGAGGTGAAAATAGTTTAAAAATATAGCAAGTGTTTAATTGCATTAAACAGTAAATATTATATACATGTTAGTTGCATACTCTCACATGAGTTTCTCACCTCTCAACTAACGTGCTTAACGTATACCATTAACCCATCCTAGTTATGCCACTATCTAACTAGTTCCTACAAACCCCTGCTTTCACATCCTAATATAAGGTGTCTACTAGTATTACACAAACAAGTTATATTTATGTCTCATATTCACATTTGTTAAATTTCTCATCACAAGTGTTATTTAAATTCTCATTTTCGTAGCCCATTCAAATATCTTAGTTATTCACATCTACTAAGCAATAGTGAACCAGTCACAAGTATATTTATAAATCACTCTCAATACATATATACATATATGGCACCCATAGGCTAAGCTGCGGTGCACGCATACTCTGCTATCGAATCCCGGTACATCACGTACATAAGGACTACGCATTTTGAATCACTCAGGAATCATTTAAATAAACAAGATCACACATATTGGAGGCGAACATAGTTCACTTACCCATGGGTTACGTACATACCTAAGCTCCCATGGTCAGCTGACTTATCAACTCCTAAATAAGTCATTCACATCCCTATGTCCTTGAGGTACCAATCTAAATCCCCCCGTAAGCACATAAAGATTAGATGGTACTTTTTCGAAAGTCAACCTCCCGTGATAGCAAGTATGGTAGGTATGTCATACACATAATAAATCCATACACTAGGCATTCACACAACATAAGTAATCATATATCAATATAGGTATTCCCATATTCCATCTTATAAGTCTCATACGTAGTAAGTGTATCCCGAACATCTTACGTAATATATATTTAGCTTGATAAGTCTCTCGTCATATCAATTTGAGTAACTAAACCAACCCTAAAAGGTTAATAAGTCTCCTATTAGTTTATAATGTAATCTCAGTAACTTAAAGTCCCTTTGTTACTGTTCCTATCCTTACATCATCATTCATTTCGATTATAGTCTCAATTCGAACGATTTATAACCGTACCTCACTCGGTAGACCCTCGTAAGTAATGATATTCAATTCCATAAGGTAAACCATTTTTTCGAGCATCAACTAAGGCCCTATTAACCTTAATTAAGTCTCACAATACTATATCAATCACTCTAAGAGTTATTTTAGGTTTGGGATTTATATTAAACTTTAAATGGGAAAACTTTCAAAAATCAGGAGGGGTCGATCGATCGAAGGCAAAGGGTCGATCGATCGAAAGAGTCGATCTATTGACATTCTTGAGTCGATCGATCGATCAAGTTTTTGCCCATAAATTTTTTACACAGTTACGGGTTTTCTAAATTTACACCCCAAATCTTCCATTACAACATTCCAAACTCCCAACTAAGTATACTACTCATTACACTAGCATATTTCCACAATCTTTAACATTTTAGAATAATTAAACCATCATGAATTAATACTTTCTTGGATTAAAAGTCATAAATATTCCTCTAAACCTAGTTCTTCAAATTTTCTTCAAGAACATTGAATTTCTTAACATTAATTCATGAATTTGTACACATGGATTATAATTTCATTTTCTCTATATACCAGAAGTTCGTTTACATGCAAAACCTACCCATATTCAATGTTTAATTCTCCCAATTTATAAAATTCTCAATTTTCCAAGTCTAGTCTCCAATTCTAAGCTACATCGATAATCTATATTTGCTGAATCATAACAAGTTAAATCACTTGCCTGGGAATGAAGATTCTGATCTTTTGAAGACGATAAAGGTTGGTTCTCTTTCTCTTTTTGGTCACAAATCCAACGATAGTGGTGGTGTGTGGTGGTTATGGCCATGGAAACCCTTAGAACTTCTTCTCTCTATTCACGTTTCCCACTCTTTTGTTTTGATAGATAATGGCCCTAGTGGTCCTTAGGTTGGATGATAAATAACACCCAATTTTCGTAGGTCACTATTCATTAAAAATTAAAATGACTAAAATACCCTCCCTGATTGCCGGTTAGGCCTAAAAATGCCCCGGGACCCAAACTAAACACCCGACTAGTGTTTTCTGACGATTTCGACCCTTACGGATGCGTTGGCCCACTCAAAATTACCATACGGGTGATATAACTATAATTTACTTACAATTTTATTTAAATTGATTCCTAACGCGACTGACACGCGCGTCCCAACTTAATTTCCGAATTACCGTATTTATAACTCGCGACAATATTAATAAATTCAATAATCACATATTACCATAATCACTCAGTAATATTCAACACTATCATCATAGTCAAATACTAACTCTCATCTCGCTACTTATTTAAATCCGAATTAATTTCCAATTAATAATCCCAAATTAATTTAATTAATACCATAATTAAAAGCAATTTTAATTAATTAATCTCATAATTAAAAGCCATAAAATTGTGGGGTATTACATTTAGAAGGTTCAAATTCTTTCCAGTGGAAAATAACCATCCTAATGATAGGCCTATCAATAGAAATAGTAATTAAACGTTAATTGTAGAGGACCCCAGAGATTGACTATAAAAAATACAGTGGTATTTCATGTTCAATCCACTCCACGGAGAGAAAAAAGTGTTATTTGTAGCACTACTACACTTAGAGGTCAAGGCAACTCACTAGTTTCTATTGGATTTTTTTTTATCCAAAATGAGTACCATGGGTTAATTTCACAAGTAGGATGTGTGAGATTTTCACAATAGGGATTTGAAGATATTGCACTTGAATTTAATAAGCTGCACCAAACTGAGTATCAAAAGAAATTTGGTTCCATAAACACATCATCATTAATTGTTTCCAGTTTCTCCAGTGGGTTGAAGGAACAAATTCGAAAACCATTTAAAATGTTCCTACCAAAACCTTGAATCATACCTACATTTTGGTAGGACTCCAAGAATCTACCTCTTCTTCGAAACCCACCAAAACCAAATTAAACCCTGCCAACCTCCATTGTTTTTCCCAAAATAATCCTTGGAAGCCTTCAAACTCAACTACATACAAGGTCAAAGCCAAACCTATAAGTCCCTCTCCCAATTTTAATATGGTGGAAAGCACTATCGTAGTAGGTTTAATTACGCGATTTTTTCAGTTCTGTTCGAGTTATAAATTAAAGGGTGCCTTTTATGTTATTTTGCATTTGTTTTTAGTAGCTTTGTACATTTATTTTGTTTTTGACTGTAGTGTACTGTTGGTCCACTTTATGTTTGTATTGTTTCATTTTCGCTTTAATTAAACTTATATCCTTCTAATAAAAAATTAATAAAAATCCAACCAAACCACTATCATCCAACCCCCCCCCCCCCCCCCCATCCCACCCCTATATGAAGAAGATTAGTCCATCTGAAATGCACGCAAGGACAAAAAAAGGTTGGTCCTATTACAGTTATGAAATTTACTTTAAGGGCACACATGTAAAAAAAATGAGCCTATACATGATTGCAGATGGGAGGACAACACAGATGGAGAAATGTACACTAATATACGAAAGTGATAGCTAGGCATTGTCTCATTACTACTGAATAATGTTGGATAGAAATCTAAACGGTATGGGATGAAACATTTTTATAGCACCAAATACCTTCAACCCTGTGATACTCGATGCATTTGATGGACTTTGTTGTTTCTCTTTAAACTAATACCATTCACTATACCCAATGCAAAATTCACCTGGGGTTATTCTCAATTCTCATGACAATAATCCCTATTCTTCCACAACTTTACATAGCTTCTGCTCCTTAATTATGTGCTAATTCTACTTTTTTAATTACAATATAACGCAGAAATATGCCAAACGGCCCATAGAGCATGTGCTATAAATCATAAAAGGAACTGATGGCCTCCCTCTCTCTCTATATATGATTATAAAACTATTTCTATTACTACTATAACTTTGGACAGTGGGAGTCAAATCAATAGTGATGGTAAGTGTTAATATTTCAAGTAGAGCATAAACGAGAGGGAATTTGAAGATGAAGAATATTGATGACCTTAGGGTTGTCACATGGTCCGTGAGATCCAATGGCTGATGAAAATCAGTCCAATATGGTTAGATTTGAGAAAAATTATTATAAGATTCAATATAGGTGGGTAGTCACAGAAATCAGTCCTTATAAAAGATTTGTGTGGCATTGACTTATGGAACTACATGAATAAAAGATGGCCAACACTGCAACCTTAATTCCTACAGCTGAATTGAGGTTTTTAATTCTTTTGGAACTTCCAGCTCTGGCTCAAACTCTATGGGTTCGTCCAAACCTATTTTGATAGCAACTGTAATCTCACTTGGCACTATCTTGAGCTCAGTTTCACTTATTCCATCAACATGCACTTTCTTTGGAAAACATGCAACAATTGCTAAGGTAAGGGGTGCAGTTGGTTCCCCAAAATCAGAGATGTATTCCAACATCTTGGCACTGGTAGCATTGACTCCTTCAAGGGTAACTGCTCCAGTAACAACAACCAAACTCTCATGACCTTGTCTTTAATCCATAATGGTATGACCGAGTGCATCACTCTCTATAACAAAATCCAAGTTATCAACTGATGGAACATTATCAATCGTAGCTGACAATTGTTCATTATCTTTTAATAGCGCATCCATATACCGACCTAATTCACCTTTTGTGAGACTAAATTCTTTAATCCTCTAAACCTCTTGAACAACTACTTTAATTATACCTGGCTAATTTTTGGGTTCAGCACTTACATTAAGAGTGGTTATAGTGCAACCTTCCCTTCCAGAATCACTATGGTCCAATTCAATGGAAGTAAATGGAGGATTGGGACTCTTGTATCTCGTATTAATCCTAAAATGCAGGGCATAATGAAATATCCGCTTCATCAGAATAATCGCAAATCACCATATGTTCGAACCTTGTGCACTGGAATCTTGCAGAACATATTAATTGATAAGTTGTGAAGTAATTCATACTGAAATATTTGTGTAGATTTGTCATCCTCATGGCTCCCAGTGAGGGGCCAATTATGTTTAATAGGAGGACGAACTGCATACCTTTCCATTTTAGAACTTTTCTTACTGCTCCTTGGAAAGAGATTTGTCATGTGATAAACTGCCATCCAACCCTCCTATGAGCTTAGGAGAAAATAAATTAGCCATTACCCCAAATGCACTTGGTGTAGGTGCTGCAGCAGTCTCATTATCTATGCCCATCTGCCCAAACACAACTTCAATATTGTAAACTTTCTTCAAAATGCTATCGATATGCCCTTTAATATATAAGTTGGCATTTGTTGGAAAGTACCAATGCCCATAGAATTTCCTTACGTTTTCTGCATCCCACCTCCTAATCTGTTCTTCCAGTGTAATAGGGAATCTTGTACTCAACTTAATCTCTGAATGAAATTGCTGCAATAACTAGAAATCAACACGATTCTCTATGGTATTCATCATTTGTAGTTCTGATAGTATTGCTCTCCTTTCTTTTTTAACTCGAGGCGAAAGAAACTTGGGATGAAAGGCTATCTCATTTAAAGCATCTAAAATAACTAGAAGTAGATTATCATCAGATTCCTTCGTACTAGTTGGTGAATGGATGTGAAACATTGTATTATGGAAATCTATGTAAGCATTTGATCGAGGCCCTTTCCCAAGAAGTTTCACGCTTTTTACTTCCCAAAATAGCAACATGTCCAATCATGTGAAATTCCTTGCTCATCCTCCTCCTCCTCATCAATCTCCCCCGCATGAACCTCCATGTGCTCTTCAAACTTATTTATCGGACCTTTATTCAGTAAAATAAGATAGCGGAGTCCATTTTTGAACTATCCTCTAAATAATTTCAGGTGAGATGGAAGTTCGGAACTTAAACCCCCCTCATATTCTAGTGTTTCACTTCTTTCTGTTTCAGGATCCAGTAAATCCAAACCTTGTTTCTCTAAAACACCATCTGGACAGGTTGTACTTGCTGCATATGGCTCATCTGGACCCACAACAACATCTGGAATTTGTACTTGATTTACAAAGCATTATCAAGTGTGTGCTTCAACAAATGAAATACTCATTTGTCAAGAAAGGCTCCTGTGGAAGATCAGTTGATACCAATCCGTTTCTGTTTCCACAACGGATGCGAAAATGAGCATTTATATACTTATCCAACGAAGTCTTAAGTGCTAACGATTCATCCATAATGGAACTATATTATTTCAAGACACTCTTAGTAGGGATGAGATGAGCACGATCTCTCATGTGTCTATTTGAACTCAAAGTAATTCTCTTATTTTGAGCCCATATGTAACTCCGAGCTGACTCAGAATCGAATTTTCTGAAAGAAGAAGAATCATTAGCGGTTGTTGGGTGGTAGATTTGAGAAATTCCCTGAATCGGATCCAATAAAGGCCTTGAACCTAATATTACAGATGAGGTTATCATATTTTAAGAGCTTATGGAGTGAAATGAGAGATAGGGTTGAGGGGAAGAGGTAAACACTAATCCCAATGGTGTCAAAAAAATGTTTCTAAAATTAAACGCCATTAAATAGAATTAGTAATTAAATATTTCTAAAATTAGCTTCACCGATGCCTTAAAAAGGCCCTAAAGGCTTTCAACACGAAGCTCTTTTGGCTTGATTGATTTCCCAAATTAGTTTCAACAAAGTTGTAAGTTACAACAAATATGATGCTGGGAAAGAGAGCCTAGGGTAACCAGATTCAATCGGAAGAGCATGTAAGACCAAGATATCCCTTTTAGAATAATTCCATTTAAAATATCCAACCGTGATAGATTTAGAAAGCATCAAGATGCTAACAAAGACAACTGTGCCAATTAAAATAGAACCCAACATAGACAAGGACAACTTCAAATTCAAAGGTTGACGTTAATACTACTTTCTAAATGAGCTCGCTCGAATAGATCTCAACAAAGTAGTTCTTATGGCAAAAGTTTCATGTGTTTTATAGCTTCACAGAGAAGATGCGTACTAACACTTACCATAGAATCCACGAATGAGTAAAGCTTTAAAAGGAGAGGTGCGCAGACCTTTATATGGACTTCTAAACAAATAAATCCAAACACGGCCAAACCTCATGAAGATGAACCTTTAGATGTGAAATTGCACCCAATAGCTCAAAGAAGTACAACAAGGTTAGTTTTACTACAAAATGAAACTCTACTTGCGCTTTAAAGAAGAGTTGTCTAGTCAGACACCCAAAGGTGTTAACACTTAGCCATTACAATGTAGACCAATCAACTTAGACTAAAGAGCTTTAGTTTTAGCACAATTTAAAATGGGGAGATACTTGTGTAACTGTTAACAACATTATTAGATACAAAATCATCCTAAGAGATAATAAAATCCAACTGTCAAGGATGGTCAGAGGCAAAACACTAGAGAAGATCCCCAGCCCTCAATTAACAACCACGTTCTACAAGTAAAGGGTGAAAGAATAGGCGCCATAGTGAGCGTCAAAAGTGGTCCATGAAACATAACATCCCGGTGATCCGTTCGGAGGTAATACTCATTAGCACATCATGAAGACCAAACAATCTCTTGAAAGTACCAAATGGCAGCATGGGAAACGTCTGATGTCATGGAATAAAGCACGCCACAATAGAAAAACGATCGACTATCACATAGACATAAATATTTCCTTTCGCAATTCAGAATCAAAACATCATGTTGGTCATGGACTAGAGATGACAATATAGGGTTTATAGTGAGCGTAAAAAATTGTAAGTGAAACATAACATCCTAATGACCCCATCAAAGGTAATACTCATGCGGACACTGTGAAGACCAAACAATCTCTTGAAAGTACCATATGGCGGCGACATGGGAAGCATCCGATGTCATTCTACATGGAATGTAGCATGCCACATTAGAGAAACGATCGACTATGACAAAGATAGAAATATGTCCTTTCTCAGTTCGCGATCAAAACATCCTATTGGCTATGGACTAGAAGAGGCGTATAAAGTCCAACGTTGGGAGTGGTACCCCTTACCTTAACTGACTGGAACATGTAACACTTAGGGATGGCAATGGGAAGGTTTTATCCAAACTCGACCCTGTTATCTCTCCCCAAACCCATTACGTGCTCACCCCGTCCCCGCCACTAACCCGTTTAAAACCACGTGAGGGCCCCGACCCCCCCCCCCCCCCCCAAAGCTTTTTTATGATATTTTCTAACTTATTCTATTCAAGTATTTTAATGGATTTCAAGTTTTTTCTAATGTGAAACTAATAAAAAATGAAGTCCTCTAACTAAGAGTATGCATTGGTTTATTATTATCCCAAAATAAGTAAGGTGCATAGATTTAAGTTAGATACTTATAGTAATACCCATAAATGGGGTGAGTTCCAAGATTTTACACACAAAACTCGTCATGCCCCGAACCCAACATTTTTTTTTATTTCAAACCTAACCTGGCTCATTTATTTACCCCCCATTCCCCCCATTAAGGGCAAATGCGGGGTGGGTCCCTGCCAAAACCTGTCCCATTGAATTAGATTATCAATTATAAACAAACATATCAATAATATAACTAAAATTCACAAAACTAGTAAACAAATATTATTTTATATTAATATAAAAACATACTTCAATAACCAATTGGCATTCCTGTTTTTCAATTGGCTCACCCTTAACCTCCTATCACCACTACAAATCAATCCAATTTTCAATTAACTCACCCTTAACTTCTTATCACCACTACAAATCATATGTACAAAAAGTAATGATATAGATAAATAATTAAGAATTAAAATTACCTCGTATCCATATCAATTTAATGTTGTAACTTGAATGTCCGGACATAGATAAAATGTCTCAAAATAAATGAAAAGCGATCGTGCAAGCAATAGCTTCATGTCAAATACCCAAAAATGAAAAACATGTATATTAGGGATGGAGCCAAATATGAAAAACAAATGGGTTTTTGCACAACCTTCCACAATCTACATGCTCGAACTATAACTCACAAAATAAAGTTAAATATATTGTTCAATTAGAAATTTCTTATGTTACACTACACCAAATCTGCCCATTTGTCAAGGTCATTGACCTTGACAAATCCAACTTGTCAAGGTCAATGACCGTGACATTTCGAGGCGAAACAACTTTTTTTGTCACGGTCGTGTCACGGTCATTGACCTTGACACAAAACTCGCGTTTTGTGTCACGGTCGTGTCGCGGTCAATGACCGTGACACGTTTGTCATGGTTTTGAACCGTGACAAAGCCGTGACCCTTTTTAAAAAAAATTGTCACGGCCATTGACCGTGACACGTCCGTGACACAAAACGCGTCACGGACGTGTCACGGTCAATGACCGTGACAATTCTGGGAAGAATTTAAAAAAAACCTGCTGGGCAGTATGGCCACTGCCACTGCCCAACAGTATATTTGTACCTGTTATAGCAACGTCGTACCTGTTCCAAACATCATATATCCAAACAAATTAAAGATAATGAAAATATATATTCATAACGATATAATCCAAATATTCAAAATAGAAATAATATACATGACGATATAATCCAAATATAATTAAAATGGAAAAACTTAAAAATAATGTTACTACATGTCTTGGGTAAATGTGAGGAGGTGAGTAGGCCACACGACATACGAATTGACGCACCCACTAATATACGTCGTGCCGCATTGTTCGCGCAACCACAATAGGGAGTTCTCCTTCCCGGGTATGACATGCGTGACGAGCACCCTGGACTCCATCTTTTGAAGCACACGTCCATGAACTATTCCACCCTCGACGATATTCGGGTCCCTCAACTCCCGCCCTATCCGTTGGCCATCAAATATGTCCAATATGAACACGCTCGGCCAACCAAGTGTCGACAATGGCCTGTTGAAGGGCGCAAAATAGGGAAGTGGATCATCGAAGTACGAACGTGTCGGTAATGAAGCAGCGAGGTCCACATACTCGTCATCCTACGCCTCGTCCTCCCGCACCTCCTCCTCCACCGCCTTCTCCTTCCCTTTCCCTTTCCCTTTCCCTTTACGGTCTCCGCCCAACGTACGCTACATGAATGCGTACATATCTTGGACCGTCGCCTCCAAACGGGACAGCTTCGCGTCGTGTGAATCCACCGTTCGAGCCAACCCGGTGTCGCTCGTCTCCAATCCGATGATCCTAGATTTGGCCACCCGCGAGCTCACTCCCCTTATCATCCCCTTGTGATCAGAGCCAAGCACTTGGCTGAGTGCGTCTGTGGACAAAGATGCCTTATCGGCATCAGACTGCGATTCATGCACTTCCTTAAGCTTTGCCTGAAACGACAAAAAGCACATGATTAGTAAAATAAGTAAACTAAAAAATTATAACGTAATTAACAAAAATTAAACTGTCGGATTACTTACAATCGTGGCCGCGACTCTCGGGAACACCTCCTTGTCCTTCCCCTTCTTCGTCCGAAGAGCCACATAAGTATCGAGCCTATGCGGCTTACCCCCTGGCCTACTCCCTACCCCCTGAAATAAAATAAAGAAAAGTAAAATTAGTATCGGCCCCACAAAGTAAAATAATGAAGAATAATATATTTCTATAGTTATAGAAAAATTAAATCTTACCTGCATCCTATGCTCCACCTCGGCGTAAGAGGTCCGGCCGGAGTAGTGCACGTCCGTCTTTTTTGCCCGATTTTCCCTCCCCGATTGGCGAGATGCCAATTGTCGATCCTCGATCTCATTGTCAACGAACTTCTGCCATTGTGCCAATGATATCGGCTCCTTGGGCAGGACGAATTCACGCTATTGGATAATCGACTCTATTGTTTTCCCAAAGTACCGTGCCCGCATATTTTTTTTCCACGACTTGAGTTGCTCCCTAATCTGCTCCAAGACGGGATCGCGTAGCTTTGGATCCAAGTTGAATTGTTCCTGTCCAACAAATACAATGTTAGTTGCGAATAAATATAAATATAAATATGAAATTCAAATTCAAATTCAAATTCAAATTCAAATTGAAATTGAAATTGAAATATATTACTTGTAGTGCCGCCTAAACAGCTAACTTGAGCTCATATGGCACCTCCTTCCAACTCATAATCCCCGGGACGATGACCGTCTTTAGCATCTCGAGGGATCTCGCTAATAGCTCCGAGTTGTTCTCGACGGTAATCCCAAATTTTCCATATTTGGGGAGCCTAGGGGCAGAGGAGCCCTGGTCGCCTCCGCTACCACCGAGCCCAGACGACATCATCATAAACAGCATCATCATCTTCGCCTTAATATCTGAAGGAGACATTTTTGCTATAAAAAAATGTTATTAGTACAGATAAAAAAAAATGTTAATAGTACACATACACACACCCCTACCCCACCCCCACCACACACACGCACACTTCATGCCACTTTTAAAACTAACCAACCCAACATTTCATCAATTAAACTAACAATTAAAGTATACAATTATTAGTTTACTAATTTACAATGAGGGACAATCCTACTTTCATATGAAATTGGCACTAATTATTAATTTACTTTCATCTACAACTATACAATTAAAATTACAATTAAAGCTATACAATTTCTTAATTAAAGATATACAATTGTTAAAATTTCCCCTCCACACCCCCCACACCCCACCCCCACCCCCACCACACCCCTCCCCCCGCCACGCACACACGCACACACCTACGCGCACACACATACACCCCACCCCCACACCCCACCATGACCCCCTCCCCCACCCCCACCCCCACCCCAACCCCACCCCACACCACCATACACACACCTACGCACACACACACACACCCCACCCCCACCCTCACCCCCTCCCCCCACCACGACCGTGACAACTACATTTATTGTTTATCAATAAAATTATGACATGAGATAATTATAACTGGAGCATAAATTTCATTATCATAAAGGGATAAATCCAACCAAGTACAGAGATTCTAAAAATTAAAGTGAGAATTAAATTTAAGACTGTCTAACAACATGCATGTGTATGGATTCTACATAGTTGGGCATGAAAGTAACTAGTGATATTCCTAAAAACATACAATTGACAACATTTTGTGAATTTACTAAACTTTATATAATATTATCAAATTCTGTTAAAAAATTATCTAGGGTTTTACCTAATTGAATTAATTTCATGAATAAAATTATTATCAATTTAAATATTTATATAATTAAATTTAACATATGAATTCTAGAACTTTTCTAACATTTACACAATTTTAACTATCACTAACATTTACACCATTCTAACTATCACTAACATTTACACATATATATACACACATACACATGTACATATACACACATATATATACACTCATACACATACACTTACATATAGAAATAAAAGAGAAAGAGAGGAAAAAAAATATACCTTAGAGAGAGAGAGAGAAGAAATCGCGGATGAGAGAGAGAGAGGGGGGAAAACCAAAAGAGGTGGGAAAAAAGAATCCTAGGGATTTTTTTGCTGCAAAAGTTGTCACGGTCGTGTCAAGGTCATTGACCAAGACACAAATATCATTTTGTGTCACGGTCATTGACCTTGACACGACCGTGACATAGAATTGTCAGGGTCATAGACCGTAACACGGCCGTGACAAGTAAATTTGTCACGGCCTTGTCACGGTCAAAGATCGTGACAATTCTGTGTCACGGTCCTGTCAAGGTCAATGACCGTGACACAAAACGCGAGATTTGTGTCACGGTCAATGACATTGACAAGGGTGGCCGGCTGAAAGGTGACAATTTGGCCATTTTGGTATAGTGTTACTTTATGTAAAACCCTTCTTTTATATAATATTTTCATAGTAAGAAGTTGATGAATGGTCATATAATAAAAATATTCAACAATACTACAAAGTTTTCTTTATTTTTCTTTTTTCCAAATAAAATACAAATACAATCAATAGCATCTTCAGAGGTGAATTCAAAAGAAAAATGTAAACAAACCATCATCATAGGTGATACATGCTCAAATATGTAAAATCAACCTATAAGACAAAACTAACAATTTACAATTGGTACAAAACTTAGTGTGACTATTTGTAAGACAATAAATACAATAGATTAAGATTCAAAACAAACACTTGAACTCATGCCTTATAAAAAATCAACAAACCAAATCGAAACGTTAAGATACAAAACAAAATCAAGAATAAAAATACCTAATTAAATCTTGAAATGAAAGGATCCATTGTCCAGATTGTCATATTCAAATATATCAAAACTTTAAATCAAAAACCTAATCGATTCTCATATTCATCTACTACAAAGTTTGAATGCTTTAATAGTGTAACACATTTGTAGATCTTAAATTACTTAACCTAGATAAGTAGAAGAGTAATGGGAGGCTGCGCCAAGAGATAGAGTTGCATGGAGGAGAAGGAGAAGCCTGGGGCGGAGGAGAACGACCGGAGAAGTGAGGGAGAGAATGAAGGATGGAAAAACATACTGACTTGTTTTTGTTTGCCTTTTTTCCTTTATTTTTTTTTTATTTTCTTAGGATAATAGAAAGAAGCAGGAGAAAAATTTGCAAAGGGGGGGATCCAAATTGGTTTTAGCCATCTCATAAGGTATACTTTTTTAGACGGCTACTAATATATCATCTTTTTAGCATTATTTTTTGAGACGGGTAAAATTAGCGGTCTTAAAAACTATACCTTTTAAGAAAGGTAAAATTAGTGGCCTTAAAACTATTAGTTTTTAAAGCAAATAATTTTACCCGTCTTAAAAGATGGGATTTAGAGAGTCAAATTTTATTCGTCTCAAAAAGTCTAGTCTTAAAAAGTACTATTTTTTGTAGTGATCAAAAAATGAACTACTCTATTTTATGGATGCCTATTCTGGTTATAACCAGATCGATATGAAGCCTGAAGATAGGGAGAGAACTTCTTTCATTACCCCCTGAGGAACTTACTGTTATAATGTTATGCCATTTGGTTTGAAAAATGCAAGTGCCACTTATCAGAGATTAGTGAATAAAGTCTTTGAGGAGCAAATGGCAAAAATATGAAAGTTTATGTGGATCATATGCTGATAAAGAGCAAAAAAAGCGTCTAATCATATTGCCGACCTCATCCAAACTTTTGACCAACTGGAAAAGCACTAGATGAGAATAAACCCAACCAACTGCGTGTTTGGAGTACAAGAGGGAATGTTCCTCGCGTATATAGTAAATCATAGGGGAATTAAGGCAAACTCAGACAAGATTATGGATATAATTGAAATGCAGTCTCCAACATGTAAGAAGGACGTACAAAGGTTAACTGGAAGAGTTGCATCACTAAATAGATTTGTGTCCCGAGTTACAAATAAGTGCCTGCCATTCTTCAAAGTGATTAGAAAGAGCTTTGAATGGAATGAAAAATGCAAAAAATATTTTCTGGAGTTAAAAAAGTACTTTGGGTCACCCTCATTAGTTTTCCAACAAATTTTGGGTGCAAGATTTTATTTATACTTAGTTGTTTCTGAATCAACTGTGAGTTCTGCCTTAATCCGAGAAGAGAATGGACGGAAATCAGATACCCATGCTTAGAGAAGTTGGCATTGGCACTGATTAAGGCGCCCAGATGGATGATGTCCTATTTTCAAGCACATGTGATTATAGTGTGCACTGATGTGCCTCTAAGGCAAGCCTTGCACAAATCGGAGAAGTCTGGCAGATTAATGTACTAGGCAATACAATTGGGAGAGTATAATATTATTTATGAACCAAGATTTTCTATGAAATGACAAGTTGCAGCATATTTTATTACAGACTTCACTTACCCCGAGGTTCCTGAACAACAAGATAGGCAAGAAGACCAAGAATCGGGAGAAGATGGTTCGAAAGGGGCTGGGGGCGATTGAGCCCCCGAGTAACCTTTATTAGAAGAAAATTCAGAAAAAATCATTACCGACCTACAGGATTCTTCTTCTAGAGCTCAGGAGATGTCAAGGAGGTATGAGGAAGCAAGGATAAAAATATTCCATTATGGGAGCTTGACAGACCAAGCATTTGACAGCAATCTCCTAATATGGAATCTATTTATTGATGGGTCATCTTGTGCAACCGGCAGTGGAGCATATATAATACTTAACACTCTGGATGGAATAGATATTGAATATGATATGTGATTCCAATTCCAGGCCTCAAATAATGAAGAAAAATATGAAGCTCTCATTGTGGTCTTGACTTTAGCCCCATCACTAAATTCCGAGCAAGTTGTGGTGCATAGAGATTCTTAGATAGTGGTAAATCAAATATTGAGCTTGTATGGTGCTAAAGGAAAATCGATGAACAGGTATTTGTCCAAAGCGTTGAAAGTAATAACAACATTTCCAATAATTCGAATGAGTAGAATTCTAAGATTGGATAATGTTTGAGAAAATGTACTTTCTCAACTGGCTTCAATAACCAAACTTACGCTCCAATGAACTATTCCTATCGAGATTCTAGCAAATAGGAGTATAGATGAAAACCTGATGATCAGTTTTACTGCAGTAGATATGGGATCATCGTAGATGGATCCTATTAGAGCTTACATTAAAGAAGGAACTCTTCCATCAGACATAATTGAGGCCAAAAAGTTAAAATATATAGCTGCCAGATATGTGCTAGATAAAGGAGTGTTATATAGGAGACGATAGACAGTTAACTTCCAACGATGTGTTCACCCATCAGAGGTTCCAAACCTAATCCAGGAGGTTCATGAAGGATCTTGTCGATCTCACGTAGTAGGAAGGACACTACTAAATGGATTAGTATACAGGGATACTATTAGCAACCTATGCGAGCAAATTGTGCAGCCTTTGCTAGAAAGTGTGATAAGTGACAAAGGTATTCCAGCATTCGTAAGACTCCACAATTTGTCCTAACCTCAATCAATTTACCTTGGCCATTTATAATGTCGGGTATAGACTTGGTCGAACCACTGCTGACCACCCGAGGAAGATTTAAGTACTTGGTTGTTGCTGTGGATTATTTTACAAAATGGGTTGAAGCAAAACCTTTGATAGACATACCATACGAAATGGTCTACCAATTTATTTGGAAGAATATCATTTGTAGATATGGGCTACCCTATGCCTTTATCACTGACCATGGCACATGGTTTGACAATCAATAATTTATTGCCTACTGTGCTCAGTCCAACATCCAAAAGATACACTCTGCTCCAGTTCATCCTCAGACCAATGGGAAAACTTAAGTTACAAATAGAACTTTGCTCAATGGGTTGAAAAGAAGATTTAATGACGCCAAGGGAAACTGGATCAATGAACTGCACTCTGTTCAGTGAACGTACCGAACAACTCCAAGGACTGCTATTGAAGAATCTCCCTATATGCTGGCATTTGGGATTGAGCCAGTGATACATGCTGAATTGGGCCTTCCATCCCATAAAGTATTGAATTTCAACTCTCCTGTAAGTGATTTAATGCAAAGACTTGATTTGGACATGCTGAAACAAGTACATAAAGATGCTGCTTTGAGAAATGCAGCTTATCAGCAATGAACTTCCCATTTTTATAACAAAAGGATGAAGCCGACCAACCTAATGGAAGTATATTATGTACTAAAAAAGGCCATCCAGAAGAACCGCAAACTTGAGGCCAATTGGCATGGGCCATATCGTATTTCAGCAGTTGTTCGACCTGGAACGTACATAATTTAGACTTTAGATGGATAAGAATTAAAGAACCCATGGCATACTGAGCACCTTAGAAAGTATTACCAATGATGTAATCAATTGTACTCATTATCAATTTTCCATATCAATAAAATGACGATTCCATCCATTTCTATTTCGATTTTTTTCTTAGGGGGGGTACTAGTGCTCTGCACTACTATATACTTAGTCAGTGAAGGTCTTCAAACAGTTACTCGGAATAATGATCTTTCACAAATAAAAGACATACCATTCATCAGCATAAGCAAGAATTTTCTCGGCATAAGCAAAATTTGATAGGCGGCAGATAAAAACCCAAGTGAAATAGGATTTTAAATCCTCAAGAAGCTTGGTCAACAAAGATAAGGATAAAAAAAGATCTTTATCCTACTGGTAAGTGAAGTAATAAGGTTGTGAAGATTCATAAAAAGGAATATAGACACATATTCCACATACATCTGGTTACACCACTGTTCACTAATGCAGAAAACCTAAAAATTTTGGTGCATTAGTGAAACCTATAGAGACACATGGGTAATTAATGTCAAACATGGATTTTAATCTAAGTGTACTAGTAGAACCTGTGTATTCATTGGTAATTGTTGCTAAACTTAAGAAAAAGCTTAAGTGTGTCAATATAACTAATGAAAAAGAAGAAGCCATTCATATCAAGAAAACATTCACATTCAGAGATTAACGAGAGAAGTTGGTCAAATATATTTCTTTCATGTACATATTCATTACAAAATTTTGCTCAGAAATGAATTACAAGAATAAAGTATATTCTAAGGGATGTTTCCCCTCATCCTTAGAAGAACTAAAAACAAGTTCCATGTCTATTAGAGGATCCTCCAAGGTGTAAGGAGAATTGATAAATTTGAAGTCCTTGAGCATTCTTCTATTGCTTCTGCTTGGGAGATTTAACAAATGAGGAGGACGAACAATCTCTAGCTCGTCATGAAGTCCATAGTCCCCTAAATATTTTGAAATCAAGCACTGGGGAACCTTATTGGCAGGAATCCAATTAACATCCAACCTAAAAGGAGGATCTTCATATTTCAATAAACTAGGATCGTACAAGTTCCAAAGAGGGTTGTTCTGATCCACTTTCATCACTGTCAAGCAGTTAGTCCAACCCCACTTGTAGTCTTCATTTTGAGCTTGCTTGAACTGCTCATCAAAATGACCCAGAGCTTCATTGTATCCCTCCATCCAGATCTCCCTAGACTTTTTTATGAAATTGGAAGGTTAGCCTCTCAACCTGGGGCTGCAACTTCTTCAGCACTCCATCTTTGGTTTGTAATTGAGTAGACTGAGTAGAAATTTGCTCGACTTGGGACTAAAGTTTCTAAGACATGTCAGTAAGGCCCAAATTCTTCAATTTCAGTTAAGCAAACTAGTTAGAAAGTGTTTGTTGGGTCCTAGCTTCATCTGTAGTAGCTCTACTAGGTTTAGTTTTTACTCAGGTAGATGAAGAAGGCTTAGTGTTCTTCAGTGCCTCCACTTCTTCCTCCAACCTAGCATTTTTAGTTTTCAGAAAAGAAACTCCATCATCAGTAGCAACAATAGTGGAAGGGGAAGTATTTAATGCATTCAATTCATCCCTTAATCTATTGTTCTCTTCCTCCAGCAGCATGGCAATTACTCTAGCTTTTTCCACTTCACGATTAAGTAAATATTCTTGCCTCCTGAAGTAAGAAACATGGTACTCCAATTTATGTTCAAAGCCCTAGCCTTCACTTAGAGATTTGTACTTTTTCTTATAGTCGGCATGTAAAAGAGCCTTAGCGTCCTTATGATCTTCTTGCAGCTCTTCAATCATCTCATAATAAGACACATTATTGGCCACTGCCCGATCAAGAAGACACTTAAAATAAATATAGGCTTCTCTATCCTGATCAGAAACACATTCCTTGAGCAACTTGAATAATTCTTCCTCGATCATAATCAAATGGACAGCATTAAAGAGATCATTGCATCTTCGAAAAAGCTCATAATAAGTTGAAGATAATTGATTCAGTTTATCCATGAACTATAAAGAACAAGAAAATTTTCTAATCAACAACAAAAGAAGAAGGCAAGTGTGAAGAAAAATTCTTTTTCATTAATAAAATGTCGATTATAAGTATAGGGAATAAAAATAAAAGTACAAATAAAAAGAAAAAGAAAATAACAAAATTTTCTCGTCGCATGAATCTACATCTTCGTTCTGTAAGAAGTAGACCCAGCATGATTGAAAATAGGAGCAAGCAGAGTAGATTAATCACCAGTGGGAGGGATTGAAGATTCAACTGCAGTAGTCTGGAGTTGGTCAGCAGAGCCTATGGAGAGGGTAGATTCATTTGACCCTCCATCATCCTCAACTTCCTCATTCATGTTGGGAGGAGAATCGAGATCATATCTTAGAAATAATTCAGAGTCCTGGGGGTTCCCGACCTCTGCAAGGGCTACCTACTAGCCATCTTTGAAACATTTCTTCTTGGAAAACTCAATTTGCACAGAAGTAGCTCCAATCTCTTTGTCCCAGCCCCTATTGAATATAAATTGCTTGGGCTTTATCCTTCTAGCCTTATTAGCACCCAACTTCTTCTGCAACTCGATAACCTGCCCTCGAGCAGCTGCATCATCATCCTCAGCAGTCTTCATTTTGTTCTCCCACTTCTTTTGCTCATTAGCCAATGACTGTTAGGAATCAAGTAAAGACTTCTTCAATTCTGCAAAGGCCTCCTCAACTTCATTTGAAGAAGAACTTAAAACCTCATCCTTTTCCAGCATATTGTTGAAGTCGACCAAGAACTGCAAAAAGAAATTAAAACAAATTAAGAAGAATCAAAGAGATGAAAGAAAAGAAGAATAAATGATAATATTTACCAGAGAAAGGCTTTGGGCAGCCCTTTCAAAAAAATTTGATCAAGGCATAGCAGAAGCAAAGCCTCTATGGTCTGGTAGTGTACCAAACTTTATTAATTGTTTGGCCAAACTAGGGTCAGTGGCCACTGGTGAACCAAAATCAGATAAATCGACCAACTCTGGTTGGTGGGTGCTAACTAAAGATCCTTCAGGTAACCTAGAAGGAAGATCTCTTTTCAAGTGCTTGAGATGGCCTTCAGAAACTTTCTTAGTAGGGGTTTTCTTCCTAACCACTTGTGACACCCCGCCTAATAAAATACCGAGTGATCAATCCTATACCAAATTAAAACAGGAATCTCAGTTGGATCATCCATCACTGTCGAAAACTTTTTAAAACTTACTAACCACCTAGTATTCCAAAAGCTGGTGCTAATTTTAACTTTTTAATTACACAAAATAGTACATGTGGAAAAAAATATAAACCATTCACACAACTGAATAAAACTCAACTAAATAATTAATTAAATAATTTGCCGAATAAACCACCAGCCACCAAAGTGAAATAATCCAATACAAATATCCAACACAGGAATAAACTAATCTGAAACTGAACTAAAAGTCTGGGCGAAATGCCCCAAATAAAACTGAAACTGATACAAGATTACTACTCTAGGAATGAATGAATGATGCATCTAATCCAAACTCCTGCTAGCATCCACATATGCCGCAGCTCCGTGTCCCTGGAATAGAACACCAATCATGGCGTCCCTGTTGCTGGACACCTAAAAGGTTTGGAAAATAGTTTTATAGCAAGGGTTAGAACCAAAAACATTTGAAAATATTTAGCAAGTGATTTAACTGCAGTAATTTAAAATGCATGAATGCGCTTCATATTTAAGTTAGTGTCGAACTCCCTTGTGGACATTCTCACCCCTCCACTATTGTGCACACCTACCGGTTACCTTAACCCCACCTAGTTGTACTACCCCGTCCAACTAGTCCTGGTATAACCATTCCTTGCCATACTACTCTAACCCGAGTATAATGATTCTTCAATTATAAGTTATCTCACAATTAACTTAATTAATTCCTCTTAAATAGTAGCATATAACCGTGTCACAAGTTATATAAAGTAAATACATCACACACCGTATTATTACACGTATAAAATATTTACTACCATTATATACGTACCTTTACCACAATATCCACAAATATAACATACGTATATCCATCCCTTCAAGTATACCCTCGTCGGATGATTCCCTCTAAAGTGATATCTCACTAGGTGTGCTCACAAAACCTAGTTTCGCAAGTTGGAATCGCTCACCAACTTGGCCCAAAATATAAACGTAGTGGAGGCGGTCATATTCCTTCCCTGAAAGTGAGATAATCCCTCACCCATATAAACCGGATGCTATGACCTAGGGATATACTCGTCCTACTCCTAAAGCTAGGGGATTCAACCACATCGCGCAACCTCCCTTGATAGCATTAGAGTATATAAATTGAATAAATATCTAGTCACTGATATTTAATATCACACACAATATATACACGTATATATATACTATCACTACACCGTATATGTATAATATAAACTCGCCTTTACCGTGTACTCAAAATCCCATACACAGCCTGTAATTTCCTGAGTCTGTGGCCCGACTCAACATAATTAATTTTCTCACTTAATAATTTATCATCTTCCTAAGTATATGGTCCGAATCTAATATAATTAATCCACACCTCAATTAATATAATACTTTCCCCGAGTCTATGGTCCGACTCTAATTAAATTAATTAACACACCCATTAATTTAATACCTACCCGAGTCTATAATCCGACTCTAATTAAATTCATTAACACACCTATTAATTTAATACCGCTCCGAGTCTATCGTCCGACTCTAATTAAATTAATTAACACACTTATTAATTTAATACCGCCCCGAGTCTATCGTCCGACTCTACTTAAATTAATTAACACACTTATTAATTTAATACCTCCCCGAGTCTACCATCCGACTCTTATTTAATTAATTTACACATAGAGTAATCAATAAAAATCCGAGTCTGTGGTCCGACTCTAATATAATTAATTTACACATTAATTAATCTAGATAAATCTGAGTCTGTGGTCCGACTCTAATATAATTAATTTACCCATTAATTAATTAATACCAAACTGAGTCTGTGGTCCGACTCCAAGTTAATTAATTTACACATTAATTAATTTATACCAAATTCCGGGTCTACAACCCGACCCAAAACTAATTAATTATAACATCAATTAATTTAATACTTTTTCGAGTCTACCCTCCGACTCTACCTTCATTAATTATCACATCCATTAATTTAATAACTAGGAGTTACCCAACCAATATCCTCAGACCCGCTCACTTGGCCCATACCTTAATATTTCCCGAGTCTATGTTCCGACTCCAAATTAATTACTCTCTCTAAATAATTAATTTAATACTTTGGTGTCACTTAACCAACATACCCGGACTCGCCTAATTGGTCCATTTTACATCTCATAATTTCATTCCCACATATTCTCCCATAATATGTCACCCATTTATCTCCATAAATTCCACAATTATATATACCTATAATTACCAACATACTCGGACTCGCCCACGTGGTCCATAATTAAATATTTCCCGAGTCTATATCCCGCCTCTAATTTAATTAGTTGATTTCCAAACTTAATTCACTACCTTGGGATCGCTTGACCAATATACCCGGATTCGCTCACTTGATCCGTATCTCACTATTTTGGAATAAAATTTCTCAAATTCATCCATTAAGTGCCCCACATAAATTCATCCTAGTCCCAATTACTTTCTCCCATAATTGCTAGGCATATTTGTTTCATAATTATTTATCACTTATTAATGTATGAAACTTAACTTTCAACTAAATTCCCCTTTATATAACAAACTGGCCGAACTGCCCAGATTTCGCCATCATCGATCGATCGAGCCCCCTGGGTCGATCGATTGATCATTCCAGTATTCATCATCTCCAGCCACTGTCAGCCATGGACGAAACTTAAAGCTTTGATTCTCAATCTAAGCCCTTTCCCAAACACAAATAACATATACTCCATATGAGATAAGGGTCTAAACATCCCACATACCTTAATTAATCATCAATATCCATAAATTCCAAGGTTTTCCTGATTTGGGTATTATCCGGGTTTCAAATCACCCAATACGAATTTCATTCATATTATCAGCAATTAACCATTTATTCTCACTGGTTTTAACATACAATTCATTCCTCTACATTCTAGAATTATAAACACAATAAATCTCACCCTTAATCCCATTAAGGTATATTATTTTCCAAAAAACCAATTTTAATTTTGGTTACACACCCAAAACGAAATTTTAATTTACACATCACTATGATATGAATTGATTATCATCAATTTAGGAATCACAACAGTTAACCACTTGCCTGGAATTGTTCGTAGTGTCTGATCCGTTGGTGTAGTCCCTTAATTTGGCTCCAACATCCCCAAATTGACTCTTGATTTTCTTTCTCCCAGTTTCCCTCTCAAGCCATAGGCTTAGAGTTGAGTTGACTGTCGTTCCCTAATCTCTCAATTAGGTTAAAAACATCTAATCCCGTTTTTGGCCATGTGGGTCTAATTAAAAAGTCCCAACTCACCCCATGTGGGCCCGGCTATGCCCAAAAATACCCCGAGACCCAAATACTACCCCCGGGTACTCTTTTCTTATTGTCTCGATCCATTCGGATGCAATCGCACACTCAGAATTGCCATCTGAAATACTTTTGAAATTTCCAAATTTCGACCTCAAAATGTGACACACGAGATTTTGAACCATTAAACTTAAAATTCGCCAATTATAAATAATTCGGCTCACTCAATTAAATTCTCCAACTCATGAATTTTAAGTTCCTCCAGATTTAAATATTTTTATAACTCCAAAAAATAATTAAATATTAAATCCTCAAAATTACGGGGTGTTACATACTTACCCCCTACATAGGAATTTCATCCTCGAAATTAAGATGAGTGTAATGTTCTAAGCTTCGCATATTACTCTCTAGTCATGTGTCTCGAAGCCCGCTATATCTATCCTATCCGCTTCTAATCATACGTTACACAAGTATGCATTTAGATTATCCAAGGCACCCATACACCCTATACCCGTGCTTAACTGCACGAAATTTGCCTTAATTAACCCGGGTGCCTATACATCCTATCCCCGCGCTCTACCGCACGAAAGTTACCCGACTATGCTAGTCATAACCCGTAATATAACTTCGAACCCGTAGTCACATCACATATATATATATATATATATATATATATATATATATATATATATATATATATATATATATATATATATATATATATATATATATATATATATACACATATACTGTCCGGGTACCTAACCCATGTACTCTCGTCCAAACATATTCCCACAAAATACTTGTCTCTCAACACAAAAGTATATACGCTTACCCTTATGCTACCAAAGACAACATAAAATACCGCGCCCTTACTATCACTAGTCCTTGCACAAAATAAACCCCGAGCTATCTCTCTTTGCTCGAAAATAAATCTAACCACCCTAATTCACTTCAGTAAACATCCCACTTACCGGGATAAAATGTGAGAACTATCCACATATATATAAGCTATACTCCCTCTCCGGTGATACCTAGTACCAACCATACCCTGGTGTCGCGAACACCAAAATTTTACACCACTATCCACAATAGTTAAATTCTATCGCTATCCAGCCGATATTTAGGAAATATTATCAACCCTACTCCCCTAATTCTCGAAAGTAGTAATTCCTCGCATAATTCAAGCCTTCACTCAGTGTACACCTTCCCTCTCCCGTGAAGAACACCAAGGAAACTCCGCTACCCTACGAAAATTTTATCCACATACTATGGCTGCTACAGCCAACGCACCCACTAAGTTCGAATTACCCGCGAACTCTAGCGAAAAATAAGTCTTATATTGTGACATCCTCCTTGTCACTCAAAAATATACCCCACACCCATAGGATAAAAATAATTACCTCCATACTCCAGCTGCGACGGCTGATCCTTGGGTTCCGGAGCATTTTCTCCTTACTCGAATGTGCCCATGACTTGCTTTAGTGGTTGTACATCCAGGACCTCATCCTGTAGTTGACCCTTGCCTCGCTTAAGACAAATTCTCTTCATGTGTCTCGTATTCCCCACAAACAAAACACCTTCTAATACATTCAACCTACCCCTAGTCCCATACATGCTGACCTTGTTGGAATTCCTGGCCATCCTGCCGATAGCCTCCAGTTCTAGATCGTTTGGCATGATTTCCCTGTCGAAAATCCTGCCCCTGATCTCCCCCAGTCTGCTGCTGGGATACCCCACTGGTATTGTTCCCTCCTGCCTTATCCAACTGGCTTGTTACCACTCCCCTCCCGCTTCCTTTCACGTGGAAGCGATATTCTTAACAATACCGGAGTGTTGCGTTATCGACATCAGTATAACCTACTAATGCGGAATTACCCATTAAATGTTGTCTGATTCTCCAGACTAACCCATCCATGAACCTAGCTTTCTTTGTCTCTTCATTGCTCACCTCATCCGGTACAAAATTTCTAATCGAGTGAATTCTTCCTCGTAATCGACCACTGAACGGTCCCCCCGAGTCACCTCTCTAAATTTTCTCCTCATTTTGATCTCAACCGCTGGAGGAAATACTTGCGGTCGAACAGCACCCAAAACTTTTTAATAGCTATTGTGTCCCTTTCCTCACTGTGGTGATCGACTCCCACCACTGTAGCGTTTCTCCCACTAAACTAAAAGTGGTTAGCATTTGCTTCCGCACCTCATCTCAATCTCCCATGTGTAGGTGACGCTAGATATCTCTCTTCCTTGACATGATAGCACTACATCTAAACCCCCTCGCAACTCTGGTGGGTTCCCAATAAAAATAACCTCTCTTTCTTGTTTCTACCCAGACGACTCCGCGTGAGTTTGAACGTCCGGCGCCACTAACACTTTTGGCGGATCCCGTGGAAAGTACCCTGTCATTGCGACCACCATCGCTTCAACTTCCTGTGCCACTAGTTTAGTTACCTAGGCTACCAAAATCATCTCTGTCCATCGCTGCGGTAACTCTTGCTCTTGATGAGCCTCCCTAGTCTCATCTCCCCTTGCTTCCCTAGCTGCTCTCTCTCCTGGGCGGCATCTGGAATGAGAATCGAATCGTATGAGTTCACCCTCAAATATAAATGGCAGAAGAACATAAATGCGCATACGTATAAGAATACAACAATCCTATGATAGGGCTCTATATCAAAGATTGCTAAGCCAAAACGTGAAAAGTCGCATAAATCCTAAGGAAACTAGAACTTGATGCTCTGATACCATCTGTGACACCCCGCCTAATAAAATACCGGGTGATTAGTCCTATATCAAATTAAAATAGGAATCTCAGTTGGATCATCCTTAGCATCACTGCCAAAAACTTTTTAAAACTTACTAACCACCTATTATTCCAAAAGATGGTGCCAATTTTAACTTTTTAATTACACAAAATAGTACATGCGGAAATAAATATAAACCATTCACACAACTGAATAAAACTCAACTGAATAATTAATTAAATAATTTGCCGAATAAACCACAGGCCACCAAAGTGAAATAATCCAATACAAATATTCAACACATGAATAAACTAATCTGAAACTGAACTGAAAGTCTGGGCAACATGCCCTAAATAAAACTGAAATCGATACAAGATTCCTACTCTAGGAATGAATGAATGATGCGTCTAATCCAAACTCCTGCTAGCATCCACATATGTCGCAGCTCCGTGTCCCTGGAATAGAATATCAGTCCTGGCGTCCCTGTGCCTGGACTCCTAAAAGGTTTTGAAAATTGTTTTATATCAAGGTTTAGATCCCAAAACATTTTGAAAATATTTAGCAAGTGAATTAATTGCACTAATTTAAAATGCATGAATGCGCTTCATATTTAAGTTAGTGTTGCACTCCCTTGTGGACATTCTCACCCCTCCACTATTGTGCACACCTACCGGTTACCTTAACCCCACCTAGTTGTACTACCCCGTCCAACTAGTCCTGGTATAACCATCCCTTGCCATACTACTCTAACTCGAGTATAATGATTCTTGAATTATAAGTTATCTCACAATTAACTTAATTAATTCCTCTTAAATAGTAGCATATAACCGTGTCACAAGTTATATAAAGTAAATACATCACACACTGTATTATTACACGTATATAATATTTTCTACCATTATATACGTACCTTTACCACAATATCCACACATATAACATACGTATATCTATCCCTTCAAGTATACCTTCGCCGAATGATTCCCTCTAAAGTGCTATCTCACTAGGTGTGCTCACAAAACCAAGTTCCCTAAGTTGGAATCGCTCACCAACTTGGCCCAAAATATAAACGTTGTGGAGGCGGTCATATTCCTTCCCTGAAAGTGAGATAATTCCTCACCCATATACACCGGACGCTATGACCTGCGGACATACTCACCCTACTCCTCAAGCTAGGGGATTCAACCATATCGCGCAACCTCCCTTGATATCATTAAAGTATATAAATTGAATAAATATCTAGTCACTGATATTTAATATTACACACAATATATACACGTATATATATACTATCACTACACCGTATATATATAATATAAACCCGGCTTTACCATGTACATAAAATTCCGTACACTGCCTGTAATTTCCTGAGTCTGTGGCCCGACTCAACATAAATAATTTTCTCACTTAATAATTTATCATCTTCCTGAGTCTATGGTCCGACTCTAATATAATTAATCCACACCTCAATTAATATAATACTTTCCTCGATTCTATGGTCCGACTCTAATTAAATTAATTAACACACCCATTACTTTAATACCTACCCGAGTCTACAATCCGACTCTAATTAGATTAATTAACACACCTATTAATTTAATACCGCTCTGAGTCTATCGTCCGACTCTAATTAAATTAATTAACACACTTATTAATTTAATATCGCCCCGAGTCTATCGTCCGACTCTACTTAAATTAATTAACACAATTATTAATTTAATACCTCCCTGAGTCTACAATCTGACTCTTATGTAATTAACTTACACAGTAATTAATCAACACAAATCCGAGTCTGTGGTCCGAATCTAATATAATTAATTTACACATTAATTAATCTAGACAAATCCGAGTCTGTGCTCCGACTCTAATATAATTAATTTTTACATTAATTAATTAATACCAAACTGAGTCTGTGGTTCGAATCCAAGTTAATTAATTTACACATCAATTAATTTATACCAAATTCCGGGTCTACAACCCGACCCTAAACTAATTAATTACAACATCAATTAATTTAATTCTTTTCCGAGTCTACCCTCCGACTACACCTTCATTAATTATAACATCCATTAATTTAATAACTTGGTGTCACCCAACCATTATCCCTGGACCCGCTCACTTGGCCCATACCTTAATATTTCCCAAGTCTATGTTCCGAATCTAAATTAATTACTCTCTCTAAATAATTAATTTAATACTTTGGTTTCACTTAACCAACATGCCCGGACTCGCCTACTTGGTCCATTTTACATCTCATAATTTCATTCCCACATATTCTCCCACAATATGTCACACATTTATCTCCAAAAATTCCCCAATTATATATACCTATAATTACCAACATAATCGGACTCGCCCACTTGGTCCATAATTAAATATTTCCCGAGTCTATATCCCGACTCTAAATTAATTAGTTGATTTCCAAACTTTATTCACTACCTTGGGGTCGCTTGACCAATATACCCGGATTCGTTCACTTGATCCGTATCTCCCTATTTCAGAATAAAATTTCTCAAATCCATCCATTAAGTGCCCCACATAAATTCATCCTAGTCCCAATTACTTTCTCCCATAATTGCTAGGAATATTTGTTTCATAATTACTTATCACTTATTAATGTATGAAATTTAACTTTCAACTAAATTCCCCTTTATATAACAAACTGGCCGAACTGCCCAGATTTCGCCATAATCGATCGATCGAGCCCCCTGGGTCGATCGATCAATCGTTCTAGTATTCGTCCTCTCCAGCCACTGTCAGCCATGGATGAAACTTAAAGCTTTGATTCTCAATCTAAGCCCTTACCCAAACACAAATAACATATCCTTCATATGAGATAAGGGCCTAAACATCCCACAGACCTTAATTAATTATTAATATCCATAAATTCCAAGATTTTTCCGATTTGCGTATTATTCGGGTTTCAAATCCCCCAATACAAATTTCATTCATATTATCAGCAATTAACCATTTATTCTCACTAGTTTTAACATACGATTCACTCCTCTACATTCTAGAATCATAAACACATTAAATCTCACCCTTAATCCATTAAGGTATATTAATTTCCAAAAACCCAATTTTAATTTTGGTTACACACCCAAAATGAAATTTTAATTTACACATCACTATGATATGAATTGATTATCATCAATTTAGGAATCACAATAGTTAACCACTTGCCTGGAATTGTTCGTAGTGTCTGATCCGTTGGTGTAGTCCCTTAATTTGGCTCCAACATCCCCAAATTGACTCTTGATTTGCTTTCCTCCAATTTCCCTCTCAAGTCCTAGGCTTAGAGTTGAGTTGACTGTCGTTCCCTAATCTCTCAATTAGATTAAAAATATCTAATCCCGTTTTTGACCATGTGGGTCTAATTAAAAAGGCCCAACTCACCCCGTGTGGGTCTGACTATGCCCAAAAATACCCCGAGACCCAATTACTACCCCGGGTACTCTTTTTGAACTATCTCGACCCCTCCGGACGCAACCAAGCACTCAGAATTTCCATCTGAATTACTTTTCAAAATTTCCAAATTTCGACCTCAAAATCTGACACACGAAATTTTGAACCATTAAACTTAAAATTCGCCAATTATAAATAATTCGGCTCACTCAATTAAATTCTCCAACTCATGAATTTAAGTTCCTCCAGATTTAAATATTTTTATAACTCCCAAAAATAATTAAATATTAAATCCTCAAAATTACGGGGTGTTACACCACCTCCTTACTCTTGTCCCCATCAACAGCCTATTTAGAGGATCTAGTGGTAGCAATATTACCCAAAATATTGGGGAACTTTATCTTCAACATGGCTATAGTAAGAGGAAGGTCTGAATCTAGAGAGCAAGAGGGGGTAGAAACAAGTTCCCCACTACCAAATGCAGTGGCAGAGGATGTCGAAATAGGGTTTTGATCAGGATTAATCAAGGGAGAAGGAACTAATATAATTGGGTGAGCAACAAAGGAATTAATGGTATTTCTATAGTGTAGCAGGTATGAAGCCGGCCTAGTGTGCTCTTCCCTAATTTTCTTATGCATACCCTAGATAAACTTTAACTCCCTAAGGTTGATATCACTCTTCTTGGGACACTTCCTCTTTCAATCAACTGCAACCAAAATTAAAAAGGTAAAGTTAGTATCGACAATTAATAGAATGAGCAAGAAAAGTTATATGAAATGATTCTAACCTATTCCATTACCATATTGGGGGCATATGGGCCCCTGGTACTTCTCATTACCAGTCATGAGAGCAGGCTTCCAATTTTTGACAATTACCCATGATCAAAATAATCTCTATTGGAATCAGGAAGGTTAACAACTAAAGCTCTATTCACAACCCTAGTTTTAAAATAGTAGGTAGTATCACTTGTGACCTATTTATAACAAAACATGATTTTTGGAATCCCTATATGGGTCCCATGGAGTTGATTTATTCTATAAACCCCATTAACCATTCTCCAAGTGTTTGGGGATACTCTAGAAGGGACGACATCAAAATACTAACAAAACTCAAGACAAAATGGGTTTAAGGGAAAAGTGAACCCACACTTAGTAATAAAAATAGAAGGGAACCAATGACCCTCGAATAAAGAAAAAGTCTGAAGGAAGAATGGGAAACTCCAATTCAACCCATAAAAGGATGTTCCATCCATTCCTAAATTCCTCTAGAGAATTTACGGAACAAACCATATTCAAAGTTGAAGAAAAAGAAAAGAGAGAAGATTCTTACAAGAATTTAAGGATTTAGCAAGAACTGAAGAACTAGGGAAACAATCGCACAGATAGCTCAAAGAGATAGCAGCAAGAAACTCAGAAAAATTTGAGGTAAAAAATAATCGTGGTTTTTCGTGCTTTTTATATATTGCCTAAAAAACTGGTGAAGGTAATGATTAACGGAAGCGTCGATTGAACTATTGGCAGTTAAAGCCAAAAAAGACACATTTACCCAAAAACGATTCGATAAAATAAGGAATAATTACAAAAATGCCATCCGTGTTATGCGCCGCCAGATAAATCAATAATCTTGCAAGTATGGGAAGTCGACATCCGACCAAGCAAAAGAATTGTTGCCCGAGCAATTTGAAGAGCTAAATGTTCCATACTCTCCCAAAAAACCTCTAACATGAAACATTGGGGGCTTCTATTAATACAAAAAAATATTCTATTACGTGGATAATCAGAAATGGACATGTGTCATCCATCGTGGCATCGATCCTAGTCAGTAAAGCTTATTACCTGACTAAGTCTAAGAATGCCGACCAAAGCCCGACCGACATACAAAAGAAGTTCGACCAATAGCTGGAAGACCGACCAACGTGGTCACCCAAGCGCCAACAGTTTTATACATTATGAACATTATACTAATGTAAATGCCTATTTTATAAAGTCATTAATTCCTTTAATATTCCATCTCCGGTACACACATAAGGGCTATAAATACATTACAATCCCAACATCTAAGGGGCGACACAAAAGATAACAAAAGAAACACAAGGTAATACACAACAGTGGACGTAGGCTTTTCCCTTTAGTCAAACCACTTTAAAAATCGTTTGTCTCTATCTGCTTTATGTATTTATAGATGATCAAATAATTAAATATAGTCTAGTTTTTGCATCAACACTGCCAATTCGCCTTGTGATTTTAAATGGCCCATCATACCGCTGAATGAGGCCCTTATGTGCTTTTTTTGACTCATTTTCTACCAAACCTGCGAAGTGAGTTTCAATATTACCATGTCACGAACATCAAATTCCACATCACACATTCTCTCGTCAGCCCTCTGCTTTATTTTCCAAACTGATTTTGCCAAAACATCTCTTACCTCTGTAGCCCATGCATGCCTTCCTCGTGCATATCTATAAGTTGTTGGATAACGGCCTTGAGACTTTATTTTTCAACTTCATTAGGAGTGAGAGGTTGTTACCCGCTTGCAAGATTAAATGGACTATACCATGTCGAACAACTTTGATGAAGATTGTTATAAAACTTTGAAATATCATGTAACTCAACACAATTTCGCTTGTTAGCAGTTACATAATATCATAAGTATTCTTCCAATAACACATTCACCCTTTCTGTTTTCCCATTTATCTGAGGGTAATTTATTATTGAGAACTTTAATTGTGACCCCAATAACTAAAATAAAATATTCCAGAACTGCCCACTAAATCTCACGTCTCGATCTCTTATAATATCAAGTGGTAATCCCCACCACTTAACCATGTGCTAAAAGAACAAATTCACTACCACTTCTACTAAACAAACCTTAGGGGCTAGAATAAACATAGCATACTTGGAGAACAGATATACTATCACCATTATTGAAGTGAAGTCTTTCACTTTTGGCAATCCATTTATGTCTATAGAAAGACTTTCCCAACGTCATGTAGGGACTGGGAGTGGTTCTAAGTTCTCACTATTTTCCTTCATTTCATTTTGTCCTATTGGCAAACCATGCATGTTCTAACGTACAACTCCACATCAGATTCCATTCGTTTCAGATAATAAGGAAAACATCCTGTCTTCCCCCAGATGCCCTGCGTACAAAGCATCATGTGTCTCCTTCAATAACCTTGGTCTAATTCCCCCAGTTTTAGGAGAATACATATTGTTCTCCTTTGCATATAAAACACCTTCATCTACCCAAAATCTGCAAGTAACACCTTCATTAATCTACTATAATAAGACCTTTGTAACTGGGTCTTCTACGGTCATTTCCCTGATTTGAGAAAGTAAGTCATTAAAAGTTTGGGAAAGAGCAGCAAGTACAGAAACACACGTTGTGCTAGAATCTTCATCATCTTGAAAATTAGGCTTTCTACTCAACGCATCTGCAACCTGATTTGCATGTCCCGTCTTGTAAAGTAACTTGTAATCAAACATAGGCATCACTACAAGAAAAAGCATAATTTATGTGAGTTCGAAAATTGACGTTATGTCAGACAAATGTAAAATGACATAAATGATATACATTTATGTCAGTTTAGCTTTGAAGGTGAAAATTTATTTCAATTTAAGTAAAAGTGAGATAAAAAATAAACTATTTATTTCATATTTATATAGAGATGATATAAATATACCCCTTTATATTTTTAGTTATTTTAGACTTTAAAAAAAAACTTGAGATAAATGAAAAAAAGAAGCGGAGTCTTTTTTTTTGGCATTCCCGCCCCCCAATAGAATTGGCTCCATATCAAATTCTTTCTCAAAACAAAAGGGTCAGCTCTCTCACACGTCTCTTCCACGATCCAGCAGCGGCCAGCAGCACCTCTCTCTTGCTCTCTTCCCTTGTCTCTTCCACCTCTCTAGGCAGCGGCACCGATGTCAGCGCCGATGAGTCATCATCTCCACGATAGGTACACGATTTGTCCAACTCTTACTATTTATTGAACTCTTACGATTTATCCTTAAGATTAATTCCTAGGGTTTCCAAAAGCTACACGAATTGTTCCAGTGAATCAATTTCTTCAGTGATTTGATTTGTTCAGAGTTTTCGGCTTGAATCAATTTGTTCAATGAATCAATCTCCTAAAAAAACTATTATAAAGATAATTGATACTTAAGGTTTCTTCTCTCTCATTTTTCGGTTTTAATTTCTAAAAATTGAGTTTATGGACATGTTTGTGATTGAAGAACTACTAGTCAAAGTGTCGAATCCTCTTTGCATTTATATTTTTTTAACCTATTTTGGTTTTTCAGATAGAAGGCAAAGCTCCTTATTATTGTTGATTTTTTTCCATTTAATTATTAGTTAGTACTTAGTTAAATTTCCCTTATTGGATTCTCATCTGGAAAGGGGGCAGTGCATGTTTGTGCTACTATATTATAAAATTATGTAGTGTTCTTTATGAAAGTTCATGTTTTTAGTGAAATTTTTATTTGTGAAGTGAAGAGGTTTGATTTCCTTAACTTTGGTATATCTTACATATGAAATAATATGCACCATATAGGAATAACTATTATATTGTTTCATTGTCTTGACTTATATAACAATATGAACGGATACATCATACATGTACCTCTATGATGATTGGATCGGTCCATATATGTATGTGTATGAAGCAAAATATGATCAAACAAGTGTGTGTTATCAAAATTATATGAATTCTTGAATATTCTTATACACTCAATGATTATTGTGTTTTGTGATCCAGTGTTTTGTGATAAGACATTTGGATCGGTGATTTCATTTTTTTTAACTCGTCTAAAATTTCATTCTGTTTCTCCCGGCGGCTCGTGTTGTCCCGACGGTAGTGGAGTCTAGGGTTTATCTGCTCTCCACCACTCAAGAACTATTTTGCTCCCAGTCTCCATAGAAGCATATAGAGGTAAGGAATCAAAATACATATGGTTCATTACACAAATTTTCTTGGTTTTGGATATTTGTGCATTTTCACTAATAGGGGTTGAAGTTTTATAGTTAGTAGGATTTTCTACAAATCAGATTGTACGATTTTTTTATGCCTACGTGAGCTTGCATTTACACCAGTAATTTTCTTTGATTTTGTTGATACTAGTAATGAATATAGATCGATTTGTGTGATTTTTTGTTTTTCTTTATCTACATTTACAATTTCATGCAAAGAGAATATAATTGTGGAAATCATGTTGAAAATGCATATGGATGATTGTATTACGATTTATGACAATGAATTGATTGAAAGGAATGTGATATACATCTCTATAATCTTTTGAAATTTTAGAAATGCTGATGTGGTTTACGTGTTTCATAAAATTACCCAATATAACCATACACATTAATAATGTCGACTTCATAGGGTTGACGGTGATAGAAAAATCTAAGAAAGTTTAATATTTGAATGTTTTGTCTTGTGAGTAATTTATATTTGAAATTTTGTGATTTATTATCTTATTCCAAGTTTAATATGTTTTCACTCTTTTTAAGAACATTGATAATGTTATTGGGAGTGAGTTCATTCATTAGAAAATAAATTGTTACACCTGTACATAAATAATTGATCTTACTAGTGGGTTTTGTGAGGAGCGTCGTTATTTTGACAATGGGACTATTATTTGTAAACATATGTTATTAATGAGATAGTGCTTTTGGTTTATATCATTTATAAATTAATCACTAATGTTGTCTTTTGTATAGATGCGTGAGTGGTTTCCAAAGACCAATAGTAATTCTGATGACTCAAAGTCACACTGGACTTATTCATATAAATAACCCAATCTGAGCTTATCCTATTGTTAACATATCCTCACTTCATTAAAGATAATTCATAAACTAGTCTCTATTGATATAAATTGTTAGAGTTTGTAAGATCATGTTTTTTTTTCTCCATGTTGAAGGTTATTCTGTGGAATATATTTGTTTTTGGGGATACTAAATAACATGTTTGCTCTGTTTAGATGATATGGTATATCATAGGCGATCAATGTGATTATGTTTTTCGTATAAGAATATAGTTTCCTTAATGATCGGACCCCTACCCAGCTGATAAGTTTATATAAGATATGGAAGGAAGCTTTGCTTTTGTTGTCTATGATATTAGAGATGGAAATGTGTTTGCGTCACTGGTATGTTTGTGTTAAGGTTGAGTTGATTGTAGAATCACATAATATGTCTATTTAAGTTTATCAAATGCATAAATAATCAAGATACTAAATGGGATAAGATTATCGGCTATTACTATGCATTATTGATGACATTCTTGTTTCCCATTGACTAAGATGCGCATTACAGTTTAAAAATCATCTCCATTGTGTTTATCATTCGTATCTAGATTTAGTTTTATTTATTGGTATATCTTTTTTGTGTTTGATGTGTGTGTTTGGGTGGGTGGGGGTGGTGTTGCGTGACTATTGTGTTGTTAGAGTGGTGAGAGTCAACACATAACATACGATATCATACCATGTGTAATGGAATTGTATATGTGAGGATTGTAGTCATTGAAGGAACCCATATCATACCATGAGTTCACGATCGATTCCTAGAATTCGGGAGAGTTGTGCCTCCTTCCATTGGCTGGTGTCACTACAAGAAAAATAGTCATTTTTAAATTTAACATTATGTCACAAAAGGTTCATATGAGATAAATAACATTTACATAGTATCATTTATCACATTTTGAGTCTGAGTATGATCTTTTTTTGCCAGGCCTTCATCAAGTTGATCTTTGACACTCATCGACCATCTTTACCGGGCCTTCATCATCTCTACATGTCTATTGCTACACACGGTGAACTATCCTTTTCTATATTGTGTTATCTATTTCTATACACGCACACATAGAGGCACACACGTGCACAATCATGCTGAAGATATACGTATGTATGTTCTGATTAAGGAATTGTTTTGATTAGGGGATTGGCTGTAGAGAAGGATTTGTTTATTTGTCCACAAGAACTATTTATTGGTTGGATTCATTGAATATGATACCAAGTGACAAAGATAAGTTGTATATCACTATGTGAGTATAATATAATTTTTGCTTTTGTTTGGCATGCATTATGTGTACATTATTATTGTGATATCCTAATACACATCTTTGAATTCTCTTTACATGTAGTGGGATTAACACGATGAACATCGATGGGAAAAAGCCGAACACATCGTGGAATTGTATTAAGGTAAATTCCATCATATAACATCTCTGTCATTCCAAAGTAAATTAAAGAAACTCCCTTAAATTCCATCATGTATTTGAATTGCTTCACTTCCTTATGGATTCTTTCCTTGAGCTACAACTGGGAAAATGTAATTTGACTTGGTTGTTTCTTTTTGTCACAAAGGCTCAATCTTGAAATTTTGTATTGACGTGTTGATGCATACATAACAGATGAAAGATTATTTTTGTAAATATTTAAAAGATGAGAAGAGTTTAGGATTTGTGCTACTATTTCATTCTCACTTAATCAATTACCCCTTGGCAACTTCTTAAAGACCGAAACAGAGATTGATTAGAAGTATAGGAAGTCATTTACTCCATTCCCACTTGTATTTAAGGGAAATCAATCATCATATCTGTAGAAAACAATATGTTTTGAGGGATATCAAGTATGTATGAAAATACTTATTTCTTTTCATGCTCCATGAATCCATCCTCAATGTCACCATTATCTGTGAAATTATTGCCTAAACATCTTTTGAATCATTGCTCCTGTGAGAAAGTAACCTTATACATTGAGGAAAAAATCCTTAGATTTTAAAAATATCGATTTTTTAATGTTCTGTTATCAAGAATTGTGTTATTCTTTATTTTGAACTTCACCTAATATGCAACTCCACCTAGTATCTTTTATCTCTGGCAAATCAGTAGAACAAGAGCTAGAATCTATCCTTAGTCTAAAAATTGATAAACTGTTGAGTTTTTTTTCTTAGCCAGAGAATGAAAGAATTTGGTGTTTACATCCCCTTCACTAATCCATTCCACCCTTGATTTTTGACACAAGTAAGTTTCTTCTTTCATGAGTTCCTTCTCCATCAACGCCTTAGCCTTATTCCACTATGTGAAAGTTGCTTCTAAAAATTTAGTCTGCGAGGCTACCTCGGCTTGGAAAAGGTTATTTTTAACTTGGTTAACTTCTTGAAAAACATTTTTAAAGACATCCATGTTCCACATCCGAAGCGCATACGTAACAGCTTTAAGTTTCTGCACAAATTTATAAATAGGAGGGACAACAGTAGTATAATTCAAAGTCTTCCCCACCAACTCAGAGAATGTGTGATGTTTAGTCCAACGATACTATTAATAGAGAGTGATCCGAGTGTAGTCTGACCAAATGATCCACTTTTGTAATCTGGAAGAGATTGTTCCAAAACGTATTACTTAGATACATGTCAAGCCTTTCCAAAATTCTTTGTGAAGTCAACCTCCGAAAAACCAGCTGAAGCCAATGTATATTTGAAATCATTTGCTTCCACTTGGTCAATTATATTTCGTTCCAGCTTGTCAGATTTCTCCATAATAATATTTAAGTCACCACCAGTGACGATTGGATCACACTCACACTACACCAAATCCTGCGAATGGTCACGCCCAGTTGGTCGCGGCCCAAGTCCGCGACCAACTGGTCGCGGACTTGGGCCGTGACCAACTCAATTTTGGCGTGACCATATTTATTACCACACTAAATTATGGATGATCTGGAAGTGGTCACGGACCAAATCCATGACCACTGTGGGTCGCGGACTTGGGCCGTGACCAGGTCGTGACCATCTTGGCGCCAAAATTCCCTCCAAAATTGGTCGGGTATCGGTCACGGACTTGGGCCGTGACCATAGGCATGACGAAGCACAATACACACAAATACTGGGTCACGGCTGGGGGCCGTGACCATTTTTGACGTGGGTCACGGACTTGGGCCGTGACCATAGGCATGACGAAGCACAAATACACACACATATTGGGTCACGGCTGGGGTCCGTGACCAATTTTGGGCGTGGGTCACGGCTATGGGCCGTGACCAGTAGACTGCATACACGAGACTTGCTTTCATTAATGGGTCGCGAGGTGGGTCACGGCTGTAGGCCGTGACCAATGTCAATCCTAACCAAAACTCAAATCCCTCATATTTTCATTACCCCGCTCGTATCTTATATTTTTTTCTTTCCCAAACGCTGCTTCTCCCCCCAAACCTCCCCCCCAAACGATGCGATGTTGTGATGTTGGTGATGGAGTGAGGAGCTGGTGATGCGATTCGATGTTCTGTGCTTGTGCTACCTGGATGTAGGGGCCGAAGGTGAGGTGGCAAGTTTTGGGGCCGCAAATTAAAAGCTGGGAGGTATAGAGGGTCACAAACGGGGGCATTCTCAGGTCGGGTTTCAGCGGGTGACTCTGGTGGGTTATTCGAAAGGGTTGGATAATCGGGACTGGGGCTCCGGCATTCCATGTTGGTCGATAGTGTTGGTTTCCTACTTAGTAGCGGTTTGAATCGCTTGGGTGTTGAAATCAGTATTGCTGGTATTTCTTTCCCAAACGGTGGAGATTTCTTCCCCAAACGCAGGTAGCAGTCGTGGAGATTTTTTCCCCAATCTGTATGGAGGTTCTTCCCCAATCTGTATATGTAATATATCCATATATATGTGTGTGTGTTTGTTATATGTAATGCTATGATTTTTTCTTTGATATGTGGAGATTCCTCAAATTTGCTTTGATTTTTTTTTCTAGGTCTAAAATTTTCTGTTTGTTATATATTAAAATGATTTATTTTCTATTTTTTTTTTTCGAATTGCAGATGTAGTATTTTGTGTGCATCTATGTGTAGGTTGAGAAATGTTAATGTATAATAATTAAGGTGTAAAGAATGATGTTTGGAATTGGATAGATAGTATACTAATCTTAGTCCATAAGAGTTGTTGTGTTGATTTGTTGGATACAATTTTTTTGGGACCATAATTATTTGAAGAAATAATTGTATATATGCTCAAATGCACTACTAAAGTTTTTTTTTTTACAAAGTATAGAAAATGATGATGGATTTGGAATATGGGTGACATTTAACAATAAAGGACCATTATTGTAAATGGCAGATGGCTTTAACATTATATGTCAATGGAATATGGATATTGCGTCTTTTTTCACCGTATGAGCTTAGCAAACTCTCTTCTCATATCTCCTGAAGGTGTCCTTTTGTCACCTTATGTTACTTAATGACACACTCATAGGACCTGCGAGAAAGAATGACATTTATATTGTCAAAAGTGGATTCCACTCGGAACTATAACCAGTAAAAAATAAAGATCTCCAAAGTCGAGCTATTCTACTTAGTTAGAGCTGATATCACCACTTCTGTATGCTATTAATTAATCACCCATCGAGGAATTATGTTAAGGTGTCTGGGAATATGTATTGTATTTCTCATGACTATATCTGTTTAGATTTGAGAATATTTTGTTTTAGAATCAGAGTTTGCGGAGAACGTAGGTGAGTGGTGGATTGATTATCAAGTTTCTTTTTGGATATCTAGGAGCCAGTTCTAGAGGACGAGTCAGTGTTTGTATAATTTTCTTTCGTGTTTTTTTCTTCTTCCAAGAATGTTACTTATTTAATGCTTTTGTTTTCAAAATCCCAATGGAAATGCAGGTTTAAATGCAGGACCATCTGCGAAAAGGACCTTAGGTACTCTCTCTAAGCATATTCAGATTCGTCCGCGAAATGTCATGTCTTTATATAATTATTCTTCTAATTATTCGATTTAGTGTTGTGAGTCTAATTTGAACTTTGCGGAATGGCTATGTTCCTAATTCAACCAAGATTATAGTTTTACTGGAATGGATTTTTTGGATTCCGTTAGATTTTTTTTAATAAAGCTAACTATGCATCTGGGGAATATATTGTATATTTTGTTGGGACTCATTTTAGTATCAGTGTGTTATAGCTCCAATTTATATTTCTAAAAAATCTTGTGTTATGCATGTTAGACGCACAGTGAAAAACATTCCCATGTATGCTCCAGCACAGTTCTACATTGACAATGTATTGTTTCGGATCAAGGAGAAGAACATTCCCTATTGCTATTGTTGCAGGTTAGATCTGCTATGCTTTACTTTAACAAAAGTAGTTATATAATTGATATGCATTATCTATTAAATCTTTTAGATGATAGAAGGAGTACGGGATAATTATTGGTTTTGTTTGGTTTGGCTGTTGGATAATTATTGGTTGTTGCTTGTTGTTGGATAGTATGTTAGAAGGAGTATGGGATAATTAGAAGGAGTACGGGATAATTATTAGATAATATGTTGAAAATATTTTAGACTCCAGGTTTGCAAATACGACGATAATTTGAAAATGTGTAGACTTAAGCTTAAAAGCATGGCGTTAGAGGGGAGAAACTCGAAACATCCACCAAACGGTCCCGTTAGAGGCATCAACACCTCCCACGGGACCAATGTAACTCGTAGGAACTGACCCCACAGGGGCGGGTCTCCCAGTTTGAGAGTGCGACGGTAATTTGCATATTTTTAGACTTAGGCTCAAAAACATGGCGTTAGAGGGTGAAAACTCGAAACAGCCCCCGACCGGCCCCGTGGGTGGCACTATCAGCTCCCACGGGACCAATGTGACTCGTAGGAACTGACCCCGCAGCCGCGGAACTCCCGGTTTGAGAATACGAGGGTAATTTGCATATTTCTAGACTTAGGCTTAAAAACATGGCGTTAGAGGGTGAAAATTAGAAACAACCCTCTAACGGCCCCGTGGGTGGCACTAACACCTCCCACGGGACCAACGTAACTCGTGGGAACGGACGCCGCAGCCGCGGGTGTCCCGGTTTGAGTGTACGACGGTAATTTGCTTATTTCCACACTTAGGCTTAAAAACATGGCGTTAGAGGGTGAGAACTCGAAACAGCCCCCGAACGGCCACGTGGGTGGCACCAACACCTCCCACGGGACCAACGTAACTCGTGGGAACGGACCCCGCAGCCGCGGGTGTCCCGGTTTGAGAGTACGACGGTAATTTGCTTATTTCTACACTTAGGCTTGAAAACACGGCGTTAGAGGGTGAGAACTCGAAACAGACCCCGAACGGCCCCGTGGGTGGCACCAACACCTCCCACGGGACCAATGGAACTCGTCGGAACTGACCCCGCAGCCGCGGGTGTACCGGTTTGACAGTACGGCAGTAATTTGCTTATTTCCACACTTAGGGTTGAAAACATGGCGTTAGAGGGTGAGATCTCGAAACAGCCCCCGAACGGCCCCGTGGGTGGCACCAACACCTCCCACGGGACCAACGGAACTCGTCGGAACTGACCCCGCAGCCGCGGGTGTCCCGGTTTGAGAGTACGACGGCAATTTGCTTATTTCCTCACTTAGGCTTAAAAACATGGCGTTAGAGGGTGAGAACTCGAAACAGCCCCCGAACGGCCCCGTGGGTGGCACCAACACCTCCCACGTGACCAACGTAACTCGTAGGAACTGACCCCGCAGCCGCGGGTGTCCCGGTTTGAGAGTACGTCAGTAATTTGCTTATTTCCACACTTAGGCTTAAAAACATGGCGTTAGAGGGTGAGATCTCGAAACAGCCCCCGAACGGCCCCATGGGTTGCACCAACACCTCCCACGGGACCAACGTAACTCGTAGGAACTGAACCCGCAGCCGCGGGTGTCCCGGTTTGAGAGTACGGCAGTAATTTGCTTATTTCCACACTTAGGCTTGAAAACACGGCGTTAGAGGGTGAGAACTCGAAACAGACCCCGAACGGCCCCGTGGGTGGCACCAACACCTCCCACGTGACCAACGTAACTCGTAGGAACTGACCCCGCAGCCGTGGGTGTCCCGGTTTGAGAGTACGGCAGTAATTTGCTTATTTCCACACTTAGGCTTGAAAACACGGCGTTAGAGGGTGAGAACTCGAAACAGACCCCGAACGGCCCCGTGGGTGGCACCAACACCTCCCACGGGACCAACGGAACTCGTCGGAACTGACCCCGCAGCCGCGGGTGTCCCGGTTTGAGAGTACGGCAGTAATTTGCTTATTTCCACACTTAGGGTTGAAAACATGGCGTTAGAGGGTGAGATCTCGAAACAGCCCCCGAACGGCCCCGTGGGTGGCACCAACACCTCCCACGGGACCAACGGAACTCGTCGGAACTGACCCCGCAGCCGCGGGTGTCCCGGTTTGAGAGTACGACGGCAATTTGCTTATTTCCTCACTTAGGCTTAAAAACATGGCGTTAGAGGGTGAGAACTCGAAACAGCCCCCGAACGGCCCCGTGGGTGGCACCAACACCTCCCACGGGACCAACGTAACTCGTAGGAACTGACCCCGCAGCCGCGGGTGTCCCGGTTTGAGAGTACGGCGGTAATTTGCTTATTTCCACACTTAGGCTTAAAAACATGGCGTTAGAGGGTGAGAACTCGAAACAGCCGCCGAACGGCCCCGTGGTTGGCACCAACACCTCCCACGGGACCAACGTAACTCGTAGGAACTGACCCCGCAGCCGCGGGTGTCCCGGTTTGAGAGTACGGCGGTAATTTGCTTATTTCAACACTTAGGCTTAAAAACATGGCGTTAGAGGGTGAGATCTCGAAACAGCCCCCGAACGGCCCCGTGGGTGGCACCAACACCTCCCACGGGACAAACGTAACTTGTAGGAGCTGACCCCGCAGCCGTGGGTGTCCCGGTTTGAGAGTACGGCAGTAATTTGCTTATTTCCACACTTAGGCTTGAAAACACGGCGTTAGAGGGTGAGAACTCGAAACAGACCCCGAACGGCCCCGTGGGTGGCACCAACACCTCCCACGGGACCAACGAAACTCGTCGGAACTGACCCCGCAGCCGCGGGTGTCCCGGTTTGAGAGTACGGCAGTAATTTGCTTATTTCCACACTTAGGGTTGAAAACATGGCGTTAGAGGGTGAGATCTCGAAACAGCCCCCGAACGGCCCCGTGGGTGGCACCAACACCTCCCACGGGACCAACGGAACTCGTCGGAACTGACCCCGCAGCCGCGGGTGTCCCGGTTTGAGAGTACGACGGCAATTTGCTTATTTCCTCACTTAGGCTTAAAAACATGGCGTTAGAGGGTGAGAACTCGAAACAGCCCCCGAACGGCCCCGTGGGTGGCACCAACACCTCCCACGTGACCAACGTAACTCGTAGGAACTGACCCCGCAGCCGCGGGTGTCCCGGTTTGAGAGTACGGCAGTAATTTGCTTATTTCCACACTTAGGGTTGAAAACATGGCGTTAGAGGGTGAGAACTCGAAACAGCCCCCGAACGGCCCCGTGGGTGGCACCAACACCTCCCACGGGACCAACGTAACTCGTAGGAACTGTCCCCGCAGCCGCGGGTGTCCCGGTTTGAGTGTACGACGGAAATTTGCTTATTTCCTCACTTAGGCTTAAAAACATGGCGTTAGAGGGTGAGAACTCGAAACAGCCCCCGAACGGCCCCGTGGGTGGCACCAACACCTCCCACGGGACCAACGTAACTCGTAGGAACTGACCCCGTAGCCGCGGGTGTCCCGGTTTGAGAGTACGACGGTAATTTGCTTATTTCCACACTTAGGCTTAAAAACATGGCGTTAGAGGGTGAGAACTCGAAACAGCCCCCGAACGGCCCCGTGGGTGGCACCAACACCTCCCACGGGACCAACGTAACTCGTAGGAACTGACCCCGCAGTCGCGGGTATCCCAGTTTGAGAGTACGACGGTAATTTGCTTATTTCCACACTTAGGCTTAAAAACATGGCGTTAGAGGGTGAGATCTCGAAACAGCCCCCGAACGGCCCCGTGGGTGGCACCAACACCTCCCACGGGACCAACGTAACTCGTAGGAACGGACCCGACAGCCGCGGGTGTCCCGGTTTGAGGGTACGGCAGTAATTTGCTTATTTCCACACTTTGGCTTAAAAACATGACGTTAGAGGGTGAGAACTCGAAACAGCCCCCGAACGGCCCCGTGGGTGGCACCAACACCTCCCACGGGACCAACGGAACTCGTCGGAACTGACCCCGCAGCCGCGGGTGTCCCGGTTTGAGAGTACGGCAGTAATTTGCTTATTTCCACACTTAGGCTTGAAAACATGGCGTTAGAGGGTGAGAACTCGAAACAGCCCCCGAACGGTCCCGTGGGTGGCACCAACACCTCCCACGGGACCAACGTAACTCGTAGGAACTGACCCCGCAGCCGCGGGTTTCCCGGTTTGAGAGTACGGCGGTAATTTGCTTATTTCCACACTTAGGCTTGATAACATGGCGTTAGAGGGTGAGAACTCGAAATAGACCCCGAACGGCCCCGTGGGTGGCACCAACACCTCCCATGGGACCAACGTAACTCGTAGGAACTGACCCCGCAGCCGCGGGTGTCCCGGTTTGAGAGTACGATGATAATTTGCTTATTTCCACACTTAGGCTTAAAAACATGGCGTTAGAGGGTGAGAACTCGAAACAGCCTCCGAACGGCCCCGTGGGTGGCACTAACACCTCCCACGGGACCAACGTAACTCGTGGGAACTGACCCCGCAGCCGCGGGTGTCCCGGTTTGAGAGTACGACGGTAATTTGCTTATTTCCACACTTAGGCTTAAAAACATGGGGTTAGAGGGTGAGAACTCGAAACAGCACCCGAACGGCCCCGTGGGTGGCACCAACACCTCCCACGGGACCAACGTAACTCGTAGGAACTGACCCCGTAGCCGCGTGTGTCCCGGTTTGAGAGTACGACGGTAATTTGCTTATTTCCACACTTAGGCTTAAAAACATGGCGTTAGAGGGTGAGAACTCGAAACAGCCCCCGAACGGCCCCGTGGGTGGCACCAACACCTCCCACGGGACCAACGTAACTCGTAGGAACTGACCCCGCAGTCGCGGGTATCCCAGTTTGAGAGTACGACGATAATTTGCTTATTTCCACACTTAGGCTTAAAAACATGGCGTTAGAGGGTGAGATCTCGAAACAGCCCCCGAACGGCCCCGTGGGTGGCACCAACACCTCCCACGGGACCAACGTAACTCGTAGGAACGGACCCGACAGCCGCGGGTGTCCCGGTTTGAGAGTACGGCAGTAATTTGCTTATTTCCACACTTTGGTTAAAAACATGACGTTAGAGGGTGAGAACTCGAAACAGCCCCCGAACGGCCCCGTGGGTGGCACCAACACCTCCCACGGGACCAACGGAACTCGTCGGAACTGACCCCGCAGCCGCGGGTGTCCCGGTTTGAGAGTACGGCAGTAATTTGCTTATTTCCACACTTAGGCTTGAAAACATGGCGTTAGAGGGTGAGAACTCGAAACAGCCCCCGAACGGTCCCGTGGGTGGCACCAACACCTCCCACGGGACCAACGTAACTCGTAGGAACTGACCCCGCAGCCGCGGGTTTCCCGGTTTGAGAGTACGGCGGTAATTTGCTTATTTCCACACTTAGGTTTGATAACATGGCGTTAGAGGGTGAGAACTCGAAATAGACCCCGAACGGCCCCGTGGGTGGCACCAACACCTCCCATGGGACCAACGTAACTCGTAGGAACTGGCCCCGCAGCCGCGGGTGTCCCGGTTTGAGAGTACGATGATAATTTGCTTATTTCCACACTTAGGCTTAAAAACATGGCGTTAGAGGGTGAGAACTCGAAACAGCCTCCGAACGGCCCCGTGGGTGGCACTAACACCTCCCACGGGACCAACGTAACTCGTGGGAACTGACCCCGCAGCCGCGGGTGTCCCGGTTTGAGAGTACGACGGTAATTTGCTTATTTTCACACTTAGGCTTAAAAACATGGGGTTAGAGGGTGAGAACTCGAAACAGCCCCCGAACGGCCCCGTGGGTGGCACCAACACCTCCCACGGGACCAACGTAACTCGTAGGAACTGACCCCGCAGCCGCGGGTGTCCCGGTTTGAGAGTACGATGATAATTTGCTTATTTCCACACTTAGGCTTAAAAACATGGCGTTAGAGGGTGAGAACTCGAAACAGCCTCCGAACGGCCCCGTGGGTGGCACTAACACCTCCCACGGGACCAACGTAACTCGTGGGAACTGACCCCGCAGCCGCGGGTGTCCCGGTTTGAGAGTACGACGGTAATTTGCTTATTTCCACACTTAGGCTTAAAAACATGGGGTTAGAGGGTGAGAACTCGAAACAGCCCCCGAACGGCCCCGTGGGTGGCACCAACACCTCCCACGGGACCAACGTAACTCGTAGGAACTGACCCCGCAGCCGCGGGTGTCCCGGTTTGAGAGTACGATGATAATTTGCTTATTTCCACACTTAGGCTTAAAAACATGGCGTTAGAGGGTGAGAACGCGAAACAGCCCCCGAACGGCCCCGTGGGTGGCACCAACACCTCCCACGGGACCAACGTAACTCGTGGGAACGGACCCCGCAGCCGCGGGTGTCCCGGGTAGAGAGTACGACGGTAATTTGCTTATTTCCACACTTAGGCTTAAAAACATGGCGTTAGAGGGTGAGAACTCGAAACAGCCCCCGAACGGCCCCGTGGGTGGCACCAACACCTCCCACGGGACCAACGTAACTCGTAGGAACTGACCCCGCAGCCGCGGGTGTCCCGGTTTGAGAGTACGATGATAATTTGCTTATTTCCACACTTAGGCTTAAAAACATGGCGTTAGAGGGTGAGAACTCGAAACAGCCCCCGAACGGCCCCGTGGGTGGCACCAACACCTCCCACGGGACCAACGTAACTCGTGGGAACTGACCCCGCAGCCGCGGGTGTCCCGGTTTGAGAGTACGACGGTAATTTGCTTATTTCTACACTTAGGCTTAACATGGCGTTAGAGGGTGAAAACTCGAAACAGCCCCCGAACGGCCCCGTGGGTGGCACTAACACCTCCCACGGGACCAACGTAACTCGTGGGAACGGACGCCGCAGCCGCGGGTGTCCCGGTTTGAGTGTACGACGGTAATTTGCTTATTTCCACACTTAGGCTTAAAAACATGGCGTTAGAGGGTGAGAACTCGAAACAGCCCCCGAACGGCCACGTGGGTGGCACCAACACCTCCCACGGAACCAACGTAACTCGTGGGAACGGACCCCGCAGCCGCGGGTGTCCCGGTTTGAGAGTACGACGGTAATTTGCTTATTTCTACACTCAGGCTTAACATGGCGTTAGAGGGTGAAAACTCGAAACAGCCCCCGAACGGCCCCGTGGGTGGCACCAACACCTCCCACGGGACCAACGTAACTCGTGGGAACGGACGCCGCAGCCGCGGGTGTCCCGGTTTGAGTGTACGACGGTAATTTGCTTATTTCCACACTTAGGCTTAAAAACATGGCGTTAGAGGGTGAGAACTCGAAACAGCCCCCGAACGGCCCCGTGGGTGGCACCAACACCTCCCACGGGACCAACGTAACTCGTAGGAACTGACCCCGCAGCCGCGGGTGTCCCGGTTTGAGAGTACGATGATAATTTGCTTATTTCCACACTTAGGCTTAAAAACATGGCGTTAGAGGGTGAGAACTCGAAACAGCCCCCGAACGGCTCCGTGGGTGGCACCAACACCTCCCACGGGACCAACGTAACTCGTGGGAACTGACCCCGCAGCCGCGGGTGTCCCGGTTTGAGAGTACGACGGTAATTTGCTTATTTCTACACTTAGGCTTAACATGGCGTTAGAGGGTGAAAACTCGAAACAGTCCCCGAACGGCCCCGTGGGTGGCACTAACACCTCCCACGGGACCAACGTAACTCGTGGGAACGGACGCCGCAGCCGCGGGTGTCCCGGTTTGAGTGTACGACGGTAATTTGCTTATTTCCACACTTAGGCTTAAAAACATGGCGTTAGAGGGTGAGAACTCGAAACAGCCCCCGAACGGCCACGTGGGTGGCACCAACACCTCCCACGGGACCAACATAACTCGTGGGAACGGACCCCGCAGCCGCGGGTGTCCCGGTTTGAGAGTACGACGGTAATTTGCTTATTTCTACACTCAGGCTTAACATGGCGTTAGAGGGTGAAAACTCGAAACAGCCCCCGAACGGCCCCGTGGGTGGCACCAACACCTCCCACGGGACCAACGTAACTCGTAGGAACTGACCCCGCAGCCGCGGGTGTCCCGGTTTGAGGGTACGATGATAATTTGCTTATTTCCACACTTAGGCTTAAAAACATGGCGTTAGAGGGTGAGAACGCGAAACTGCCCCCGAACGGCCCCGTGGGTGGCACCAACACCTCCCACGGGACCAACGTAACTCGTGGGAACTGACCCCGCAGCCGCGGGTGTCCCGGTTTGAGAGTACGACGGTAATTTGCTTATTTCTACACTTAGGCTTAACATGGCGTTAGAGGGTGAAAACTCGAAACAGCCCCCGAACGGCCCCGTGGGTGGCACTAACACCTCCCACGGGACCAACGTAACTCGTGGGAACGGACGCCGCAGCCGCGGGTGTCCCGGTTTGAGTGTACGACGGTAATTTGCTTATTTCCACACTTAGGCTTAAAAACATGGCGTTAGAGGGTGAGAACTCGAAACAGCCTCCGAACGGCCCCGTGGGTGGCACTAACACCTCCCACGGGACCAACGTAACTCGTGGGAACTGACCCCGCAGCCGCGGGTTTCCCGGTTTGAGAGTACGGCGGTAATTTGCTTATTTCCACACTTAGGTTTGATAACATGGCGTTAGAGGGTGAGAACTCGAAATAGACCCCGAACGGCCCCGTGGGTGGCACCAACACCTCCCATGGGACCAACGTAACTCGTAGGAACTGACCCCGCAGCCGCGGGTGTCCCGGTTTGAGAGTACGATGATAATTTGCTTATTTCCACACTTAGGCTTAAAAACATGGCGTTAGAGGGTGAGAACTCGAAACAGCCTCCGAACGGCCCCGTGGGTGGCACTAACACCTCCCACGGGACCAACGTAACTCGTGGGAACTGACCCCGCAGCCGCGGGTGTCCCGGTTTGAGAGTACGACGGTAATTTGCTTATTTTCACACTTAGGCTTAAAAACATGGGGTTAGAGGGTGAGAACTCGAAACAGCCCCCGAACGGCCCCGTGGGTGGCACCAACACCTCCCACGGGACCAACGTAACTCGTAGGAACTGACCCCGCAGCCGCGGGTGTCCCGGTTTGAGAGTACGATGATAATTTGCTTATTTCCACACTTAGGCTTAAAAACATGGCGTTAGAGGGTGAGAACTCGAAACAGCCTCCGAACGGCCCCGTGGGTGGCACTAACACCTCCCACGGACCAACGTAACTCGTGGGAACTGACCCCGCAGCCGCGGGTGTCCCGGTTTGAGAGTACGACGGTAATTTGCTTATTTCCACACTTAGGCTTAAAAACATGGGGTTAGAGGGTGAGAACTCGAAACAGCCCCCGAACGGCCCCGTGGGTGGCACCAACACCTCCCACGGGACCAACGTAACTCGTAGGAACTGACCCCGCAGCCGCGGGTGTCCCGGTTTGAGAGTACGATGATAATTTGCTTATTTCCACACTTAGGCTTAAAAACATGGCGTTAGAGGGTGAGAACGCAAAACAGCCCCCGAACGGCCCCGTGGGTGGCACCAACACCTCCCACGGGACCAACGTAACTCGTGGGAACGGACCCCGCAGCCGCGGGTGTCCCGGGTAGAGAGTACGACGGTAATTTGCTTATTTCCACACTTAGGCTTAAAAACATGGCGTTAGAGGGTGAGAACTCGAAACAGCCCCCGAACGGCCCCGTGGGTGGCACCAACACCTCCCACGGGACCAACGTAACTCGTAGGAACTGACCCCGCAGCCGCGGGTGTCCCGGTTTGAGAGTACGATGATAATTTGCTTATTTCCACACTTAGGCTTAAAAACATGGCGTTAGAGGGTGAGAACTCGAAACAGCCCCCGAACGGCCCCGTGGGTGGCACCAACACCTCCCACGGGACCAACGTAACTCGTGGGAACTGACCCCGCAGCCGCGGGTGTCCCGGTTTGAGAGTACGACGGTAATTTGCTTATTTCTACACTTAGGCTTAACATGGCGTTAGAGGGTGAAAACTCGAAACAGCCCCCGAACGGCCCCGTGGGTGGCACTAACACCTCCCACGGGACCAACGTAACTCGTGGGAACGGACGCCGCAGCCGCGGGTGTCCCGGTTTGAGTGTACGACGGTAATTTGCTTATTTCCACACTTAGGCTTAAAAACATGGCGTTAGAGGGTGAGAACTCGAAACAGCCCCCGAACGGCCACGTGGGTGGCACCAACACCTCCCACGGAACCAACGTAACTCGTGGGAACGGACCCCGCAGCCGCGGGTGTCCCGGTTTGAGAGTACGACGGTAATTTGCTTATTTCTACACTCAGGCTTAACATGGCGTTAGAGGGTGAAAACTCGAAACAGCCCCCGAACGGCCACGTGGGTGGCACCAACACCTCCCACGGGACCAACGTAACTCGTGGGAACGGACGCCGCAGCCGCGGGTGTCCCGGTTTGAGTGTACGACGGTAATTTGCTTATTTCCACACTTAGGCTTAAAAACATGGCGTTAGAGGGTGAGAACTCGAAACAGCCCCCGAACGGCCCCGTGGGTGGCACCAACACCTCCCACGGGACCAACGTAACTCGTAGAAACTGACCCCGCAGCCGCGGGTGTCCCGGTTTGAGAGTACGATGATAATTTGCTTATTTCCACACTTAGGCTTAAAAACATGGCGTTAGAGGGTGAGAACTCGAAACAGCCCCCGAACGGCTCCGTGGGTGGCACCAACACCTCCCACGGGACCAACGTAACTCGTGGGAACTGACCCCGCAGCCGCGGGTGTCCCGGTTTGAGAGTACGACGGTAATTTGCTTATTTCTACACTTAGGCTTAACATGGCGTTAGAGGGTGAAAACTCGAAACAGTCCCCGAACGGCCCCGTGGGTGGCACTAACACCTCCCACGGGACCAACGTAACTCGTGGGAACGGACGCCGCAGCCGCGGGTGTCCCGGTTTGAGTGTACGACGGTAATTTGCTTATTTCCACACTTAGGCTTAAAAACATGGCGTTAGAGGGTGAGAACTCGAAACATCCCCCGAACGGCCACGTGGGTGGCACCAACACCTCCCACGGGACCAACATAACTCGTGGGAACGGACCCCGCAGCCGCGGGTGTCCCGGTTTGAGAGTACGACGGTAATTTGCTTATTTCTACACTCAGGCTTAACATGGCGTTAGAGGGTGAAAACTCGAAACAGCCCCCGAACGGCCCCGTGGGTGGCACCAACACCTCCCACGGGACCAACGTAACTCGTAGGAACTGACCCCGCAGCCGCGGGTGTCCCGGTTTGAGGGTACGATGATAATTTGCTTATTTCCACACTTAGGCTTAAAAACATGGCGTTAGAGGGTGAGAACGCGAAACAGCCCCCGAACGGCCCCGTGGGTGGCACCAACACCTCCCACGGGACCAACGTAACTCGTGGGAACTGACCCCGCAGCCGCGGGTGTCCCGGTTTGAGAGTACGACGGTAATTTGCTTATTTCTACACTTAGGCTTAACATGGCGTTAGAGGGTGAAAACTCGAAACAGCCCCCGAACGGCCCCGTGGGTGGCACTAACACCTCCCACGGGACCAACGTAACTCGTGGGAACGGACGCCGCAGCCGCGGGTGTCCCGGTTTGAGTGTACGACGGTAATTTGCTTATTTCCACACTTAGGCTTAAAAACATGGCGTTAGAGGGTGAGAACTCGAAACAGCCTCCGAACGGCCCCGTGGGTGGCACTAACACCTCCCACGGGACCAACGTAACTCGTGGGAACTGACCCCGCAGCCGCGGGTGTCCCGGTTTGAGAGTACGACGGTAATTTGCTTATTTCCACACTTAGGCTTAAAAACATGGGGTTAGAGGGTGAGAACTCGAAACAGCCCCCGAACGGCCCCGTGGGTGGCACCAACACCTCCCACGGGACCAACGTAACTCGTAGGAACTGACCCCGCAGCCGCGGGTGTCCCGGTTTGAGAGTACGATGATAATTTGCTTATTTCCACACTTAGGCTTAAAAACATGGCGTTAGAGGGTGAGAACGTGAAACAGCCCCCGAACGGCCCCGTGGGTGGCACCAACACCTCCCACGGGACCAACGTAACTCGTGGGAACGGACCCCGCAGCCGCGGGTGTCCCGGGTAGAGAGTACGACGGTAATTTGCTTATTTCCACACTTAGGCTTAAAAACATGGCGTTAGAGGGTGAGAACTCGAAACAGCCCCCGAACGGCCCCGTGGGTGGCACCAACACCTCCCACGGGACCAACGTAACTCGTAAGAACTGACCCCGCAGCCGCGGGTGTCCCGGTTTGAGAGTACGATGATAATTTGCTTATTTCCACACTTAGGCTTAAAAACATGGCGTTAGAGGGTGAGAACTCGAAACAGCCCCCGAACGGCCCCGTGGGTGGCACCAACACCTCCCACGGGACCAACGTAACTCGTGGGAACTGACCCCGCAGCCGCGGGTGTCCCGGTTTGAGAGTACGACGGTAATTTGCTTATTTCTACACTTAGGCTTAACATGGCGTTAGAGGGTGAAAACTCGAAACAGCCCCCGAACGGCCCCGTGGGTGGCACTAACACCTCCCACGGGACCAACGTAACTCGTGGGAACGGACGCCGCAGCCGCGGGTGTCCCGGTTTGAGTGTACGACGGTAATTTGCTTATTTCCACACTTAGGCTTAAAAACATGGCGTTAGAGGGTGAGAACTCGAAACAGCCCCCGAACGGCCACGTGGGTGGCACCAACACCTCCCACGGAACCAACGTAACTCGTGGGAACGGACCCCGCAGCCGCGGGTGTCCCGGTTTGAGAGTACGACGGTAATTTGCTTATTTCTACACTCAGGCTTAACATGGCGTTAGAGGGTGAAAACTCCAAACAGCCCCCGAACGGCCCCGTGGGTGGCACCAACACCTCCCACGGGACCAACGTAACTCGTGGGAACGGACGCCGCAGCCGCGGGTGTCCCGGTTTGAGTGTACGACGGTAATTTGCTTATTTCCACACTTAGGCTTAAAAACATGGCGTTAGAGGGTGAGAACTCGAAACAGCCCCCGAACGGCCCCGTGGGTGGCACCAACACCTCCCACGGGACCAACGTAACTCGTAGGAACTGACCCCGCAGCCGCGGGTGTCCCGGTTTGAGAGTACGATGATAATTTGCTTATTTCCACACTTAGGCTTAAAAACATGGCGTTAGAGGGTGAGAACTCGAAACAGCCCCCGAACGGCTCCGTGGGTGGCACCAACACCTCCCACGGGACCAACGTAACTCGTGGGAACTGACCCCGCAGCCGCGGGTGTCCCGGTTTGAGAGTACGACGGTAATTTGCTTATTTCTACACTTAGGCTTAACATGGCGTTAGAGGGTGAAAACTCGAAACAGCCCCCGAACGGCCCCGTGGGTGGCACTAACACCTCCCACGGGACCAACGTAACTCGTGGGAACGGACGCCGCAGCCGCGGGTGTCCCGGTTTGAGTGTACGACGGTAATTTGCTTATTTCCACACTTAGGCTTAAAAACATGGCGTTAGAGGGTGAGAACTCGAAACATCCCCCGAACGGCCACGTGGGTGGCACCAACACCTCCCACGGGACCAACATAACTCGTGGGAACGGACCCCGCAGCCGCGGGTGTCCCGGTTTGAGAGTACGACGGTAATTTGCTTATTTCTACACTCAGGCTTAACATGGCGTTAGAGGGTGAAAACTCGAAACAGCCCCCGAACGGCCCCGTGGGTGGCACCAACACCTCCCACGGGACCAACGTAACTCGTAGGAACTGACCCCGCAGCCGCGGGTGTCCCGGTTTGAGGGTACGATGATAATTTGCTTATTTCCACACTTAGGCTTAAAAACATGGCGTTAGAGGGTGAGAACGCGAAACAGCCCCCGAACGGCCCCGTGGGTGGCACCAACACCTCCCACGGGACCAACGTAACTCGTGGGAACTGACCCCGCAGCTGCGGGTGTCCCGGTTTGAGAGTACGACGGTAATTTGCTTATTTCTACACTTAGGCTTAACTTGGCGTTAGAGGGTGAAAACTCGAAACAGCCCCCGAACGGCCCCGTGGGTGGCACTAACACCTCCCACGGGACCAACGTAACTCGTGGGAACGGACGCCGCAGCCGCGGGTGTCCCGGTTTGAGTGTACGACGGTAATTTGCTTATTTCCACACTTAGGCTTAAAAACATGGCGTTAGAGGGTGAGAACTCGAAACAGCCCCCGAACGGCCACGTGGGTGGCACCAACACCTCCCACGGGACCAACATAACTCGTGGGAACGGACCCCGCAGCCGCGGGTGTCCCGGTTTGAGAGTACGACGGTAATTTGCTTATTTCTACACTCAGGCTTAACATGGCGTTAGAGGGTGAAAACTCGAAACAGCCCCCGAACGGCCCCGTGGGTGGCACCAACACCTCCCACGGGACCAACGTAACTCGTAGGAACTGACCCCGCAGCCGCGGGTGTCCCGGTTTGAGGGTACGATGATAATTTGCTTATTTCCACACTTAGGCTTAAAAACATGGCGTTAGAGGGTGAGAACGCGAAACAGCCCCCGAACGGCCCCGTGGGTGGCACCAACACCTCCCACGGGACCAACGTAACTCGTAGGAACTGACCCCGCAGCCGCGGGTCTCCCGGTTTGAGAGTACGGCAGTAATTTGCTTATTTCCACACTTAATTTTTATATTTCTACTTGGTTACTGATAATTTTAACTCATATATGCAATTTTTCAGCTTGATTAATTTTTTTGTAAAATTACTTGGTTACTAATACTTTTATTTTTTGTATCCTATCATTTGTAGGATTTTTGCGCGTGGATCAAATGAAGGAGGCAATGTTTTACAACATGATGATTATTTATATGTTGTGGACATTCAGGATAATGTTTTTTATGTGTTATAGCCGTGCAGGCTTTTATTGTTTAGTTTTATGGCCGTGCGGGCTTTTATAATTTGATTGTTGAATTTTATAGCCGTGCGGGCTTTATAATAAGCAGGTTTTTCATTTACAGGTTTTGGAATGTCAAGAAAATAGAGGAAACTCTGCCCAATTTTTTTTTGGTCTGTGAATTATTAAGACGTGTAATATTTTTATGTTTGTATATATATTTGTTTATTAACAACATTCTCAATTCGCAATTTGTGATTTTTTTTTATTGTTTTGCCTATAATAAATATTTGTAACACCTCGTAGCAACCGATGATGCACTCACAGGAACCCCAATTTTAGGATTGGGCAAAAAAAAATACATTTTTTTTAAATTACAGATAAATATGGTCATGGACTTTGTCCATGACCATTTTTACTTTTTTTTGTCGCGCTTAAAAATGGTCGCGGCCAAAGTCCGCGACCATTTTTTTTATTTTTTGTCACGGTAATGGGTCGCGGACTAGGGCCGCGACCAATTTTTTTTAAATTTTTTTTGTCACACACATGGGTCGCGGCCAAAGTCCGCGACCAATTTGTCACGGTCGTGGGTCATGGACAAGGACCGTGACCAATTTTTTTAATTTTTTTTTGTCACGCACATGGGTCGCGGACTTTGGCCGCGACCAATTTGTCACGGTTGTGGGTCATGGACAAGGGCCGCGACCAATTTTTTTAATTTTTTTTTGTCACGCACATGGGTCGCGGACTTTGGCCGCGACCAATTTGTCACGGTTATGGGTCACGGATTAGAGCCGCGACCCATCACGGCATGGGTCACGGCCTAAGTCCGCGACCATCTGCCGTGACCCTTCTCGGCCGTGACCATTTTTTGGTCACGGACTTGGGCCGCGACCCACGAAAATGGTCACGCCCGAAATGGTCACGGCCCAAGTCCGCGACCCACAGGTTTGGTCAGGGATTTTGGCCGTGACCAATCGCCAGTTTTGGTGTAGTGTCATTATTATCCAAATCTCTAATTCCATGCCATAGCTCCCTCCTAGTTTATCTATCACAACTACCATAAACTGCCATCATTTTATAGAGGATGAAGTGGTGGATGGAGATGTAATCTTCTTTGAATTACAAAGGAAGATTCCTTCTTGTTCAAACCAGCAGAGATGGTTCTTGTTTGCAAGTTGGAATACATGTGTGATCGGAGCTTCCTTTATTACAGAATCTTAAAATTAGTTATTTTTTTAAGGGTGCTACACTTTATGTGGTTAAGTTTCATCTCAGTGGTCATTTAAGGTCAGAGTGACTATTGTTGTGAGGATTTAGAAGTAACAACTTTTACTTCATTCAAGAAGAAATCTTGAAGTTGCTTATATTCAACCTTGATCAGATGCAACACATGTCATACAAAGGTCTTGCAATATTAGGTAGTCCTGACTTAAGAGTATCTAGGCATGGATTAGCCTAAACTACAAAGGAGGACCAATCCTCACTTGGACAAACACTGTAACATTCTTTGTACTCTGTAAAACCTATAGAAGCTTTTCAGAACCAAAAAGGCTGCATGAATAGAATAGTAGAAAGCGTGATTCAAATCGCCTTAAAGTTATACTATATATTGTGTCTATTACATGTTTTCATATGGTGTCTTATACACAACCTCTTTCACTATAACAACATCCATAAATTAACTAAAGAGAACCTATTTAACTTGGGAAAAAGAGGAAATAAAGTTTGAATAGATATGCAACTTAGAGGAATATTTATAGGGATGAGAGAAAAAAACTTGGTATCTTCATAGTGAACATCACGATCTTAAAAAGTTGAAAAACACGTTACCATTAGGATTCGTGCCTTTCAGCTTCAACCTTGTAACTTAAGAAAAACTGAACTAAATGAATCATAACAATTTATTTATAGTTGTTGAGTCTATCGGCAAGACTGGGCAAAATCTATACAGGAGGTGACCAAACTAAAGATGAATCAAGAACACGGTAAGGGAGTGTTTTAAAGTTGTCATCCATTTCAAAAATTCCTATGTCATGCCCTCCAATATTTTCTTTATTGTAATCTTCGTTGTTGTCACTAAAGTATATCGTATATGTTTAGTACTCTGGATAATCAATTGTAGTGAAACACAAACTGTTGTTAAGACCTAAGAACAAGGTGTTCCCACTTAAATCATCCATCCCCTTCCAAACTTTGTTCTCTTGGTCTAGTTTATAATCTTCAAATTTTGTGGTTCTATAGAAAAAATAAGTAGAAGTGTTCTGGTTCTCGTCTCGAACACCACACTTTATGTGCCTCAAAATAAACAATAATTCATTATGAATTATTGCCAAGTATTTGTAATGGGATCACAATAGCATACGAAATTCATAACATAAGAACTGCCCATCTCTTCCATGCTCAAGGTGTACTATATGGCCTACATACTACTCTAGTTTCAGGTATATATGTTTTGTTTTTATGCATTTTTTTGACAAAATATCTTCGTATGTAATCACGAGTAGGAGTAGGACTAATGATAGGAGTGACCCTCACTCCTTACCCCCTAATGGGGCCAAAAAACAATTTTGTGAGAGATTTTAGATAAAGGAAAATCAGTTATCCAATGATGGTTTATAGGACCTCTATCCAGTCTTTCAAACAACATTACTCCATTTGAACACTTTTCCCAGGTGAATTTACAACCAATGTATCCCATATCTTGAAGTTAACTATTTTGAATACAGTCCATTATGTCACTAGCAGCTCCCACATCAATAGGATTTCCTCCTACCTTTTCTTCTGCAGAGCATACTATATTGAAATCACCTCCAAATAAGAGAGGAATGTTTGCATGAATAGTGGCAGTATCCTCAATAAACTCCCATAAATATCTTCGATCCACTCTATTGCACTTAGCATAAATCACTCCTATACCAACTTGTTGATGTTTCTGATTAGTTTCAACTAGATACTGTCCTTGAATTGCTATATTGGTTAATTGAAGATAGTTTTCATGATCCTCCCGATTAAGGACAGATACGTCATTTGTGGAATTTATTCGATTGATAGCCATATTGCTAGACTCCGGAATCTCCCCTTTTTCTAAGTCAAAAAATTCATTTGTATGCTCTTTTTGAACTGTAGTTAATCCATTGGGGACTACATTCATATTTTTCTTCTTCTTGTAAATTAAGTTGCAAGTTTTGAAGCATGGTTTCAAAGGAGTAGCTGCCTTACCATACTCCTTATGTCCTCCAACTTTACAGTCTTCATTATGATGCCTTACTTTTAGACAATTAGAACAATAACTAGGAGTAAGATCATATAAAACTAATGTTGTGTACTATAAAATGTTTATTAACAATTTTGATGTGAATTTGTAGTCATCATCCATTTAATATGTACATGTAAAGATCAATAGTATTGCAAGCGGCCGAGTTGTTTTACTAAATTGCGTGCTTAGAAGAAGAGTTTGTAACTAAGAGCTTTTAAGAATCCGTCTTTAAAGCTTCAGTGTAAGGCGTCGCAATCTCAGGTATTCCTTTATTTTTTGTAGTATTTAAATGGCTCTAATCGTCTCAATAATCCTGGAGTAAAACATTTAAAAACATAAGAAAAAAAAATAGAAATTCAAAGAAAAATTAAGTCCCAAGGTCTTTAAGAAACGACTAAGGAAACAACTAACTATAGGCTCAACAAATGTAAAAGGACTACCAGATCTAGATCTAAAGGCTTCTCAAACTCCAAATCCAAAAGTTCTAAATGATCAGGAAGTGTGAAGATTACTTTTCTAAATGTCTATAATATCAAAGTTGTGATGTATCATGTTGTATGTTACATGAACACTACAAAGGGCATCTCGGTGACTATTATTGTGTGGTAGCCAAGTTTGCAAGGCTGCCCTATCCGGGCTACAAATGCGTCCGCGAGGACTTTAAATTTGCATAAACTTACATGTCTAGAAAACATCCATATTTTGGTCATGAAGATAATATGCCCAACATTATATGGTGGAAGACAGGTACAAAAGCATTTGAATGATTTAATAACATACTTATCAATCGCGTGTCGCTTGTATCTGACACAACACATACATATCATAGACACATTATGTTTTTATGTTTAAGTTCATGAATTTTTGGGTTATTTTAAATAACATAATGTAGCTCTAAATTTTATTTGTGTTAAACAGTTAAATGTACTTATGTTTATTGAGCATGCGACGTTGAGTCATTATTTTGTCGACCTTGGTATTTGTCCCTTTCTTTCGATAAGATCTTTACCATATCTTCCAATACTGATTCTGTTTTTAATGATGTAAATGTAGCTATGAAGAAAGGGTGAGATGGGCTGAAGATAAGAGTGCAAAGCATCAATGTGGAAATTCAAAAAAATAAGTCACGGGATCCGAGATTCGATGCTTAGTTGATCCCAAAATCACTCAAAGAAGCATACGACACAAAATTTAAGTTCCAATTGGTAAGATTTTAATTATACAGAAGTGGTTACATTACATTACATTAAATTACATTTCATCAATCTGTACTCTATTTTGAAAGTAGATTCTTCGACATGTATTAGATGCATATTGGAGTGTTTGGGCCTACTTCAGGGAAAAGTGTTTGGGCCTTTAAAACATTATTCTTTCCACCTATAAAAAGATTCTTAGCATTATCCTTATATTTAAGATCCTCCTCAATCAGTTGAAGTCTGAATTTGAAGGCCACATTGTTTGCATTATCCTTATATTTAGTGTATATTTGATTGCACCACTTTACATCTACCTAGGCATATTTGATTTAATATTTGAGGCATATATCTACCTTCATTCTAAGCAGAGGTTCATAGAGGCTTTGAATGAGGCAAACACTATGCAACCTTCATTATAATTGAGGCATACAATGTGTAGCCTTCATTTTAATCTTAATGGTTCACCAGTTGATTACACACTGTACACAATGAATGCTCTTTCCAATTACAAAGTGTATTCTCTGTTAATTAAACACCTGTTCAAGTTTAAACTTTTAATTACACAGTTTATGGATCATGCTTTCATCAACACCATCATGTATACTCTCGATTACCCTCTTTTACTTTTAAATACATAGTTTATGTATTCATCTTCTAATGCTTACATATATGTTTGATTTTTTCTCAGGTAAGGATTCTGCAGTTTGTGTATTCCATTTTTACCCATTTTTTTATTTGTTCGATTTTATCGACTCAAGATTAACCCGATAACAAATGGGGAAGAACGGGCTAGATAACAAATGGGGCAGAATGAACCAACAACCCAATGACTGAAATAAGACCAACAACAGTAAAACCAATCACTACCAAGTGAAACCAAACGGACCAAGAACTGCAAAGTGAAAATTGACCTAGAACTGCCAAGTGAAAAGGGACCAAGCACTGTCAAGTGTTGATTCAAAGATGGCCGCAACTACCTTTTGTAGGAGAATTCTTAAAAGGTTGCCCTGTATTTCAATTTTACATTTTGTTGGATTGGTTGTTACCCTTTGAGTGGATAGTCCAATAAATAAAGGAGACTCTGCCCATTTTTTTTTAAATTGAGACTTTTTTTTATTTGAGGCACAATGTAATTTTCTTTAATGAATACTGTATATTTCAAGTTATATATGAATTTGTTTGATGAAATCTAGACTATTTGAATATTGTTCGACTATTTATTATCTATTTACAAGGGTTGATTTAACTATAAATAATAGTTGTTTATTGATGGAGTAATGATTTTTTTTTTTTAATTTTCATATCAACATTTATGTCAGTTTTGATAAAACTCTCATAAAAATTACTAAAGTTGACATAAATGTGATGTTATTTATATCAGTTTTTCGTGAAAATGTGATTAAAAACATGGTGAATACCGTAGTTTTTATGTGTGTTCTTAAAAACTGAGATAAATGTGATCTTATTTATGTCAGCGCTTTATATGTCAGTTTTGAAAAATTCTAAAACTGACATAAATGATCATTTTTCTTGTAGTGCATGAATTCTTGCCATCTAGTATTCTTCTTTATGGAATTAAAGCAGCTAGTGGCAACATTGTCTGTGTAAATCGTAAAATGGCACCCCAAAAGATAGTGTCTCCATGTATAAACACAATGAACAACCGTTCTCATCTCATTCTCATAAACCGAATACCTCCGTTCGGTCTCATTCAACTTCCTGCTTTCAAACACCACTGGATGACTGTTTTGAACTATGTCACCTCCCAATGCAAATTCAGACGCATTGATGTGAGCTTCAAAAGTCTTATCAAACTCTGGAAGCGTGTGATATACTAAAAAATACACTTTATACGAAAATACTATGCATATAACGTTTATTTTAGCAATTCCAAAAATGTTATCATTTTATGAGCACAAATACAATTACTATGCAATGCAACCCGAGCTATGTACTCGTGACTTAACCAATTTACACTAACTTTTCACATAATTAGAGACCTTTTAATCATTTTCAATCACTAGTCTCCATTTTTAATATTGCCATTAGTCCAATATTAATATTATCTTTTTCTCAGAATTTACCAAATAATCGCATACTTTAAAGGGTTCCACACCGCTAGTGATTCCACCATCTAGGACCTCCTAAGTCTCTCCATAGGTCCCTAGCACCTCCCCATTTCACTATGAACCCTAGGTCATACTCCGAGTGCTGATCTCAAGGCCATCGGGCGCTCCTACGCCCCACTTAACTCCGATCAACTCTACCATCTATCATACCTTGTAAAATCTGAAGGCCGAGAATTCAATTATTTTGGGAGAAATAGAACTTTAAAATTGGGAGAATTGAGTTTTTTATTTTTTGAAGTGAGTGTACGGTTGATCCGGGATAGGTCGAAATAGTCAAAATGACTGTATGGAAGTTGTGTTTGGGTTCCAAAGTATTTTGGACCGAGTTTGACTCGAATTGGAGAAAATGAATCATTTTAAGTGTGTCTTATCATTTAAGTTGGGTATTATTAGAAATGGGCTTATAAGGCTTACGAGACAAGCCAGTCTCATTTGTGAGAAAAGAAAACCCTAGAAAGAGAGAGAGAGAGATGGGGGGGGGGGAGGACCTAAGGAGAAGAAGAAGCAAAAGAAAAGAATACAAAAGCTTAGAGCTTTGGAGATTTTCGACTCAAATCCATGATTTCAAGGAAGATTTAACCTCTACAACTTTGAGACAAATGATTAAACTTGCTAAATATTTGTGTGTGTGAGTTATCTCATAATTTTTATTGGTGATTTAGTTGATTTTGAGGTGTTGTGGTTAAACCCTATATTTTGATGAGTAAATATTGTATTTAGGGTTATATTTGCGGTTTAGATGATAAAAATGGTGGGGGTAATTTTATGTGTTGGGTTTTGATGAAGAAGAATTTAGTTTTAAAAGTGTATGGTAAATCTTGTGAAGTGTAGATTAAGGTTTTTGGGGTGTTAACTTCGTAAGCTGTAGAGTAGAAATTTTATAGAACCGGACCGGTTCGGGTAGGAAAGCTAGATCGGCTCGTTGTTAAGGAACATGGACTGGTTCATTTTTAAGAAGCACCAAATCGGTTCAGTCATTTAAAGTTTTATGCCTAATTTTAGGATACGAACCGATTCATTTTTGAGGAACCTCTGTTCGATCCGGTCCGATCACTGTATTTTTTCCAGATTTTGTTTTATCCTTCTTCAATTGGTTTTAGTACTTAGGGACCCTCTAAAATAATGTAGCAAACATGTTTATAAGATATCATGAGGGTTCACAATTGGATATGATAGAGGGGACATTTTAGGGGCTATAATGGATGTATGTACAAGAGTATATTATGTTGTTTTCTTTTGTAAATCCTCCAAGGAATGATGATGGTTTCGGGATATTATGGAGGCATATTTGGTAGTTAAGTATATTGAATCCTTTCGTAAATTCTCTGAGTAGTAGGAATTTACTTAACACCGAATATGGACTGAATGGGAGAGAAATATCGAGTGTCCTTAGTATTGTTAAATTGGGCTATTATTCATATCTTAAGTTTGATGGATTTGTAAATTTCAAGTGAGTGATTGAATAATGAAAGGAATTGGGAAGGTATGTGAGAGTGTATCGGTTAGTATAATGAGAGTTATCTACACGTAGACGGATTCTTTGCTTTTTACATACAGACGTGAGAGGGTATATATATATATATATATATATATATATATATATATATATATATAGAGAGAGAGAGAGAGAGAGAGAGTGAACGTATATACCTTGTGTGATGGTTTATATGTATGATGTTGTAACACCCCACCTAATTAAACACCGGGTGATCAGTCCTTTATTAAATTAAAATCAAGGTGAATGGTGTGGTTCATTCTTAGCATCACTGTCGAAAACAATTTTTCAATTTTAATTACCCTATAATTAATTAACCTAAGTGTCAAAACATTTTAAAATATTATTTCATTCATTAGATTTCATCATAAAATCTTTTTAAATATAAACCAGTTTAAGAATAACACAAATGCTAAGGATACCAATCATCCAAAAGAAACATGCCAACTAGATTATTCAAACCAAGTAAATATCCGTAAGTTTGATCAATATGACTTGATATAACTCCCAAATGAGTACTGAATAATGAAAACATAAATAAATACAAAATCTCTAAAAAGTCTAAACTGAATAGAAAATCAGTTGACACATGCCCTATCTATGTAGAACTAAATCAAAAGCTGAATCAAGGAAGAGGTCGTTTATTGCAAGGGCCTGCAACTCCCACCTAAGCTACAACACATCCAAACCAAAGAACCTATGCTAGACGCCCCTGTGGCTGGGCACTTGTAATATATACAAGAGAGAGAAAAATGATAGGCAACGAGTCAGAGTCCAAGTGTAAACAGTTTTAAAAATAGTTTAGCAAGTATTTAAAATGCTTACTAGCTAATATAACAACCATGTTAGTACGCGACACTCTCTTGAGAATTCTCACCTCTCATCTAGTGTGCAAGCGTACCGTATTACTAAAATGCCTCATAAGTATATCTAATTCATCTCCCATAAATTCTATTTCGAGAATCCACAAGCCTATGATTTTAGTTTATAGATCAGTCTCTTAATAATTACTTACGTTTATTATGTGTTTCTCAATACTGTTGTAAAGTTTTCGAACACTTACTACATTTTTGGAGCATTATTTCAATATTTATCTACTTATACTCATAGTAAAAGAATTTCATATATACGTATATATATATTAATCACTCATATAATATCTATATATATATATATATATATATACTATCGGCACCCGATATAAAACCTATGGTGTTGGCATACTCTGATATCAAGTCCCCATATCTCTCATACCAAGGGAAATACTAGTTCGGAATCACTCTCAAACTGTATTAACATAATACACACAAAATGGAGGCGAAGCATAGTTTCAAGTCACTAAAAGGTCAGCACATACCCCTCACGTCTCTTAGGACCGTCTAACTATCATTCTCAAATAGCCTGTACCAAGGAATCCTATGTTCTAGGGTACAAGTCAATATCCGCCATAAAGGTCCCATCGAGATAAGACTGTCCCGGGCACGATAACCTCCGTGATAGCAAGTAGCGTGGGTATATTTATACACAAATATAATATATATATACACACACACACACATGCACTCGGTCATATATATAAATATTCTCACTTTTCAATTAGGATCGCTCATGACCCATAATATTTTTAACTATACGTAATACAATTTTACTCAATTCTTACGCATAAAGAACTCACCTTTTTTTATTCTCAATTATAATCATTTCATAATTACTTATCGTCCCTCAAAGTATTCTCTCTTCCTAAAGGTAAATTAAGTAAGTACACCCTCACTAACATATTGGTCTAAGTACTTCATGAATCTCTCAATTCCTTAGTTAACGTACGCACGATTTCTAATATGTGATATACCCCTATTATTCCACAGTTATATCCCGTATAAAATTTTATTAAATGGAACCTACTTATACCCTACTGGTCCTCTTCATGACCCATTATGATATTTAAATAATATTCAAGGGCTCCTATGCATTCTATCCAAATTAAACAAAAAGAGGAAAAACATTCAGTTTCCAGGAGGGGTCGATCGATCGATGAATGAGGTCGATCGATCGATCAGTCGATCGATCGACATTCTTGTGTCGATAGATCGATCGAGCAGTTCTTGCCCAGATTGTGTTATTCCAACCTACAGGCTTCATCACCTTTCAACCTTTAAATCGTGATCAATACATCCCAAACTCCCAAACAATTACACCACTAATTATATACATATATCTACATGATTTCCTACGTAAAGCATGTACGAATTCATCAAAGTCATCGAATTAAAGGGGTCAATTCAACAGAATTATCAAGAACCCTAGCTTTGTATTGATTTTCAAAATTCCCATTCTTCTTCCAAATTTCTTTCTATTAAACCATTACAAATTCGTGGGTAATCCTCTACATATGATAAGGTTTCCAGATTTCATGAATTACTCTTAAAACATGCAATTTAAATCTTCTAAATTATATAATTCTCCAATAAGAACACGTATTCTTAATCCTATTCTAACATGGGTGAAATATCAACTAGGAATGAGCGAGATAGATACTTATCTGGGAATCGAAGGTCTAATATGTTGGTGACAGAGGTATGGTTGTGTTCCTCATCTTACGATCTATACCCCGTCGGTGTTATTCTTGAAAAAGGTGTTACGAATTGTGATCTAGTCTTGAAGAGCTCTCTTACTTTCTTCTCTAATGGTCGTTCTATGTTTATGTGATTGATAACCCTAAAATCTTAATTCTAATAGTTGATATAACTTAGGGAAATTCGTGGGTTTATTCACTCAAAAATACAAAATGACCACAATACCCTGCCGGAATGCCAATTATGCCTAAAATAGTCCCGGGATCCAAACTAAATCCTCGATTATATTTTTCTGACTAACTCAACCCTTTCAGATACAATGGCGCACTCTAAATGACCATACAGGCAACTTATAGTTTATTCACTTTTTATTATAATAATTTAGTCCAGACATGACACAGGCTTGTCCCGACTTAATTTCCATAATTGTCATATTATTCACTCATGATAATTTTAATAAAGTAAATTGTACAAATTACTTTACTCATTAAGTAATATTCAACAAACTAGCAATAATTACTAACTCTCGTCACACTAGTAAATATTTAAAATAAATTTTCGGATTAATATTAAATTAATATCTCAATTAAATTTAATAAATTCCCAATTTAAAAGCCATAAAGTATGGGGTATTACAGCTATGATCGAATGTGTGCATATATCTGGTGTGTACGATATATATATATTATGTGCTTCATACCTATCTAATGCTATCAAGGGAAGTTGCGCGATGTGGGTGAATCTCCCTAGCTTGAGGAGTAGGGGGAGTATAGTCCCCAGGTCATAACGCCCATTATTTATATCGTGTGATTCTTATTAGGGGTGAAACATATTGGGTATGCTTCGTTCTTATTTTCGGGGAGGAACTATGGTCGTTTCCCATATGTCGTGATTTAGGTTTTCACCAAGTTCGGTGTGAGCTATTCCAACTATTAGTAACCCAGGGACATGTGAGCGATTCCTTGGAAATTGATAGCATTTAGAGAATATTCGTATACATATTATGTGTGACTGTATTTGTACTTATGAGAATGATGAACCATGTATGATACGTGCATGTAATATTATACAAGCTTTATAGATAATGTGTGATATCTTAATATTATAACTAGAGAAATTTATAAAGACGTGTATGATGTTTTGTCTTTGGTAGCAGGAGAGTGCGTGAGTATACTCTTATGCCTATAGACGGGAAGTATTTTTGGTGTGTACTTTGGAATGAGGGCCTAACGGATTTCCACGACCGACGGTGTTAGGTGGTAATGTATTGGGGGCTTCCTTGTTTGGATTTTACTTTGCGAGAGGTCCCACACACGAAGATTAGCGTAGCTTTGGGCATGGGGAGATGTTTGGTCCTTAGTTCTTAGGAATAAGTGAAATAGTTGGGGTATTTTACTAGCATTAATGATGACGTGAGATGCCTTATGCTAATAACTTGTGAAGGTTAAATATTAGAATCGATAAATATAATTGAGTTATATTGTTTTATAAGTTTGGGTGTAGACTTAGGAGATGATTTAAGAAGTAGATGGAGGGTTATGTTAGAGATAGAGAGTTACGTGAATGAGGTTTATGTGTAGATTTTCAGAGGATTTAGCCCTAGAATGTGTCGGGTAGCGTAGTTGAGGTTCATATGCATACGTTAGGTGCACGCTATAGATGAGGGGTGAGGATGAGTCCCAACAGAGAGTGCAACACCACTTTAATTATGAAATCATGCATTCATAATTATTATGCATTTTAATTCATTTAATAAAATTATTTTCGAACCTCGATGTTCTGTCTCATTTATATCTTCTCTATTGCTATATTTATATATATTTTAGGTGTCCCTCCGCAAAGACTCCAATAATGCCTATTCTATCCAGGGTTCTTGGAGTTGTAGCAGATGTAAAATGTTACCGGATTTTTGTTGTAGTCGCTTCCTATTCTTATAAATCTAGATTAGGACCCATTTTCTATATCGAATATGTGTATTCAGGGTTTGTACATATGTATCTCTTTTATTATTGTTATCTTATATATGTTGTATTTTCTGTGACCCGAAAGCATATTCGGGTTATTCCTTTTTGTATTCGTGTATATATTATCATCTTTTGTAGCCATGTTGCATGTTGGTTTGTAAGTTCCTTGTTTGCTTTAAAAAAAAATTGGCACTTGTTTATTTTATTATTGCGAAGTTGGTGAGATTTTTAGTCTATACGACAGTGATGCTGAGAATGATCCACTTGAGATTCATATTTTATCTTAGTATAGGGCTGGCCACCCATTATTAATTTAAGCGAGGTGTCACAGGTGGAATTAAAGCATCAAGTTCTAGTGTCTAAGGATCTGTGCGGGTTTTTAATGTTTTTCCGTAACCTCTTTTGATTTAAAGCCCTATTTTTAGGATTATTGTGTTCATATTGAGTTTACGATCTTCTGTGATGCTAAATCATTTGAACTGCCTGCTTATACAGTTCGCTCGTATTTCAAACGCCACAAAAAATATGTCACCTAGACAGAGTAGATAGGAGGGCAAAGAATGTGGAACCCTAAGACCCCCAAGGGACTATGACTGCAGCTGAGGTTGACAATATTGTGGCTTAAGAGGTCAATGCGGCCATGAACGCCATGGATCAATATTTTCCTCAGGCTCAGCAACAACCTATAGCACCAGTAGCTCAAGCCTACATGGGGCTGTTTGCGTGGGAGAGATCTAGAGAAGTTTTTTAAAAAGTTGATCCTACAGAGTTTCAATGGGGAGTCGATGTGGTCATAGCAAGTCAGTGGAATAATGATATTCAATGCCACCTTCACATGGTGGAATATAGTGATGTTCAAAAGCAAATACTTTCCACCTTTAAGTTAGTGGGTGTGGCTCTCCAGTGGTGGCAATCGGTCACTACGTCAAAATAGAGGGATACAATGTCTATATCCGATTTTTGGGTCTCATTTGATCATAAGTATTTTCCTTCGGCAATTCAGACTGAGATGGGGAGAAGATTGTTGGAGGTGAAGTAGTGGGATAGGACGGTGGCGGATTATTAAGTGGAATTTACCCGGTTGGCAAACTTTATGCCAGACAAATTAAATACGGAGGAGAAACGTATATCAAAGTTCTTGGGAGGTTTATATTGGCAAATTCATCGGTATTTGTTAGGAAACTCGGCATTATTGACTTTTATGCGACATTGTTACATTGCCAGGACCATCGTCTTCATTTGAAAGGAGATAAGAAATTAGGGGACCTGTACGTGGCAAGTAATTCGGGAGAAGTGGGTGCCAGTGAAGCACAATTATCACGACTGCTGAAGAATAGGCATAGGGAGCAGGATCTGCATTTAAGGGCTTCGAGTAAGAGGCAACATCCAAGAGGTTTTAGATTCGATGGTAGTGGCTCTAGTCAGGATAATGAAGGACCATAATAACATTTGGTTCCTCAGGGTGGGCAGGAAGGATTTAAGGGAAAATGTTTCTTCTATGGGGAGTCGGAAGAGGGATTGTCCTGAAAGAGGCAGAGGGAAAATTTTTGAAGAGGTTTTGGATGCACAACCCCTACAGCAATTCATGGTCAGGTTCGAACAAGAGAACTTTGATCAGGGACCCATTGATAAGGCAAGGCAGTTAGATTATGGTGGTAACACATAAATTATTTGTCCTACGTGTATAGGTCATGCTTTGAGTGATTTTAGGAGCATCGCATGTAAGATGCTTATCTCTAGAATTATTGAGTGGGTCGAATTTATTGAGTGGTTGGACGTTATAACCCGATTGTGAATATATGATTACCTTGAAGGGGTGTGGCAGTTGGATGGTATCTTTTGGGAGATTATATTCTTTTGAGACGTGATAGTAGAGTTATGGTTTTTTCGGAGTGCAACTGTTAAGTTTTGTTGTGTAGTAATGGTGAGCGTATTATTTTATTGCTTGGAAGATGCATGATATTGCTAGGTACCAGTGGTAAACGGGTCTACCTTGTGGTGATATTTTGAGATGTTGTAATGGGTTTTTACTGATGAGATTCAGGGTTTAGTGGGTTCATTATTGAGTGAAGAGTTTTAGCTCATGGTTGTGTGTGTGTTGAGAACTTAATGTTGGTGATAAATTTGTATTGATTGACGCCTTGTGTCTTGGGCATATTATTTAATTTGTGTGTATCATAATTCGTACAATTATTTTCTATATTATATTTTATGACTATGGGGTCATATAAATTGATTTAAAAATATCTTAAAACTTTAGTCCTGGTTTGACCGATCTCCATCCTCGACAAAGTTTCATACTAGTGTGTTGGGGGGTGGGTTTCTCGTTTGGATTTTAATTGCGAGATCTCCCTCGCATAAAAGTAGTGAATGTCGAGAATTCAGAAAGGTTAGATCTTCAGACATTTTCAAAATTATTATTGGATTATTTGTTGAGAATTAGCATATCCCTGTAGCGTTATGGGACTGAGATTAGTTCATGGGTTGGTGCCTTGGTTATTTCAGGCATATCATTATAGCGGAGAGTGAAAGTTATGTTACAATTTAAGGCTAGTGGAGCCGGGTAATGATAACCCAATTGAGCACGATTACAGGGTGTATGGGCTCCCTGGTTGTATATTGTTATTATGAATTCACTATTGGTAAGTGTAGAGATAAGAGTAGTTATCTTGGGTGTAAGATGTGAGTTTTGTATGTAGATATTTATCCAAATTTCGAGCACAAAATTTTTAGAAGGAAGGGAGAATGTCATATCCCGTAAAATCTGAAGGCTGAGAATTCAATTATTTTGGGAGAAATAGAACTTTAAATTTGGGAGAATTGATATTTTTATTTTTTGGAGTCTCGAATGAAAATTTAGAGTGTACGGTTGATCCGGGATGGACCAAAATAGTCAAAATGATTGTATGGAAGTTGTGTTTGGGTTTCGAAGTATTTTGGACCTAGTTTGACTCGAATTAGAGAAACGAGTCATTTTAAGTGTGTATTGTCATTTAAGTTGGGTATTATTAGAAATGAGCTTATTATTCTTATGATAGAAGACAATCTCATTTGTGAGAAAATAGAAAACCCTAGAAAGAGATAGAGAAAGCTAAGGAGAAGAAGAGAGAAAAAAAGATAAAAAAATCTTGGAGCTTTGGATATTTTCGGCTCAAATCCTTGATTTCAAGGAAGATTTAACCTCTACAACTTCGAGGCAAGTGATTAAACTTTCTAAATAATTGTGTGTGTGAGTTATCTCATCATTTTTTTTGGTGATTTAGTGGATTTTGATCTTTTGTGGTTAAAACCTAAATTTTGTTGAGTAAATCTTGTATTTAGGGTTATATTTGTGGTTTAGATGATAAAGAAAGTGGGGATAATTTTATGTGTTAGGTTTTGATGAAGTAGAATTTGGTTTTATAAGTGTAGGGTAAATCTTGTGAAGTGTAGAGTAAGGTTTTTGGGGTGTTAACTTCGTAAGTTGAAAAGTAGAAATTCTATTGGTCCGTCTAGGAAAGACGAATCGGTTTATTTTTAAGGAACCCGGACCAGTTCATTTTTATGAAGCACCGGATCGGTCCGGTCATTTAAAGTTTTCAACCTAATTTTAGGAACCAATTAGATTTATTTTTTAGGACCCTTGGTCCAGTCTGGTCACTGTATTTTGCCAGCCTTTGTTTTACCCCTCTTCAATTGGTTTTAGTACTTAAGGACCCTCTAAAATAGTGTAGCAAACATGTTTCTAAGATATCATGGGGGTTCACATTTGGATACAATAGAGGGGCCATTTTGGGGTCCATAATGGATGTATGCATAAGAGTATATTGTGTTGTTTTATTTTTGTAAATCCTCCAAGGAGTGAGGATTCTTTCGAGGATGGTTTCGGGATATTATGGAGGCATTTTTGGTAGTTAAACATATTGAATCCTTTTGTAAATTCTCTGAGTAGTAGGAATTTACTTAATGCCGAATATGGACTGAATGGGAGAGAAATATCGTGTGTCCTTAGTGTCATTAAATTGGGCGATTATTCATATCTTAGGTGTGATGGATTTGTAAATTTCAAGTGAGGGATTAAATAATGAAAGGAATTGGGAAGGTATGCGAGAGTGTATCGGTTAGTATAATGAGAGTTATATACAGATAGTCGGATTCTAAACTTTTTACATACGGACGAGAGAGGGTATGTATATATATATATGGTGTGAATGTATATACCTTATGTGATGTTTTATATATATATGATGTGATTAAATGTGGATATGTATCTAGTGTGTATGATATATATTATGTGCTTCATACCCCTCTAATTCTATCAAGGGAAATTGCACGATGTGGGTGAATCTCCCTGGCTTGAGGAGTAGGGAGAGTATAGTCCCCAGGTCATAGCGTCCACTATTTATATTGTGTGATTCTTATTAGGGGTGAGACGTAGTGGGTATGCTCCATTCTCATTTTCGGGGAGGAACTATGGCCTCTTCCCATAAGTCGTGATTTTGGTTTTTACCAAGTTCGGTGTGAGTCATTCCGACTATTGGTAAACCATGGACATGTGAGTGATTCCTTGGTAGTTGATAGCATTTAGAGATAATTAGTATACATATTATGTGTGAATCTATGTGTACTTATTGATAATGATGAATCATATATAATATGTGAGTGTAATATTATACAAGCTTCATAGATAATGTTTTATATCTTAATATTATAACTACAGAAAGTTATAAAGATGTGTATGATGTTTTGTCTTTGGTAGCAAGAGAGTGGGTGAGTATACTCTTACGCCTATAGACGGGAAGTATTTTTGGTGTGTATTTCGGCCTGAGGGCCTAAAGGATTTCCACGACTGACAATGTTAGGTGGTAGTATATTGTGGGATTCCTTGTTTTGATTTTTCTTTGCGAGATGTTCCACGCACGAAGCTTAGCGTAACGTTGGGAGTGGGGAGATGTTTGGTCCTTAGTTCTTAGGCATAGGTGAAATAGTGGTGGTATATTACTAGCATTAATGATGATGTGAGATGTCTTATGCTAATAACTTGTGGAGGTTAAAGATTAGAATCGATAAATATAATTGAGTTATATTATTGTATAAGTTTGGATGTAGACTCTAGAGATGATAGAAGAAGTAGATGGAGGGTTATGTTAGAGATAGAGAGTTACATGAATGAGGTTTATGCATAGTTTTTAAGTGGATTAAGACCTCGAATGTGTTGGGTAGCGTAGTTGAGGTTCATATGCATACGTTAGGTGCGCGCTATAGATGAGGGGTGAGGATGAGTCCCAAGAGAGAGTGTGACACCACTTTAATTATGAAATCGTGCATTCATAATTATTATCCATTTTAATTCACTTGCTAAAATTATTTTCGAACCTCGGGCTCTGACCCATTGATATCTTCTCTCTCGCTATATTTATATATATTTTAGATGTCCCACCGCAAGGACGCCAATGATGCCTATTCTATCCGGGCTTCTTGGAGCTATAACAGATGCGGAATGTTATCGAATTTTTTTTGTATCCGCTTCCTATTCTTGTAAATCTAGATTAGGATCCATTTTGTATATTGGATATGTATATTCAGGGTTTGTATATATGTATCTCTTTTATTTTTGTTATCATATAGATGTTGTATTGTCTGTGACCCGACAGCATATTCGGGTTTATTCTTGTTGTATTCGTGTATATATTATCATATTTTGTAGCCATATTGCATGTTGGTTTGTAAGTTTCTTATTTGTTTTTAAATTCTATTGGCACTTATTTATTATATTATTCGGTGGTTAGTTAGATTTTTAGTCTGTGCGACAGTGATGCTTAGAATGATCCACTTGAGATTCTTGTTTTATCTTGGTATAGGGCTGGCCACCCGTTATTAATTTAAGTGGGGTGTCACATCGTGAGAGTGAAATGTCATTGAATCTTTAAAGGACTCTGAATCCCCTTTCCAACGGTCTACCCCATCCGTGAATCAGCATAACGGTTCAAACGAATGGACCATTTTAATACCAAAAACCAATCTAGAGACCCCCGAGTGATCCCGGGACCCAAGTTTGACAAACGATTCGTTTTCACCCAAAAATTAATTCGGAGGCCAGCGGGCGCTCCCGGGATTCATTTGACCAAGGTCAACTCTTTAGATGGAATGAAACTGAATGAATATTCAAAGGGAATTAAATACCCTTTCTAACGGTCTTCCATGTGTGCGATTGTGACTTTCGATGTGGAAAAACGATTCGTTTTACTCCAAGAGGTCACCGAGTGCTTCCGAGGCTCGGTTCTCTTTCGAATGTCAGAGTACATCACCTGACCTTTCCAAAGGTTCTCCCCATGCGCGATCCTGACTTACCGTTTGGACTAACGATCCCTTTTCATCTAATAATATCTCTTTTCTAGGACCGACAAGCGCTTTTGAGCCACATTTTAACCAAGGTTAAATTTTGGACCCGGGAGCGGTCCAAAGGACTATTGATGGTGTCTAAATTATCTTTCTAACGGTATGCCCAATCGATTGCGTTCTATCATCTTTTTAGGGAAAATCTGCACGAGACTGCCAATTGGCAGGTCTATTTCACTACCTATTGGCAATGTGCCAGGGGTCACCTGATGATTGGTAGGGCTAGAGATTTTCCAATTGGCACCGCCTTACTCTATAAATAGAGGGCAGGACCTCACTCCTAGGATACCTTAGATCCATCAGCATGAGTGATCTCAACAACATTCTCTCGAAATCGTCCAGGTTCCTTTATGTGAAATTTCATTGAAACTTACATTCCCATCCTTTTCATACCCAATTTGGCAAAATCTCATCCTCTCTCATCCAACCCTCATCTCACACGCAAGGGAGTTCATCCAAGATCAATGATCAAGCTTCAAAGACGGTCCAAATCCTTCCCTATCTCTTTAAATTTCTTATTTTTTTTTATAAAATTCATTAGATTCATAATCTAGTTTACCTTTAATTCATACACATTAACTTCTTACATTTTTATTAGTAAATTGCACATACTTTATTTTCTATATAAAAAATCCAAAACAAACAAAAAAAGGGTTACGCCCATAAATTCTGAACGGGATTATCCATCACACTTTTTCAAAGCTAAAACACATTTTCTACACATGCACATAAAATAAAATCTTGTTCTAATCTATAGGATAAACCCTAACCCTATGCCGCATGCGAACTACGTGGACTTTGATTCATTTATAAGGCTACATAGGCATCTCAAATCAAAACCCGAAACTCGAGTGTAACTTTCCAGTTTTTCATTTTCCAATTTCCTAAAATCCCCCATTTTCGTATTTATCATATTCTTGCATTATTACATATATGATATTGGTAATCCTTATTAGTGTTTTATCCCACACGTATTATCGTTTCACCGTAATGATGAAAATAATAATAATCTCCTAAATCGTATTTTATATAGATTATTTTAGGAACATTCCTATGGATGACCTCACTCTATCTCTTATATGGTATGAGTCGGGTGATTCCGATCTGCATTATATTTACATGCACACACACTTCACGGAGAAGTAAAGGAAAATAATAACATAAGCCTATGAGAGACCAAAAGGGAGGGATGGATTCCTAAAACCTTCCCATTCCGTAACTTAGCCCATGAGAGCTTCGAATTATTGGTTTCATAAGCATCAGTTTGTCTTTGATGTCATTCTCTCGAGGCGACGACTTGTTCTTTTGCATGTTTTGTACAAAATAGGCTGGCAACTCCATCTCTTTACATTTACCCCACACCGACGACTGTCAAAGCGTTCCTAAATAAAAAAGGGAGCGAGAACTTCCATCCCCCCTTTCTTTCCCCATCCCCTTTAGAGAGAAGGAGAGAGAGTAAGGGCATGCATTTTTTATCAGGATGGCCACAGTGGCGACTCTGCTAGGGACAATTTTCATAAGAGGTATAAACTTTGTTTGTATGTGTGTTTTATTTTTATGCTTGTGTTCATATGCACCTATCTTTATGTTCCTTTTTTCTCATCTATTATTTCTTGCATAAATACCTCATGCTTATATCACTACTCACACACTTCTAGATACTCTCCATGTAAACGTCATGCTACGGGCACTTAGGACCACTTATATCCACATGTTGCACTTACCACTTAGAAATTCATGCTTAGGTGTCACCAGCACACACCTACTCTTATCACACTTGTATATATCCATGCTTACTCACACTTGTCACACACCACTTGTTGTTGATCCATGCTTAGGTTCACTACCACACACTCACTTGTAGATATTTACACATCACTCACTCTCACACATCCATGCTTAGTATAATGCTACATATTAGATTTATTTTTTATACTTGTACATTATTCCCTGATTAATTCTCATCATGCCAAATAAAGATACTCTCCATAATATATTAATCAATAATCATGCATTTTTAACACTACATCACCAAAGATCATGGCAATTGACCAAATTTTGTACCATAAATGGGGGGTCACTTCGTGATGGGCACTGGTCCTACAGATCGCAGTTAGCCTAAGCGATATGACTCTCACCTTCCATTGTCCAAGTACCTTCGATGTATATCGAACGGTTCCCCAAACATCGTACTGCTTGATCGAAATCATGATAAGAGGTATATCGTCGGGAACTTGTTCACGTTCGTTGAGTATATCGAATTCCCTCTCACACGTACTGTCCCCACGAGGTATATAGTGAGGAAATTCATGTACACTCAGGTATATCAAATGGCTTGTCCACACTTACCGATTGCCCTCAAAAGCAAGACATATATCATGAAAGTTATGCCAAAGGGGGGAATCCTACCCATTAATCAAGAAATTTCATACCCTCGTATAGGCGTCAAACCTAGGGCACTCATATTTAATTTACTGATTTCTACCCAAAACTCTATCAAAATGATGGGTCTGCATGTCGCCCAATTTTTTTCCCGATTTTGTGTTTTTTGAAAATGGGACCATGTCCATGAGACTGGTAACAAGTCTGACCGTATTTTTACATATTTTCCAACCCAATTTTGCCAAGATCGGGTTCCATCCGAAATTTCTTTTTTCATTTAGGTAAACCTAATACAAGTGAGAACATAATAAACATAATAATAATCATATTGAGATCCGTCTCTCGTTTTTTCCACTTTTTTTAATCAAGAGTGTCAAACAAACATTTTTCCCTCTTTTATCAAAAATACCAAAAACATGTTTCCCTTACTTTTACCATAAATCTTTTTATTTCTCCTTATACCAAAAATATTTTTCCCCCTTTCTCTAAAAATATTGTTGTCCTCCTCTTTTCGAAAAAAAAAACTGTCAAAAATATTTTCCTTCCTTTTCAAAAATAATAGTTTTGCCCATTCTCTTTCAAAAAATAATAAATTCATTTTTTTCTCTTTCTCTGGTCGATCGCATACCCGACCCTTGGCATGACTCCCTATTGGCTTCGGTCTTCCGTTGAACCGCCCCGAGGCTCCAAAAGTTCTCTCACTTCCTCCGAGTCAAGAATTCATCTTCATCCACTTTCCATGGAGAACACAGACCAAACACAAAAAGTGCAGCCGGATTTTATGACTGTTCTAACCCAACTAACTGCCAAGATTTACAACCTTCATACCGAGGTTCATGAAATGCAACGAACCGATCCCCCCTTGAAGAGCTCGAGGTACCCTTCCCTCATGCTATGGGTCCATCCGCACCCGAGCCTATTTAGGTTCCTAAGGAAAATCAGTATGCCCCACGTGCTCCTCTTGATAATGGGTCGCCACCAGCCCAGCTCCATATGTCTAAGCTTACCCATCCACGGGCTAAATTACCCATGATCATTGATCTGAAAGAGGAATAGTTGAACAAGGTCAAGGAAGACCCCAAGATGTTGACCAAGATGTTTGATGAAGTCAAAATCTCTGGAAATTACATGGACTACACTCACATGTCTCCCTATCTTTAAGCAAGGTTGCCTGAAAAATTTAATATGCCAAATATCGAGAAGTTTGGGGGTAGTGGACCTACAATTGTTCATCTCCGAAGTTATTATCGATCCATGACTCTCCTTGGTGCATCTGAGGAAATAATGACCCAAATGTTCCAAAAAACTTTGAAAGACAATGCTCTTCGCTAGTTTTTATCTCTCGAGACGTTACCCGTGATTTCATGTCACAATACAACTACAATGAAGAGTTATATGTCACCAATCGTGATTTAGAACTGCTCAAATAGAACCCTAGGGAATCAGCCAACTTCCTAGGAAGGTGGATAGAGAAGCCAACCACCATGACCAACTGACCTTTCGAAGAGGAGCACGTCAGTATCGTGAAGAAGAATTTCTTACCTCATCTCCGAAGAATGATGGGAGGACAGTATTACCCTCATTTTTTAGCCCTCCGAGATGAAAAACCATCCCGTCGAGGGAACATTTATTGAGATGCGCCAGTGAAACAATCTCCATATGCACACATAAACATACTCTGATTTCATGCAAGTTTTTCTAATAAAATATATATAATCAAATCAAGAAAAACTTTATTATCAAACTAATCAGATTTTAATACATGCAAAAATTAAAATCAATTAAATCTGATTTAATTAAAAGTCAAATTAATAACAATAAGATTTATTATGTTACAATCCAATATATCAAATATGAATAATTATTCTAATTCAAGAAATTAAATAATGTAACAATTTTAATTCTAAATCATACAAAGAATAAGATGAGGATAAGAAGAATAACAAGTTCGATTTTTTAACATGGTAAAAACCCAAACTAGGGAAAACATCCGCGACTCCCTCTATGGAGTAAACAAAAAATTCCACTAAAACAAAATTCACAAGTCACAAACTATTTAACACACATACACATAAAACAGTTCGATACAAGCTTAGAATATGTACCCCCTGGTTTGATTCTAACTTCTCTGCAGGTCTGATGTTGATGTGACTTTCCCAGTTTGCTAACTTCTTGCTTCTTGTTTCATCGAGTTCCAACTCATTCAAAACTGATCTCTCAACAACATACTAGTTGTGAAAAATATGCAAGTGAATATGTTCTAAATGCAAACCATGCAAGAACTTAATTCAAATCACAAGCTTATAAGTTTTCTTCAAAATCTTAAAAAAAATATATTTGTAATCAGGAAAATAAGTTTTCTATACAAACATAAGAAAACAAGTTTCCAATTAATAACCAATTAAGTTTTCTACAAAAACTTACAAAATAAAGTTTCAATCATAAATCTTATATTCTAAGACATATATATAACACTTATCATGGAGACATAAAAAGATTATTCAATCATTTAAGAAATATGTGTTCTCAATCTCTCAAAAATATAACATTCAATTTTATGAGGAAAGTTTTTACAAACTATTTCACAAATATGAGAAAAAGATCTTTTAAAAGATTTTCAATAAACATGCAAGATCTTGAGAAATTCTAATTTAAACATCATATAAAATTTAACATAAAATCAGAATATTTAGATCATAAAAATATTCAATAAAATTCGGATCTAAAAATCTAAGGAATTCTAATTTTTGTAAAAAAATATTTCATCATGAAAGCACAAAAATTCTCTCTATAATAACACAATATTTCAATCTCTAACATATGAGACGATGCGTAAGATCATTGAGAATTTAAAAATAAAAAATAGAATAAAGATGATGTAGAATGAACACAATGTGTGTAAATAACACTCAATCTCTCTCTTAGATGTTCTCTAATTCTCTATATTTTTCTCTCTACAAAATCTTAAACCCTCTTGTATTTCTCACTCTAGAAAATATGAGTGAAAAAGTCTCTCAAAAAATCTAAATCCAATAAACTCTTCAATGAGGTTTATATAGGTGAGAAAATAATATTCTAGAAAATTTAAAATCAAGAGTTTAGATTAAAAGTTATTAATCTAGGGTTGTGATTAAATCGAGTTAAAAGTAATTAACAGATTATTAATAACTTAACAAATTAAGTCTGTTATAAAAATAACTCAAGAACCTAAAACCACTAAAGATACAAACAAGGATGGTATAGGGTTTTAGTAACAAAACTCTCCAACGAATATAATAATGAGAGATGGCATCACAGAAAATAAACCAATTAGAATAATCTAAAGGTTAACTGACAATAAACCTAAAGCTTTCAATCCAATAACTATGTAATAATTGGTATGATAGCTCTGACAGGTCAACATCAAATCCAAAAGAGCACGACATGCTCCTAAGATCTCCAACAGGTATAAACTATAAAACTCACTTAATTACACCTAAGGTGTGATAAGACGAAACCTCCTATTAACCAACAGTTATAAAAGTCTAACTGTACATGTACTCGCCCAAGGCTAGACGGCTTTAAAATCTAGGTTAAAAAAAATAAACCTAAAATCTAAACAGGTACAATTAGGTCAAGTCCAATTCTCCACAAAGTCTAAATGTTCAACTAAGGTCGAGTCAACAGTCACGTCATAATAAGTGACGAAACCAGCAAAGGTAATATCCTATGTCTTCTTAAAGGTATGAATGAAGTTTAAAGGCAATACATGTATACTAGCTTATAGGTAAGGACAAAAACTAGTAAGGAAGCAAGGGGTATCCATCATGTATCTCGGATACAACAACTGACGAAACAGTGAACTGTAAAGGTATGGCCAAAAGTTACGTGGGAACAATCCTAAGGTTTAAAAAATAAACCTAAAACTCCTATCAATTAAATGCACTGTTCGGTCTAGAGGGTCAAACTAGGTAGCGTCCTAACTGGACAAAGGAAAGTCAAGTCACTTATAAAAGTGACGAAAATAATTAAGGCAGTAGGTCAGTAAAGGACGAAGTCAATTGACGTTTAAAAACTAAACCTAATACTATCCAGTCTCTATGATATAGAAAATGATGGCCGAAATCAACAACTGAAAGCCTATTGTGTCACAAAAGGCTAAATGATATATAGGACGACGGTAGGAGAGCTGCTCATGTTCGGACAGGACGAGGTAGCTAAGGGACGAAAATAATAAGTCTCTTAACTTGTCTAAAGAGACTATAGTAGGTATACCAAAGAAAGCACACTAACACAACGCAATGCATACAATTATAATCGGACAGGTAAGTTCAAAAAAAATAATTAAACATAAATTATTTAATATGAAATTCAGTTTTCATAAAAATATTTTTCAAAATGAAAATTTATTTTTATCAACAAATTCCGAAAATGATTTTAAACTAAGAAATTCATTTTAAACAACACTTACACCAATTTTTCTAAAAAATTATTTCAGAAAAAAATAATGTAATCTCACTTTAGACAAATGTTTAGTTACACAATTAAAACCATAGATCAAGAAATATGCATGTGTTCCCAATGTGTCAAGTGCAAATGTGTAATACACGTGAATACCTTTACTCGAATATGTCGTTGAGAAGAGTCAAGGCATGTTGAGTCGTCGAGTAACATTTTAAGATGTACCAAGGAGAAGGCTCGTACTAAAAAAATATGTTTTGAAACAATATCCAAATTAGTTGAAACGCCTAAATAATGTAGACTCAAGTAAGTCAAAGATTTAGGGTGTTTCACGAGAAGCAGGAGTAGAAATAGAAGAAGGTCTTGTGAAGACAGAAGTTGAACCAAAGAAAGCATCTGGACAGTTCACTCCCAGAAAGTATGAAAAACCTATCAGTATTCAGTCCGCCACTTCATGGGAACCAAAAATCTGCCCTAGCCCAGATCGAAAGGAATACTAAATGTTTATCAGGCCCTCTTAAGCCAAAATCTCATCAAACTATTGGACCCTCATCCATTACCAAACCCACTTCCCAAAAAATTTCAAATTAGATGCCCATTGTTACTTTCATCAAACTGTCGACCATACCACCGACCAATGTTTCCACCTCTAAAATGTAATCCAAGGTCTGATCGACTAGGGTATCATCGTCCTACCATCCAATCATAAACCAAACACTACCCACAGTCCCCTCCAAAATCATACAAATGTCATCTTCCTAGAAGAAGACCCATAATTTAACCCATCAACCTAGATCATATCCACTAAATCACCCATCATACCCATATACTCTCCTAAACATCTCCAAGTGTGCCCATATTTTCTCATGCACCCTACCAACTTTGTCGATCAGGCCTTATAACTCCTTACCAGAGCATGTATCACTATTCATACTCATTTTGGAGGTGAAGATATGGAATTATCAAAAGTGTTGAACCAACTCCTAGAGTTTGGGTTGAAATTTCCCTCCCAGATGACCATTGACTGCCAGAGATTCAGTGCCCTGTTCTTAGAAGCTCAAAAATGGGCTCGAGAGTTAGATGATTGGATGATACCAACCGATGAAGCCAGTTTAGATGATGTCATCCAGATCATGACAGGCCTATTTTGGCATACCGATGAAATTTATAATATGTCTAAACTACTTGATACTTTGAATCTTCAAGGGAGCCTGTTCCCTTCAATTTTACATATCCCCCATCGAATGGAAGGATCTATGCGAAGAAGCTATTGAGGTTGTAGAGTGTACTGAATTTTCTTGGAAAGATGATGCCATTACCACTAGATGAGGAGAAGAATAAAAAAAACCTAGAAAAGACTAGCTCAATAGTCAGTATATGTGCGATGATATCATTTGAGGAGATACTAGGAAAAGTTAATAAGGTGGTTGAATAAACCGAGATCGATGAGGAAATGGGGTTCCTATTTTTCTCCTCTTTTGTGAACCATATGATCAAGTCAGGGAAGAATTACCAAGTCCCAAACCAGCCACCATCAGTAATTGACAAAGGAAAAGGCATTGAGAATCTCCTTATCGAGGAGAGTTAGATCCTCGATCAGTTAAACCAGTCCCAAGATAACATCACTCTCCGAGGACTCTTTATTTTTCCCAACTGTATAGAAATGCCTTGATCAAGCTACTCACTGGGCCCATAGTTCCTTCTTCCACCACGCCAGAAGAAGTAGTGAATCTGGTCGGATCCCTAACCTCCATTAGAATGTTTTCCTTCTTCGAAGAAAAAATCCCTAAGATTGGTCCAAACCATAATTATGTTGTCAATATCTCCGTCGAATTCATGGGAAAGGCTGTCCCACTCTTTCTAGTCGATAATCGATCAGCTCTTAATGTTTGTCCATTGAGGATCGTTAATTGTTCGGGATTGAAAGTGACTGGCCTTGCTCCAACCTTTGTCGATGTACATGCTTATGATAATACCCGTCGAGAAGTGATGGGATCTATAAATCTTGTAATAGGGGTTGACCCTATAAATCATGTTGTTGAATTCAAAGTCATCGATATCTCGGCTTATTTCAATCTGTTGCTTGGGTGACCATGGATCCACAACATTAAGGGTGTGTCTTTTTCCCTACATCATAAACTAAAGTTCTTCATCAATGGGAAGGTCATCACCATATTGGGTGATGATGACAATATTGAGAACACAAGAACCAGTAATCCAGTACTTAAGATACAGCACGGGGCAAAAGATATGCTTCTGTTAGACTTCCAAGTTGAACACCTTCTACTCACGGTAGGGGACGATTTCAAAGATAGGGTATGCCCAAAACATAACCCCATAGCAATGTCAATGTGATCTAGATGTTAAAAAGCTTGCACTTTATGCTGAGACTGGGGTTGGGACGACAACAAAAGGGGATACTTGAATCCATTGTGTTAAAGAAAGATTTTCCTCATTACAGTTTGGGCTATCAACCATTAAAAGATGAACTCAGAATGCTCTGTCAACCTCGACTAGAAATAAGGCTAAAAAGTACGAAGACTGTTTTAAGGGATTCCATGAATGGAAGATTCATCAACGAGGGTGAAGATTTCCCCTTATGTGGCTTTCCCGAACCATGGTATGATCATGCGGATAAGAAGATAAAACCTGGAATGGAGATCTTTTTTTAAGACAGCTAATCATGGGTCAAAAGTTCCCAGCATCATGTATTGAGAAGACCATAGTCGATGCCCAATATTTTGAGGAAAGTGACTCCGATGATTCTTTCAACTTGTAGGCAGTAGGGCTGATACTCTGCAAGATCCATTCAAGCACTACATCAATGAATCCATCCCGTATGATCAAAGTTAATTATACACATCTCCTTAACTAGCATGTTGCACATGTTCAACTTGATGATATTTAACCCAACCTAGATGTGTATCCCATTTCCTCTTTTTTTTTGTTCCTCCTTACTCTGATGTAACCGAGACCTCCTTCGAAGAGGTTCTCAATGTTGTTTTTCCTAATAATGAAATAAAATAAGATTTTGAGTATCTTTTTGTGCCTTACATTTATCGTCTTGATTCTAATCAAACTCTTGATGATGATGATTTTACAAAGGAATAATTCTTATCTAATCTTAATAAGGTTAATAACAAATAACATAACCACGTTCAAGTTAATAATAATGAAACTCTTATTATTAATCTCGGTTCTAGTATCCAACTGCACAAGATTATGCTAGGGGCCAGCGTTGACGAGCATGAGCGGGCAAATTCCTTCAACTCGAATAATTATTAAACGAATTTATGGATGTCTTTACATGATCCTATGAAGATATGCCCGGCATTGATCCCGATATTGCTCAGCATGAGATCCCAACTCTCCCAAAATGCAAATTGGTCAACATAAAAACAGCGAAAGCTCAGCATCGAATGGTTGCTTAAGGTCAAGGAGGAGGAGTCAAACAGTTGAACGTGGGCTTCATTCATGTAATTTAATATTACATATGGCTAGCCAATATCATACCCGTGCCTAAATCAGGAGGGAAGGTTTGCATGTGCATTGACTACTAAGACTTGTACAAGGCCTCTCCGAAGGATGATTACCCGCTACCCAATATCGATATGATTATAGATAACATGACCAGTCACGTTCTTAAGTCATTCATTGATGGGTTTGTCGAATACAATCAGATCAAGATGCACCCAAATCATCAAGAGAAAATCGCATTCATCACCCTTTGGGTAACCTTTTACTACAATGTTATGCCATTTGGTCTAAAAAAACACAGGGGATACCTACTAGAGGGCTTCCACAACCATCCTGCATGATCTGATAAACAAAGAAGTCGAGGTCTATGTGGATGATATGATTATCAAGTCTAAGACTAGGGAAGGTCATGTTCTCGCTCTGATAGTACAAATATAGCACCCTGTCGCGGAGGGTACTCGACACCATCACGATCAATATCACGATAAATGACAAAATATTATTTTATATAGATTATTTTGGGAACATTCCTATGGATGACCTCACCCTGTCTCTTTTATGGTATGAGTTGGGCAATTCTAATCTCCATTATATATACACGCACACACACTTCGCGGAGAAATAAAGGAAAATAATAACATAAGCCCATGAGAGACGGAAAGGGTGGGATGGGTGCCTAATACCTTCCCATTCTATAACTTAGCCCGTGAACCCTTCAAACTATTGGTTTCGTAAGCATGAGTTTGTCGTTGATGCCATTCTCTCAAGGCCGCGACATGTTCTTTTGTCTATTTTGTGCAAAATAGGTCGGCGATTCCATCTCTTTACATTTACCCCACATCGACGACGACCGAAGCGTTCATAAATCAAAAAGGGCGCGAGACCTTTCATCCCCCCTTTATTTCCCCCATCCCATTTGGGAAGAAGGAGAGAGAGGAGGGGCACGCTTTTTTTATCGAGATGACCACAATATGCTGCTCTGTCCAGTAATTTTGGGTCTTTCACCCAGGGCTCAAAACGCTTATTAATTCTTTTTCAGTTGCATCCGAGTCCATATTAACAATTCACATTTCATACTATTTTCATGCCAATTTATTCATTTCATTTTTTTTCACAAAAATGACCGATAAGGTCGAATGAGGAAGTCTAACCACTAAGACCCTCTATTTTATCAAAATTACCATTCTCCCCTTCATTTTATCAACACTTTGTGAAAAATATATTTATGTCATTATATTATCATAAGTGGTCATTTTATGTTCAAAAAGATATGCATCATTATCTTTCTTCAAGAAAGTCCCCTTTTTGTTCATACTTCTAAACAAGAAATTCATTAATAGTATGGAGCCCATTTTTACTAAATGTACACCTAACCCTTGTGCTCATATGTCAATTTAAACATCATTTTACCTCACTTTATCAACAATTATAACACATTTAGGGGATGGAATTTCTTACTTTCTTACTTCACTTTGAAACCCATTTTATTATTCATTTATCATGTTTAAATATTTTCTACTAACATACTACATGATTATACCAAAGGATAAATGGATTTTAACCTAGAAATCCCATAAATGTGAACCTAAACATGATATTAACATGAAATGACATTTTTTATACTTATTTGACATATTTCAAGACTTAGAATGATTCTTATTCTTCAAAAGTCACTTCAATCTAGTATTCTTTAAAAACTTTCACTTTCAAAAACATACTAGAAAATATTTTTTACAAAACTATCTACATTCTAGAATGCACCCTATATAGCTTAGGTTTAAACTTGAAAATAGTGGAGAGAAAAAACCCCACCTTGAGTTTGAAGAGGATGACTATAAAGCTCCTAAAATTCCAAAAAAATTCACCAAGAAGCTCCTAGAAACTTCAAAACTCCAAGAATTCTCCAACTCTTCTTGAAAACTCTGACAATAAATCTCTAACCCAACTTCTTCCTTAATTGAAATGGGTGTTATAATATTGGAAATGGGATAAATATTGCTAACGATTGAGGTTTAGGGAATGGGGCTGGTGGAAGTGGGCTGGAAATTGAGAGAGGAAGCTTGAGAGTGTAGAGAGATAGAGTAAAAATCGAATGGAACGGAGAGAGAATGAGTTCTCTCCACCCTCTCACCTATATTTATATCCATGAACCCACTAACCCTATAACCACTGGTTTACCCAAGACTAGACCCACGTTTGATCTTCTCTATTAGGAGCTTGACAACTCAAAGATCTAAAGGTAAGGTGACACCATGTACGAATCTGCAAAATTTTGAATTTCTGCATAGTCATTCGAATTAAGTCAGGTCTCGTTCGAATGACATTGTCATTAAAATGGGAGTTCTAATGAGAATCTAACGAGTTTTAAATTATGAACAAGTATATCTCGTTCGAAGGTTATTTGAAGGTTTGTCCGAATGACCCTAGCCATCTCGTTCGAACGACTAATACTTTCGCTTGAACGACCCCAAGATTTCTACATATAAACCTTAAGCCATTAAATTTACATTCGTAAACGCACAAAAGCCACAAGAACATTTCAAAAAAGACAACCATCTATTATATTAAGTCTGTGGCCAAATTTCCATGAAAATTACAGATGAAGGAAATACAATCTCAAGCACGACCGTCGCTATATATATATATATATATAAATATATATATATATATATATATATATATATATATATATATATATATATGTATATATTCTTGCCACAAAGTCAAGGGGGTGGTTTCTCCCCCCCCCCCCCCCCCCCCCGTACTTCTTGTCGATACACACACATATCATACCTATTACTATTACAAGTGTTTCTAGCCTTTTATATTAATATACTGGGACGTGCACGTGTCGACGGCATGGTGCTATAAACGTGTATTCTCAAGTGTCTACTACACAATTATAAATTCGTTTGATTATATTTCTCTCTCTCTCTCTCTTTCTCTTTTTGTACATGCATGTGATGTGTATATTACATTCCCTTATGTGGTACCAACAACACACGTCATATCTACGACAAACATGTTGATTGCAAATAATGCTTATGTTACTCCTATGTGTTCTTATAATTATTACACCCACATAAATACTATACATATAAAATTAAAACTTTACGTGTAATATAATTATTAATATAATTTTTTAAATAATTACATAAATTACAATGCGTGTTTACATGTTGATATATCATGTCTTTTCCTGGACTTTAAATAATATATACCCATTTAAAAAGATGGGTGAATTTGACTTTAATATATTACTAATCTTCAATCTCAAACATAAATACAATTTTATTCCGAAGTAGACTTAAATAAAAAAAACGTCAATAGTTTTGTTAAACTTAACACACACGTGATTTTTTTTATTAAAATAATTCAAAATATTTTTAAAAAAAGTAGAAATTATAAATTCATTTTAATTTTAAGAAAAAAATCCAAAAAAAAAACAACAAAAACAAAGCAGTTGATTTCGTCTCCACCCCCCCCCCCCCCCCCCCCCCCCCAACACACACAAACCTATAGCACCCGAATCGGAGACCCACCCCACCACCATCAACACACCAAGTGCCCACCTCACTCCCCACCCTCATCTTCTCCACCCATAACAACCCCCCACCCCATCCATTCCACCCTTTCCAGTCAAATTCGGATAAATCCAACCATTACAACACTATAATCAATCGATTTCAGTTGGGTTTTGAATCGGTGGTATATATCTCGTTTTAGTTGAATGGGTGGTTTGGGTCATGAATGAGTGGTTTTAAGGGAGGATTGGGTTTTGAATTGGGTTGAGGGGTTGTGGCGGAGGGCGACTTGGGTGGTGGTTGAGGGGTTTGGGGTTGGGAGGGGAAGTGATGGCAATGTGTCCAGATGTGGGGGATGGGTGGAGGTGGAGGGTGGAGAGATAAAGAGGGTGATGATGTTTTGTGGTTTTTAATTTTCTTATATTTTTATGGTTTTATTTTTTTAAGATTAAAATTCATTTTTCTTTACTTTTTTTTCTTAATTATTTTAGGATTTTTAATTTCTTCTAAATTTAAAAAAGTCACGTGTCAGTTAACATTGACACTATTAATTGATGGTTTTGTATTAAAGTCTAATTTGGAATTAAAATTGTATTTAAGTCTGAAATCAAAGAATAATAATGTATTAAAGTCAAATTCACCGGTAATGCATATTAATGAGCCTTGTGTGCATACTTTGTGGTCAGGTTATACCAATTTAACATTGTCTAAACACTATCAATACTTTTAAGGGACAACTATTGTGCCATGTCCACTATATTTTCAGATCCAAAAGTTGGATTTATAGTATATTTTGGTCTTCACTTACCAAAAATATTTTTCATCTTATAAATTTTATAAGACATTGGTCATTAAAATTATAGCTAGCATTTTGTAATTTGAAAAAGAAAAGTGATAGTCAGAATTTCTTCTCTAATGTTACCCATTGTGTTTTCAAATACAATCATAAAATGATACCTATAATTATCTTTGAATTGAACCAAACACTTAACACTTCGTGCAAGAACTATCTAACTAAAAATGGTAGAAAACTTAAAAGTGCACATCAATATAAGCTATACTAATAGATAACTAATTAGTTATATATGAAAATGTTTTTTTTCTTAAATAAAAAAGGGAAACAACACCATTTAAACTTGGGTAATTATGTATGCTACACTACATTTTATATTTTGTTTAACTCCACCTTTCTTTTCATAACCCTCATTTTTGTTGAACTTTAAAAGTTTTTTAGGCGTGAGTAAAACAAATGGGTTAAAAAAATACCCTATTTGTTATGTTTAGTAATTAAAAAGTGCACCAAATTCATTTAACATGCAAACCCATATACAATACACATGTTGTAACAGTGAGAAACAAAAGTTAAAATATATTCCAACTTATATATTAGTTTTTCATATAAGAATATAAAAAAATTGATATTTTCATTCCACACAACTTCTCCTCTCTACAAAATACTTTCTAAAAAAATTACGCATCACATAATATGGCATTCCTTGCAAAAAATTTAATCAAAAAATACATAACCATAAAAGGTGAATAATTGACCCATCACTTTTGTCCACTCGTATCCTTCCTTCAACAGATATTACACTTGAACGCATGAATACATTTTCTTGCTCATCTAGTGTTTCATAGCCATGTGATCCGAAAAAGGTACAAAACTCTAAGAAAATTCATACATCTTTATATTTTCAATTAAAAAAATCCTAGAAGTAAAAATGTTTTTTAAAATTGTGTATATTAGGATTTATAAAGTTGAAAAGGTATTAAAGATAACCTTTTTAAATTAACATAAACAATAAAAAAAAAGTTGACAATTAGTATTATTTAAAATCCCCTTAACTACAATACATCTTAAAATTCAAGTAATATTGGTAAAAAAATCTAAGCATGTGCTTAAGCTTCATGTAATACTTAAAAAGTAATTAATCTAAACCTAAAAATAAAATACTTATATGTTGTACACATTAGATGGAAAATAAGAGTAAAGAAATCATTAATATGTGCATAAATATACATCTAATTTAAATTTGAAATATGCATTATGTACATGTGAAAGCAAATTATTGCTATTCCGTAAGACAAAAAAAAAGTTTGTAACCCTTTTATTATTAGAAGTTATAAATCCAAAAAAATTCAACACACACGTGCATATATATATATATATATATATATATATATATATATATATATATATATATATATATCTGTGTGTGTGTGTGTGTGTGTGTGTGTGTGTGTGTGTGTATATGTCATGACCTTGTCCCAAAATTAGTAGTAGGGGACGAGTGTCTTGACATGCCACCAAGGCAACATATATTCTGACATAAAATTGTTTCCTTAAATAAGTGCAACGGAAATATAATCACATGTGAATCATAAACTACTGAAAGTAAAGGGATTACGTCATCGGGGCTTTCTAAAAGGAAACTTCATTTATATTACAAATAACGATGAATTACAACTTAAGACAAAATTTAAATCTTATTACAAGAGAGCCAAACATGCTCTATATGATATAACAAACTTTTTTACTTAAATAACAAAAAGAGCTCTAAAATCTCGATCTTCCATATAGTCCTTTTATGTTCCCTCCAAGCGTACTTATTTCCCAAAAATGGTTAGTTATACAAGGTTTTGTTCAGAAAATTGATACCTATTCAAATCAAAAGAGAAGGCATATACATATATGGATAGGAATTCGCTGTATAAAATTTGAGATGACAGTATATAGAAATGAATAGCACAGAATATAACAGATATAACAAATCAATTTTCAATATCTTTCTTTTTCAATCATATGAGTTTAATGGCCAAGTACACTCTAATACCGTATTCTTCTACCGTATTATTCACCGGTAGTTGAGGGTCAATCGAACTTGTTCGTCACACCGCCTTATTTAGGGCACACCAATGATAACCTAGCTGGGAAGGTCAATCATTAAGAGTGGTTCCTTAGGCCAAATCTTATTTCCAATATTCAATATCATTTTCAAAACACTTTTTCATCGGTATGTCTATATGGACAAATATAATCATATCACAAGGAATCAATCATCGGTATCAGATGAATTTTTTAGAATAAAATCATTTCACAAAATATATTTGGTTTGCATAATATCCTATAATTCAAACTCACAAGGAATGTCAGAGTACTCACCTAAAACAGAAGTTCGAAGTTTATAGAAACAGAGTCTTGGATCGCTCGTTAATCTTGAGACGAAACTTCTTCTTAAACTTTTCTCGCACTTTCTCTCACTATTTCTTTGTAATATTTTGGTATAATTTCGTGTAATGGCTGATCCAAGGGCTTTATTTATAGTTCCACAAAGTTATTTAGGTGTTGACACGTGTCTGGGTGATAAGGCTTTCACTTTGGTGAGTCGTCGTTCACGTGTCGTGCAACGGATCGGCCTTGCAGTCTTGGTTTACCAAATGGCGACACGTGTTTTGCCTTTTTCTAGAGGATTGACATGAGTTTTATCCTCGCCTATAAAGGCGACATGTGTGCGGTGGAGGTGTCCAAAAGAATGCAAGAGGTGGAGAGTTATTAAGGGTATAAGGGTCATTTTACACCTGAAGGGTATTCTAGTAATTTTACACCTTACATTTTCAATATTTCTTAGAGGTCCTTGAAAATATTTTATTTACAAAATGGTCCTTTATATATTTTCGTTCTAGTTCCTCAAACTTTCTTTATTTAAAAATTAAGTCCCTAGAGTTTCATAAAATTTCATTTTCTACCCCAAAACTTATCATTTAGCTTAGGATATTCCATAAAACTTTAATTTAATAAATTTTGATGAAAAATGAGGTTATTTAAAAGTGTTTAAGTAGGCCTAACTAGCCTCCCCTTCAACCAATCAAAATACTACACATGGTGTGGTAATAGGACAAAATACATCTTAAAGGATGGACAAATTTGCACTTATTTCGTAATTTCAGCATAACTTCTTGCTCGGACCTCTGTTTAATGCACCGTTTGTTGTGTTACAAACCTTATATATATAACTTTTTAGTTTTTATCTCAACTCAACTGTTATATTATAATGGTCAAAACTAGTCTCTAATACGAACATTCCTACCAAAAACATTGAAATTTTATGTTTGTAACTAATTTGATATTTCCTGATTTATGAAGGGATGATTAGACTAAAATAATAAATTAACATTATTCATATCACATATGAAATAATGCAACATTTAAAACTATATATATAAGTGGGGTCATTATATCCTACCCTCCTTATAAAAAGTTTGGTCCCCAAGCTTTACTTACATTACTTCCCAAACAAGTATGGATATTTCTCCTTTATTTCATCTTCCCTCTCCCATGTTGCTTCTTCAATGGAATGATTAGGCCATAACATTTTGACCAATGGAATTACCTTAGTTCATAATATTTGATGTTTATGGTCCAAAATTTCTATTGGATGCTCAATATATGACAAATCTTCTCTAACTTGAAGAGGTTCGTGACTTAGGATATGCGTTGGATGTGGGACGTATTTCTTCATCATTGACACGTGGAACACATTATTCACACTACAGTTTTCGGGGGTAGAGTTATTCTATATGCAACAGCTCTTATCCTTTCAAGGATTACAAAAGGTCATATGTATCTTGGACTCAATTTCCCTTTCTTTCCAAATCGGATTGTGCCCTTTGCTGGTGATACTCGTAAGAACACATAATCTCCTCTTTGGAATTCCAAGTCTCGTCGTCTATTATCAACATAACTCTTTTGACGTCTTTGAGCGATTTGAAGTCGGTCTTGTATCAATTTTACTTTCTCTGCTATGATCTGGATCAATTTTGGTCCCAATAATTTTCTTTCTCCAACTTCTATCCAACATGTAGGGGAACGACACCTTCTACCATAGAGTGCCTCATATGGAGCCATTTGAATACTTGCTTGATAACTATTATTATATGCAAACTCCACTAACGGTAAATGATCATCCCAATTACCCTTTATATCAAGTACACATGCCCTAAGCATATCCTCTAGAGTTTGAATGGTTCTCTCAAATTGTCCATCTGTTTGAGGATGAAAAGCGGTGCTGAAATTCAATTGTGTTCCCATGGATGCTTGTAGGCTTTTCCAAAAGCAAGACACAAATCAAGGATCACGATCAGAAACAAATGAAACTGGGGTTCCATGAAGCCTAATAATTTCCCGCACATACAACTTAGCTAACTTTTCTAAAGAATGGGTAATCTTAATGGCAAGAAAGTGAGCAGATTTAGTTAACCTATCAATAAAAACCCAAATAGAATCATTACCATTTGAACTCTACGGTAACCCTGTCACAAAATCCATAGTAATATGTTCCCATTTCCACTCAGGGATATGTGGGGGTTGCAGTAATCCTGATGGTTTTTGATGTTCTGCCTTTACTTGTTGACAAACTAAACACTAAGATATAAATTCTGCTATCTCCCTCTTCATGTTATTCCACCAAAATACTTCTCGAAGATCCCTATACATTTTTGTACATCCGGGATGAAATGTGAATCTTGAGTAATGACTTTCCTCCAAAATTTGCCTCTTTAGTTAGACATCACATGGGACACACGCTCTATTTTCAAACCTCAATATATCATCTCGTATCACAAATTCAGTTCTCTTACCCTGGATGACTTCTTATCTAATATTCTTTAGTTGTGGGTCATTTACTTGTGCAATTTTGATCCTTTCCATCAACATGGGTTGTACTTGTAAGTTTGCAATTATTCCTCCTTTGCTATAGATACGTACATCTATTTCCATACTTCTCAAATCCCTTAACAAAGGTTCCTGATTTGTAATGAGGCATGATAAATTTATTGTAGACTTCCTACTTAAAGTGTCGGCTACTACATTAGCTTTCCCCGGATGATAGTGAATATTTACATCATAATCCTTCATCAATTCTAACCACCTCCTTTGTCTCATGTTCAATTCTTTCTAAGTAAATATATACTTCAAACTATTATGATCGGTATAAATCTCATAAGTCTCCCCGTACAAATAGTGTCCTCAAATTTTAAGAGAAAAAATTACAGATGCTAATTCAAGGTCATGGGTTGGATAATTATGTTCTTGGGTTTTTAACTGTCTCGAGGCATAAGCTACTAATTTTCCACTTTGGATTAGGACACATCCCAAACCATTTACTATAAATCACAAATCCCCCTGTTTCGGAAGGAATGGTCAAAATTGGGGCAGTTACTAATCGATTCTTAAGTTCTTGAAAACTATTCTCAACTTCCTTAGACCATTCATATTTCACCTTCTTTTGTATTAACGTAGATAGAGGTTTGGAAATAATGGAAAATCCTTCAACAAATCTTCTATAATAGCCGACTAATCCAAGGAAACTGCGAATCTTCGTCACATTAGTTGGTCTAGGCCAATCTAGTATAGCCTTGATCTTTTGAGGGTCAACTGACACTCCTTCCTTAGAAATGACATGTCCTAGAAATGAGATGCTAGATAACTAAAACTCACACTTCTTCAATTTTGCATATAATTTCTCCTTCCTAAGGATTTGTAACACCGTCTCTAAATGCTTTTCGTGTTCTTTAATACTTTTGGAATAAATAAGGATGTCATCAATGAAAACAACCACACACTGATCCAAATACTTCCTAAACACTCTATTCATCATATCCATAAAAGCAGCTGGTGCATTAGTCAGTCCAAATGGCATCACTAGAAATTCATAGTGACCATATCTAGTACGAAAAGCTAACTTTGAAATATCACCCTCCTTAATCTTCAATTGGTGATAACCTCACCTAAGGCCAATCTTAGAAAATACTTGCGCACCTTGCAGTTGGTCAAACAAATCATCTATATGGGGTAAGGGGTATTTATTCTTAAAGGTCACCCTATTTAGTTCACGATAATCTATACATAACCTCATAGTCCCATCCTTCTTTTTAACAAATAACACCGGAGCACCCCAAGGGGATACACTTGGTCTAATAAAACCCTTATCTAACAGATCTTGTAATTTAACTTTTAATTCCCTTAGTTCTAAATGTGCCATGCGATAAGGTGGTTTTGAGATTGGCATATTTTCGGGAATAAGGTCAATTGTAAACTCTATTTCTCTACTAGGAGGAAGACTGGGTAAATCATTAGGAAAAACATCTGGAAAATGTTTAGCTATAGGAATATCTTCTAACCTAGGCTCTTTTGTTTGAAAATCAATAACACTTGCAAGGAATCCTTGACATCCTTTCTTAAGAAAACTACAAGCTTTCATTGCAGAGATAATATGTATGGGAGATAGGATACCAGTTCCTTCAAAACTAAATTCTGGATGGTTAGGAGTTTGGAAAGTAACTCTCTTCTCAAAATAGTCTACCTTATCATGGTACGATGCTAACCAATCCATCCCCAAAATGACTTCAAAATCTCTTATGTCTAAGACTATCAAATTAGAAAATAGGTTATAACTACTAACATCTATAGGGCCAGACTTATATACAAATGTTACCGTCAATAACTCACCCGAAGGAGTAGAGACGTGTACGCTATGATTCAATGGTTCAGGAATATTAGGAAAGCGATTAACAAAACATATAGAAACAAATGAATGGGTAGAACCAAGATGAATTAACACTTGAAAAGGTTGTGCACATATAGAAAGTGTACCTGACACTACTGCATTAGAAAATTTTGCATTAGAAAGATTAAAAACTCAACCTTGTCTTCCGTGATCCTTATTGTCATTAAAGGTATTTGTTGGCACATTCCCTTTGTTAGGGCAATATTTCATTTTATGTCCCTTTTGGCCACACCCAAAGCAACTTCCCGTCTCCAAGTAACATGGTTGCCCTCTATGAATATTACCACATCGTTGGCATCTATCACCATTAAAGGGTTTGTTTACTAAAGGTTGTCTTATATTAGGTATAGTCCTAAAGGGTTTGTTATTTGGGTTCCTTCCTCTTTGTTCTCCAAAATTCCTCTTCCCCTCTCTAACCTGATTATATTCTTCACTATCCTTCTCAGCTACTATTGCCCTAGCCACCACGTCATTATATGATGTTAACTTCAAGATGGAAATTCGACTATGAATATTCGACCTCAACCCACGTTCAAACTTCTTAGATTTTAAAATATCGGTTATCACAACATGAGGTGCAAAACGGGATAACTCAATAAACTTTGCCTCATATTGACTAACCGTCATATTTCCTTGAACCAGGTGTAACAACCCTCGATTCTGGGAGGCTCATTTTATACTAATGTTACCGCATAAGGTAATTATATAAAATGTGGGGACTGGAGTAAATATTAGTTTAATGAATTGAAAGTTAATATTTACTAGATTGATGCATATTTACTGTATGTGAAAGTAAATAACATCAAGTTGCATGTCTGTAGTGTCATGTATTTTAATTGGCCTTTTAGTTTAAATGATTTTGGAACTCGAAATAATTTATAAAATTTCCGGATGCCAGTTTAGAGGGTGTAGTTAGTCTCGGAAGGTGCGAGACAGTCAAAATAAGTGCCATATTGTATTTTTGTGTTTCGGGCACTTTTACCTGGTTTTAGCTTATATGCGTATTTGGGAGTCATTTTAATGTGGTGTTAACCATTTAAGTTGGGAGTTTTAACCTAATCCACGATTTTAGTCTTCTAAAATCCCTTATTTTTCCCATTTTATGTCTTGAACATAGAGAGACAAAGAGAGAAAGAAAGAGGAAGAGAAATGGAGAAATGAGAGAGAGATTGAAGATGGAGGATTTGGGATTGCTTCTTCTCCAAATAAATCTGAGATATCAACCTTAAAGCAAGTTTTCTACTTGCTAATATGTGATTTAAGATGCATAAATTGTATGATAATTGTGTATTTCCATTTATGGTTTAAATGTAGAATTTGTGGGATTTAAACCCTAGTCTTGATTTATGTTGAAGAAATTGTGGGTTTTGATGGTTAATAATCATGTAGATTAGTTTGGGGTAGATTTTTGTGGTTGGTTGTGTATGAAAAGGAAGAGATTTGGAGTTTGGAGAAATTAGGGTTCATAACCCTCCGTAGCCATTTTTGGCAATTTTGCAGGTCCGAATCGATTCGGCCCTTTGGGCGAATCGATTCGCTGAGGGGAAATTGGCAGGTCTGCATAACCCGAATCGATTCGGGGTTAAGGCCGAATCAATTCGGTCAATTGCAGAAGGTTGGTTTAGTTGTCCGAACCGATTCGCTTTCTGGGCGAATCGATTCTCTAGGGCGAATCGATTCGGCCCTTGGGCGAATCGATTCGTTTTCCTGCTGTTTTTGAGTTAATTTTTTTAACTCAATTTTAATCCTTTTCTTTAGATATAGGGACTAGGAACCTTCTTGAATGAAGTAAACTTAGAGTCCTAGAGTGTGAGATGAGTCAGATGTCTACCCTACATTAGGAATGGGTTATGTGGGGATTTTTCCGGGGTTAGGCCTATTAATGATAAGGCATTCTTTTCTTCTAGTTAATGATTATGAAAACTAGGAGATGTAGTGTTATGTTCGGGAGACCTTAGGAGCTTAATTAAGCTATACGAGTTTTGAGGGTTTATATTAACACCCCAAAAGAATGTTGGGAGACTTTAAAAGTTCGATTGAACTATGTTAACCTTGATAGTTCATATTAACGCCATAAAGGTGAGTTTGGAGAATAAATTGAAAGTCATTTCATTCCTTCGAAAGATTATAACCTTGGGGTTCTAAAATAACCTCCTAGAATGCTTGGAGATAATGAAGAGTTTATTTACTCCTTTGAGGTTGTAGTGTTGATGATAGTTATCGTATGGCTCCGGATAATAAGTTCTATCTATTACTAGAAGTAAACAGTAATGGTTTCGAATAAAATGAAACATATAAATGGAAATGGTATTGATACTAGTAGATGATAATTTACTTAATCATGAAACCGGTAAATAATGATTTACTTGATTTTGAAATGATAATTAAAATGGATGTTACACACCTCTCTAAATACCATCTTAAGGGAAGTCCGCACGATAGGTGAAGCCCCCTGGCTAATGAATGCAGGGTGGATATAGTCCTAGGCCATGGGAGCGCTTATGGTTATATTTTTCTGCGGGGGTAGGGAGATTCCAGTTGTGGTCTTGGCTACCACGCAGGCTCATGGCCTCTTCCCGACGTTTCGATAGGATCCCAGGTTGTCTTGGAGGCCCTGGAAGATGATGGTCATTTAGGGGCGCGCTCAGTGGGGAAACCCGGACGGGCGGTCTTAGAGTACGTTATATGTATATACTATAACAGTTCATAATCAAGTGGGACTTGATGTATTTTGATATGCCACATAGAGCATGATGGAGTGCCATAAAGAGCACATATAATGCCACTTAGAGCATTTGAAAATGATTATTTTCCTGATAAGGAAAGGATTTTTATAAAAGGTAAAATTGAGATAAAAATCTCCTTAAAGAGTAAAAAGATTTTGATTGTATATATATACTTCCTGCTAAGGAAGAGATATATGAAATTATTGGCACCTTTGGTGAAGTCTTTAGTTTAATGCTGCTTATTTTTATTCCTGCTTAGCTTATGTTTTAAATTGTATAGGTAGCTTCTTATTTCTCTTTCTTCACGGTTTATTTTACATAACTGTCATACTCTTTATTCATCTGGTAATCATATAGAACCGGGCCCTGACCGGTTACATTTTCCTGTTGCATATTCTTCTTGTCTCTGCTCAGGTACTCCGCCGCAAGGATGCCTGATTTGAATTCCTACTCCGATGTTTTCGACGAGCCGTGATGCATTGTGGGTATTACGGGATACATTTGGTATAGACGCTTTCATTTTCATTCTAGTTAAGATCAAGTCTGTTATTCGGGCGAGAGGCCCAAGCTTTTGTAAATGTCTAATGTAATGTAATAAGTAACTTATTGTACTTGTGTATTATTGATGTATCAGTTTAAGTGACCGGTTACCTATTCGGTCTCTTTATTGTATTCTTGTTGTATTATTTATATATGTCTTAGGGTTTTCCCTTATCTTTCAGGAATTGGGTTGTTTGTTTTCATTTATTTACCTTCAAATCAAAATTTTTGGCAACCCGTTTTCTGAAATATTGGGTGGTTATCCTGGATACTCTATATTTTGTTATGATGCTGAGAATGATTCCGTCCATGATTCCGTTATATTGGAGTATTGGGCTGGCCACCCCTTATTTTGGTGAGCGGGTTGTCACACCAGGCTCATGAAGTCAGCTGCTTTTTGGTCTTGCACTATTTCGGGTAAGTATTTCTCATAGAACATCACTAAGAAATCATTCCAACCTATGTGATTATTCATCTCCCCGTGTATTCTCTTAGTCATTCTCCACCAATGTTCGACTTCACCGTCTAACATGAATGTTCCAAACAAAACTCGTTGTTCATCTGTACACTTAAGAACATGGGTTACGAGTACCTTTAAAAGATGGCAGGCTCAATTTCTTAAACTTTTCAGTAGTACAACTACTTGGTTTAATATTCCTAGGTGCTCCATTATTCACCTGATGCTCCACAATTCTTGCTAGACTTTCAATTGCCTTGTATGCACCTTCCAGTCCTTCCATATTTGAGACACTAGTTCCCACAGTTGATCTCATCTTTGTCATTTTCTACAATCATGGCCAAACATAAGACGTATTATACTATCTCAATATTCCCAATTAGAAGATCAATTGAATATAAACAATTATATGTAGACTGTAAGACATATGGAGGGTTATCACATAAGTTGAATATTTAATACTATATCCTATGTATGGAAACTTAAAATCGATAACGTTCAAAACTTATGTTCAGTAGTCTACGGGTTCATAACCTATGCTCTAATACCACCTCTATCATGACCCCGTCCCAAAATTAGTAGTAGGGAACGAGTGTCTTGACATGCCACCAAGGCAACATATATTCTGACTTAAAATTATTTCCTTAAATAAGTGCAACGGAAATATAATCACATGGTTATGAATCATAAACTACTGAAAGTTAAGGGATTACGTCATCAGAGCTTTCTAAAAGGAAACTTCATTTATATTACAAATAACGATGAATTACAACTTAAGACAAAATTTAAATCTTATTACAAGAGAGCCAAACATGCTCTATATGATATAACAAACTTTTTTACTTAAAATAACGAAAAGAGCTCTAAAATTGGATCTTCCATATAGTCCTTTTATGTTCCCTCCAAGCCTACTTATATCCTGAAAAATGGTTAGTTATACAACATCAGCTAAAAGCCGAGTGAGTTTTAATCTCTAGACATTCCAAGGTTTTGTTTAGAAAATTAACACCTATTCAAATCAAAAGAGAAGGAATATACATATATGGATAGCAATTTGCTATATAAAATTTGAGATGAAAGTATATAGAAATGAATAGCACAGAATATAACAGATACAACAAATCAATTTTCAATATCTTTTTCTTTCAATCATATCATTTTAATGGCCAAGTATACTCTAATACCGTATTCTTCTACCGTATTATTCCCCGGTAGTTAAGGGTTAGTCGAACTGGTTCGTCACAATGCCTTATTTAGGGCACACCAGCGATAACCCAGCTAGGAAGGTCAGTCAGTAAGAGAGGTCCCTTAGGCCAAATCTTATTTCCAAGATTCAATATCATTTTCAAAACACTTTTTCATCGGTATGTCTATATGGACAAATATAAACATATCACAAGGAATTAATCATCGGTATCAGGTGAATTTTTGAGAATAAAATCATTTCACAAAATATATATGGTTTGCATAATATCCTATAATTCAAACTCACAAGGAATGTCAGAGTATTCACCTAAAACAGAAGTTCGAAGTTTATAGAAACAGAGTCTTGGATCGCTCGTTAATCTTGAGACGAAACTTCTTCTTAAACTTTTCTCGCACTTTATCTCACTATTTCTTTGTAATATTTTGGTATAATTTCGTGTAATGGCTGATCCAAGGGCTTTATTTATAGTTCCACAAAGTTATTTAGGTGTTGACACGTGTCTTGGTGATAAGGCTTTCACTTTGGTGAGTCGTCGTTCACGTGTTGTGCAACGGATCGGCCGTGCAGTCTTGGTTTACCAAATGGCTACATGTGTTTTGACTTTTTCTAGAGGATTGACATGATTTTTATCCTCACCTATAAAGGCGATACGTGTGCGGTGGAGGTGTCCAAAAGAAAGCAAGAGGTGGAGAGTTATTAAGGGTATAAGGGTCATTTTACACCTGAAGGGTATTTTAGTAATTTTACACCCTACATTTTCAATATTTCTTAGAGGTCCTTGAAAATATTTTATTTACAAAATGTTCCTTTATATATTTTCATTCTAGTCCCTGAAACTTTCTTTATTTAACAATTAAGTCCCTAAAGTTTCATAAAATTTCATTTTCTACCCCAAAACTTATCATTTAGCTTAGGATATTCCATAAGACTTTAATTTAATCATTTTTTTTTATGAAAAATGAGGTTATTTCAAAGTGTTTAAGTTGTCCTAACTAGCCTCCCCTTCAACCAATCAAAATATTACACATGGTGTGGTAATAGGACAAAATACATCTTAAAGGATGGACAAATTTGCCCTCATTTCGTAATTTCAACATAACTTCTTGTTCGGACCTCTGTTTAATGAACCGTTTGTTGTGTTCCAAACCTTATTTATATATATACAACTTTTTAGTTTTTATCTCAACTCAACTGTTATGTTATAATGGTCAAAACTAGTCTCTAATACGAACATTCCTACCAAAAACTTTGAAATTTTATGTTTGTAACTAATTTGATATTTTCAGATTTATGAAGGGATGATTAGACTAAAATAATAAGTTAAAATTATTCATATCACATATGAAATAATACAACATTTAAAACTATATATAAAAGTGGGGTCATTACAGTATATGCGCGCGTGTGTATATATATGTATGTATATACTTAAAATGCTGTACTAAGGTTGGGAAGCTTCACACATTTAAGGAAGCATTTCCGTAACTCACAAAAAAAATGGATATACGCGGCTTCACTTCCAAAAAAAAGTTCATTTGAAACCTAAGGCTCCAACATAAGTTGAAAAATAAATGAGAGATAGAACACATAAAAATTTCTTTAGCGATGGTCTTTAGATGCAATAGCAGCATGAAACTCAAGCAAGTAATAGCAACCACCTGATAACAACTGAAGCTAGAACATAAAAAATATGAAAAACATATAAAAATAATAGAACCATAACTGAACATATTGTGGGAAAGGAATGGAAACTATGTGAGGAGGTATACAGGTGAGAGAAATACACGTCATATATATTCGACTGACTCTATCACGTACTCTCTTAACATTTGAAAAGACCCGTCATAATGGGCCTAAAAAATATTCCATCTATCATACGAAAATTATTATCACAAAAAAAGAACATTCATAACAGTTAGATTTGCACATACACTTAATCTTAGCCAAATCAAATAATGGGATTACCTCGGTTATAGTGAGGGGTGAGAGAGTTCTTCGCTATCGAATATGGAAGACACCAAGCTCATTGAAGCTCCAACTGCCCTAGAAAAAAGGTTACTAGGATGGGTTGTGTATTAGAGAGAGTAATGAGAGAAAGTAGGCTTACTGGGGTTGTTTGCTTATTGAATGTGATTCGTAATGGTATTATTGGTTTATATAGGAGGGAGAAAAAAAGGTGGAGTGAGACAGAGAGTTTTATATTGGAAGTTCTGTCATATGCAATTGTTGCAGAGAGTAGTTTTTTTTTTTTGGCAAGGTATTTTTCATACCACTAGGAGTCCGGGCCATCTTACACGCACAACGATTAAATGTAGCTCGTGATTCGTGAATCGAATGTCTAGTGAGTTCATACCCTTCTCTTGTGGATTAGATAAGACACTAATTTTGACTGCCACTACCCCTTAGTGTCTATTTTTATAACCACGCAACATTTTTAGTCAAAACCATTTGGAATTGTTAGATTTGATTTTTTTACATTGATTTTTGGACCGCTAGTTGGGTGAGACCAAAACCCCTCCTTTATATATATATATATATAATGCTCTTATGCGGACTAGTCCGCATTTTAAGAATGCGAACCGGACATTTGTCACCTAAGGGTGCGCCTAGAAATTATCGCATAATTATAGGCACACTCTCTCTCTTTTCTGGGTCACCGCTAGGTGACACATGTCCAATCTGCATTCTTAAAATACGGATTACTCCGCATAAGAGCAGAACTATATATATATATATATATATATATATATATATATATATATATATATATAGAGAGAGAGAGAGAGAGAGAGAGAGAGAGAGAGAAGGGGGGATCATCATCATTAATGATACACACCAACTATTGAATAAAACGACACCAAACGGCTAACGCACCCACTTCATATACCCTTATTAACCACTCACCCTCATTAACAACTCACGTTTTCTCTCTCTACTAATCACTTCTCTCTAGGGGCGGATTTGGGCCTGGGCTGAGCAGGGCTACTTCCCAGTGCAAAAAAAATTATCTATTTAAAACCCAGACCAAATATAACTTAGCCCACTAATTATAATAGGAAACAAAAGAAACGTGTGTGTTAAAAAAAGGACGAAACCAAATCAACCCACTACCTACCAATAATCCCCAAAACAAAAGAAAACCTTCCTTCCGTGGTGTAACCGCCAACAACAACAAAACAAAAGGCAGCCTTCGTTCGGCACCAGAGCTATTCTCAGCCTAAACCCTAAGGTATGTTCTTTTTTTTCCTTTTTTCTAGTCTGACGTCGGAGCTATTCCTATTTTAGGTTTCCTTTTTTCCCCTTTCTTCCTTATTTTTTTTCTCTTTCAATGAGATTAATTGCTTTTTTTTTCTTAAGTATCAAGTTTATGCATTTAATTAATGATAGATTTATGTATTTATGTTAATTAAAAACGTGTTAATACATTTAAGAAAATATTATTTAAAAGTTTTTTTTAATTAAAACAGTTTTTAATTAAAAAAAATTAATGTAAATAAATTGGGATAAAAAAACTTGATTGAACACGGTTTTTTTACTATTTTAAATAAAAATGAGTTAATTAAAAAACAGTTAATTGAAGAAAACAATAATTTAGAAAAACAGATATTGAAAAAAACAATTTATTTTTATAATTTTTATTTATAAAAAAAATTATCCTATATTTCAAATACATTTTAATGTAGTTGAAATATCTATCTCTCTCTCTCTCTCTCTTTCTATATATATATATATATATATATATATATATATATATATATATATATATATATATATATATATATATATAGTGTGTGTGTGTGTGTGTGTGCGCGCGCGCGCGCGCGCGCGCGCCACAAACTCAAAATAATCCTTGAATTATTTCTAAAATGTGTTAATTTTTTTCTATGGCTGTGTAATAAATCATATTACTTTATTCTTTTGTTAGGTCTTAAATTATTATGGTAGATAATCAACTACCAACAAAGAAAGGGAAAACTATTTTTTCGTTCTTTGAAAAGAAAGAGAATGATGAGATATCTGGAGGGTGTATACCTTCCCCATCAAATAAGGATAATGCTAATCCTGATTTACACCTCTTTTACTATTGAACGAGATTCGGGATAACGTAGTTCGATATGTGATATAGAATCTCTTTCTCAACGAGATGAGATAAGAAGAGCATACATTAATTTCAGCCCTTATCAACCTAAACTTTCTGAGAATCGAAGGACTTTATTTGGTAAACAAGATCGACGATTTCAATATGCGTGGTTTAAACAATTTTCTTGGCTAGAATATTCCCCTTCAAATCATAAAGCATATTATTTTCCATGCTTTCTCTTTGAAGATAAAAATAACCCAGCTAGTCGTTCTTCATTAACTACTAGTGGATTTGATAGTTGGAAGAGAGTTAATTATCGGGCGAAATGTGCATTTTTACTTCATGTTGGAGGGTTATCTTCACCACGTAGAGAATCTGTGGAATTTCTTCACAATTTAAAAAATTCAGCACAACATATTGACAAAGTCATTAATGCACTGTCGACTGACGAAGTTATGAAGAATCGAATGCGTCTTATGGAGAGCATTCGAGATGTTCGATTTCTTACACTTCAAGCTGTGGGTTTTAGAGGTCATGATAAAGGCCCAAAATCTTTGAATCGGGGGAATTTTTTTGAATTATTAAATTTCAAAGATAAAGGTAATGATGAGCTTTCAAGTATAATTTTAAATAATGCTCCAGGCAATGCCATGTATACTTCTCACATAATTCAGAAGGAGATTTTAAATATCTTAGCTAATAGAGTGAGAAAGATGATATGTGGTGAAATAGGGGGAGGAAAGTTTTGTATTCTTGTGGGCGAATCTCAAGATAAAGGGAACAAATGGCCCTTGTGTTGAGATATGTTCAATAAGAAGGTTTGATAGCTGAATGATTTATTGATATCGCGGGGGTTGAAAACACATCAGCGCTAAATCTTAAAAAAGAGATATCTGGTATGCTTGTTCTTTATAATCATCCTATTGAAAACTTACGAGGTCAAGGGTACGACGGTGCTAGAAATATGCGTGGTCAATGGAATGGATTACAGACATTGTTTCTTTAAGATTTCCCATTTTTATATTATGTTCATTGCTTTGCTCATCATCTTCAACTAGCTTTAGTTGTGGCGACAAGAGAAAAGCCTAGTGTTTGGCAATTTTTCTCCCACTTAACTTGTATTATGAATTTTGTTGCTTCTTCTCCAAAACGTTTGTCTGAGTTAAAATTTGCACAGAAGAATGACATTGAACGTATGTTAGCCAGTGGTGAACGACAATCCGGTAAAAGGTCTAATCATATTGGTACTTTGCATAGACCTGGAGCTACTCGTTGGAGCTCACATTATGATTCGGTGAGGGACTTAATGGATATGTATGATGCAAGTTGCACAGTTGTTGAGGATCTTAAAAAGAGTGGTCAAGTCCACAAATAAGCGGGCAAGCTCGCGGTGTGTTCAAAGCCATGAGGTAGTTTGAATTCATATTTATTATGTTCTTAATGTACGAAATCATGGGGATCACTAACGTGCTCTGCCAAGCCTTGCAATGAAAAACTCAAGACATTTTAAATGCTATGAAGTTAGTATCTACAACAAAAGATCTTCTTCAAAAACTGAGACAGGATGGTTGGGGAACTTTTCTTGGGACCGTGACATCATTTTGTATTCAACATTGCATTCCTATACCGGATATGAGTTTTCATTTTAGCGAGGGTACAGGTCGTCAATGTCAGCAGCAAGATCACATCTCAGTTGAACATTATTATCCCTATGATGTTTTTAATGCCATAATAGATTTTCAGTTGACAGAGTTAGAACATCTATTTTCCGGGGGGATAGTGGAACTTCTTACCCTTAGCTCAATTTTGGATCCTAGCGACTCTTTTTCATCATTTAATGTTGAGGGTATTTGCAACCTTGCAGAAAAAATTTATCCTGGAGATTTTGACGGACAAGATATCCATCGCTTGCGACGTTAGTTAATGCATTATCATCTTGATGTAGTTAGTGATCCCGAGTTTCAGAAAGTTTCTACATTAGGCGATTTATGCCGACAACTGTATGTAAGAAGAAAGATTGATGACTATTATTTGGTTGATAGATTGATTCGTCTCATCCTCACTCTTCCTATTTAACGGCCACTACTGAAAGGGATTTTCCAGTATGAAATATGTTAAAACACCAGTTCGCAACTCAATGGGGGGTGAACTTCTTGCCGAATGCTTGTCTATCTTCCTTGAGCGGGATCTCGCTTTGAGTATTAATTTAGATTCTGTGATCGATGAATTTGAATCGTTAAAGACTCGTCGGGCAAAATTTAGATAGAGTTTTTGTAATTAATGAATGTGAATATTTTAAAATAGGGGAATAATTTGAGTAAACATTATTTATTTTATCGGGAATAAATTCTATTATTGAACTAAGTTTTATCGTGATTTTTTTCTTATTTTTATAATTTTATTTGATTTTTCTTATGGACTTTAACTTCTTCTTAGCCCACCCCTTCGAGTAAACCTAGTTCCGCCCTTGGTTCTCTCCCTCACAAATCTCCAACACTACTCACCCAAAAATCTCAGCATCTTGCTACTCCAACTGTCCCACTCCCCTCTTAACCAAAACATCCCAACTGCAATAAATTGATCAGGTGGCTTTTCATCACTGAATGTTCTTCTTTTTTCTAAACCTAATTTTTTTTTTTTGTTCTTTGTGTTTAAATTAGTTCTATTTTTCATTTTAAATAGTTAGTGTTTGGTTGTGAAAACTCTAATCAGTTTGTTTTGATTAACTAGGGTTTGGTTGTGAAAAATCTAATCAATTTGTTTTTATTAGTTAGGTTTTCGTTTTGTATAAGCTCTCATTATTTTATTTTGCATTTATGTTAGCATATTTTGATGTTATGTTTTTCGCTTATTACTAAGCATAAAAAATTGTTTTTTGCAGCAATGACAAGAAGTAATTCTTCAAATTATTCAAAACTGAAATGTTATTGTGGAGCCGATGCCATTATTCATATATTGAAGACAACCACATATCCAGGAATGCATTTTCTGTGTTGTCCAAACTACCAACATGGTTCGTGTAACTTTTTTCAATGGTTATACGAAAAAAAGTCTGTGGGCAATGATAATTACGAATTAGCAACACAGATCAATGTGTTGGAGATGGAATTGGCGATATTAAAAATATAATTCAACAACTTTAAAGCAACAGAGATCAGTGTGTTAATGATGGAATTGGTGACATTACGAGATGAATTCAACAAGTTTAGAGTGGAAATTAAATATTTTATTATAGTACTACTTGTTTGTTCATCTCTGGTGTATATTTCATTTGATTGCTAGTGCAATTTGTAATTAATGTTGGAAATTTGAAATGGATGAATGAATGTTACAATTTGTTGTAATGAATTGGTTTGAGGAAGTGAAACTAGAAACCAATTGGTTTACATTCCATTTTAAATTCAATCAACTATATTAGTTTGAGGAAATGCAATTGGAAACAGATTGGTTTAAATTCCTTTTTTAAATTTAATCAGCTACATTAGTTTGTGGCAATGTAATTGGCTGCCTCAATTGGAACCTTATGTCATGTGTGTATAAAACAATGGATTCCTTAATTGGAACTTTATATCATGTGTATATAATATAGTGATTGACACATCTTGATTAAAACAGCGACTAACTTCATTACAAAATTCCATTCAAATGAGATACAGCTTGAATACATCTTGAAAACGGTGGTTACCTTAATTAAAAACACTAAGATAATAACCCAATATACACACTAATACATAATACTAATCACATATTAACCAAATATAATCAATACACATTAATAATCACATTTAAATGCATCTGTTTGAGTAAAGAAAAAAAAAATCAAAAATTAGGTTTAGAAAAATAAATCTAATTTAAATGAAAAGAAGAAAAAAAATCAGAATTTAAGTTTAGAAAAAAAAAAAACATTCACTGATGAAAAATGAACTGATCAATTTGTTGCGACTGAGATGTTTTAGCTGAGAGGAGAGTGTTGGAGTAGGTGGCAAAGAGGACAATTGAAGTAGAAGGAGGTCGAGATTTTTTGGTGAGGAGTGCTGGATATTTGGGAGGGAGAGGATTGATTGGTATAGAGAGAAAACCTGAGTGGTTAATGAAAGTATATGAAGTGGGTGGGTTAACTTTGCCATTTTATTCAATAGTTTGTGTGTTTCATTAATGATGTAGGAATGATGAATGAACAATGATGCACACACACACATATATATATATATATATAGAGAGAGAGAGAGAGAGAGAGAGTCAGGCTCTTGTGTACACTAAGATTGTACATTATTTTTTTAAAATAGAAAAATCATATTTTTGAACTGATTTTTTTTGTGATATTTAAATAATTCAAGGAATCCATATAAAAAAATTCAGCTCAAAAAAACTTGTTTTGCTATTTTTAAAAAATCGGTCAAACTTTCGTTGCTTTTAAGCACTTTAAAAGCTGCGAAAGTATGACCAATTTTTTAAAAATAGCAAAAAAAAAACGTTTTTTTAGCTAATTTTTTTTATATAGGTCCATTGAAATGTTTAAATATCACATAAAAATTAACTAATTTTTTTTAAATATTTTAATAAAACTGGTGTGCGCCGGCACGTGTGCAAACTTAATGTGCACAAGATCCCCTCTCTCTCTCTCTCTCTCTATATATATATATATATATATATATATGGGGGGTGCAGTATAATATTATATGTAATAAGTCATACATACTCAATCCTTTGTCGTTTGACATAAATACTCAAAAAAGTATACTAAAATTATTTTTTCTATAAAATAATTTCTTGTCTTTTTGACACCTTATGGAAGATATCTCAAGTTTATGAACATTAATTATTTTCATAAAACCATAATTAATGTAAATCCCATGTAAATATTAATATTCGTTTTGCATATGACCCTCATGCATATACCACGCATATGTCATGCTTGTCCATGAAACGCATATTTTAAGATCATATTACTCATGTTAACCCATGCAAATGTTTATTTTACACAATATTACATGAAAATGACAAAATAAACCACATAGTATTTAATCGAATATTTGGGGTATTACAATTGGGAACTTTGCTAAAATGGGTTTTGGGTTGGAACCTTGATTAAGTGGGTTATCTTGAAGCTTTTACTTTAATGAAGTTTTAGGGATTAAAGCATCCGAACGGTTGGGACTTGGTTTCTCTTTCTTTAGAAAATCAAATATGGAAGACATAAGCATGCTAATGAAACTTTTAATCTTGGGATAATATTGTAATAGCATGTGTGTTTACAATAAAAATCAAGTAGGTCTTTTTATAGGCATTTAAAAAAATTAATCGTTGAAGGGTATTTTGGTAATATCAAGTACTTTGAGATTTTGAAATTCAAAATAGAGTTGCTGAAAAACTTGACGAAACTACCTTAGAGTCGACTCTACATATATAGAGTCAACTCTATATAAAAGGAAAACAATGTGGACCTTACTCTTTTGATTTTTGGCATGAGTAAAAAAATTATAATCATTTGGCCTACAAAACTTGGTTTTAAAGTCGATTTTACCCTCGCATGGAGTCAAATCTATCCTCTTATGAGTCAACTCTATAAGGGGACTTTGGGGTCAAAGTGATCTTTGGGTTTTGTGATATTGTTTACTTCTTTACAAGTACTCTTAAACCTTTAAATCTTAGGAAGGACTTTTCTTGATTCTCTTGATCATTTGAATTTGATTGAAACTTCTTAAAATTAGAATTGAGCTTGCTTTGCTTTGATCATGGTATTGTTGTTTGGTTGACTTGCTTCTTTAGATCATGGAACTCTTTGCTTGTTCTTTCACAGATGGGTAAAGTTTCTTTGATCTTGCTCATCACATCTCTTTGTTTTCTATGATTATGAACTTATGTCATAATGTTGGCTTGCTTGAGTTGTATTGGATTTTTATGGTTTGTATCTTATTTTGTAATGCTTGTGATATTGAGATCTCTTGGTTTCTTGGACTATATGATCCCTGTGTTATATCTCATCATATATTGAGTGCTTCTTTTCATCTCAAGTACAATAGAGTGAATATAGTGAAGTATGATTTCATATCAATTGTGTTGTTATCATTCAAAATCATATTCTGTGAAATACTTTATGTTTCACAAGGGTGCTTACGGCATCAAAATCTTGAGTATTGACTGGGTTAGCCTCCCCCTCGCTCGTTTTTAAAACCTCACCCTTCCACGTTTCCCTCTCATAAGTAATCGACTCATTAGGGCCTTGAACTATCCTTGGAAATGCATATACTTCAATCTCTAAGGTTTTCACGGGGGGGAAATCATATAAAGGATGGTATCATTCCCCATATTTGCCTTAAAAATCCCCATAAGTGTGATAAGCACATCGAAGGGGTGCTTAGTCCATTTTTCTACCTTTTTTTCTCGGGCAGCTTCATCCTCTGTGAAAGGCAAGTTTGAAGCTCAATTTAAATGATGGAGATGCCCACTCTAGTTTTACTATGAGGGTTTTAATTACCTCTTACGATTAAGAATCTCCTATTCTCTAAAGCATTGTAGTTATTATGGACCTCATGCTTAAAATCTAGTTACTTCAGGTCCACTACACAATATGAGAACATTTATAACGGACTTATAGTTGGTTTAGTAATGGTTAGAGTCTGTTAGGAATTCCTAACATTTTTTAACTGTTAGTAATGACCCATGTTCGTTACAATTGTGTTTGAATGTATTTATATCATCTTTTAATGTAATTTTCTTTTTAAATTCAATTTTTTAATACATAAAAAGAATTGTTAGCAAAAAAATTAGCGCCAAATTTGGAAACTCTTATTCGATTACTCCTTTTTAGTGCCTCATTTTGTCTGCAAATTTCTAGGTTTATCTCTACCTCTCTCACGTAACTCGTTGGTTTTAAAATATGTTGAAGCTTAGAGAATGCAAATTGGATTCCACCTTCATCGTATTGTCATAGAGGCAGAAAAGCTCAAATAGTGGCAAAATCAAAAATGGCGGTGGCAGGATTGTAATGACGACTTCTCCCATCACCTCCTATAGTCAATTTCACTTCTTCTAAAGGAAAGGTCAGTTTCTATCTCTCTTTACTGATATTCATATAAACCTAATTATACTTTCCCCTTGTCAATGTCACTTATCTTACTTACTCTTATTTGTAAAGCCTATCTTTCTCTCTCTTCAATTAATTGTTTCAATTGTGGGTTTTTATGCCGTCTAGCCCTGCAATTGATTATATGTAATAAGTTTCATGAATATATGCATTGTCTTTGTGTGTGATCACGTCTACTGTTCATTTTACGAGCTAAAATTCTTGTAAATTAATGTCACATATAAAATGATCGGGTTTAGAACCCGCCTTTTAAGGAATTACCTAGTCAAACATCGCTTCTCGAACATATGCATTATCTTTGTACAATATGAATATATGCATTATCTTTGTACATTTACATCATAATACCCATGTCAATAGTTTAAGGAAGAGATCACATCATAATGTTTCCTATGTTCCTCCTATTTTGCTCATGAGTACAATTTTATTAGTTTGGTTCATGCACGATAGACTCCAAATCAGATTATGAGGGATCTAATGTAGGGCTTGGAGATATGTATCTCTTACGGTTTTAATTTATTTTTATTTTTAACATTAAAACCTAAGAAATTATATAAGATTATTATGTATGCTTACGAATATAGAATGTATTAGATAGTAGCAAAAAAGGTAACCATCTTCCAATTACTTCGTTTGTTAAATTACACATTGTTAATTTTATTCTCGTAAATCTCCAATACATCATTAGTTCAGTTTTAGATAAAATTGCTAATTGTTTATTGAACTATTAATTGAGAATTACTGATTGAGATTGTGAATAGACTTTCTAGTATAAATGACATAAGCACGCGTTTAATGGCAACTTTAAAGGCACCACACCAATTTAGAGAGAGAAATATAACTAAGATTTTACTCCAAAGGTCAAGTCCCCAAATGAGGAAGAGGAGTGGTATACTCATAGGATAGGGAGGTGAGCACTAAATGAGTAACTAATCAATGTGGGACTTATGCGCATCTATACAATAAGCCTAATAATCAAGTGTTCACCTAAAGCCCATCCTTTAAATAGACCCATACAATATGAAATGAAATGAAATAAAATGTATCATAAGAAGAAACTATGATTAATTAATATATGTAGCAAAAAATAAAAGAGGATATGAATAAAATACTCCTCGAATCACATCACTCTCCCCTTCTAATAAAAGAGTTCATTCTCGAACTCAAAGGTGATGCCCTCCTGGTCACCGGTCAAGATAGTGATCAATGCGTGCCCAGGGTAAACAAAATCATCCGACAAGTAATTGGGCACATGAGTCATCGTCATCAGGGCACTGCGGCATGGAGTAGTACAAGAAGAACCTAGTTGACGAACAATACCACAATTGTAGCACTTGAAGTTTGGAGAGGGGTTTGAAGGAGGTGCGGCAGCGGAAGCGAAAAAAAGGGTGGGAGCGAAAGCTGCAGCTAATGAAGGAGTTGGGACTATGGTCAGTGGAGAAGATGGGACTCGAGAGGACGCACAGGCTGTGACTGCTATATGATGTGTCTCGATCTTGGTGGGATACTCCACCTCCTTAGAGAAGGTGGGTATGTCACGCAAGGCCAAGTCTCTCTATATTTTGGACTGGAGGTCGGTGATGTAGTTGTTATTCCGCTGCTCCTCAGACTCGTCAAGTCGGGCCCGAGTACACAATAATTGAAAGCGGTCCGTATAATCAACCACTTTTGTCTCCTGGAGTAAATCTAAATTCTAGCGAAGAGGTCCCGCTCATAAGTAGCTGGAAGAAAGATGACATGCAATAGAGCCTGCAACTTGGCCCAAGTTTTAATAGTCGGGATACCCTTAACCACCCATCTCTGCTCTAGATCATGCCACCAAATAGCAGCATACCCTTTGAAACTTTGTCGCGGCTAATAGAGCACACTTGCATCCCATAATGTATTTGTAATTAAACACGCGCTCAATCGAGGCAAGCCAATCAACAATTGCATCTGACTGCTGTCGGGAGTCAAACATGGGTACATCGACCCGAATGTCCCCATGCAAACTTTGAGAGAGGAGATGAATAGCTAAAGACAACGGGTCACCCCCGGGTAGGGAAGGAATCACTGCGTCATCACCTGTGAGGAGATCCTTAAAACCAACAAACAAAGCTTGCCTTGTGATCTGGCATGAAGGAGCTGGGGCCTGAACATGAGGTGGGGGAGGCTGAGGTGGATCTGAAACTGGAGGTGGGGGAATTATCGGATGGGGGAGAGGATGGTCATGGGAAAATGGAGAAAATCATCGAGTAAATGCCCCTACTCATGGCAATAAAAGCATCGACGAGCATCTAGAGGGGTCGAGGGTGGGGGAATAATATTCGGTGGTGGAGGAGGAAAGTTGGGGGGTGGAATTTAATCACGAATATGGGGGTGGGAGTCATGTTGGGTGGAGGAAAAAGAACTGGACACCTCACTTGCATCGATGTGAGACGGAAGGGGTGTGGGTGGTGTAATATGGGTAAACAAAGGTGGGGCAAGGGTTGATGATGCATCAAGGGTGGGGTGGAGGGTGGTGGATGGATAGGGGTCATAAAAGGACTATGGGTTGGGTGTATGGGATGAGGGATAGGCATGGGGGTCATAGTGATAGGGGTGGGATGGGTTTAAAATGGGTGGGATGGGGTTGAAATGGGTGGGAGGTGGTGTTTAGGGATGGTTTATGGGAGGCGGATGGGTGAGGGTAATATAAGGAGGGGAGTGGATGAGTGACCAGGCGTTCGGAAGAATAATGGGGGTGGAGGACTGAAATTGTGGGGGTGGTGGTGGGTGAGGAATGGGCAGGGGAGGGAGAAGGGAGGGGTGGTTGGGTGAGAGAGTGGTGGTACGTGGGTGGGGAAGAGTTAAAACCCTAGAATTTGGTTGGTGGGATAATTGAGGAGTTATTTTGTTTAAAAAGGCAAAAAAATAAAGGGGTTTCGAAGGCTATCCCACCCCGATTGGTTGGAGTTCCAGCGGTCCGATGACTGGAGTTGTCCAAATGGGATGAAAATATAGGGGGTGGATCGCTCGGGGTGGGAAATATGGATCCAAAGTTGGATCGTTAATCAGACCACCGAAAGGGGGTGGGGAAAGGGTGCCGAATTCTCCAGAGCCAAGGGAAAAATGGGCGGTAGAGGTTGTTTTAGGGGTATTTTGGGGTGGAGTATTTGAGGGAAGTTGTAGATCGGGATGGGAAGAGGGCGTGGGAGAAGTTTGGGGGAATTTGGAGGAGTTTGAAAAAAAATTAGCGATCGAAAAAGTGGCAGAGGCAGGAGGGTGGTGTAAGGTTGGTGGTGAAATATTAGTGGGTGGGTGAGTAGTTGTGACGGTGGTGTAGTTAGTGGTGGAGGTAGGTTAGGGTTTATGTGGGTGTTTGGGTATGGGGTTAAGGTTTAAAAAAAAAGATGACATGTGTTGGGTGAGGGTGGCCATGTGTTGCCTCGTGAGGGAGGCCATTTCTTCTCTCATTTGTTCTTACATTTGGATAAATATTTCATCAAATGTTGCCTTTTTGGGAGCCATTGAAATAGGAAAAAAAATTTAAATAAAAAAAATTATGGTGACACCTCACACACAAATGGGGGAACGACACCTCGCTCTGATACCAATTGACGTAACTACATATCTAATGGCGAATCTAAAGGCACCACACCAAATTAGGGAGATAAATATAACTAAACTTTTACTCTAAAGTTTAAGTCCCCAAATGAGGAAGAGGAATGGTCTATTTATAGGATAGGGAGGTGAGTACAAAAAAGTGACTAACCAACGTGGGACTTATGCCCATCTATACAATAAGCCTAATACTCAAGTGTTCACCTATAGCTCATCCTCTAAATAGACCAATACGATATGAAATAAAATAAAATAAAATAAAATGCCATATAAAAAGAAACTATGATTAATAAATATATGTAGCCAAAAATAAAAGAGGATATGACCAAATTACCCCTCGGATCACATCAATAAATTCATAAATTGTTTTTTTATCTTCGGTGTTACATTTCCAGTTGGTTAGTGGGAGTTGTTTCTTTTCTGCATTAAGATCATTTTTTACCATCCGGCTTATTAAAGGTACTTCATATATCACAATTTTATTTTAGTATGGTAATTGCTCAGGTAAGTTGTATGCATGAATTTTACTTTCATATGCAAACTACTATTGTGCATTGTATGTATGGATTTTATAAATGTTGGACTTGTTCAAATATATTCCAATTCCATTTGTTTCCATCTCAAAAGAGTCATATTTTCGTCATTAGAATTGTTGTTGTTGATATGGGGCTTGGATATATGTATCTCTAATGATTTTAATTTGTTCATATTTTTAACATTAAAACTTAAGAAATTATATAAGATTAATATTTATGCTTACAAATATGGAATGTATTAGGTTAAGTCACTTTCATTATTCGCAGTAACCCTAGGTACGTCAAACACCACCTAAAACTTAATTTAAATAAATATATGATGTAGGATATTAAGGAAATAGTTATTGATTCTTATAAGTTTATTAAAATATATCAATTTTAAGACTAGGTGATATCACCTCCTCCATTTGAAAGTTATATTGGGATTTTGCTTCAATTCCAAATTAGATACTAAAATATCGTACCAGTTCACAAGGCTCCCGCTTAACTAGAGGGTCTGGGAGAGGTGAATGTTGGATAACTTTACCCCTATATATGGAGAGGCTACTCCCAGGTCGTACCATGGATAGCATGTGATATGACATGGCATAGTTACGCAACCAGTTCATGGGATTTTTAGTGGCATCCATCTGATTCATCTCAGTGGAGAAATTTTATATTCAATTGGGCCGATTTTTCTAAAGGTCTTAGTCTTAGGGTCCAAAGGCTTCAAATATTTTGTATTGAATTAGTTATTGCAGTTTACGTAAGAAAATTTTGAATTCGTTTGCAGAAAGATAGTTATGTGGTAAAATACCTCAAGTCTCTATAAATTGGTTTAAGTAAGGGGGTTTAGGAAGAAGTTCAACTTAGGTAATCTTTTGATAAGTTAAATTAGTTCCCATGTCAAAAAAAATGTAGACATAAAGACCTCTTATTGATAGGGACTAATTTAAAAAAAGACTTGGTTGTCCGCATGAAAATACTAAAATTAGGGGTTTTAGCCTAAATCTACGTCTAATTAAGACCGACATTACATAATAAGCATGGTTTAGGTCTGTTACATGCTCAGGATTAAATATCTTGTAAGAATCTCCTATTTTTTGTGCCTTTCTTTTGTAAACTTAATATTCATAGTATTGGGAGGAGTCGAACAATATCTAATTTGAAGAACAGAAAAACTGGTTTATACGGAATCTCATTTACCAACATTTAAAGAAAGCAATCATGTTAAAGGTGGTCACTGAGCTCGTTCATAGTTAACATCCATATTTGAGTGGATTTTATAGTAAGAATTCGCTCTATATATATAGAAATTTATATATACATATATATACAAGAACCATTCTTAGTTAAGAAGGTTATGATGCTGGTATAAATTAGAATCCAACAAAATCAGGTATGTGGTTCAGTAAATTTAATTCCCGCATACTCTTACAATGCTTGGTCAATCACTATAGATCCATCGATTTTTTTTATTTGTATAAACTAGTTTACCTTATAAAAGCAAAATAAAATTATGAGTGTGCTACAGCGTAATAATGCGACTTCTCAAATAAATCCAATTTTAATTATGTCACAAACCAACCAGTTTTAATTAAACCTAAATTTTAGATACACCCTAACACATGAATTTAGGTGATTTAGAATCATAAATTAATAAACATGCAAAGGAAACCAATTTCAGGAAAAATCCCCGAAGGGAAAAACCTTTTATTTCACCATAATTTGTAAATCGTAACTTACACGGATTACAATAAAATACGATGACATACCTGCAGGCGTAGGCTGGCGTCGGCAGTAATGGAACAACCGTAGCAGCCCCACGAGAACACGCAGTTCTATTTTCAATAAAGATTCACATGTAGCGAAACTCAATGACCGAAGTCGTAATCATCTCAGTACCATATAAGGCAACTAAATCAGCAGTAGAGATCCTCTCTACGGGAGAAAACTTCAACAAGATGGTATCTTGGGTTCCAACACAATTCACATAATTGGGATGTTTTATGAATTCAATAACAAGGTTTTAAACCCTAAAATTGAATAAGACAACGTGTTTTGCCATTTGCAGATTACTGGTATCGAAAATCGTTAGGTCTCCTTAACGAAAATAGAATGGTTTAACGCGCTTTATATAAAAAATTTGAAGCGGCGCGTTGTTCGAATAAGACGGGATGTCATTCAAACGAGATCCCATGTCGTTTGAACAATAGTACATGTCGTTTGAACGAGAAAACGCAAAAAGTAAATTTAATTTTTTATTTAAAAAATTCTTCTTTTAATCTTGTAAAATTCATTTTGATGAAAAACAATGCCTCAACACTAATAAATATTTTAGAAAAAATTTCAAACCTCCTTTAAAAATTATCCCAACACCTTTAAGTGAACCGTAAAGGGACTTAAATACTTTATCATCGAAATTAACCTTGCAGAGGCTTGAATGTTGAAGAAACTTAATATTTGGATTCAGCTCGATGCATATATGATCTTGAACAATTCTTCGATGATTGTAGCAGTATATGACATACTCAATTGTGACGATCATTTATAAAATCATGTCCTTAGAAATCTCCCCCTATGTCTATGCCAGTACAAAATAAAAAAACATCTGAATTATCAATTAAAATATGACCTATATAAATCAACCCTCCCCAAAAGTGGAAAGATAAAATTTTAAGTCTTCAAACTTTGCTTCAAAACATCTCCAACTTCAAATCTTCAAATCTTTGAGATTTTCTCATCAGGGTGTGCAACATATGATTTTCAAATATTGTACCTACACATATGAGACAAAGCAAATACCTTGTGTTGCATCAAGTTTGAAATAATATAATCGAGTTTGAAATGATATAAAAATACTTTAATGTAAGGACACAAGTCTCCGATTGAGTCTCAATGTAATATTGGCTCAATTTCGAACAAAAATATTTGAGTCATAGAATAGTGTTCAAGTTTATCCATTAAAACCTATAACGTGTTAGTTGAAGACGTAGCGACCAAGATTATAAAGCTTCATCAAATGACGAGTTTAGTGTGCCTCGTTTCCATGTCAACAACATGTGTTCCATTTACTCCTAAGGTATAAATGCATTACACATATATATAGGAGCTTGGAACAATATTTATTGGGCGCTTTTATTTTAAACTAAGGTTTATTTTTAGAAGGTTTCTTTAAAACTTTAAAATAAAGTTTTTTGTCTAAAAATTGAATTTTAAACATTCTGGAAAGTCATTCAATATTTTTGTTCGAACGAGTTTGCTAACGAGTTTTCCCAAAAGGCCACTGGAACTTTGTTAGAAGTGTCATTCGAACGAAAATCTCGTTCTAACGAGATTTTTGGCGGGAATTTTTTTGGCAGTTTTAAGCAGTATTTCCCCATATTCCCGCTTACCTTTTCCCACTAACTCTTGACAGAAGTTATATGTACAGTAACCAAGTTTGAAAAACCAACTTTTGACAATTTCTAAACATCTTTTTGAGAGAGAAAAATTGCTAAGTTCAAAAGTTCATGTTTTAAGTGTTTTCTTTTCAAGAACATTATTTCAAAAACACTTGTGTTTACACCTATAGTTTGTTTTTTCCAAGTTACCATATAAATATCTTGCTTGGAGTGTTTGGTACCGGGTTTTACTCTACCGAGTTGAAGAGTTCGTTTGGGTTTACTTCTGCATCCCTCAAAGAAGAAGTTTTGTTTTGGCTGCGGCATTCTCACATGGTAAAAGGCACCATGTGTGGTTGACGGTTGTTCCTAAAGCCTCATTGGTGGATTCCAAGGTTCCGGTGGAGTCCAGGATTATCATCTAAGAGGAGGTTGGAACGAGAAGACGCATCAGGGTCTTAAAGGGAGTCGAGTCGGGTTGAGTAATTCATTTGTCTTGTACTTGTAAAAATACCATACTTAGTGGACATAAGGCTAGGGTCGTTCGCGGTTTTTTCCCGTTGTGGGTTTTTCCTCGTACATCGCGGCATAGTGTGACTGATTTACTTTTATCTTGAAAATTAACTTATAACACATGCTTAGGATAATTCAAGAGAAAATTTGGTTTAATTATCACACTTAATTAAATTGGTGTAAATTCAATTTGGGTAAATGTTAATTTAATTCTAGTCATTAATTTTATTGGATAAAATTTGGTTTCGCCTAATATTGCAAATTGAATATTTATTGTTAGACAAATTTCTAGGACTTGGGTTGAGTTAATATGTTTAAGTGAAAAATGTATTTGTTATTTAATTTAATGCCACTTTAAGTTTTGTTTAATTTTAATTTGAAGGAAATTTAAAATTTGGTTTATGTTATTGTTTCGTTGAGCCATCTTTATTCTGCATCTAAAAGGAAATTACTTTTGGTAAAATTTTAAAATTAGGGGTCCTATCGTTTTCAAATTGGTATCAGGGCATTGATTGAGAAAAACTTTCGTTTTCTATTAATCATCATAATCAAATCTCCCCCATAATTCGTTCTCTCCCTTTTCATTTGACAAAAATAGACCAGGAAATGAATGACCAAATTAAGCATGGAGTTCTCACGATAAACAAGGCAATCAAACTACGATCACAAAAAGATACTCAAACGTATTCCACAAACTATTTGTGATTTTTTTTAATTTTTTTTTGTTTCAAAAAAACAAAAATCACACCATGAATTTACACTAAAACAACCATGTCATGGAAACAGAATGAATGGGTGTGAACATATTCAATAGCTAATTAAACTCATTTAAGCATATGTGCATGATGCATAAGTGTACTCCTATCGAACAAACATAAAAAATATCCTTAGGTGTAAAATTTTTAAATTTAGATAATATAGACTAAATCAAATCAACAAATCAAAGCCTAAGTGATTTTCACAACAATAACGTCCAAAACTATTTAGTTCCGTTTGAGAGCATTTCAAAGGACGTGCAAACCCATTTATACATATCCATCCAAAACTCCCTCATAAATAATAATCTTTTTATTTTTCTAATGATGTTCTAAATTCTGAACTTAGAGAAAACCTATTGGACCAAATTTTGGCATATTTCATCTTTTTATTACCTTAATATTTTTGTGCATACACTTTTCAAACAATGGATTTTATGACGTGATTATTATACACTCGCAGACCTTTTCCGTGCACTCATTATTTTTTCAAATTTAACGGGCAATGATTTTTACATGCCCTACTTTTATTACTCCCGTATTATTGCACTTCGTTCGTTTTAAGGACGTGATTGAGATGAAAACACTCGACCATCATGTGATAGACAAGTACAATAATCAAACAAATCCATGCATGTGTGCAAGGAAATAATGAGTCAAACTTGTAGCAAGTATCAACTAATAACATCTCAATGACTCCAAACATTGTAAATCATATGGATGACATGACGTATTGTCTCAAAACACTATCAAATATTTACATGGATATGGAATGATGTTGTGACTCGGTCATCCTAAACGCTCATTCATAAACGTTGCTAAAAAAAATACAAAAAATCTTTTTGGATTTTTTTCAAAACAATTATCAAAATAAAATCTTTTTATATTTTTTGAAATTTTTCAAAAGAAAAAATCTAATACACAATGATGTGGGTAACTCGATTGGTCACCACAGGCCTAGACGAGTAGCCCAGTAAAGGCCCAAAGTCTGGGAACCTCGCATCCCTACCAATTCGTTCATGACTCGGTCAAGTCCCTAAAATCTCGCATGCAGATATTCTAGGGGTTATGGACTGACGTGGGGGAGTCCAACACCCCCACTCCTCGAGAACAAACATGTATATAACAACCCCTAAGCCTGGGGAAAAAGACACGCATTATATTTTCTACCCCGATGTATAAAGAAATAATACTGAGAGCACCACCGTGGATATAGGCATTCTTGCTGAACCACGTACATATTGTGTTGTGTGATTGGCATTCATTACATTCTTTATTTTCTTTGGTGATTGCCTTTTCTTGTGAAATTGTGTTGAACATAATTGTCACCACAATTGGCGTCGTCTGTGATAAACATTTGTCTTCCTTTAAGAAAGCCCTCACCAATAAAGAATCTGGAATGTCTGGACATAGCAGCAACGCCTTCAAGCAGGGGATATCCAAGAATAGCGTGCCACTCGCAGGATCACATCTGAAGTTCGACGTTCAGATCAAAGGGGTCACCTAGAATGGTAGGACTCAAAAGAAAGTCAGGGACCAGCGAGGCCCACAAAGATCTCCAGGTTCATCGATGCCTATGAGGCAAGGCTCCAAGATCAAGGGGAGGTCGTCGTAAGAAAGAGGTTGAGAATGCTCCCTACAAAAGGAGATTGGAAAGGATGGAGAAAGAACTCCATCCCAGCACTAGGTGACGCCCATACCGCACTTCTAGCCCTCAGGCGAGCAAGTCTCACAGTCGAGTAAGGAGCCCTAGGTGCGGATCCCCAAGAAGTGAGAAGCACGAGTCGGATGATGACTTGCTCGAGCAACAGCGACCATTTCACCGTTACAGGATCCCAGCTCGAGGAGATAAGGATATACGAAATTTATTCCGAAGAGAAATGGACCAGCACCCATCACATCGGTGTGCCAGATCGACCAGTGAGATTACTCGACGAGCTCTCCGGACCTAGATGAAGTCCCCTTTGTCAAGGGAAATAGAAGAAGAAGAAGAAGAAGAAGAAGAAGAAGAAGAAGAAGAAGAAGAAGAAGAAGAAGAAGAAGAAGAAGAAGAAGAAGAAGAAGAAGAAGAAGTTCATAATTTCGAGATTCAAGATCTATGACGAAAAGACTGACCTTATTAATCACGTTAGGTAGTATAAGCAGGCCATGACTCTTTGGAACCACAAGGATGCACTAATGTGCCGAAGTTTTCCCTTAAGTCTGTATAATGTGGCCCAAAAATGGTTCGAGAGACTCCCTCACAGATCCATCAGGAGCTTTAAGTCCCTACCCGAGCTCTTCAAGGCTCTCTTCATTACCAGCAGTTCCCATCCAAAGAGGATGGATGCTTTGCTAACAATGACGAAGATGCCTCAGGAGAGCCTTCAGGACTACGCAAAGAGGTACTGGGAGTTTTTCAATGAGGTCGAGGACTGCTCGAAATAAGTAGCAGTGGCATCTTTTAAGCTTGGACTATCCAGATCTTGCCTTCTGCACCAATCCCTGACAAAGAAGGAGGCCACAACCATCGATGACCTGATGGCTCACATTGAAAAGTACGCCAAAGTTAAGGATGTGACCCGCCTCAATGCAAGGGAGAATGGCCGAGCTAAGATCGTTGTTAAGGGCAAAGATAAGGATGAAAACCAGAAGAAAGGGGGTAAGAATGGGGGCAAGGGTAGCTCCAAGAATGGGGGCAAGAACGATGCTTCGAAAGCATTTCAGGTAGTAAACACTGTCTTCAAATAACCAATATACAAGATCCTAGTGAAAATCAAAGATGATCCATTTGTTATATGGCCCAAAAAGATGAGAGTAGATCCCTCAAAGAGAAGAAACGCGCTGAGATGCGCTTTTCACAAGGAGGGAGGACATAAGACTGAGCATTGCCAGGCTCTTAAGTCTCACCTTAAAGAGTTGGCCCAGACCGGGCACCTGAACGAGTTTGTGGAGAAGAAGGTAGAGAAAGTTGCTGCCAACGGAGACACAAGGCCCGACAAAGTACCTGAGGACGATGTTGGCCATGAATTTGCAGTAATTCATGAGGCATCTGATTTGAACCAGATTTAAGGGAATTAATCTCGAATGGAAGTGAAAAAGCTTACAGCAGTAATGTAATCTTTTTAGATTAATCCAGTGAAGACACAGTCAAGAAAGCGTCGGTGAGTAGATGACGTCGATTATAGCAAACACATCGTGTTCACAGATGAAGACCTAGTGGGGGTAAGAACCTCACATCATGACGCCCTGGTCATTACCCTCAGGATCGCCAACTATGACGTCGACAAGTTTCTCATCGACCAGGGAAGCTCATCCGAGGTAATGTATCTCGACCTATTCAGGAAATTAAAGTTAAGAGTTGCCAACTTAAAGGAAGCCACTCTCCCTCTAGTTGGCTTCGCTGGGAAAGTAACTATCCCATTAGGAAAGATCATTTTTCCAGTAAGGGCAGGAAATGTCTCCAAGATGATCTAGTTTCTGGTAGTCGGCATTGACTCACCATACCAAGCTATCCTCGGCAAAGGGTAGATACATGCAATAAGAAAAGTTCCGTAAACCTACCACCAGAAACTCAAGTACATGACTGAGTGAGGAGTGATGGAGATCCACAGAGATCAAGCGATGGTAAGAAGGTGCTTCATAGCAGCCATCCGCCCAAAACTAGAGAAAAAAGTCGAGAAGGACAAAGAGAACGTCGAGGAGCAAGAAGGTTTGATACCTTCGAAATAGCAGTTAAAGTATGGAAGACCTAGAGTGGAGGAGACCAGGATCCTCCCCTCTGAGTGGGTATTTGAAAACCTGGAAGAAGTCACAGTCGGTGGTGACAAAAAGGATAGGATTTTCTTGATTGGGACATCTCTCACAGATCAAGAGAAGAAAGAATTGACGGTTCTATAGAGGAGCAACCTAGATGCTATCGCATGGGAACCGTACGAGCTACCTAGAATTGATGCCAGTGTAGTTTGTCATTGGTTGCACGTCGACCCCACTATCAGGCCCATCGCGCAGAAGGCACAGTGAAATGCGCCAGAGAAGGCCAAAGTTATAGAGAAGGAAGTAGAGAAGCTGTTGGATGCAAGATCCATACGGTAAATTCAATTCCCTAAATGGATGTCCAACCCAATAGTGGTTCCGAAGAATAATAGATAATGGAGAGTTTATATCGATTTCACTGACCTTAACAGGGCATGCCCCAAGGATAGTTTCCCCTCCCAAAGATCGACCAATTGGTAGACGCTACAACAACTCATGAGAGAATGAGGTTTTTAGACGCATATTCGGCGTATCACCAGATTCCTCTGTATGCACCAGACCAAGACAAGACCGCGTTCATTACCACCGTTGGATTATACTACTATAAAGTTATGCCCTTTGGGCTCAAGAATGCAGGATAAAATTACCAATGACTGGTCACCAAGATGTTCAAAGACCAAATGGGAGATACCATGGAAGTTAGGGATGGCAACGGGTCGGTTCGGGGTCGGGTTTTAACTCCCCGTCCCCGTCCCCGTTAGAAAAATCAATCCCCGTCCCCGCCCCGTTCCCCGTTATAACGGGTTCGGGGATCCCCGTCCCCGTTTAAAACGGGTATCGGGTTCCCCGCGGGGAACCCGTTTTGATTTTTATTTTTATTTTTTATTATTATTATTTTCAACTCATCTTTAGGCACCTAGTAAAGCAGATTTATCAACTAGTAAAGCAATCTGGAAAAAAAACAAGATGTAACTAGTAAAGCAGATTTAGCCCTATACCTATTGTTACAATCTCAAAAGCCATATTGTTACAATCAGAAAAAAATAAAAAATAAAAATAAAAAAAAAAATAAATAACAGTAAAATCATGTTAAAAAAAACACCTAAAATCTGCTTTAGTTATTCCAAAATAACAGTAACATCTAAAAAAAAAATTAAATTCTGCTAAAAAAAACATCTAAAAATAACATCTAACAATCACTCACAAAATAACATCTAACAATCAAAGTTTTAGTTATTCCAACCTCTAAAACTTTTAGCAGTGGCGATTTTAGATTGAGAAGCAACTGGGAATCTACGATTGATGACAGAAGAGAGGCCGGGGATCTAACAGAAGAGGGAGGCCGGCGTGAGAAAAGAGGGAAGCCGGCGTGAGATAAGAGGTCGGGGCTCTGACAGAAGAGAGGTCGCCTGGCCTGCTGCCTGCGTGATACAGTAGCGTAAGATAAGAGTGATGGTTGAGAAAAGGAGGTCGCCTGCTTGAGAAAAGAGGGAGGGATGGTAGGTAGCGGCTGCTTGAGAAAAGGAGGCCTGCCGCCTGCTTGAGAAAAGAGGGAGGGACGGTAGCCTAGGTAGCGGCTGAGTGAGTAAAAAGAAAGAGATGAGTTAGGGTTTAGTTTAGATACCTATATATATTTATTATAATATATATATATATATATATATATATATTAAATATTAAAAAATCGGGTATCCCCATGGAGACCCGAGGGTATACCCGAAACCGACCCGAAATATTTCGGGGATTTTTTTTAATACCCGAACCCGACCCGATCCCCGAATTTTCGGAGATTTTTCGGGTATTTTTTCTCGGGTATCCGCGGATTATCGGATTTTCGGGGAAAATTGCCATCCCTAATGGAAGTCTACATTGATGATATGCTCGTCAAGAGCAAGCGCAAAGAGGACCATCTCTTAGACCTATCAAGGACCTTCAAAATCCTCAGGAAATACCGAATGAAACTCAATGCGAGAAAGTGTTATTTCGGTGTCCATTTAGGAAAATTTCTCCGGTACTTGGTCAGTAAGAGAGGCATTGAAGCCAACCCAGACCAGATCGATGCAATCAATAAGGTACAACCTCCCCACACAATAATATAGGTGCAGAAGCTCATGGGTATTCTTGTCGACTTGAATAGGTTCATCTCGAAGTCCTTCGAGAAGTGCCAGCCATTTTTCCAGCTATTAAAAAGAAGAAAAATGATATAATGGAACCAAGATTGCTCGAGAGCTTTGGAAATGCCCAAATCTTATCTCAGCACACCACCCTTGCTCATAATACCTCAAGAGAATGATTCCCTGTACTTATACCTTGCCGTCTCCAGCCACGCAGTTAGTTCTGCACTGGTATACGAAAAGACAGGAATCTAGAACCTAGTCTACTATGTGAGCAAGACCTTATTGGACGCTGAGTAGTGGTACCTACCACTGGAAAAACTCACCTTTGCACTAGTGGTAGCCTCGAGGAAACTGAAGCACTACTTTGAAGATCACACTATCATCGTCCTTACATCACACCCCCTTAAAGTAGTCCTGCGGAAAGCGGATCTATCTGGTAGAATATCAAAGTGGTCAGTCGAGCTCAGACAATTTAACATCCAATTTCAACCAAGGAATGCAATCAAGGGGCAGGTCATCTCCTATTTCATCACGGAATTCACAGGTGAGTAGCCTCGCGACCAACTTCAACCCATGGATCAGAGGGAAAATCACTCAACAGGAGGAGTTTGGCGACTGTTTGTCGATGGAGCCTCAAACTCAAAGGGGGCAGGAGTAGGCATTATGCTCGTTACCCCAGAAGATACAATTCTCGAGCAAGGCATCAGACTTGGATTTGAAGCCTCCAACAACGAGGCAGAATACGAGACTTTGATAGCAGGCCTGCAGAAGGCACATGCATTAGGTGCAAAATAGCTACAGGTGTTCGACGAATCATAATAGGTTTCCAATCAGATAAGTGGGAACTTCAACGCGAGGGATGAAAGAATAAAAACCTATCTGGAGGAGAGAACATCCATGTTGACGCCCTAGTAGCCCTAAGTTCAGCAATCGACTCCGACTAAAAGAGAACAATCCCTATAGACTTCCTCACCCAGTTGAGCATCATCTAGAGCGAAGAGCTGCCAGACATGGGCCGTATCCTCCAGATTGAATCAGCACCCAGTTGAATGGAACCCCTGAGGGACTATTTAAAGGATGGTGCACTACCAGACGATAAGAAGGCCGCTCATCAGATAAGATTCAGAGTTGTCCGCTTTCACTTATCTCCTGAGGGAAAGTTGTGTAAGAAATCATTCAATGGATTTTAACTCCAATGTGTTCACCCAAAGGACGTCGAACAAGTTCTACGCGAGCTCCACCAAGGAACCTGCGGGAGCCATATTGGAGGAAGATTTTTGGTTTTCCAAGCAATGAAGGAAGGCTATTGGTGACCATACATACAGAGAGATTATGGAGTATATGCTCGCAAGTGCAAAAAATGTCTACTACATGCTCCTATGGTCCACCAACCTGCCAGCGACCTAAGATTACTTACCAGCCCTTGGCCTTTCGCCCAATGGGGAATGGACATCGTGGTCCCTCTCCATACCGCTGCCGATAATCGCAAGTATCTGTTGGTCACCACAGACTACTTCACCAAATGGATTGAGGTAGAGCCGCTGGCAAACATCAGGGACACAGATATGATGATATTCATATGGAAAAACATAATTACCCGCTCTAGGATCCCCAGAACCCTCATCACTGATAATGTAACACAGTTCGAGAGCGGCCCCTTCCAGAGTTTTTGTAACGACCATGGGATCAGGCACCATTTTAGATCGGTTGTCTACCCCTAGAGTAACGGACAAGCTGAAGCTTCCAACAAAATAGTGATCGACAGATTGAGGAAATAACTTGATCGAGCCAAAAGGGCGTGGGTGAGCGAGCTGCCACATATTTTGTGGGCCTATCGCACTACCCCACGACGAGCAACTAGGGAAACCCCATTCGCACTAACATATGGAATGGAAATAATCATCCCTATAAAAGCTGGCCTCCCAACCATGAGATCCACCTTGGTCGGCCAAGGTCAGAATGATGCAGTATTACTCATTGGACTTGACCTAACTGATGAACGCATAGAACTATCCCTAGTAAGACTAGCGAGCTATCAATAGCATCTCGCAAAACAATATAACAAAAAGGTCAATCTTTTACCTTCCAGATTGGGGACTACGTCCTAAGGAAAGTTCTTGGCAACGTAGTAAAACCATCTGATGGCAAGCTGCCTCCAAACTGGGAGGGACCATTCAAGGTGACAAGGGACGACCTATAAGGAGCCTAACACTCAGAAATCCTGGAGGGAAGAGAGATACCCCAAGCATGGAACGCAGCCAATCTGAAAAAATTCTACTTCTAGTTTTTTCATTCATCTTTTATCGCATTTTTGGAATTGGAAACTCATTTTTTATTGCTTGTGATTAATAAAAGATTGTTTGGCAGTGACATTCTAGGAAGTGTAAATTTTGTATTATGAACTTTATAACTTGCACACCTTTTCCAAGCGACAGGCGTATTACTTAGTATGCAAAAGCAGGTAATCATCCTCCTCAGGTTTTCAATATGAAACACGAACAACCACTTAGCATTGCCCCTGGCAATATATGAAGCCCTACAGGGGACCTTTAGGCAGCTCGGCCAAATCAAATTGGTCGCTAAATAATGTTTGGCTCAAAAAACCTGATCGGATAGAACATCCAACACCAGGTGTGTCCTTGCTATTGCCATACTTAGGCCTAAGGGAGTGTGATGACACGACCTAAAAGGTAAAGTGAGGCATAATGGTATCTCATAACCATACTGGACTAGGAGGATACTCACACGACAAAATAACTCCACCCATATTAAATTTAGTCGTCTACGAAGAGCGTAAGATAATCAAATGAAAGATTAATGGAGTAAAAATACATGACACATGTTTAGTCGGCAAAATTCCCAAAACATAAATATTTTATTACTGCGTTACATTTACAAAAAATTACATTGAAGTAAGAAAATCTTAATGAGGATTAGGCCTCTGATTAAGATAATCAGCCACTTGCGATCTTTGGTCATCGTCCGTATGAGGGGCCAATTCTTCCTCAACTTCATTCACATCTGGATCTAATAGCTGCCTGGGGATAGCATCTGTAGGGACCCACTGGTCATCCCTTCTGAAAGGATTAAGCCTCAGAGTTGAAGGAGAGATCTCGTGATGATACCAGAGTACTGAGTTCCTGGGGACCTGCAGCTCCTTGATGGCGCTCAACCATCCCCTAATAAAAGATAGCTCTTTAAACTCTATCAACCTCATCGGAGCATCTTCCCAACCTTGATCATAACCATCAACCCAAACTCGTCGAGGTCCTTTCTTGAACTGATGCTTCAGTTGTGTGATATCTCTTTAAAGCCCATGAGAAATCACGTACGCTCGACGAACATCTTCTTGAAGCTCGTCCATCTCCCTAACTAGACCCCCTGCATCTGGATCAGCTCACGAAATAATCGATGAGGTAGAAACTCACAAAATTTGAGGGGAGGCGCTTGGCCCTGTACCAGCTCGTGGAGCAGTCGATAAAGAGGAACCTCGTAAAACTTGAGGTGCGACGCTCAGCACATGCTCCCTGAGTCGCGACACTTTCATCATCAGAGTCTCATTCTCCTGTTGAAGAACATCTCCGACTTGGTTGATTTCGGAGGCATCTAGAATCTTAGCTCTCAAAGTTTTGACTTCTTCTTAGACAGAGGCACCAACTTCTTCCATTTCTTGAAGCCTATCCTTCAGTTTGGCGACGAGCACAAATTGGTCTTTAAAACTCTTATTCCTCGACTTGAGAGACTTGCAAATCCTAACGAAGGCTTGGCAAACCTGATTGCTCACATTAGGACCAAGGATCCTTCCCAATTGAGAGGTGGCAGGTATATACTCATCTACATCAATCAACTATAGGCTATACAAGCATCCAATAGAAGAAGAATTAGTACACATAAGGGAAAGTATCTTCATTTCATTCAAATAAAGAGGTCCAAGTACATCAGTAATTAAAAAGAGAAGTACAAACAAAGCAAAAATACAAAAGGAGTCCTCATAACAGGCTAGATGGAAACCTCAGTTTGTTCAGAGGTAGTGGGTTGCTTTCCCTTATCGGTAGTAGAAGGAGCACCTCCCTCAATTGGAGCAACCTCTTTCCCTTGGGCAGAAGGAGTGTCAGCAGGAATGGTCTGGGGGACAGGAACTCCACCTTCAAGGGTCGGGGCAGGATCCTCATCCACAATAGGCTTCGGGCCTAGATCATTCTCGTCAAACAACGGAGAATTGAGGTCCACTCCAGCAGCCAAAATAGCCTTGTTCCAGCCCTTCTTGAAGTTCAATCGACTGATGAAGCCAATTTGAACATTGATATCTTCATACGCAACGGCCCAACCAGCATTATAAGAGCTCTCCTTGAGGGTGGCAACCTCAAACTCCACCTTCTGCACCTTTACTACTAGCACCTTATTTTTCTCTACCACGGTAAGCTTGCTCGTGCAGACCGGGTTATAGGACTGCCTCAACTCATTAAGCTCCTTAGTCATCGCCTCCTTCACTCTGTTGGTTTCAGCGAGGGCGAGATCGAAGGACTTTTGGGCCTGGTTGGTAGCCTTCAAGATGACTTCCATCTCGACATTATTCACCTTTATCTCAGTATTCTTCTTTTTTAAATCGGCCTTCCCTCTCACCAGCTCGTTGTGAGTACGGTAGAGGATGGAAAAATCAGTCACAAACTGCAAAGAAGAGAAGCATTAAACATAATGTTTCAGGCATGGAGAAGCACTAAACATAATATTGTAAACACAAAGGAGGAAAAGTGGACTTACCAAGGCTAGCCTCTGACTCGCCTCCAGAGCTAGCTGGTTAGTCCCCATCGCCTTCTAACGTTCATTAGGCAAAATTGCTCTTTCGAGCAATGCAGGGGACAACTGAGGAGAGAGGGCCACAGAGGCCCCCTCAGTCAAAGCAGACATAGGCACCAAAGCTTTCCCTGCCTTCTTCCTTATTTCCTCTCTCCTTATCTCCTCTTCCCTCTCTTTCTTCTCCTTCTCAGCTCTCCTCCTCTCATCCACTTTTTTTTTCTCCTCTTCCTTCTTTCTCTCTCTCTCTTAACTACTCTTCCTCCCTCCACTTCTTTTCCTTCTCTATGGCAGTAGGCTAAGAACCATTGGCAACTTCCCCACTCCTGGATTTCTGCTTCGCCTAGAGATAAACATATCATCATCATTATCAACCCTAATCAGATTCTTCCTAGGGGGGCCATATCCTCCTCGCTGGAACTGTTCGATTCACTAGAAGATACTCAAGCTTCCAAAACCTCTTCCGAGCTGGAAGATCCTTCACCACTAGAGCTCTCCTCTCTAGAACCACCTTCAACACCGTCCCCATTATCACCTTCGCTACTAGAGCTGCTCTCCTCCTCATCCAATTGGATAGGATCTGCAGCAACCTTTTCAGTGATGTCTAGCTCGGGGATGTTGTCTACAAGTTGCATAATAAAACTAGACTCGACGTTCTTTTACTCCAAAAGGAAATCCGCTGATTGAGGATGATTACCATCAGCCAAGAGATCCCTTATATTACAGGCCTTGACTAACTTAGCATCTCGAGCCTCACTGATAGCAGGCTCCAAGTTCTTTGTCCTCGCTGAAAAGAAAGAGAGAATAATATAAAAAAAATCATATATTAACAAGAATATGGAACAGCAGAGCAAAAATTAAGCCTACCTATGAACTCCTCCCCATAAATGGGGACTATGAACCTGTCAGACCTCGACCCCCCAGTATGGGGAGGAAATTGCTAATTTCTAGCAAGAAAACCCTCTTGCCAGTAATCCTTGTGGGAATCAGTTAGATTTACTACCAATACCCTATCGGGACTCCTGGCCTTGAGGTAAAGAAGACTAGAACTTGTGCAAGAGAAAGAATAACATAAGCATATCTCAGAAATCACTAAATTGGAGCCATAGAGCGGGTTTATTCTATGGACACCATTAACAATCTTCCAGACATTTGGCGAACACTATGGGGGGACAATATTGAAATAACCAAATAAATGCAAAAACACATAGCTTGGAGGAAAAGTAAGGCCCCTTGGGAAAATAAGAAGACGTGAATCCAGTGAGCGTCCTTTATTTCTCTAATATTTTTAGGGATAAGGGCACACTCAATGTCTACCCAATCTGGGATGTTATAATACTTCCTAAATTCAATTATTGATCTATTGCCTATCTTCGCCATTTGCAAGCCCTAAATTACAAATGCGAAGAAGTTTTAACAGAAAAAACATAGATAAAGAGAAAGAGGAACTTACGAAATCAAAACTTAGCTTGGGACGCTGTAAGGTCACAAGCAAAGACGATGAAGGAGATTGAAATCGAAAAATGAAGACCTGGGAATGAGAGCGCAACAGTGGGATCTTAGAGAAGATAAGAAAGTATGAAGAAGCTTGAAACGACAACGAGGAAATACTGCTCCAAAGGATTTTTAAACGTTTCCAATCAGAGCGCACGAGACACGAAGCAGGCTACCGCCTAAATCAGTTTAGAAGAAGCGCTTCAAATCTTGGAAGAGTTACACAATTTAACAGATAGACATTATGACAAATCATTTAAATTTATTGAGCCCAAATTATGGCCCAACAACTTTAGGGGCAATTGTGGGTACCTTGATTTGTCACCACAGGCCCAGACGAGTAGCCCAGTAAAGGACCAAAATCTGGGAGCCTCGTATCCCTACCAATTCGATCATGACTCAATCAAGTCCCTAAAATCTCACATGCAGATATTCTAAGGGTTATGGACTGACGTGGGAGAGTCCAACACCCCCACTCCCTGAGAACAAACATGTATATAACAAACCCTAGGCCTGGGGCAAAAGACACACATTGTATTTTCTTTAAAACACTCCCGGAGTATAAAGAAATAATACTGAAAGCACCACCGTGGATGTAGGTATTCTTGTTAAACCACGTAAATACTGTGTTGTGTGATTGTCATTCATTACATTCTTTATTTTGCTTTGGTGATTGCCTTTTCTTGTAAAATTGTGTTGAACATAATTATCACCACAAATGATATACAAGTAATAACACTAGCAAGAATATATCATGTAGCATAACTAGCGTATAACAAATAAACAACACGGTCAACCAAAAGATTTAACATGGGGTGAATCATGTGCAAGTAACCGAGAGTCATGAACAATTAACTAAAAAGCCTCTAAATCCGATTTCCTAACCCAAATAGATTTATAACGATATGTAGGGGTTTTGGGAATCTAATTTATTTTCTTATTAGACTTCCTAGCAGTATTCTGAAGTTTATAACTAAAACGCCTAAGATGGCCTTTCCTACCGCAATGTGTGTAAGTGTAAATCGGGCGATAAATGTTACCTAAAGGCGGCGTTCTCCTAAAGTTTCTAGGTGGCATTCTCCTAAAATTCCTAGGTGCCTCTCTCACAATGTTCCTTGGTGGATATCTCTTAACAAACTTCGTTGCCTCTCTCCTAACAACCCTGGGAGGCTCTTTCACATGTGTGGGATTGGCTTTGTGAATGGGTGCAACACTATCTTCGAAGACTATACCACGCCTATCCTCCTTAACTTGGACATTGCCTAACATTCATATCTAGTTTTTCTGACCTAGACTCCAAATCAAACTTCACCTTACTTGACTCTCTTAAACTCTTCTCAAGCTCACCTATCTTAGACTCAAGTACACGTCTAGAATCTTCAAATTCTAAAAGCTCCTTTTTTATAGCCTCCATCACACCTCGAAGACTATCTCTCTCACCCTCGACATATCCTATCTTCTCTTTGAGCATCTTCTCACAGTCCTAAAATCCTCAATTAATACATTCATGTTATTTTCATCTAAGACACATTTTTTCAATTTATTTTCAAGTTTGCCTTCTTTAACTTTACAGATTCCACATACAGGTTATTGTAGGCAACTTGTAACTCACTCAAATCTTCCTCTTCCTCCTCACTCTCGTCACTTTCACTCTCATCACTAGTCATAGGTGTGGGGAGCTCTTGCTTAGTAGCATAAAAAACTTCTTTTTCAGAATCACTATTACTAAGTGAAGAAGCATGAGATGTCAGTTTATTAAAAATCTTCCTTATATTAGTGGGACACTTATCTCCCGTGTGACCAATTCCCTCACAACCAAGACACTTCTCAGAGTCATTTTCAATAGAAGATTTAAAATAAGAGTTCAAGTGAATTTTTTAATTAGTCTATTCAAAAATTTGACATCTAAAATCATCAAAACCACCAAAAGCCATATTAAAAATAGGATCAAGCACAATAACTTAGTGCAACAGGCACTGATACCAATTTGACGACGTGAGTAATCAAATTGTATCAGGGAAAAACTTTAAAAATAAGGAACACTTGATAACTTAGAGCAACCTGCCCTGCTACCAATTTTAGAGTGTACTACAACAGAACAATATGGCTTCTCAAATAAATCCAATTTTAATTATGTGACAAACCAACTAGTTTTAATTAAACCCAAATTTTATATAAACCCTAACACACGCATCTAGGTTATTTAGAATCACAAATCAATAAACATGAAAAGGAAACCAATTTCAGGAAAATTCCCCAAAGGGAAAAACCTTTTATTTCACTATAATTTGTAAATTTCAACTTACACGCATTACAATGAAATACGGTGACATACGAATAATTGCAGGCGTCGATCGGCATCGTGAGTAATGGCACAACCGCTGCAGTATCATAAGAACACGCAGTTATATCTTTAGCAAAGATCCACACGCAGCGAACATCAATGACCGCAGTCATAATCATCTCAATACCATAGAAGACACCTAAGTCGGTAGTAAAGATCTTCTCTACAAGAGAAAACTTCAACAAGATGGTATTTTGGGTACCAAAACAATTCACATAAATATTGGAATGTTTTATCAATTGAAAAATAAGGTTTTTAACCCTAAAATTGAAGAAGACAAAGTGTTCTCCCGTTTGTAGATTACTGGTATCGAAAATTGTCAGGTATTCTTAACAAAAACGAAGTGATTTAACGCGCTTAATATAAAAAATTTGAGGCGGTGCGTTGTTCGAATGAGATAGGATGTCGTTCGAAAGAGATAGGATCTCGTTCGAATGAGATTCCATGTCGTTTGAACGACCGTACAAGTCGTTCAAATGAGAAAACATGAAAAATAAATTTAATTTTTTATTTCAAAAATTCCTCTTTTAATCTTGTAAATTTCGTTTTGACGAAAAACAACGCCTCAACACTTAGAAAATATTTTAGAAAAAATTTCAAAGCTCCATTAAAAATTATCCCAACACCTTTAAGTGAACCGTAAAGTGACTTAAATACTTTCTCACCAAAATTAACCTTACAGAGGATTGAATGTTGAAGAAGCTTGGTATTTGAATCCATCTCGATGCATATGTGATCTTGAACAATTCTTCGACAATTGTAGTAGTATACGACATACTCAATTGTGACGGACATTTATAAAATCATGTCCTTACAAAAAAAAATCTAAAGCATCATTGGTGTCCTTATAGCATCATTTTTTATTATTATCTACAACTACATGAACCAGTTATCATACCGGATTATTAGATGAAGCACATAAAAGAACGCATTGATTTTTACTTTCTCATGAGAGTTGTTATTAGAATTTCTCCATTATGATAGTAATGCACATTAAAAACTTACATGAGCAACTTTAAATTACACAAATTCACACTAATCTGTGTAGAAACCCACTAGCTAATTACACAACTTTAAATTATATTCCGTTGTCTAGTATTGTGAGGACACTCACTTCAATTGACATTAAAACTTGGGAACATGACATCATGTATCCTAACTATAGTCCTTGCTTATTTATTAAACTTTTTTATTAATGTTTTTTTGTTATGATTTACCTTTTTGGGGCTTTATATATTATTTATGTGCATAATGTTTTGATATGACTATTTGGTCTCATCTCATTATGATACAACATGAAGTATTAATCACCCAAAAAACTCAGCTCGTACCACTTTTTCGTTGCCAATTTACAACCAAATGGATAAATAAAATTGCAGTCTTTTGATTCTCAATAATTGCATGCTTTTTATTCAAGTGATTGAAGATATGAACGAGTGATTAATCGTGCCTGTGTAAATATGAAGCAATGTTAATCTAGGCATAAAGGAAATGTACGGGTGATCAAGTCGGTTTCATAGTGCCCCTGATTTATTTTTATGTTAGGAAGCCTGTTTTCTCTCTTTCCTTATTTTGAATCATTTACTTTCTCTTTAATAGGCATGCAAATGCTCTTGAAATGGTATAAATATTGTACTCTACCTCAATATTAGAATAGAAATATAGCACCTTCTTAAATGTCTATTCAAATGTCTGAAATCGTAGGGGTCAAATGTCAATTCTTTTACATATATATGTATATGTATTGCCTTTTCCATTTAGGATGTGGTATCAAATTAAATGTCATAATTTTTATAGATGGAATTGAATTACTTTTAGCCAGAAATGATGATTACTGGAAATTACCCATGATAAGTTGTTATTGAAGATCATCAAAGGTAATATCTATTTATGTCGTCTCTTTACTTGTAATATTGGAGATTTATTATTGTCCAAGTGTGCATACATTACAATTTATGGTCTAATACACTCAGTGTGAGTATATTCTAATGGGTGCATACCAGGTGTTCAATAAACCATTTGAATGTATTGTTCTTTGAATGTATTTGTTTATGTCGTCTCGTTATTATGATGATTTTTTCAATTTCCATCTTATTATAAAATGTTATTTTCTTCCTTTACCAGATCAAAAGAATGGATAAATCAGGACTATGGATTGAGACTGGCGACGGCTATTGTATTCGTCCAGAGTCACACCTAGAAACTTTTCATTCACATCAAGAAACATCCTTAGGTACTATTGTTTGGTCTGATAGCCATTCTCTATTTTTTTATGGGTAATTTAACATGTTTGTGCTTATTCTTTTATGCCTTACTAACATAATCTATTTGATAACTTACTAACATAATCTATTTAAAATTTTGGTAACCGGACAAATCATTTCATGTACAACATGATTGGCATCTGTAGTGCACATTTCAAATCTAATTTCACATCACAATCATCATCAATTTCAGATTTGTCAAATGTTGGGTAAGCCTGATATTCACTATAATGGATTTAAGAAGTTGTTTCCCTAATTTCTTCAAACTCGAATAACTCTCCATCAAAGAAGAAAAGTTCTTTATTCTTTATTCTTGAATGATTCTTGAAAAATAAGCTCCAATATTGTGTTAGTGAATTGATTTCAGCTACTTATCCAATCATGAATTTTAAATTGTCCCAAATAGAAAGAAAAGAATACTGAGGATATTATTGCCAATACTAAGAAAAGAATACTGAGAATATAATTTCAAATCGTCCTAAATTGAAACTGGCTCACATTTTCTTCATGATAAATAGCATTGCCAATACCTCTAGCATGTTGATATCTCTCATGTAATTACGGATCCAGAAATTTTGACGTTCAATCAACTATATATTATAACATCTTGGTCAAATTTATAGTATGACCTATACTAAGAACAGTTTGACACACACCAATTAAATATTTGAAATAATCAAAAATCTTCCAACATAATAAAATTAATAAAGGCATTATTTTTTGCAAAGATAGCTGAAGCTTTCTCTTTCCCTTTCTCACTATAATAAGTTATATACACTTTTGGGCATTGACTGCAGAATAAAAAGGAGGCAGAATAGACCCAAAAATCTTCAAAGGTGGTTGGTGTTTTCTCTTTCCCTTTAACATAGTGTATGTAGTATCTTGTTTTAATTATGATGTAATGACATCTTAGCTCAACCTTACGATCACATCATTCTTAATGCTGCTAAACTTTAAAACATTAAATTCATAATTTTTATGCTTAATCCCTATTATTCATACTTGTAAGATCACAACCAATTGTCTAGTGCCTTAGATTTGTCTCACTGTATGAACATTGAAAATTTGATTTAGTTAAAACATTTTAAAATGCACGTGTCTATTATTGGTGCCAGATGGTGCCAGATATTTCTTGGGGAAAATGCTCTCGCGTGATATTGGATGTTGGATGTGGTGTTGCTAGCTTCAGAGGTTTTCTCTTTGATAGAGATGTACTAATCATGCCATTTGCTCCAAAAGATGAACATGAATCTCAGGTTCAATTTGCACTTGAAAGGGGAATCCCTGCTATATTTGCTGTGATGGGAACACAGAGATTTCCTTTCCTAGGGAGAGTCTTTGATGTTGTCCACTGTGCATATTGTAGGGTCCCCTAGCATATTGAAGGTATTTTTTTCCTCTCTCCTCAAATTGTAGCTTGCTTTAATTTTGGTTTGAAATTAGTCACACGAGTATTATATGTAGGCGGTAAACTTCTTTTGGAGTTGAATCGTCTATTGTGACCTGGTGGTTTCTTTGTGTGGTATTCTGATCCTATCTAGCAGAAAATTCGTGAAGATGTTGAGATTTGGGAAGGTAGGTGATTGATTCTCTTACATAATATTAAAGATGTTGATATTTGGTTCACTGATTGTTGAAAATTATGCATTCTTTTAGAAATTTTTGGCAATAATGAAGAAACTAACAAATTCAATGTGATGGGAAGTTTTATCGATTAGTAAGGATAAAGTTAACGGAGTGGGTGTGGATGTATATCGAAAGCCTAACTCTAATGAGTGCTATGAGAAAATATCACAACATGATCCTTCACGCTGCGAAGAATCTGATGATCCCAACGCAACCTAGTACTCCATTCTTCATATAAGATTAGAATCATATGTGAAGTATTTTTCTTTTTCATTTTTAAAGATCCCATGTAATTTGTAATCGACATTTTTTCATATTTATAAACTCAGCACATTATAAGAGAAGGATATTATGATGTACTTTGAAAGTGCATAGTGGGGTATTAAGTTGCTGCTGGTCTAACAGTAATGTACTGTGTGTAGGAGTGTGCCGTTGCAAGCGTGCATGCACAAAGTGCTTATTGGGGAATCAAAACGTGTGCCACAATGGCCAGAAAAATGGCCTTCAAGGGTGGAGACGTCACCTTACTGGTTATCGAGTTCACGAGCTGGAGTTTATGGGAAACCTGCACCACAAGATTTCACTGCAGATTATAAACACTGGAAATGTATGGTTATCAAGTCATGTATAAGTGGCTTTGGGATAACCTGGCCTACTGTGAGGAACTTTATGGACATGAGAGTCATCTATGGAGGGTGAGTGAAGACATTTATGGTTATAATATGTAGTTAATTACATAGCTAAAAAGTTTTCATTATATCTTATTTCATGTCATTTTTTGTATTACTACACCAGTCCATCTTTTAATCAATTACTACATTTGTTTTTCCCAAATCGTTCCAAATTAACACTTTTTTTTTGTATTACTACATTTTCTCTTTCCTCTCATCAAAACATGTTGTTAAATTATACATTCTCTCCAAAAACTTGCTACACATTTGACGTTCAACCACCACTTTGAATTTCGACGACAATTTATTTTTTTACAATTATCCTGATTTTGATGATTTTATTGATTCCTTTCTTCGTCTCCTCAACAAATCTGATATCCATAAACTACGAATCTCTTGACGTAACCCTCAATATATCATCGAGTAAAATTCTACAATCACTATGTATGTAACCCTCAATATAGCATCTTCCATTCATATCGTTTTGGGTTTTTCTGCACCATATTTTAATCTACCTCTTCTTCGATCCGGAATTCCTAGTAAATCCTTGACTCCTCGAATACAATGGGATTTCACACCTGATGAATCTTTCACTCTACCTACTTTTATTAAGACCACAGAATATTCCTGCGAATTATGACCATTTCAAAATACAGAATCTTTAACCCAGAAAACATACTTTATCGGAACTTCCTCAAGTAAGGTTTGAGGTCTAAAGGAAAGTTGTTTGGTAGAAGCTTCATAGTCTTAGGCATTTTCTTCTCCTTGATCTTGCGAGCTCGACCAATGTTTGAGCTACCTGCAGCAGATTCAGCATAAGATACAATACGCTCAGTATCTTCATAGTTCGGACCTACTATTTTAACATTCCCATTGTATATATTATGCGTTTGATGCACCATAGCCTTATTATTACCAATCATTTGACATTAGTTACTGTCATGATTTCATTTATGAATCTCATATATACTATGAGATTCTTTTTTACATTTTATTTTTATTTTGAGGGGGATAGGACAAATTTGTACTCATCTATTATCATGGTGATTTTAATTTAGTATGTTTTCACTAATTCTAGACGTACATCTTAGCAGGTTGATGTTTGATATCCTAATGTGATTCTAACCTAAATTATGTGTTTTGGAGGGTTCACTTATTTGTTTCATATGTGCTGCAATGCAGATTTTGTTCTTTTAGGACTGTTTGGTCATTTTTTTGGAGGGATCATTTATGATTGTTTAGAGGGATCATTTATGATTGGTCAAATGATTATTTATCATTTAGAAATGTTTGGTTATAAATGATAAATGATCATTTATAACTATTTATCATTTAGGACTGTTATATTCTTTTAGGACTGTTTGGTCATTTTTTCAGAGGGATCATTTATGATTGTTCGGAGGAATGTTCTATTCTTTTAGGATTGTTTGGTCATTTTTTGGAGGTAACATTTATGATTGTTTGCAGGGATCATTTATGATTGGTCAAATGATTGATTGGAGGGATCATTTATCTTCTGTTCTTGTAGGACATTTCTTTTAGGACTATTTGTTCTTTTAGGACTGTTTTGGTCATTCTTTTAGGACCATTCTGTTCTTTTAGGACTGTTTGGAGGGGTCATTGATGACATGATGAGTAATCCCTGGAGATATATGATCCTATTGCATTAATTTTTTGTTTAATTCAATTTATTCTTCGATTTAGTGGACTTATATTGTGGTATATGGCATGAATAGTTTTTAGGTTTTACTCTTAAACGATCGTCGACTTACTTGAACTTTATATTAACAACCTAAAAAAAAACTCCAGTTCAACGCTTGCCATTGTTTAATTTTACTTTATATTTATATTCGTTGATTTTATTCATATCTCAAGGTTCTATATGTAGGCTAAGTTTCTATGTGTAAACTATATGTAGATACAAAAATTGCCTTTTTGAAATTATCTCTATGTTTTTATGAGCTTTTTTGTCTACATGTTTTATATTTTAATTTTATTTCAGCTGAATGCCACATGTGGAAACAGAGTCTGACATTCATAATATACTTTCATAGCACTGTGGTTGTCATTTATATATAATCTAATTTAAAATTTTCTCACATTTCAGGAGAAATGGAGATATATTTTTGGCACAAGTATTTTGTGACGGTGAATGAAACAGACGTGATGTGGGTGATACAAGCAGCATGGTATAATCATGGTCTCCCTTGGAAACATTCTATAGTTGTGATGAGAATTTTTATCGCCTTAACGTGAAATTTGGACATAATAATCGGGTGTAAATAGAATTTTCTTCGAATTTTGAATTGTCTATTGTGTTACATGATATTTTTTAAATAGTTGATGATATATGAGAGGTCTAAGATAGACTATTATTATTGTTGTGGTATTTTGTATTGTCTAGACAAGGTCGATAGTCATGTAAACAAAAGAAATTTTTCTCAATTTTTTAAAATATTTGTATTATGTATGGCACTTGGGCAAAGTTTTATGGATAGTCATACAACATAGTTGGTATTTTTGTTCTTAAACATGGTGGATTGCCTCATAAATAAAGAAAATATTGCCCATTTTTTTTTAAACTAATAGGTTCGTACCATATGTTATTTCAAAAATTATTTATTTGTCATAAACTACATACGGCGTATGGTCTTATCAACGACGTACACTTTCGAAAATTAGCGTTGTACCTTCAGGCACGGGTATACCCATGTGTGTGTGTGTATATATATATATATATATATTTTTTTTTAATAGAGTAAAACCATTAGAAATTACCAATTGTAACGGTTTAGATCCGTTAGTAAATAAACAAAAACATTAATGTTAAAGTAACTCCTCATATAAGTAAAGTTTTTTTTCTTATTTCTAACGGTTATTGTCTGTTAGAAATACTGAATTTCTAACGCTGTTAATCCATTAGAATTAATAGATTTACTAACAGTTTATGGCTTAGAAATTGTATTTCCAACACATTATTCCTAACACATAATTCCATTGGAAAATTTATTACTAACACTCACCGTTCATTAGTAAATTTTGATTTTAGTGTAGTGGTCAGCATCACTTTTCTTCTTTTGGGACTAGAAACGATAAAGGTGAAAGAGTTAAGCTAATTTCATATAGAATTTCTCATCACTTTATACCTCCAAACCTAGAGTAATGTCCATTAATGACCTCTATTAGCGGGGAAACAATTGAGTGGATGATAACCTAGTAGTGATAAAAATTTCTCATATAGATTCAGGGAGAGGAAGATGAACTCCCTATTCTAGAAATAGTTCGTTGGAATAAATGAACCCAAGAATATGAGAAAAATCCTTTTCATGGGGCTCAGTCACCTTGAGAAGCACCTTGTCTAGAATTTGTTACTTCTCTCTTAAGACGCGAAGACCCTCAATAATAATGATGGAGGCCTCCTAAGCCCCACCAGTGAACTTAGGATCCCGGGGTCCAAGATAATTCATGGTTATAGCCCCTCTTGTCCTTAGAATCAACATAACCTTAGGTTATACAGGAAATGGGATACTCTCCCTAGAGGTAATACGAGTAAATTCCCCTCAAAAGGGGCCAACTAGTGAGCGGAGAAGGGTTAGACACCTTAGGGTAATATCTCTTAGGAGCTATGGTATTTAGTTATAAAGTTATGAAGAGGAGAATGTAAGGTAATGAAAATATGGAATAAGAGAAGTGGGAAGTTCATGAGTATTTGAAAAACTAAGTGAAATCAACTATAAAAATATGTATTTATAAGCTCGACCATAACCAACTTACTCCCTCAAGCATGCCAAAAGTCTCTGCAGCTTAATGCCACTCGCCTCACTATAAACACCAATGGACTTTCGAGATCTCACTTATGATATATTCATTATGTAAAAAAACTCAATACCCTTACATATATATATATTTATTAACTATTATCACTTTTATATCCTGGAATAAACAACAAAGGCTCTCGATAATACAAGATATGATCTCTGACCTCAAACCTTGTTTATGAGACAAATCACTGAGTTTAGGTTAAAGCACAAACAGAAGACCTAAGACCTTCAATCCCTTAACCTAATAGAGAACTTTTGTTTATAAACCAAGAACTTGGCTATTAGAGAGTCCCTCCAAAGGTTCCTCATATGCTCGGAATCACAATTTGACCTCATCGATCAAGAGCAAACCTCTTATTCTAGATAAGGATCGCGCTCATCCTATATTGTGATTAATCTTAACTTATAGTCATATGGTATCCTTAAATTAAGGATGAAGGATTCCATACACATTGTTATAACTAGAGAAATTTCACCAATGAATAATCAAACCCAAACAACCTCTTTATACCAGAGTAAGGTTGGGTCTTATTCATGTGCAATCATTATAACCTCATTATCTCAAAATTATTACCTTAATATTGGAAGAATCATTCAAATATTATGCCAACCTCATCAAATAAACCTAACGGGTTGCTAGAAGGTAGACAAAATATGCTACTAACCCCACGAACCACTTGGGTTTGTCTAAGAGTATTAAATGCTCGTAAAAACCATTACCACTCACCTACAAGATCTTACAAGCACTCAATTTATTTTACTGTAGAGTGTCAGCTAATGCCCCAACTATGGATTCCTAGTTGCTCCCAGCAATTGGCTACTTAAAGGATGCTTGGGAAAGATTAAAGGCATAAAATTCAAGGAAAAAATATATAGAACAAGTGCTAAGAAGGATAGTTAGCATTTGTAAAAAGGGTTTGGAACACTTCCAGCCCCTAAATTTTATAATAATCACCTTATTTAAGTGACATAGCCTATTACCTTATTTCGTGAGTCCTAAGTAAGTAATAATCACTTAGAGTTCTTTTCTACGAGATTTTGACTTATTACAAACACCTCAGACTTTATTAGACGGCCTTAGATAATGCCTAAGGCTAGTCACATTTTTATCATTCAAATCCATATTTAATATACCAAAGAGAAATACCTTAAAAGTGGATATTGGTACCTCAATTGAGGTACTCAACCACTATACATCATTATGTCTTTAACATTTTTAGTCTAAGAAAACCTCCTCCTACTCTAATGAGGCATATTTTTTTAGGATGAGGTTAAAACTATTTTCAACCCCATCAACAATAATAATTTTAATTTGGGTAAATTCACTTCATTTCATATTCGAGAGCACTAAAGAGTATAATAGAATTATGTATTGAAAACCCACTAAGGAAGAATGGGATATCAATAATATAATTCATGAAGTTATGTCTATTGTGAAGAGTGCCAAGCTACAAAGGCACATGACTTTTTTTTAGACAATAAGGATAAAATAGAAGGAAACATTTGATGAGAGTATACATGATTAACCAAGGTGGTTAATACTTTATATAGTCTGGGAGAGATAATTCTGAAGAAAAAGGTTATGAAGAAGATTTTGTGATAATGAGATTATTGATAAATAATCTTGTAAGTTAGAGTAATTGGTGGGATCTCTCCAAAAATTTTAGCAAGGGAGTGCTCAAGATGTGAAAACTTTTCAAGGTTTAGAATTTAAAATCTAGATGAGTGAGAAAGTTATTGTAGATGAAGTTGAATTGAAAATGATTATTTGTGTTGATGATGATATGGATATTTTTATTAAAAAGTTTATCAAAGTAATCTCTTACATTATTTCATGTTTTATTCATTAGTCATTCTTGATAGTTAGCATTATCATTTTTTTTATTTCTTAGAGATCATGCTCATGTATACTCACTTTTCATAACAAGGTCACGATTTTAGGATATCGCTCACATTTTATATCCTTATAGGGAATACGTATCCAATTTTTTTTCATATTGATGATATATTGACTCCACTATTGACAAACATAAACATGCACATCTGTGTACATATTTACCTTTATTCTACCTTTTTCCACTGCACACACACCATGCACACACATTCTGGCATTAAAGATAAGAATAATGTGTTGTTAAGCTCATAAGAGGTCTAAAGGGAAGAGTTGGTTTCTAACACCTTCCCACAAACTAATATAGTCCTCGAGATCATATTTCATTGGTTTCACATGCACCCGTTATTCTAGATAATTCTTTTGAAGTGGATCCCTCTTTTGTTTGTCTTTAGTAAAATAGAGTGGCAACTCTGACCCTTAGACATTCACATAATTTACATGCTGACAATGGCCATTTATGTCTTTTATATCCTTGAGCGGCGGGTTACGGGCCTCTTTGTTGGTTTATAGATCCACACATGCCGTCGGGTCAAGATAGCAAATGTGGCGACTCTGTTGGGGATGTTCCGAGGATTATATGTTGTTTATATGAGGTTTTGTTTTTCTTTTCTTTGTCCCTCTCCTTCTCTTTTTTACATATCTGCATATATCTTTTCTCCTCTCTTCACTAGTACATTTACTTCTTTTATCTTCTATTTCCATTTTTATACATACTTACATGTTCTATATGTCATGATCTTATATCACTTTTCATCCTATGTACATGTTTATCTTTTTATTTTTTATTTATATCCTTTTTCACTTGCACATATTTACCTCTTTATCATATGTATATCATCCCCTTTATCACATGCTTCACTTCACTTCTATATATTTATAAGTTTCAATTCACGTGCACATATTCACATGTTTCAATCCAACTTTATATATCAAATGATCTCATTTCATTTGTATTTTTACATATTTTACTCCACTTGTGTATACTATCCATTTATTACATACCACTTATACATGCTTTTCCTTTTAGCTTATGCTTAGTTCGTGTACTTATTTCTCTTAGCATGCATATTGTAAAAATACTAATAAAACTCATGAATTTTCAAACTACTTTACACGAGCATTGAGTTTTGACCCTATATTTGTCATCTACTAAGTATTCACTTTGTGATTGGTTGATTTTATTTCGGGGAATTGTTAACACAAGAAATAGACTCCCACCTTCCATTATTTAAGTAACCTCTATGTCTATTGAAAGGTTTTCCCACATTGTATTTCTTGACCAAACTTACGACGAGAGACATATAACATGATCTCATTTGTGTATGATAAGTATATTGAATTCGAAGTCACATGTACAATCACCACGAGGCATATAGTGATGTGATTGACATATAAGTGGGTATGTCAAATGGCTTAACAACATGTACATATGAATGTTTACCCCGATAGACAAGAGGTATATCGCGAGAGTCATACCAAAGGAGGGAACCCAAACCTAAGGGTGGAAATTTGAGTTAACGGGTCGTGTTTGGGCATAACACAATATGAAATGGATTCATTTTACCTAACACGAACACGACACGATGTCATTTGTTTTCCTAACACAAACACGACATGACACAACACGAATAGCACGATAAATCAATTTCATGCCAATTGGAACGATTTCATATGACCCAATATGATAACCCACATATTTTTATATATACATATCATTTTTTAATATTATATTTCATGAAATATATTAATTACAAAGGGATGGTAATCGGGTTGCATAGTCATGTTGTGATTGGGCCAAAATGGGCCAATTTCGTGTCGAAGCTATAGCACAAGCATGACACGACCCTCTATCAGGCCAAAATATCATGGCCCGTAAAGGTCACACTGGGTTAATTTTGTGTCAATTTTGTGTTGGGTCATATCATGTTTTCATGTCATGTCAAAAATTATCACCCTTAACCTTAGCCTCCTTTGCATAACCCTCATGTAGATGTCTCCCATTATACACTCATATTTATATTGTCGGTTCCAATACAAAAATCTTCAAAAAAATTGGGTTGCCTTATCGTCCAATTTTTTTCTTTTTTCGCTTGTTATAGTAGGACCCTATTTGTGAGTCCGAAAACAAATTTAAACTATGTCTTGCATTACGTACCCTCTTTTCTTCTAGACTCGTGTCTTGTCCAGAATTTTACTTGCCCCATAGGTGAAACATGATACTAGTGAAACCTAATAATAACAACTAAACTCAGGGAATTTTATTCTTCCATTCCCATTTCTCCACGCATTTCAAAAATAGAAAAAACGTGATTAAAAAATTCTGAAAAAATAAATAGGCAACAACCTTTTTTCTAAAATAAACCATTTTCTCTTAGGAGTAATCTCATTCCTTCAAGATTTGCATAACACCTTATTGGTTACAATTTTCTATCCGACCACCTTGAAATTCAACCTCAAGATATTTATCTTCAATCGCACCCTCTTTTGAAGAAATAAAAAGTTTATAACGCAACTACCTTATGGAAAACCCGAATCAGGATGTCAACATTCATCCAAATTTGATAGTCATGTTAGCTCATCTAAACACTAAGATCAACAGTATACAACTAGAGTCCAGATTCTAGTGGATCCGGAACAAAAAACGTTTCCAAACTAAAATGTTCCCTCTCCCCCCCCCCCCCCCCTCCTCCCCGTCAAAGTGCGAAGAGACCTATGTGGGATTTTGAAGAGTCTCAACTTTCCTTGGGGAATCATGCTCAACCTATTAGAGTACCTCCACCTGTGAATAAACCTCCACTTGCTTATCTATCTATTCCCAACCTTGCTTAACTAGGGGCTAACTTGGTTATGCCTATCCTAACGGATCCTAAAGACGAAGAGCTCAATCCAGTGAAAGAATACCTCAATATGCTCTCTCATAAATTTGACCAAGTGAAGATCTCCGATAATTATGTAGGCTACATTGACATGTGTCCTTATCCTAAAACTCGTCTCCATAATAAATTCAAGATTCCAGACATTGAGAACTTTGGAGGAAGTGGAACTCCCATCGTGAGTTTTCACATCTAGTATATAACCATTAGTTTTTATAAGTTTTATCGAAAATATTATGGATCAGATCACTATGCCAAATCCAAATCAGTGACCGATCCAAATCCGTGACCATACAAGAAAATTTGTGACTCAATGTATGACAAAGGGAAGGGGTGTCATAGTAAGAGGCTTGGTCATGATTCTAGAGAGTGACCATAGGGGTTAGGCTCTCAGGCCATAACTAAGCCATGATCATTTTGGCAAGAATTTTGGTGCCCTTTTTACTAAGTGGGAAATCGTGACCCACCCGTGACCAATGGCCATTTTGGAGTGAATGTTTTCTCCCTTTTCACCAAGTCCGTGGCCACGGTTATGGACTGTGACCCACTCGTGACTAATGGGAGCCTATCATGGTCACAGTTTTAAATCGTGGCCCCCACCTTACCGAGTTTGAATTTGTTATGGACACATGGTCATGACATTAGACCTTGATCAATTGAAGCACGTGATTGGGTAAGAGTTATGGTCACGACTTCAATCGTGACCGATTTTGTAAGTTAAAGGGTCATAGGTATGGTCATGGCTCTATACAGTGACCATCTTTGGGCTATAAAAAAAATCCACCTTGTAAGGACATTTTTTCTCATGTCCAACATGTTACATTTGTGTATGTCGTACGCCGCTACATTTGGCACGTCACCTCACGATCTCACATGACGGCCTCTATCCGAATTTCGGGAATCAAGCATTCAACATCTCCATTAATATGTCCCACATCTGCCTCAACGACTTCACGGTCCAAGATTTTAGGGACTTAATGCAAGTGGTACGCAAGGGAAGTCAAAACAGTGAAAAAAAGGCACTATAGGAGAGTTCAAGGGCATTTTCGTAATTTTACATCCATAGTTCGGAGGTTTGGTCAACTAGAAAGTTGAAGATCTCGCCGCAATGAAGATACTGAAAAAAACGGTACCTCAATCCGAGCTACGGTGAAGGAGTAATGACCTTTTGAAGATGGAGAAAATTCCTTAAAGAATGCTATTTTTTTTGTACGCTGGATAGAATTTTAGAGTTTTAAGAACGTGGGACTCTTCATATTTTTTCCTATAAATACCAACTTCGGGGGAGTTGTTTTGCAAGACTTTAGGAGACGAATTTGAGAGTCCAAATACCTCTAGTCTTCATATTTTTTGAGTCCCAAGACTCATGTTTTGATTCACACATCATTGCCAAACCTTTGTGAATCCTTTTGCAACCCAAGAACACAACTTTGGTTTGTTCAACCCTTGTGGAGGAGACCGTTCTTCTTCTTCATTGCAGCCCTACTGGAAAGGGATAATTCCAGCCGCGACTACAGAATCCGATACCCGAGGGTAATTCTTAGTCAACTTGTATTTTCATTTTAATCCGATTGTAAGTCGTTCTCTTACAAATTATAGTGAAAATAAATGGTTTTGCCCCTTTGGGGGATTTTTCCTTAATTGCATGTGTTTGAATGTTCTTACGTAGATTATCAATTTATTCAATCACATACTGCTGCATGTTTAGGGTCTAAAGGGTTTTATATATAATTTGATCATTTGAACGCGAGCACACACGTTCTTCAAATTTTAGATTAATTAAAATTGGATTTTATTTGAGAAGTCGTAATATTTCCGTTGTAGCTACTCTCTCAAATTGGTATCAGAGCCTGTTGCACTAAGTTATTGTGTTTTGATTCTGATTTTGCACAAAAATGGATTTTGATGGTTTTGATGATCTTCGATGTCAAATTTTTGAAAATTTTTGGAAAATTCACACAAACTCTTGTTTTAAATCTTCTGTTGAAAACGAATCTGAGAGGTGTCCTTGTTGTGAGGGTGTTGGTCACACATTACATGAGTGTACCACAAATTTAAAGAAGAAATTGAATAAATCGATTTCTCATGTTTCTACCCTTAGTGATTGTGATTCGAAAGAAGAAGTTTTTTATGCTTCTAGGCGAGAGTTTCCCATCCGTGTGATTAGTGATGATAGTGAAAGTGATGGGAGTGTGGATGAAAGTGAGGAGGAAAGTGTAGATGAGCATGACTTGCAAACTGCTTTCAATGAACTTTATGCTGAAACTTTGAAAACAAAGAAAGAAAATTTGAAATTGAAAGCTCAATTGAAAGAGTGTGCCATAAAAAATAATTATTTTTTAATTAAAGAACTTAGGGCACATGAGAAAATTTTGAAAGAGAAGCTTGAGTACGTCGAGGGTGAGAGAGATAGTCTTAGAGGGTTGATGGAGACTATGAAAAAAGAGCTTTTAGAGTTTGAGGATTCTAAACTAGTACTTGAATCTAGGATAGGTGAACTTGAGGTGAAATTGAAAGATTCAAGTAAAGTGAAATTTGATTTGGAGTCTAGGTCTGAAAAACTTGATAAGATTTTAGGCACAGTCGAGATCAAAATGGATAGGGGTGGGATTGGTCTTGAAAAATATGTTGCACCCATTCCCACACGTGTGAGAGAACCTCCTAGGATCATTAGGAGAGACCCACCTAGGCAAATTCGAAGAGAGCAACCGATAAATTTGAGGAGAGGGCCACCTTTAGGGAACACAAATCGCCCGATTTACTCTTGCACACATTGTGGTAGGCAAGGTCATCTTAGGCACTTTTGTTATAAGCTTTTAAATGGACCTAAGAAGGTTAATGAAAGAATAAATTATATTCCCAAAACCCCCACACTTCGTTACACATCAATTTGGGTTAGAAAATCGGATTTAGAGGCTTATGGTTTATTTGTCCACGATTCCCGTTTGCTTGCACGTAATTCACCCCATGTGAAATCTTTTGGTTGATTATGATTGCATGTTTGTCATACACTAGTTGTGGTTTCATGATGTATTTTTACTAGTGTGATGACTTGTACCTTTTGTATATATTTTTTTTGAAAATTTTTGAAAAATACAAAAAAAAAATTAGTTTGTTAAAATTTTGAGAAAATCTAAAAAGATTTTTGTATTTTATTTGCACCTTTTATGGATGAACACTTAGGATGACCGAGTCACAACATCATTCAATTATTTTCATGTGACTATTTGATAGTGTTTTGAGACAATATGTCAATTCATCAATGTGCTTTATAATGTTTGGAGTCATTAAGATGTAATTAATTATTACTTCCTACATGTTTGACTCATGTTTCCTTTATTGCACACATGCACGGATTTATTTGATAATTGTGCTTGTCTTATCACATGTTGGTTGGGTGTTTTCACTTCAATCCTGTCCTTAAAACGAACCAAGCGTGATAATTTTTTGATAAGGAAATTGTGCATATAAGAACCGTTTTGTGAGTTTGTGTGCTTTATTTAAAAACGGGGAGGGGCTGCGAAAGGTAATCATCTATCCTTTGCGCAAAATCCACCGTTAAAAAGGACCTAAAAAATTGAGGAATTTTATTATCCGAGGTCCAAAGAGGTTAAAAGAGCCCGGAAAAAAATTTAAAGGCAATATAAAAAAAAAAATCATGCCAATTATGGGCCATTTAGGTTTTTGCACCAATTCTCCAAAGTTTGAGAATTTAGATTACCTCTAAAATAATATATATATATATATATATGAGGGAGTTTGGTTGGAGAATTTAAAAGGGTTTGCACGTCCTTGAAATGCTTGAAAATGCGCTACATAGTTTTGGACGTTATTGGTGTGGAAATCACTTTGACTTTGATTTGTTGATTTGCATAAGACGATGTCATCTAAATTCAACAAATTTTTTTTACACCTAAGGATACTTTTGATGTTCATTCGTTAGGGGTACACATATGCATCGTGCACATATGATTGATTGAGTTGATTTACCTATCGAATGTGTTCACACCCATTCATTCCGTTTCCATGACTTGGTTGTTTGAGTTTAAATCCATGGTGTGATTTTTGTATCATGTTTTACATTTTTTTCAAAATGGTATCTATTTTTTGTATAAAAAACTGAAAAAAATCAAAAATAGTTTGTGTATTTTTTTTGTATACCGTGACACCCCGATTTTACTTGTTTGATTCATTCTTCTTATTTGTCTATTTGGGGACATCATAAAAAGGGGGAGAAAGAATTATCATTTTATGGGGGAGTTTGAATTTTGGGGGAGTTTTTGAGATTTGTCTTATGCTTATCATATATTGGTATTATGTTTATCTCATTTCAAACTCGATACGTCACTTTGGTATTTTGCTTTGTCTCATGTGTGTAGGTACTACATTGATGATTTCTGAAATGCACACCCTGATGAGAAAAGCTTTGAATGTATTGAAGACTTGAAGGACAAACGATGAAGACTTATTCATTTTTATCTTTCCAGTTTTGGGTTCATAGAAGGGCAGATTTGTATAGGCAATTTCATATTTGATAATTCGGATTTTTTATGTATGTACCGGCATAGACATAGGGGGAGATTTGTAAGGACATTTTGTCTCATGTCCAACATGTTACATTTGTGTATGTCGTACGCCGCTACATTTGGCACGTCACCTCACGATCTCACATGACGGCCTCTATCCGAATTCCGGGAATCAAGCATTCAACATCTCCATTAATATGTCCCACATCTGCCTCAACGACTTCACGGTCCAAGATTTTAGGGACTTAATGCAAGTGGTACGCAAGGGAAGTCAAAACAGTGAAAAAAAGGCACTATAGGAGAGTTCAAGGGCATTTTCGTAATTTTACATCCATAGTTCGGAGGTTTGATCAACTAGAAAGTTGAAGATCTCGCCGCAATGAAGATACTGAAAAAAACGGCACCTCAATCCGAGCTACGGTGAAGGAGTAATGACCTTTTGAAGATGGAGAAAATTCCTTAAAGAATGCTATTTTTTTTGTACGCTGGATAGAATTTTAGAGTTTTAAGAACGTGGGACTCTTCATATTTTTTCCTATAAATACCAACTTCGGGGGAGTTGTTTTGCAAGACTTTAGGAGACGAATTTGAGAGTCCAAATACCTCTAGTCTTCATATTTTTTGAGTCCCAAGACTCATGTTTTGATTCACACATCATTGCCAAACCTTTGTGAATCCTTTTGCAACCCAAGAACACAACTTTGGTTTGTTCAACCCTTGTGGAGGAGACCATTCTTCTTCTTCATTGCAGCCCTACTGGAAAGGGATAATTCCAGCCGCGACTACAGAATCCGATACCCGAGGGTAATTCTTAGTCAACTTGTATTTTCATTGTAATCCGATTGTAAGCCGTTCTCTTACAAATTATAGTGAAAATAAATGGTTTTGCCCCATTGGGGGATTTTTCCTTAATTGCATGTGTTTGAATGTTCTTACGTAGATTATCAATTTATTCAATCACATACTGCTGCATGTTTAGGGTCTAAAGGGTTTTATATATAATTTGATCATTTGAACGAGAGCACACACGTTCTTCAAATTTCAGATTAATTAAAATAGATTTTTATTTGAAAAGTCGAAATATTTCCGCTGTAGCTACTCTCTCACACCTATGGTTCTTTCATCTCAAGTTTTGACTCTCTCACTCTGTACTCTCACAATTTGCCTTTCACTAGCGCTACTCCCACCCACACTGGCGACTACCACCATCACCGATAATACTCCATCTCTCTCTCTCTCTCTGATTTCTCTCTTGCTCGTGTGTGTGTGAGTGTGTGTGAGGTTATGCATATATATATATATATATATATATATATATATATATATATATATATATATATATGGAGAGGTTCAAAAGTGAACATAAATGATTTTAATGAACCTTAACGAAATAACATCTTAATGACCCATTAATTTTAATTCATATGTTGTAATTGATCCGCGCTAGCGGCAACCACGCGTGTTTTTTAATAAACACACTCCCCCCCAACCCGCGTGTCCGTTGCCACGGGCACTGACCAATTACAACATATGAATTAAAATTAATGGATTGTTAAGGTAATTTTTGTTAAGGTTCATTAAAATGTTCATATTTTAAGTTCACTTTTGAACCCCTCAATATATATGTGTGTGTGTGTGTGTGTGTGTGTACTTGGGTGTGCCCGTGCCAATGGCACGGTGAATTTTGTATTCTCGTGATATTTTGTACCCGTGCCGAAGGCAAAATGATAAATTTGTTCCTGTGATATTTTATATTTTATACTCATCAATAGTGCAAAATATAAATACTATTTGTGAGATTGATTAGCATATTGATCAAATACTTGCGACATGGTTGTGATTTTAATACAATACATTTTTGTCTTAGTAACATCTAGTTTAGTTTTGCAATTAGTATTTATTTATTATAACATTTCAAACTTTACATAACCACAATTTATAAACTTTAATGACATTACGAGTTGCCCATGTACTCCTAAGATTTCAAACATTACTTAACCAAAGTTTATAAAAGGGTTTGAATTATAAGTACACCTCATTTTAAACTATTAGGATCCGTTTGGTTGGCATTATGAAAATTTGCCAATTTTTATTATTTGGCTGCACAATTTGTCGTGACATTGTTTTCCAGCGTACAACACCCATTATGCATAAAGTGGTGGCAAACTTTGCTTACCTATTTGAGTGAGAAATATTTGCCAGCGAATTTATTAACTTCTTAAACGGTTTTAATATTATAAAAAATAATTTAAAAGTTGTTTTAAATAATTAAAAAATTGTTATGAATATTTAAAAACTGTTTTGAAATTTTTTAAAAACAGCTTTTAATATTATAAAAAATTGTTAAGAAATTGTTTTACAAATTTTTTAAAACCCGTATTATAAAAATATTGTAAAAACAGTTTTTAACGTTTTTAAAAACTGTTTTGAATATATTATAAAAACTGTAGTAAAAAATAATTTTAAAAACTGTTTTAAATAGTTAAAAAAACTATTTTGTAATATTTTAAAAACCCTTTTTAATATTATAAAAAATGTTAAGAAAATATTTTATAATTTTTTTTTTAAAATCGTATTATTAAAATATTGTAAAAATTGTGTAGAATATATTATAAAAACTATTTTAAATAGTTAAAAAAAACTATTTTGTGATGTTTTAAAAACTGTTATGAATATTTAAAAATAATTTTGTAATGTTTTAAAAAACTGTTTTTAAAATTATAAAAATTGTTAAAAAAATATTTTACAATTTTATTTTAAAAACCGTTTTATAAAATATTGTCAAAACTGTTTTTAACATTTTTTAAAACTGTTTTGAATATATTATAGAAACTATTTTAAACTTTTTAATAACAATTTTTAAATCCGTTGTAAAAAATATGTTATTGAAACATTTTGCCTTCAAAATTGTTCTAGCTCATTTGAGTGTTTGATAGTCTAATGTGAAAAAACTAATTTTTGTCTTGACAAAGTTTGTTTGGGCAAATTTTGCCATGCCAACTTTTTGCCCAATGTCAACAAAAAGGACCCTTATATACAAATCATTAGGTACAATTCCATTTCTGAATGTCAAGCTGAATTTAAATAAAAAAATATCATTACATCATTGTTGTGATGATAAACGTTATGCCATATGTGTGTAATTCAAAGAGTTGAAACCATATGTTGCTAAAAAAAAAGCAGTAAATGATATGACAATTACAATTGTCTGAAAAAAAGGTCATTTTTTCCCGGTTCATTTCCTCCCCACCCTTCAAATGGTTTTTTCACTTCATGTATTTTACTTGTTATAATTTTCTATTTTTGATGAGAAAAATGGAGAATTTATTAATGTAACACATCAGTACAAAATATGGATGACCAGCAGTAAAAAATCTAAATCAATAAACAAAAAATGAAAATGAAAATATTCCCACTACTGAACAAAACGCCCAGGCTGGACAGTCAAACCGGTGAGATCTGTAACTTTTTTTTTTAAGGGACATATACCAAATAGTTCCTCGGACATTTTTTAATATTCATTTAGTCCAAACTTTTTTATTTTGCCTCAAAAAGTCCTTTGTTTGGAGAGGGAGTGCCGCTGGCGCGGACCTCTAAAAATAAAAAGATATTAAGTGCTTGAGGGACTAAATGGGTTAAATTAAAAATATGTGTACTTTTTAAAAAATATATATTTATAGTAGGGACTATTTAATAATTGACCCTTTTTAATGGGTCTTATGAAATCAATAAACGAAAAATACAAATCTAAATATGCCCACAAAAGACGGATCTAAAACTTTCTCAAACTTAAGGCTTTAGAAATGAAGATGGATCCAGAAAAAGATGGAACTAAAAAATACCCTAAAAATAATACTAGACATTTGACCAACATATGGTCTGAAAAAATAAATGAGGGTCTATAGAAAAAGTGAGTTGTGGTGGCCATAAATTCAACCACGGTCAAATCTTGCAAGGGGTAGATCCAAATGTCATATAAACATCAAAGGATAAGCAAAATAGGCAAACACAAATGCCCACACAAACCTTGGAAATATGGCTGCAAATGTAAGACTCTCTCTCTCCTTCGGTTACTCGTATTTTGCAATCTCTCCGAGTTGTTACTCATCTCTCTATCTCCCTCGGTTAGTGCAAATGTGAGACTAGCTCACAACTCGTCTGGTAGCAGGTCGGCTAAATCCATTTAAAGGCTCGACAACTCCCTCAGTGATTTTGACAGAGAAGAAGATGACCTGTAAATGGGACAACTAAATGCTTGGGCCGAGATAAAAATGGATGATCCAAACACAAATCTGAAAAAACCATGAAAATGAAGACGTTTGATTACCTCAAAACACAGATCTGGAGTTGGTTGCCAAACCTTTCTATCGCTTAAATTCCACTGCCACGTACGAGTTGAGATTGCAATTAAAAACACGCAACCCGGGACAAATCTCAGATTTGAAAGTCTTGGGTAAAAAACATGTGCTGAGATCTGCAAAAAAAGTCCAAATAAACGAACACGAAAAGTGTTAATTCATGATTTGAACAATGATAGAATTTTTTTTTTTAAAAAAGCAGAGTAATATGTTAAGAGTGACGGCATTAAAAGAGTACGGTTAAAAGGTTGGGGGAGTTGTTGCCAAGAGAGAGAGGCGTTGGGTGGGCGTGAAACAGTGTCAGGGAGTGGCTCGTGGAAGTTCGTATAGAAAGTGGGAGAGAGATTGAGTTAAGGTTGAAAACCACGTTGGACACTTAATCTGAACCCTGAGTTGATAAATACTAAATTCATCAACTTTCAATTTCATCCATCAGTTTGAAAATACCAAAAATCCCTCCTCCTTTATATATACTAGTTGTGTCCACGTGCGTTGCACATGTGGCCGTTTCCAAATATTAATATTCCATTGCAAATATGTGAAGGACAAAGTAATAAAAATAGTTACAACATATTATGTAGAATTTGTTTTGTTAGAATATAACATAAAGTACCTAATACGACGCATCAATCATTACCCTAAAAACTAAACCTCCATTCAACTGTAAACTATACAAGATATTCATGTGAACACTATAAATCTATCAAAAACGAACTCAGAACTCCCTACTCAAAAGCAGAAAGAAATACACACAAACATGTTTGTATATATAATCCGAATAAATATATCACAATGAAATTAGCTTGAAATGATTTATAGGGAAATATCATTAAAAAAAGAAGTTAAAAAAAGCTTCAGTAAGCAAATTCCAAATCGCAGTTATTGAAAGATAACATTTGTTAAAAACAGTGTGTAATCCTAAAAACTGAAAATTTAATACTTAAATATGTTGCTTTTGATGTTTGTTAGGATTCAAAGTTTCTTCTTCCTCTTCAACTTTATGAGCGACGAACATGGATGACATTATCCGAAGAACCTTTGTACAACATTCTTGTTCCATTACACAATCCAATTGAGGGATTTATACTGCGTAGAAGAATGATTGGGCAATTGTGTTTAAGTTTCAATGCGTGTGGTGGCAATCCATTCGGCATCAAATAATTTAAAAATTCTTCTTGGTAATAGTTGTGCGTATCATCCACAGCTTCATCAAAGTTATTTAATATCTTCAATTCTTCGGGGAACATATCAATCATCATATCATTGAGTGAGTCTACGTGCTCATTTGTTGTTGTAAGAATTGCTCGATATGTCAAGAAGTTTGACGAGTTGGCATTTATATTTAATGATGGGAAGATAACGTCAATGAGAAATTGTTCGGGGCCCTCATCATGTGTTGATGCTTCCGTCCCATTGCCAATCCTTAGAAGAAAATCGCTAAGTGAGGAATTGATACACAAATGTTTAATTACTTAACCATCACCATGAAGTTAAACATGGCATTAGTTCTTTTTAGTCATTATATTTACATAATATGATGGATGGATTATCAGTCTTAACATATCAATACAACAACTTTCAAAGATAAATTACGTGAGACGGAGAAACTGCATTCATATTCATTTAATAGAAATTACAAAATAACAAAGAGAATCCATCCGGTTAATAAGTATAGCCAAATCTAAGTTTTGAAGAAATTAAAATAATTTACTCAACAATAAGATGAATTTAAAACAACAATTGTAAATTAATTTTAAAAAATTAAAAAAAAATTATGGTACTTGAATAAGTGCAATGTATTCCATAAGTATCCATAAATCATGAACTAAATAAGTGACACTCAATAGTAAATATTAAGAGCAGGGAAAAATAAACTGAAATTCATTGAACACTATGTATCTAAAGATGCTAAAGATACAGTTTAAAGTGTGTGTTTGAGTTGACAAAGCTAATTCAACCAAAGCATGTAATTGCAGCTCCAGTAAGGTAATTTGGACTCATTTTGCTCACTTATTTGGTTGTTCTTGGAAGTTATGTTTTTCTTAGTTGGGGAGTTACAACCGGAACCGACGTAAGACTTAATAAGAAGAATATATATATGTAGAGAGACAAAATGAATACATTGAACCATACAGTGTCAAAAAAATTCCAACATAGAGGAATTTCAAAAATAATCTTTTTACTATTTAAAAAAATGGTCCACGCCAGCGGAGACAATTTTTTTAGTATCTTGGTACGCGCCAGCGGTATGTATAGGCGGTATTATAAAACATTTTAAATAAAATGTACAAAAAAACCAGTTTTAAACAATTTTTTAAGTGCCTAAAATTTTATTTAAAAAAAATTGTTTTAAGTAAAATCCAAGCATGGGAGTGTTTTAACAAAATTATTACAAAAATTCTAATAGTTACAAAAATTGTTTTATAAAAATAAAAAGTTAGTAGTTCCAAAATAGTAACTATTAGAATCTTAATTTTCTTTTAAATAAAATATTTAGGCAGTTAAAAAGTTGTTTAAAACTGTTTATTTAAAACTGTTTTTTTTGTACATTTTATTTAAAATATTTTATAATACGCGACCAAAATAAAATTAACACGACACACCTCAAAATCTTAATTTTACGTAAAATGAATATAAAACATATGAAAGTGATATGGCATGACACAAAATCCATTTTTTACGAAATACGAACACTTCCCGCTTGTCATGTTGCATTTTAAGTGGTTTGTGTTGGTATTTGGTAAAAAAATGAGATTTCGTGTTGTGTCATATTACTTTTATAGGTGAAAATAAGATTTTGATCCGTGTCGTGTCATTTTTATTTTGATTGGGTTTCGTGTTTGGTTAAAAAAATAACATATATTGTGGTGTGACACTTTTACTTGGGTCGTGTTCGTGTTTTGTAAAAAAATAATATTTCATGTTGTGTCGTGTCACTTTTATTAGGATCGTATTCATATTTGGTTAAAAAAAAATTGTCGTGACGTGTGTCGAGTTGCTTTTATTTGAGTCGTGTTCGGTTATAAAAACAATTTTCAATTTAAAAAATAGCTTTTTATTTGTTAATTTTTCCCAATTTTATGTAAAAAATATTTTTTTTGAAAAAAAACAGTTTCATCTGAAATATGAGCATATAGACGGACGCTTTCTTCAACTGGTTAGTAATGACGCCTACCACATCGAGAGGGGGAGATGATATGAGACTGGGATCGAGAAGGAGGGGGCTTTCATGGTGAAAGATTATTAATCTATTTTGAGAGAAAACGGGAGCGGGAATGTTATTTCTCTTAGAAACAAATTTGGAGGGCGAAGGCGCCTCCAAAAGTCATGTTCTTCATTTGGACTACAGCTAGAAATATAATTTTGATGACCGAGGGTTTGCAAAAGAGGAAATGACTGATGGCTAGTTGGTGTTGTTTGTGTAAGGAGTTAGAAGGGACTACAAATCATTTTCTATTGCATTGCTAGGTGATAAGAGGTCTATGGGAGGTCTTATTCTCCCTTAGCTAAATTGCGTGTGTGGTGCCCAAGTCGATGAGGGCATTGTTAGAGTCATGACACCCCCTAAAGGGCTGGAAGGGAGTTAGAGAAATTCGGTTAGGGGTCCCACATTACATTTTATGGAGGATCTGGCGGGAGAAAAACGCGAGATGTTTTGAAGGAAAGAAAGTTGCTCTATCTAGACTACGATTTCTGGCGGAGATGCATAAAGTTATGTAATCTAGCAAGGTGTCTTGGGCGGGGGACACTACCTAGGCCCTTTTTTTTCTTGATTGTTGTATATACTTCTTGTTTGCGGGTTCCACCCCCTGGTGGTTTTTCTTTATGTATATAAAACATTTACTTATAAAAAAAGGGAGATATACCAAATAGTCCCTCGAACATTTTTTAATACCCATTTAGTCTAAGCTTTTTTATTTTGCTTCAAAAAGTCATTTGCCACATATTTTGGAGAGGGAGTTCCGCTTGCGCGGACCTCTAAAAATAAGAGAATATTGAGTGCTTGAGGGAATAAATGGGTTAAACTAAAAATATGTGTTCTTTTTAAAAAAATATATATTTATAGTAGGGACTATTCAATAATTGACCCTAAAAAAAGTATCTCATTACTTCATATATAACTCTTTAAATCCATATAAAATATTTCGTTTCTCTACTTTCTAATCCCTTGCTTGTATTTAAAGAAATTAAATTTATAAACTTCATCCCACTTATCATAAGGTGTATACAAATATACAATGATTAAAACATAATAAGTATTGTTTCTAAAACTACCGTGGATGAGAAACTTACTTAAGTTTATAGATATAATTGAAATATTAAAATCCCATAAAAAATTAGTTTTCACGTCAACTAAATGTAACAATTATTCAAAGTCCTTAGAATTAATTGAGAAGATTCATTTATAATCTTTTCCTCCTAAATGGTGAAATATTTGACTACATACCTTGAAGGAGATCCTCAACTTAATTGTAATCCATTAGTTTGAGTTCTTCTAATGACTTGTGGAAACAAAACCAGATCATAATAGCGAAATTTATTCTAAATCATCAAACGAATATAATACAGAATTTTGTGAAACAAATTATCATCACACAACAACATTGTTTTCCAAAAGTGCAAGTTTTTTTTCTCTTCTCCTACGTGCTAATTAAAAAAAGCAACAAAAGCAACAATTGAAGATGTTAAGTCAGTCGGTTGAATCTGAGACAAGCATAAGAGCTTGAAAATGAAAGAAATAGGATGAAAATGGAGTGAGGGAATTTTGCATTTGTTAGAAGATCTGCTACCCTAAGTGGACCAATGATATCTGTATTCTGATGTCCTTGTTCTGATAAAAAATTACCATACCTGTCTGCCTCCATTTGCATTTGAATGTATTTTGCTTCTTCGTTTGTTATTTCTTCATTGGGGTAAATTCCTGGTTCAAGAGCTTGCGGTATTATCTGTCCAACTTGAACTTCTGCAAGTTGGTCTCCTTCCCATGACAGAACCTTTCTCCTGTCAACAAATTTTAGGCAAAAAAGATATAACCATAAATACATGATCCAACGATACATGGAAATAGAACTGTACATGATTGAATGAGCTTACATATTCAGATTGACCCAATTAACTTGTCCGGGTAGAACTAATCCGTAGCCAGATGGTGGGATTTTAATCTGAACAACGAAAGTAGTTTGATCAAATTTTATTATGTATAAAAATTAGTAATGTGGGGTAGATAGAAGAGTGAGCATATCTTACGAATTGATACCCCAAAAGATCATTGCATTTCACACATTGAACATCTGCTACTGTGAGTTGACCAATCTCTCGTTCCCGGTCATCAACTACCACATTAACACTGTTTTCCACAAGGATAGAAGATGTAAACCCTATATCTGAACGCTAATACTAAGAGTAAAATTAATCGATACACACACACACACACACACACACACACACACACACACACACACACACATATATATATATATATATATATATGGAGAGGTTCACAAGTGGACCAAAAGAATGGACTTTTTAATGGACCTTAACAAAAAATACATATTAACACATTAATTTTAATTTCTATAGTGTAATTGGTCCGCGCCAGCGGCACCCGAGACCACACCTTCACCCTACTACCCCACCACCCCACCACCCACCCACCCCCACCGCCCCTCCACCCACCCACCCACCACCATCACCAAAGCAGCCCTTGTGGCAGCCCTTATGACAGCAGGGCTGCCATGGGGGTGGGGGTGGGAGGGTGGGGGGTGAGGTGGGGTGGGTGGGGGGTGGGGGATCGATCGATACGCATATTTGGTGCTGCTGGCGCGGACCAATTACACTATAGGAATTAAAATTAATGTGTTATTATGTGTTTTTTGTTAAGGTCCATTAAAAAGTCCATTCTTTTAGTCCACTTGTGAACCTCTCCCTATATATATATATATATATATATATATATATATATATATATATATAATGATATGGTCTTACACATCATGAAAGACGTCTCCCTCCGGCTCATTTGGTATCTGACAAACAAAATGAAATCAATAGTGAGACCAAGAAAAAACTTTGGCTAATCAAGTTTATAAACACTTTATGCATTACCAATGAGATGTTTCAAGAAATTTTCGGATAATAAAAACAAGTTGATACCCGGACAAATATAGCATTACAGAATATCCTGAATAGAATGCAGTATTCATTGATAGTAAAATGAATGTGAGTTGTCATATGTATTTGAGAGTAAATATTTGGGATAAAGGTTAGAAGATGAATGAATTTGGATAGTTTGGTATGTGTGAATGAATAGAAGAGAGATGGAAGGAATGAATGTGGGTATTTCGTATGTTGTGTTATTAAATAGGGGAAAAATATGTAAGACTATTATCGAGGGTATATTAGGTATTTTAAATTTAATGAGGGTACTTTAGTCCTTTGAACATTGATGAGGAACTCCCCTCTTTTAAAGTAGTAGAGATATTCACACGCGCATGCATATTGTAACACCCTATACTTTTGGGAATAATTAAATTTCATAAATGGGTTAAAGTGAGAATTTGAGGTATTTCTCTTAATAATAATTTTTGAAGGTTGGATGATTTCTGAGGTGTGTTTCATTTACTTTTGGGACTAAATATATAATTTGGATTATTTAATTACATGTCGCAATGGGTAGAGCGACAACAGATAATATTTTAATTGGAAAGCACGTATTGAGATATGTCGGGTTTAATTAGTGGGTTGCGTTCAAGTACCTCAGATGGAAATTCCGATTGTGCGGTTAGTCTCGGAATGGCTGAGATAGATAGAATAGTGTATCCGGGGATCCGAGAATTTTTGGGATTAAAAGGAACTCATAATTGAGTAAACGAGTCATTTTTGCGTTTAAAGGGATAAACACTTAATTTCTCCCTATATAAGGAGGGAAAGGGGAAGAGAAGAGAGAAAAGAAAGAGGAAAGGAGATGAGGAGAGAAAAGAGGAAGAAAAGGGAGGTTCTGGCCAAACTCCGCAGGATTCAACTCGGGATCGTTGGATTTTATCCACGAGGCAAGATTTACTTGCTTTATTTATTTTGGAGCATAAATCTCATATCAAAATTTGGTATTAAAAAATCATAAGATTTTCGGGATGGGATTTTATGAATCAAAATGGATTTTCGAAAAATAAACGAGTAAACCCCGACTTTTATCCAATTTGAGAAATTTAGGAAATTATTGAAATCATTTCTCGATTTGGGGTTCTAGGACGTTTAGAACCCATTTTATATGTGTACATATCGTTGTTTTAGGTTGGAGGACGTTGGGGTAGGAAATAAAAGCTTGGGATAAGCTTTAATGGTCGAAACAGCTTCTCAGAGAAGAAGCTGTCTGAAGTGATCGATCGATTGAGGGTATAGGATCGATCGATCGAATGTCGATCGATCGAGGGCCAAGGGTCGATCGATCGACCCTTCGGGATTTTTGGCAATATTTTCCTAGGGTTAATTATATGGGAAATTCCGATTTAGTTGTTCCTTGTTTAATTATTTGAGGAGATAAGTGTTTATTTAGTAATGTATCACTAGCCATTTGGGGGAAACTTGTGGGGGCTAGGAGGGTGCTAAAATTGGGTGGCACTAAGGTATATTTTCAAGGAAAATAAATAAATTGGGGGATTAAACAATTTGGGATTTCCAGAAAAATAAGAGGGGACTTTTAAATAATTATTAGAGTGGAATGTATACCTTGGATTAATTGAGTAAAATCCAAGACTTATTTAATTGTTGATATTCAGAGTGAGTGACACCCAAGGGAGTATTTTAGTGAACGATTATAGTTGAATAGTCGTGCGAGTAGGAAAGAGGAAGTGTATATGGAATTAGTGAGTAACTCCTACGAGGTAAATAGGATGGAATTTGGGTTACAGGTTAAAGATAAGTTAAAGGTATACTTATTATACGGTTATGTATCGGGATATTTGGAGAGTGTATAAATCCCTAACAGCGATGAAGGTGTGAGATATATTTAAGTAGGAAAATACTTAAATACCTTTATGGGATTGGCAAGTATAGTCAGGTATTCACTTGAGGAGTGATGATTGTATATGTATATATGTATATATATATATATACGATGTGCTTATAGTATATATTACATACGATATAATTACATATATATCTATGTGTGATTGATGTATGTGTATCTTAGAGGATGATTCCACGGGCTTTCGATTGGTATAGGGATGGAACAACCAAATTATATATTTTCTCTAATGCGATCCGGGGAGGTTGCGCGATGTGGGTGATTCCCCTGGCTTGAGGAGAAGGGAGAGTATAGTCCCCAGGTCATATCGTCCTGCGTTCGAGTGTGATGTGTAACTCCACTTGTAGGGGGAACATGACCGCCTCCACCGTTATGTGTTTTTACCATGACCATTGAGAGAGTCTGGCTTGGTACCGTGGTACAGTGAGTAAACCCGGAGTTGGATCGGCACTATGAGACCGCATCCTCGAGTTATAGCTCGTTGGGGTGGTTATTGTACTTTTGTGTTTAGTACATTACTTGTGTATGAGAACGAGAATATATATATATATATATATATATATTTATGTATCTCTGCTAGACTATAGAAATAATATGAATATAGAGTAAATCTTAGTCCGGGAGATTTTATCCGGATGTATATTATAAGAGGTATATGAGAGTGAGTATGATATGTATATTATTATATAAGTATGTTTATATATTCGTTTTGTACTGAGGGCCTAATGGATCTCGAGCATTGACACTGCCAAGTAGTAGTGTATCGGGGGGTTCTTTGTTTGGATTTTGCTTCGCGAGACACCCCACGCCCGAACGCAGTGTAGTGTTGAGAATGGAGAGAAGTTAGCCCTTAGTATTTGGGTTGTCGAGGGGTCTAGTAGACAGGTGAATTAGATTAGTTAGGCGGGGTAGCTTAACTAGGATGTTTTAAAAGAAGGCGTTAGGTGTGCACTATTAGAAGAGAGGTGAGGGGTATCTCATGGGAGTACGATACCAACTTAAATATAAAATAAAACCTATTTTCAAAAATAAAGCATTTATGCACTTGAAAAATATTTTTACAACTCGGGCTCTGACCCGTTTTCCTATTTTTCCTTTTCTTGCTATATATTATATATATATAGGTGTCCAGACACAGGGACACCTGGATGATGATTCATTCGAGTCAGACGTCTGCTACAGCAGCTGTGGATGCATGCAGGTTCACTGTAGACGCTTCTATTCTTGTAATCTAAATAGGAGGTACTGTATAACAATTCGGGCTAATCACCCAACTGTATTTATTTATTCTTTTACCGCATTTTAGTGCGGCATTCATTCTGATTGTATTATTGTTGAACCGAGTGTTCGATTATTTTATTTCTTTTCAGTTTCATTTATTTAAACTGTGAGATGACTTTACTTAGTTGATCTGATTAAAAAGATTAGTTAAATAAAATTTTGACACCGGCCTAATAGGTTATTAGTAATAAAATTGGTTTTCGACAATGATGCTAAGAATGATCCATATGCGACTCCTGTTTTAATTTGGTACAGAAGTGATCGTCCGGTATTTTATTAGGCGGGGTGTCACACATATATACACATATGCTCACATGCACAGCAAATGAATTCATATATATACATGAAGTCCCTCGTATACTCGCACATACACACCCACACCTACATACATATACTTTTGGTAACATTTTAGATTGAATAATACGATAACATATTTTCTTCTCATTCCACACACGTATGCAATTGGAAAATAATTATTGAAGCTCAACTGATTCTAGGTGCTTTCTTTATTCACATAATTTTATTTATCTTTTCTTTCATGTCACAGACTTATACATAGTTATAACTTATTGGTTAATTGTTGTGACAATGTTTACCCCTTCCTTAAGTGGTTGTTGTTTGGATGAACACAGATTGATGGAAGGGCTTGCAAATTTGGTGGACACATAGTAATTTTAGGATTACTTTAATTTAAATGGACTTAAATTGGACTTGTTGTGTATGATTGATTGGTTGGAGAACAATAATTAGTTTAGGATTAATTAGAGATATTACCTCTAGGATTCATATTCACACCCTCCTTCTGTATATTTTCTTAGGAATAAAAGTCATAATAATAGTTACTTATAACAAGAGTACGAGAGCATGCAATTGGATCAGACTAAAACATAATTTATTCGTGAGCACTATATAGAGGGAACTCCTATTTATAAGTATGGGAATAGGAAAATTGAACACTTTAATTACCTTAAAAATTATGGAGTTGATTTCTCCCAAGCGTACCTCTTCGATCGTATTCTGCTTTCCTTGCCAGAATGTTCTCATGAGGAAGTAGATAATATATTTTTTCTTTATAATCTCGGAAAGGAAATAACATTGGTTACACTTTTAGAAAAAGCTTAAAAAATATTCATCCATTGTGGATATAACTCTGCAAAGATAGTTGTCACCCAGATTGTGATATCTCACGACATATGCACAATAAGAATAATCGTGCAAATAAGTTGAATAAGAAATTATTCGGAGTTCCTATCACGGATCTGTATACGTCAATCATAGATACGCTTCTGCCCAGTTGGCCGCGTGCAAAATTTCATAAATTTTTAAAAACTAATAGTGATTGGATAGAAATCACGCACATCGAGCATGTTTTAAAAACTTTTGAAAAGGTATATACATATATATAGTCGTAGACATGACTGTCGTACATTCATCACTATTTTTTAATTATAAGCAATGTTGAACAGGAACGTATGATCAATCAAATAACGGAACATCGCCAACTCGACGCTCTCCTCCACCCCAACCTCAATTCTCATCACCTTTGGGTTGACAATACTCTACTCCACCACAAATCCTATATACCACTCCATCTTCGAGCCATCAAACTCAACAAACCCCTGTTAATCCCACTTCCCCACCTTTCTCTACCAAGGAATCCCAAGTCAATGTCCATATTTTTAAAGCTTAATATTTGTCTCTAAAAAAGATGACTGTGGGCCTTGGAGGCTCAGACAACTAGAAGAAGGTTGATCCTTCCATAAAGGATGACGCGTGGGAACAACTTTGAATAGTTTTGCATTCCCATTCGATTTGAAGGCAAAGATTATTTTTCGAGTAGCTGATCAAATAAAAACCTACCGGAAGAACTTTCATAATAATGTTTTCCCAAAGGGGGCATCAAGTTTTGATATTTTGGGATTGAAAGACACAGTTCCCCCAAATGTTCAAATGCCTACTGACCAATGGAAAAACTTCTTGGTGAATGACCCCATGGAGAGAAAACTAAACAAAAGAGAGAAAAATAAACTAAGCATGTCAAAGAAAGTTGATGTCCACAAAATTGAGAAAAAATCATATAATGATCTAAGGGGTGAATGGGCGGACATGACCAAAGGGACTTCGAAAGATGGTAAAGACCCTAATATGGTCAACTTGTACTTGCATGTTCAACTGGAAAAGGGACCATAAATTTCCAAACAAATTGAAACCGACTCTAGTGAGTTTGAATTTAGTTATTATATATATACACATTATAATAAAATAATGTTAAAAAACATAGTCTTGAATATAATATTATGTTATAAGAAATGATAAAAGGCATGTTGAGCACTCACTCTAATTATAGCCCTTATGACATTGGAGTAGATGCCCTAACCAAGGTACTTGAGAGGGACAAAAGGTTGAGGACAAGAGGTGTGGGATAACATATATAACGTAGCAAAATAAAATACATTACACCTCTATTGGATGAGATCTCTTCTATAAGGTGTCACGTGTTGAGCTAACTAGAAGAATTGGCCAAGAAAAAAGGAGAGTTGTCATAGCTTAGGAGGGAGGTGGACAGTATTATGTTAGTAATAATATGACAATGTTGACAAATGAAATCAAAGGGTTGGTCCAATTATTTACTCAATAATCTTGTAAAGGGAATTCAGGAATTTGTTAAATATGCCTATAAAAATCTTAACAGTGATAAGATTCCGTGTCCGTGTAACCGTTGTGTGAACGATAAATTTAAGTCTTTAAAAGATGTTGAATTGTATTTTCTAAGCGGGGTATGTCGCAAGACTAGAAGACATGGACATTCCATGGGGAAAAGAATGTAGTATATGTTCCAAAAGAACTATCGACATCCGATCGCATGATGAAACCCTACCGGGTGGAAGTGGTGAATGATTCGCCAGTACATCGTCCTTTGACCGACATAATTGATGATGCTTACGGTGTCCACCACCATCAAAACCATCAGCACGTGGATATAGATAATGTGTATAATGACCAAGTCAATGAATAAGTTGATGTTGAATTATTCGAAGATCGAGAATATATAAGGTTGAAAGCCAATGCGTCTAAACCTTTTTAGAAAAAATTATGAAGAAGATCACTCGGTATTGTATGCAATGATCGGTTTGCATAATTTGAAGAATTAATTTAATTTGTCGAGGTAACTACGTAACATATTTTCTTAAGTGGGCTAAAGACATTCTCCGTAAAGATAACATGTTACCGACATTCTCCCTAAAGAGAACACGCTACCAGAAAATTATCCGAGCATGAAGAATATCTTAAAGGGTTTGGATTTGATGTACAAATTTATTCATGCATGCAAGTATAATGACATATTGTACCATAACGAACACGAACTGAAGGATAAATATCATGTATGAAATAGTCTAAGATACATGGTTTGTGAGAGTGGAAAAGACAAACCAACAATGTCTCGTAAGATCTATCTAGTTCCACATAAGGTATTGAAGTATTTTCCCCTTGGCATACGATTAAAAAGATTTTTCACTGTACCATGGATAAAAGAGGCCATGATATAGCATGCTTGAGGCAAGGTGGGTATGAATCACATGCATCATCCAATCGATTCACTCATCTGAAAACTTTCAAATGCATGACACCTTGAATTTGCAAAGGAACCCCATAATGTATGTTTTGCATTAACAAATGACGGGTTTAATCCTTTCGGTATTTTAAGCACTAATGAGAGTTATTGGCCAATTATTGTGGCGCCTTTAAGTCTCCCTCCAACACTGTATATGATAAGAGTTCACTTATTGTTGTTGTTGTTGTTGATACCTATTCCAAAGGCTCTCGACAGTGATATTGATATTTTCTTAGCCTCGTTAATCAAAGAACTTAAATAGTTGTGGGATGAAGCTGTGAGGTGTTTGACGCTCATAAGGGTAAAGAGTTCACACTTAAAGCAATGTTGTTGTGAGTAATCCATGACTTCCCTTCCTATGGAACCTTGTCAGGTTGAAATGTTCGTGGTTATTATGGATGTCCCATATGTGGGGAGAAAACTAAATCCATTTGGCTTCATCATAATGGTAAGACGAGTTATGCTGGTCATCATAAATTTTTGCCAAATGATCACCCTTTTAAGAACAATAAGTCTAAAGTTTTTACCTGTTGGTCACGAGCTTAGGATGAAACCTCCTCGAATTTTTTATTATCAAATCAAGGATAAAATAAAGGTTGTGACTTCGACACTACTCCCAACTGCCAATCTGGCATGCTTTAATAAGGAGAATCTGGCACCGTTTAAAACCGTGCCAGATTCTGGCACGGTTTATTCCCAATCTGGCACCGTTTAAAACAGTGCCAAAGTGTGGAACGGTTTAAGATCGTGCCAAAAGTGTGCTAAATTTTTTTTAAAAAAAATAATAAAACTAAATTCAATTTTCATTTTTGAGGCAAGACCTCCCTCCCCCGCTCTCTCTACTAAAAGTTCTCTGCTAAATCCCAATCTCTCTCTCTCTCTCTATTGCCTGCTCCGCCGAGTGCGATGTCAACATCGCCGAAGAGTGGTACAATAATCTCCCCCGATGACTTGGGATGAGAAATTTAACCACCAAGGATCCTCAGTAGTAGTAGTTTGTGTTCGCAATTAGATCTTGATCTGGTTGATTACAACAAAGTTAAAGATATGTATGTCTCACTGTCACTCACTCTCTTTATTAATTTTTTTAGATTTGATTCCTTGTTCTGAAACTAAACCTAGGTTTTGTTTTTGGGTTGTAAAGTAGCTTACCTTATATGAAATTTGGTGGGTTTATATCTCCCAGCATTGGTAGATTGAACAGGCTTCAGACACTGTAAGTTCATATATCATTGTTTATAATAATCCCTAGTGTAGTGAACTGAGACAATTAGATTTGGTTTATTTTATTAGACCAGTTTTTACAACCCAAAAACAAAACCTAGGTATGGGACCAATCCATTTCACTGGAATAATTTTATTCCTAGTGAAATCACCAATTTTTCTGAACACAGAGCCCTGTAAGTGAATATAGTACTCTCTCCCTCTTAAATACTTGTGTATCTTCTGTTTCCCCCTTTTATGTTATTTTGTTTTATTGATATGAAATAAGTCAGATAATTGTATTTACATTTTATAGGTACTTGAGGTCTAATTACCTCCAAGGAGGCATACCATCAAATATTGGAAATCTTTCCTCACTTAACATACTGTAAGATATCAATTCCATTTCTCCTGTTCAAAAAAGGGTTAATTTTAAAATTCTTTCAATTTTTAATTCTAAGATTAAATTTTCGTTAGTTTTTTTTAGTCATGTCAGCATTTTGGGTTTTTAGTTCTTGTATTTTTGTTAAACTAAAAATTATATACATGGATTTGTCTAGAAATTCACTTATGGGTGCAATACCTTCGTCTCTTGGTTGGCTCACGCGTCTTCGGTATCAGTACGTTCATTTCAATTCTTGTTTGATGTTCAATAATTTGTTTTGGGTTCTATTTGAATTGCTGGAGTATCACTTGCTCACTCTGATCTGCCATGGTTTGATACTTTCTCCAGCTCTCTAGTTCTCGTGGTCCAATGCTACCACTTTCATCAATAAGTAGGCAATTTCATATTGTTTTTAAATTCTCTTTCTCACATGTGCGATCACAATTTATGTTTTCTAAGTTCCTTACTTGGGTGTATATATTGTTAGGTCTCCACCGCATACTTCATAAGTTAAAATACTAGAGGAATTAGTCCGTCAGGTAGTAGTTTCTCTCAGGATTGAGATCAATCGCACTTTTATAAACCCATCATTTATCTACCTATTCTTTGAAGCTACTAATTTGAGTACTTATGTTTGTCCTACGATGCCGTTGTTGGTTTTTCTCTAAAATATTATTACATACCTCTCTTTCAATTTCAGCTTTACTTACTAATATTCATCCATTAATATTCGTGTGTATGTATATATATTTATAATGAATTATGTAATATATCGTGACTTGTTCTGAGTTAATAATTACTAATAATATAGTTTAGAGTGAGAAAATGGATCACGTGGGATTTGGACTCATTTTCTTGCCATCAATAACTTTTACACAACAATGTTCTCACTGTTTAGTTTGTTTTACTTCCAACCTTTTCATATACAATTTCTTCTTCTTCTTCTTCTTCTTCTTCTTCTTCATGCAACATTTACTCATCTACAATCCAAAATGTTATGAATTGAATGACTATTTAATAAAATGTTCTTATGCAGTTTTATGCAGCCGTAGACCGAGCTCTGAGATCAGAATTAAAATGTGCTTATGCAGTTTTATGCACATTATGAATAAAATGTGCTAATGCGGTTTTATGGGAAAGACAAATTACAGTGCTCTGAGATCAGAATTCAGTTCCACATGCTCTTACTCATTAACAGATTGTGTTGTAAATGTTTCATTTGAAAAGGGAAGCATGGATAACTTGACAGCCGTTGTGATTCCTTTAAGATCAACTGTTATTTTTAAAACCACACCGAAGGAAAGGTTTGTTGAAGAGGGGAAACTTGATGACTTATATCTGATACTAATGCAACTCCAGAAGTATATTCAGGACCAGCCATCTGATAACAAGACTTCTGAACTCATTGAATTGGACCATTCTCATCCAGATACTACAAGTTTGACAGGTTATAGGTTGGAGGAAGAAAACAGCAGCAATGTGCCTTTCTCTTTGTCAGAGCACGTCAACAAATTTGCTAATTTTAGATTCTTCAGTTTTGCGATTCGAAAGGATACCCAACACTCAGCATCTTTTCCTGATACCATTGGCGGGCCATTAATTTTGTACAGTGACCAAAATAGGTGCTTGCCCTTTGGTTCAAATCAAGAATCACATGAGCATGTCATGCCTGATTTAAGGTATATACTTAACAAAAGCTTTGGTTGTGGAGGTTTTGGTGAAGTTTGGCTGGCCTTTCATTTCAATCGTTTCCATCCACCCTCCAATTTGGCAATGTGAGCTTTCATCGAGAGAAAGTGAAAAAGAATCCTCCTGAGATGTTGAATGGAGCAATTTTATGCGAAAAACAAGTTGTGCCTACTTTATGTGGTATTAGAGCCATTTGGGTCACTCCCTCAAGCTGAAGAAAACATATTTCCACTCATTTATTTGATGCTGCAAGGTATTCATAAATATTATTTTTTTTCAATATCTGATTCATCTATATTCTTAAGTACTTTATTCCTTTTTCGGACCAATATTCCAAGAAGGAAAAGAATGCCATATTGGAAGTTTAGTGGAATATGATCAAGAAAACTTCATTAGATTGAAGGGTCAAATTAATACAGTAAAACAAAAATTTTAATTGATAATCAAGTAGTCTTAGTTTAGTACTTTTAACATGTAAAGTAAAACTCGGTGGGCATGCTTGTCTCAAACAGAGCTTGTCTTAACCTTCACCTGATTCGAATCACTAATGGGTTGACCCGTTTAACATACTTGTGATTATTTACCACATGAACACGTTTTAACTCTTCTGCAATTTCAGGTCTAAAAGAAGATACCTCTATTAATATAATTATATGTCAAACGCTAGACTGTTGAGTCTTTGGCCAAAACGTTGATTGATTGAAGGATATTTACATATACTGTCTTTTTTATGTGAAATCCCAATATGATTTACAAAATAGTAACTTTACTCCTTTACTATGACACCTTACGATTGTAGATTTATCTCTTAGAGAAATGTCTTCCCTATGCATAAAGAGAAGGACACCAAACTTCTTCATGCCTTCTGTTCTTTGTTCTCTGTTTTTTCTTTTTATTTGTCTACAATAGGTAATGACGTACAAGAAGATATCCTTAAATACATTCCTACTCTAGTCACTCCTCATATGAACTTTTCTTTGGAACTTTTCTTTTTATTTATTTATCTTTTGGATTCCATGCCAAGGAACAAGACTAACTACTCTATTTGTTGTATTCCAGTTTGATGAAGCTGACCCCGTTCTTTCTGGATTGAAGGTTCCCATTTTAATTACGAAAGTAAATGCCCTTAAGGTAAATATTGTTAATCCACCCATAAAACAATTCAAAACAATAATTTTATTTTGTTCTACGAAAACAACAATTCAAAATTCAAAACAATACCTGTCTTGTTTGATCCTAATTGATCGTAATCGATCCTAATATCTGACTTGTTTAAAGAACAACCGAGATTAACAGTGGTGATGTGTTTTTATCTTTGTTTTCAACAGGTTTTGTTGTAAACATGGTTTTTGATCTTCATTAAGGTCGGTTATTCTTTATGATCATCAAAGAAATTACGTTTATGATCCGCCTCTTCTTAGTGCATCGAGACCGAGGCCCAAGATTGGGAAGCGAAAAGTCAGGTATTTAAGCAATTGTTCTGTGACACCCCGCCTAATTAAATACCGGGCGATCACTCCTTTATTAAATTAAATCAAGGTAAACAGTTGGTTCATTCTCAGCATCACTGTCGATCAAAAATAATTTTTTTTCCCAATTTAACACCCTAAATAATTAAGCTAAGTGTCAAAAACATTTTTCATACAAACTTCCAAATTTTAATTAAAGAAAAGATTTATTTATACAAAACAACATTTCTACAATATGGAATCACACCACGATGAACTAAAATAAAACCATACATTCGTCAATCGAATGTCAACATAATAAAACTAAACATCATAAACCATCCTGAATAAATCCCATAAAACAATACTGGAATAACTGAAATATAAGAATCCCAACAATAAATGAAATGATAAAAAGGGAGACACATGCCCAATAAATGAGAGTAATATGAGTGGAGTCAAGAACAGAAGCCGTCTACTCAAGTGACCTGCAACTCCCACCTAAGCTGCAGCTCGTTCTTCTCAAAGGATCCTAAGCAAGACGCCCATGTGGCTGGGCACCTGAAAATATACATATATATACAAAAGAGAGAGAGAGAGAAAAGGAAACGGGTCAGGGCCCGAAAGTGTGTTTGATTTTAAGATACGTTAAGCAAGTATTTAAAATTGATACAGGCCAATGAAACATCATATTAGTTCGTCTCTCTCTTGAGAAATAATCACCTCTCTTCTAATGTGCACTCATATCGCACTAACCTTCCCAACGGTTCATTTATCTTAGCTTACGCATATATTTTCAAAACCGAACGATGTCAATGTTTTAAAAAGGTTACTTTCAATATGTAGTACTCCTCTTGTTTTAGCTTCATTAAATTATAAGGTTTCCCAGTGTCTTCTCATACTTTCACAAAACAAGTATTTATTATTGCGTCAACAACCATGTCCTACTTATCACATTATAGTAGGCAGATTAAAGTTTATAACCATATATATATATATTAACTACTCGTATAATATATATATAACAACACCCCAACTAATCTATGGTGCGGGCATACTCTGCTATCCAATCCCCGTATCGCTCACACAAAGGGAAACACAAGTTCGGAATCACTCTCGAACTGTATTAACATATACAAAACAACGTTGAGGCGAAGCATAGATTCCAAGTCCAAGAGGTCAGTACATACCCACACGTCTCTTAGGACCGTCCGAATATCAATCTAATAGCCCGTACCTAGGATCTCTATCTTCTAGGGTACGATTCAATATCCCCCATAAAGCAACACAGGATACGATCGTCCCAGCGCGGTAACCTCAAGAATAGCAAGTAGCGCGGGTACGTTTTTCACATGTATATAATATATGTACACACAATTATATAAATATACCCATTTCATCATATTAATATAGGTTTCTCTCGTAACCCATAGTCACAACATTTATCTTTAATTTCCCATTATTATGATTACGTATAAGGTTTCGTCTCTAACCTTAATTCGAAGAGTTTTCTCACTCATTACCTAATACTCATGGTTTATATTCTCACCAATCTGAAATTCAGTAAGGGACTTTATTTGATTCCAACGTAACTCTCTTACGTACCTCATCCTTAAGTTATAAATCTATCAACCTAAAGTAAATATCCGATAATTACCATACTTGTTGAAGATTAAAGGTTCTAACATTTATCCATATACCCTACTGGTCCTCAATATCTCCCAAATCCATTTATTTAGAATTCCCAAAGGTTATTTCACGATAAATTAATTTAAGTAAATAAACAAGAGAAATAGGAGTCTTCCAGGAGGGGTCGATCGATCGAAGTTTGGGGTCGATCGATCGAACCTTCGATCGATTGAAGCTCTAGGCTCGATCGATCGATCAAGCAGGTCTGGGCAAAAATTCTGCAGAAATTGCAGTGACGGGATTGATTAAAGTTCTTCATCAAAACTCATATTTTCCAACACTAATCGGCCCAAAAAGTTTACTGTTAACCTACTAACATAATTCCAGATATCTTTAACGTTCAGCATGCATGTATACATCATTAAACATGGTTAAACAACCTAAAATCTCATCTAATAATCAAGAACCCTAAAGTTTTCTTAACTTTTGTTCTAATCAGTTTTCTCTAGAATTTCCTTCTAACATAACATCACAAATTCGTGGGTTAATCATATACTTCACATATTATTTCCAGAATATGGTTATAACGATTTCTACATGCAAATCCCTATCAAAAATTGGGATTTTCTTCCATTGATTATACTCCTAATCATTCCTACACTAATATGATTATTGCACCAACGAAAATACGCAAGTTAAACACTTGCCTGGGATTTCAGAGGTCTGCTTTCCTGCTGATATTGGTGTGGTTGCGTTCTCCTCCTCGCGATTTACGCGTTGGTGGTGACGGCGGTGAAATCGGTGGTGTTTTGGGCCTTGAATCACCTTGAGAGCTCTCTCCTCTCTTCTCCATTGGCCATTATAGGGTTCTGAATGTTCTAACCCTAAAAGGCTGACTTAAATGGCTGCTAAGGATGGCTGAAATTCGTGGGTTTAATTACCCTATTTTGTAAAATGACCAAAATGCCCTCCCGGGTCACTAATTAAGCCTAAAAACATCCCGAGACCCAAACTAAACCCCCGGGTACACTTTTTTGACTATCTCGACCCTTCCAGACGCGTTGGCGCACTCAAAACGACCATACAGACAACTTATAAAATATTCACTTTTTAATTAACATAATTAGTCCCGACGTGGCACGGGCACGTCCCGACTTAAATTTCCGAAATAGTCATTTAATACACCTATGACATTCAATATAACCAATATAATATATTACTATGCTCATTAGTAATATTCAACAAGTTTCCCATAATTACTAACTCTAGTCACGTTAATAATTATAACATAATTAATTTCTGGATTTTTATTAAATAAATCATCACATTAAATTTAATAAATCCCCAAATTAAATATAGCATAAAAATACGGGGTATTACATACTTCCCCCTAATAACGGAATTTCGTCCCGAAATTCGTAAAATAAGGCATACCTGGTAAAAATAACTCTGGATATCTCTCGCGCATATCTGCCTCACGCTCCCAAGTGGATTCCTCCACATTATGATGCTCCCACTGGACTCGCACAAGTGGAACTACTTTCGACCTCAATCTCCTCTCACTATAGTCTAGAATAGCCACTGGTCTCTCCTCGTAAGAGCTATCAGACTGTAAGTCTATCTCGTCTATCGCAATGTGAGTATGGGCCATATCATCCCGAAGATATCGTCTCAACGACGAGATGTGGAATACATCGTGGATGCGATGTAAATGTTCTGGCAATCCCAACCTGTATGATACTGGCCCAATTCTCTCGATGATGGGAAATGGTCCTACGTACCTCGGAGCCAACTTCCCCTTCTTCCCGAACCTCATCACTCCTTTCATAGGAGATATAAGCAATAACACTTGATTTCCCACATTAAACTCACGGAAGAACCGTTTCGCATCGGCGTAGCTCTTCTGCCTGTCTTGGGCTACCCGAATACGACTCCTGATTATCTCAATCCTCGCGGAGGTCTCCAGGATCACTTTTGGTCCTAATAACTTGTTGTCCCCTACCTCGAGCCAACAGGTTGGAGAACGACAAGGCCTGCCGTACAAAGCCTCAAATGGAGCCATGCCAATCGTAAACTGATAGGAGTTATTATAAGCAAACTCTACCAGTGGAAGGTGTGGTTCCCAACCTCCTCCGAAATCGAGAACACACATGCGTAGCATATCTTCCAACATCTGATTAGTACGCTCTGTCTGTCCATCTGTCTGTGGGTGGTAGGCTGAACTCAGTCTCAACTCTGTACCCATAGCCTCCTGAAAGCTTTCCCAGAAATGTGACACAAAAATCTTGTCTCTATCTGACACAATATTCAGGGGCACCCCGTGTAATCTGAAAATCTCAGCGACGAACAACTGGGCATACTGACTCGTGGTATTATCTGTCCTTACTGGCAGAAAATGAGCTACCTTGGTCAGACGGTCTACAATCACCCAAATAGAATCGTGGCCCCGCTGTGATGTAGGCAACCCTGTAATGAAATCCATGGAAATACTTTCCCACTTCCACGCGGGTATTTCCAACGGCTGAAGTAATCCCGACGGTTTCTGATGGTCCACCTTCTCCAGCTGGCAAGTAGAACACTTGGACACAAATTCAGCGATGTCCCTCTTCATCCCACTCCACCAGTACTGTCGTCTCATGTCCTGGTACATCTTATCGCCTCCCGGATGTATTGAAAATCAGGACCCATGAGAATGAGTCATCACTTCATGACGTAGCTCCGCTCCTTCTAGAACCACCAATCTCCCATTAAACCGTAACCCACCATCCGAACTAACAGAATAGGACTCAGCACCCTCGGCTAGAAGTCGTACGATCTGCTCCTGAAAAAACAGGTCTGTGGTCTATGCCTGTATCACCCTCGTAACAATCTCGGGTGTGACTGTCATCACGGATATGAAAGAACGTGCTACTGTGTCCTGGTGACCCAACTCCTTCCACTTTGCTTTCTAGATGTCCGCTACATCGTCAACCGGTCTACGGCTCAACGCATCAGCAACTACGTTGGCTTTCCCCGGATGATACTGTATATCGAACTGATAATCTTTCACAAACTCTAACCATCTGCGCTGACGCATATTCAGTTCTCGCTGAGTGAACAGGTACTGCAGTGACTTATGGTCTGTGAACAAACGGAATTTCTCGCCCAATAAATAGTGCCTCCAAATTCTCAATGCAAAGACGACCGCAGCTAACTCCAGGTCGTGGGTGGGGTAATTCTTCTCATGCGGATTAAGCTTGCGGGAAGCAAAAGCTATAGCCTTCTCTTCTTGCTGAAGTACTCCCCCAAGTCCTCGTAAGGATGCATCGGTGTAAACCAGGTACTCTACACCCGACTTTAGTAAAGCAAGGACTGGTGCCGAGGTAAGCTTGTCCTTCAGCTCGTCGAAAGCCAACTGACAAGCGTCATCCCAGACATATGGTACCCCTTTGCGAGTCAGATTCATCAATGGACCCGCTATCTTGGAGAATCCCAGAATGAATCCCCTGTAGTATCCGGCCAACCCCAAGAAACTACGCACTTCCGTCGGTGTCGTGGGCTGCCCCCACTCCCTCACCGCTGACACTTTACTCGGGTCAACTGCTATCCCCTGCTCAGAAACAACATGGTCCAAGAATTGTACCTCTCGCAACCAGAATCCACACTTCTCGTACTTAGCATACAACTGATGTTCTCGTAGAGTCTGAAGAACCTGCCTCAAGTGTTCAGCATGCTCCTCCTCAGAATGTGAATATATCAAGATATCATCTATGAAGACGATGACGAACTGGTCCAAGAACTCTCTGAATACTCGGTTCATCAAGTCCATGAAAACGGCTGGGGCATTTGTGAGTCCGAACGGCATCACTCTGAATTCATAGGACCCATACCTCGACAAGAAGGCAGTCTTTGAAACATCCTGCTCTCTAATTCGTAACTGATGGTACCCCGACCTAAGATCTATCTTTGAAAAGAAAGTTGCTCCCCTCAACTGGTCGAATAGATCATCGATTCGAGGCAACGGATATTTATTCCGTATCGTGACCTTGTTCAACTCCCGGTAGTCCACACACAATCTCAGTGAGCCATCTCTCTTCTTTACAAATAAGACTGGAGCGCCCCACGGTGAGGTACTCCTACGAATGAAGCCCTGACCTAATAGCTGCTCAATCTGATCTCGTAGCTCTCGCATCTCTGCCGGAGCCATATGGTACGGTGCGCGTGCTATAGGTCTCGTATCTGGCAATAAATCTATAACGAAGTCTATCTCACGACTGGGCGGTAGGCCTGGTATCTCCTGAAACACATCGGAATACTCCCTAACAACTGGGATCGAATCCAAAGGAATCACAACCTCCTTAGAGGTATCCTCCTCAATGTAATATAATTGAGCGGTCGAACCTCCCTCTGGGCGAGGCATCGCTACTACAAACATCTCTTGCCCCGGAATGGCAAAAACAATGCTCCCACCGAAGCAATCAATCATGGCTCTATAAGATGCGAGCCAATCCATACCAATAATCACATCATGCTCGTGCATGTCTAAGACTAGCATGTCTGCAGGCAATACCAAGCTACCAATCTCTACCCCTACTCCCCGGCATATAAAGAATATAAGTGACCCACTCCCCAGTGGTGAGTCGACACATGTCACGGTGCTCTCTACTGTGGCTAACAACCCTAAGGACTTCGCAAAGTGCGTGGCTATAAAACAATGCGTTGCCCCCGTATCAAACAAAACTTTACCCATAGTACCATGGATAGGAAACATACCCTCAATCACGGGTGGTGCCTGTGGAGCTGCTGCCTGGTGGACGTTATAGACACGTCCCTACTACAATTGCCCCTGTTGCACTGGAGCTGCTGGAATGGCTGGTAGGGCTGGCACCTGGGCTGGAGCTGGAAGGGCAGGTGGGAAGAGTGGTCTCTGCAGCTCATTACGGGCTCCCTGCTGCTGTGGGGCCCTATCGCCCTCTGGGCAATCCTGACGCTTATGCCCGTGCTTGCCGCACACAAAACACCGGCCTCTGAAATTACCTCCCCTCTATCCCTGCTGACCACGGCCCTGCTGGCCGTTACCTCCACGCCATTGGCCCTGATGTGCACGCTGTTGGCCTTGCTGGCCCTACTGTTGTCCCTGCGGTCGGTGTTGACCCTGCTGGCCCTGCTGATTAGGCTGACCCTGATGGCCCTGCCTGAATCCCCCGAATCCCTGCCTAGAATCACCTGAACGGAATTGCTTAGCAGGGTCCCCCTGATGGGAACTCTGCTCGTGCTGACGAGTCTGTCCATGAGTTGGTGCCCCACCGGCACTATTACCCCCGGTCCTGCCCTGCTGGCTGGACTCTCCTACTCTCTTGCTTCCCTGAAGATGGAATCGGTGATCCTGGCAATGTAGTAACGCTGCATTGAGTACATCAGTGAACGTACTCAGGGCTAGGTTCCCAATAAGGTGCTGACGGATCCTCTAAGCTAACCCGTCGACGAACAGCAAAATCTTCTTGCCTTCAGTTGGTGCCTCATCTGGCACAATGGTGAGAAGTCACGTGAACTCCTCCTCATACTCTGCTACAGTAACATTATCTTGCTTCAGATTTAGTAGTTTCCGCCTCATCTCCGTCTGCACTGCAAGTGGGAAGTACTTGCGGTCAAACCGCTCCCAGAACATCTGAATAGGGATCGTGTCCCTCTCCTCCAAAGTAGTAGTGGACTCCCACCACTGCAATGCGGCTCCCACCAACTTGAAAGAGGCCAATAGCTGCTTCTGAACTTCGGTGCACTCATACATACGGAGGTGCCGCTGGATGTCTTTCTTCCATTGGCTAACCGTGACAATGTCGGAGCTACCAGAGAACTCAGGGGGATGTGCTTTCTGAAAAGCATCCCGAACCCTCTCCCATGCAGATGGAAGCTGTGCTGGTACTGGCGTGACCAAATCAAAACCAAATCCTGCGAATGGTCACGCCCAGTTGGTCACGGCCCAAGTCCGCGACCAGCTGGTCGCGGACTTGGGCCGTGACCAACTCAATTTTTGGCGTGACCATTTTAATTTTTACACTGAGTCATGGATGCTTTGGAAGTGGTCACGGCTCAAGTCCCTGACCACTGTGGGTCACGGACTTTGGCCGTGACCCAAGGTGTGACCATGTTGGCGCCAAAACCCCGCCAAAATTCCCTCCAACTTGGTCGCGGATGGGTCACGGACTTGGACTGTGACCACCTCGGAAAAAAAAAATTGGTCGCGCAAATGGGGTCACGGCTAGGGGCCGAAACCAAATTTTGAAGTGGGTCACGGCTTGGGGCCGTGACCATACCTCATTTGAAGGGCTGTTAGTCGCGCATGGTGGTCAGGGCTGGAGGCCGAAACCAATTTCTGAAGTGAGTCACGGCTTGGGACCGTGACCATACCTCATCCGAAGGGAGTTTGGTCGCTCATGGTGGTCTGTTGGTTGAGCATGGTGGGTCACGGCCTAGGGCCGTGACCAGTGGTCAGGGGATAACTAATTGGTCGCGGAGGTTGGGTCACGGCTCTAGGCCGTGACCAGGTCCACATATTTAAAGATGATTTACTTACAACGCTACTCAAATTTCTGCCATTCGCGGTTAAGTTTGGACGATTTGGGCGATTTGGGATTTCGTCTATTTGGGTTTTTTGTTGATTTCATCTGACAATCGTGAAAGGTATGTGTGTATATGTGTGTGCATTTTGATTGGTTTTGATTTGTGGCAGCTATGTGTGTATGCGAGTGTATGTGTGTGTGTGTATGTATATGTGGGTGTATGTGTGTGTGTGAATTTCGATTTGTTATGATTTGTGGCAGCTATTTGTGTGTATATGTGTGTGTGTATAGATTACGAAAATAAACCCTAGATTGTATGTGTGTGTGTATAGATTACGACAATAAACCCTAGATTGTATGTGTGTGTATTTTTTTTACAAAATAGTATTCAAAACTCTAGACATTATGTGTGTGTATGTATGTGTGTATGTATAGATTATGTCAATAAACCCTAGATTGTATATGTGTATTTTTTTTGACAAAATATTATTCAAAACTCTAGACATTATATTTTTTTGACAAAATATAATTAAATGTTTATATAATAAGTAAAAAAAATTACAACCGCCTTATTGTTGGTTATATGTATGCATAGATTTATGTCAAAAAAAGTTAGGGTTTAAGTAAACCCTAGATTGTATGTGTGTGTATGTATAGATTATGTCAATAAACCCTAGATTGTATGTGTGTGTATTTTTTTGACAAAATATGCTTGTCTTGTTTTTTTTTGACAAAATATAATTAAATGAAATTTTTTTGACATAAGAGTCGCAAACACGTGTGCACATTACTATAGTGAGATATTGTTGGCTTGGTTGTTGGATACTATGTTGTATTTATTGAATTTATACTAGTGTCGATAAATGTACATGTTATTAAATTTGTTGGGTGTGTTCTTGATTTACCTATGAAAAAGTATATCATATATCTTGCGATTAATGTGCATTTTTTTACGTTTACGTCAAGATATTATGAGGCTACAACTTGACATGGAACAATACAACTTAATTCCGTTCATTCATATTTTAACTTGACATGTATGCTATAGTTATGTTGATTTTATACAGTTCTGTTTTAGTTTGAAATTTTTTGTGATCAACTTGATTGAATATGTATTTTAAAACCTTCAAATGGCGGCGTAATAATCATAACTACATTGTTTACGTATTGCAGACCTAACCAATTAGATACCACTTCTTCATTACATACCAGCTCTTCATTACACACCAGGTACTCTTTACTTTAACTAAAGTAGTTATATAATTGATATGCATTATTTATTAAATCTTTTAGATGATAGAAGGAGTACGGGATAATTATTGGTTGTTGGCTTGTTGTTGGATAGTATGTTTAAAGGAATATGTGATAATTAGAAGGAGTACGGGATAATTATTGGTTTGATTGTTGGATAATATGTTGAAAATATTTTAGACTCCCTGTTTCAGAATACGACGATAATTTGCTAATGTCTAGATATAAGCTTAAAAACATGGCGTTAGAGGGGAGAAACCCAAAACATCCCACAAGCGGCCCTGTGATAGGTAAAAATACGAAACAGTCCTCGTACGGTCCTGTGAGCGGCACCAACACCTCGCACGGGACCAATGTAACTCGTAGGAACTGACTGCGCTATCACGGGATCCCCGGTTTGAGAATACGACGATAATTTGCATATTTCTAAACTTAGGCAAACCATGGCGTTAGTGGGGGAAAACCCGAAACAGCCCCCGAACGGTTTCGTGGGAGGCACCAACACCTCCCACAAAATATATGTAACTCGTAGGAACTGACCGCACGATCACGGGACTCCCGATTTGAGAATACGGCGATAATTGAAAAATATCAGGACTTAGGCTTAAAAACATGGCGTTAGAGGGTGAAAATCCAAAACAACTCCCGAACAGCCCCCGAACGGCCCCGTGGGTGGTACCAACACTTCCCACGGGACCAATGTAACATATAGGAACTGACCCCACAGCCGCGGGACTCCCGGTTTGAGAATAGGAGAGATGTGAAAATGGGAATAAAAATTAGTCCGAGATGAATAGGAGAGAGGTGAGAATGGGAATAAAAATTAGTCATGGTTCGAAAGTTATTCTTGGGTTTGCAATTTGTGACCGTTCATCTTATTCACTTGTCGCGCAGGACCAATGTGACTCGTAGGAACCGACCGCGTAGTCACGGGGCTCCCGGTTTGAGTGTACGATGTAAATTTGTAAAAAATTAGACTTAAGCATAAAAAACATGTCATCGAAGGGTGAAAATGTAAAACAACCTTAAAACGGTCCCGTAAGAGTCACGAACACCTCGCACGGGACCAATGTAACTCGTAGGAACTGACCGTGTAGTCACGGCGCTCCCAGTTTGAGTGTGCGACGTAAATTTGTAAAAAATTAGACTTAAGCATAAAAACATGCCATCGAATGGTGAAAATGTAAAACAGTCACAAAACGGTCCCGTAAGAGTCGCGAACACCTCGCACGGGATCAATGTAAATCGTAGGAACAGACCGTGTAGTCACGGGGCTCCCGGTTTGAGTGTACGACGTAAATTTGCAAAAAGTTAGACTTAAGCATAAAAACATGCCCTCGAAGGATGAAAACCTAAAACAAACACCAAACGGTCCCGTAAGAGTCACGAACACCTCGCACGGGACCAATGCGACTCATAGGAACAGACCGCGTAGTTACGGGACTCGCGATTTGAGTGTACGACGTAACATGGCGTTAGAGGGTGAATACTCGAAACAGCCCCCGAACGGCCCCGTGGGTGGCACTAACACCTCCCACGGGACCAACGTAACTCGTGGGAACGGACGCCGCAGTCGCGGGTGTCCCGGTTTGAGAGTACGACGGTAATTTGCTTATTTCCACACTTAGGCTTAAAAACATGGCGTTAGAGGGTGAGAACTCGAAACAGCCCCCGAACGGCCCCGTGGGTGGCACCAACACCTCCCACGGGACCAACGTAACTCGTAGGAACTGACCCCGCAGCCGCGGGTGTCCCGATTTGAGAGTACGACGGTAATTTGCTTATTTCTACACTTAGGCTTAACATGGCGTTAGAGGGTGAATACTCGAAACAGCCCCCGAACGGCCCCGTGGGTGGCACTAACACCTCCCACGGGACCAACGTAACTCGTGGGAACGGACGCCGCAGCCGCGGGTGTCCCGGTTTGAGAGTACGACGGTAATTTGCTTATTTCCACACTTAGGCTTAAAAACATGGCGTTAGAGGGTGAGAACTCGAAACAGCCCCCGAACGGCCCCGTGGGTGGCACCAACACCTCCCACGTGACCAACGTAACTCGTGGGAACGGACCCCGCAGCCGCGGGTCTCCCGGTTTGAGAGTACGACGATAATTTGCTTATTTCCACACTTAGGCTTAAAAACATGGCGTTAGAGGGTGAGAACTCGAAACAGCCTCCGAACGGCCCCGTGGGAGGCACCAACACCTCCCACGGGACCAACGTAACTCGTGGGAACGGACCCCGCAGCCGCGGGAGTCCCGGTTTGAGAGTACGATGGTAATTTGCTTATTTCCACACTTAGGCTTAAAAACATGGCGTTAGAGGGTGAGAACTCGAAACAGCCTCGGAACGGCCCCGTGGGTGGCACCAACACCTCCCACGGGACCAACGTAACTCGTGGGAACTGACCCCGCAGCCGCGGGTGTCCCGGTTTGAGAGTACGATGATAATTTGCTTATTTCCACACTTAGGCTTAAAAACATGGCGTTAGAGGGTGAGAACGCGAAACAGCCCCCGAACGTCCCCGTGGGTGGCACCAACACCTCCCACGGGACCAACGTAACTCGTGGGAACGGACCCCGCAGCCGCGGGTGTCCCGGTTTGAGAGTACGACGGTAATTTGCTTATTTCCACACTTAGGCTTAAAAACATGGCGTTAGAGGGTGAGAACTCGAAACAGCCCCCGAACGGCCCCGTGGGTGGCACCAACACCTCCCACGGGACCAACGTAACTCGTAGGAACTGACCCCGCAGCCGCGGGTGTCCCGGTTTGAGAGTACGATGATAATTTGCTTATTTCCACACTTAGGCTTAAAAACATAGCGTTAGAGGGAGAGAACGCGAAACAGCCCCCGAACGGCCCCGTGGGTGGCACCAACACCTCCCACGGGACCAACGTAACTCGTGGGAACAGACCCCGCAGCCGCGGGTGTCCCGGTTTGAGAGTACGACGGTAATTTGCTTATTTCCACACTTAGGCTTAAAAACATGGCGTTAGAGGGTGAGAACTCGAAACAGCCCCCGAACGGCCCCGTGGGTGGCACCAACACCTCCCACGGGACCAACGTAACTCGTAGGAACTGACCCCGCAGCCGCGGGTGTCCCGGTTTGAGAGTACGATGATAATTTGCTTATTTCCACACTTAGGCTTAAAAACATGGCGTTAGAGGGTGAGAACTCGAAACAGCCCCCGAACGGCCCCGTGGGTGGCACCAACACCTCCCACGGGACCAACGTAACTCGTGGGAACTGACCCCGCAGCCGCGGGTGTCCCGGTTTGAGAGTACGACGGTAATTTGCTTATTTCTACACTTAGGCTTAACATGGCGTTAGAGGGTGAAAACTCGAAACAGCCCCCGAACGGCCCCGTGGGTGGTACTAACACCTCCCACGGGACCAACGTAACTCGTGGGAACGGACGCCGCAGCCGCGGGTGTCCCGGTTTGAGTGTACGACGGTAATTTGCTTATTTCCACACTTAGGCTTAAAAACATGGCGTTAGAGGGTGAGAACTCGAAACAGCCCCCGAACGGCCCCGTGGGTGGCACCAACACCTCCCACGGGACCAACGTAACTCGTAGGAACTGACCCCGCAGCCGCGGGTGTCCCGATTTGAGAGTACGACGGTAATTTGCTTATTTCTACACTTAGGCTTAACATGGCGTTAGAGGGTGAATACTCGAAACAGCCCCCGAACGGCCCCGTGGGTGGCACTAACACCTCCCACGGGACCAACGTAACTCGTGGGAACGGACGCTGCAGCCGCGGGTGTCCCGGTTTGAGAGTACGACGGTAATTTGCTTATTTCCACACTTAGGCTTAAAAACATGGCGTTAGAGGGTGAGAACTCGAAACAGCCCCCGAACGGCCCCGTGGGTGGCACCAACACCTCCCACGGGACCAACGTAACTCGTGGGAACGGACCCCGTAGCCGCGGGTCTCCCGGTTTGAGAGTACGACGGTAATTTGCTTATTTCCACACTTAGGCTTAAAAACATGGCGTTAGAGGGTGAGAACTCGAAACAGCCTCCGAACAGCCCCGTGGGTGGTACCAACACCTCCCACGGGACCAACGTAACTCGTCGGAACTGACCCCGCAGCCGCGGGTGTCCCAGTTTGAGAGTACGATGATAATTTGCTTATTTCCACACTTAGGCTTAAAAACATGGCGTTAGAGGGTGAGAACTCGAAACAGCCTCCGAACGGCCCCGTGGGTGGCACCAACACCTCCCACCGGACCAACGTAACTCGTGGGAACTGACCCCGCAGCCGCGGGTGTCCCGGTTTGAGAGTACGACGGTAATTTGCTTATTTCTACACTCAGGCTTAACATGGCGTTAGAGGGTGAAAACTCGAAACAGCCCCCGAACGGCCCCGTGGGTGGCACCAACACCTCCCACGGGACCAACGTAACTCGTGGGAACGGACCCCGCAGCCGCGGGTCTCCCGGTTTGAGAGTACGACGGTAATTTGCTTATTTCCACACTTAGGCTTAAAAACATGGCGTTAGAGGGTGAGAACTCGAAACAGCCTCCGAACGGCCCAGTGGGTGGCACCAACACCTCCCACGGGACCAACGTAACTCGTGGTAACTGACCCCGCAGCCGCGGGTGTCCCGGTTTGAGAGTACGACGGTAATTTGCTTATTTCTACACTTAGGCTTAACATGGTGTTAGAGGGTGAAAACTCGAAACAGCCCCCGAACGGTCCCGTGGGTGGCACTAACACCTCCCACGGGACCAACGTAACTCGTGGGAACGGACGCCGCAGCCGCGGGTGTCCCGGTTTGAGTGTACGACGGTAATTTGCTTATTTCCACACTTAGGCTTAAAAACATGGCGTTAGAGGGTGAGAACTCGAAACAGCCCCCGAACGGCCCCGTGGGTGGCACCAACACCTCCCACGGGACCAACGTAACTCGTAGGAACTGACCCCGCAGCCGCGGGTGTCCCGATTTGAGAGTACGACGGTAATTTGCTTATTTCTACACTTAGGCTTAAAAACATGGCGTTAGAGGGTGAGAACGCAAAACAGCCCCCGAACGGCCCCGTGGGTGGCACTAACACCTCCCACGGGACCAACGTAACTCGTGGGAACGGACGCCGCAGCCGCGGGTGTCCCGGTTTGAGAGTACGACGGTAATTTGCTTATTTCCACACTTAGGCTTAAAAACATGGCGTTAGAGGGTGAGAACTCGAAACAGCACCCGAACGGCCCCGTGGGTGGCACCAACACCTCCCACGTGACCAACGTAACTCGTGGGAACGGACCCCGCAGCCGCGGGTCTCCCGGTTTGAGAGTACGACGATAATTTGCTTATTTCCACACTTAGGCTTAAAAACATGGCGTTAGAGGGTGAGAACTCGAAACAGCCTCCGAACGGCCCCGTGGGTTGCACCAACACCTCCCACGGGACCAACGTAACTCGTCGGAACTGACCCCGCAGCCGCGGGTCTCCCGGTTTGAGAGTACGATGATAATTTGCTTATTTCCACACTTAGGCTTAAAAACATGGCGTTAGAGGGTGAGAACTCGAAACAGCCCCCGAACGGCCCCGTGGATGGCACCAACACCTCCCACGGGACCAACGTAACTCGTGGGAACTGACCCCGCAGCCGCGGGTGTCCCGGTTTGAGAGTACGACGGTAATTTGCTTATTTCTACACTCAGGCCTAACATGGCGTTAGAGGGTGAAAACTCGAAACAGCCCCCGAACGGCCCCGTGGGTGTCACCAACACCTCCCACGGGACCAACGTAACTCGTGGGAACGGACCCCGCAGCCGCGGGTCTCCCGGTTTGAGAGTACGACGGTAATTTGCTTATTTCCACACTTAGGCTTAAAAACATGGCGTTAGAGGGTGAGAACTCGAAACAGCCTCCGAACGGCCCCGTGGGTGGCACCAACACCTCCCACGGGACCAACGTAACTCGTGGGAACTGACCCCGCAGCCGCGGGTGTCCCGGTTTGAGAGTACGATGATAATTTGCTTATTTCCACACTTAGGCTTAAAAACATGGCGTTAGAGGGTGAGAACTCGAAACAGCCCCCGAACGGCCCCGTGGGTGGCACCAACACCTCCCACGGGACCAACGTAACTCGTGGGAACTGACCCCGCAGCCGCGGGTGTCCCGGTTTGAGAGTACGACGGTAATTTGCTTATTTCTACACTCAGGCCTAACATGGCGTTAGAGGGTGAAAACTCGAAACAGCCCCCGAACGGCCCCGTGGGTGTCACCAACACCTCCCACGGGACCAACGTAACTCGTGGGAACGGACCCCGCAGCCGCGGGTCTCCCGGTTTGAGAGTACGACGGTAATTTGCTTATTTCCACACTTAGGCTTAAAAACATGGCGTTAGAGGGTGAGAACTCGAAACAGCCTCCGAACGGCCCCGTGGGTGGCACCAACACCTCCCACGGGACCAACGTAACTCGTGGGAACTGACCCCGCAGCCGCGGGTGTCCCGGTTTGAGAGTACGATGATAATTTGCTTATTTCCACACTTAGGCTTAAAAACATGGCGTTAGAGGGTGAGAACGCGAAACAGCCCCCGAACGTCCCCGTGGGTGGCACCAACACCTCCCACGGGACCAACGTAACTCGTGGGAACGGACCCCGCAGCCGCGGGTGTCCCGGTTTGAGTGTACGACGGTAATTTGCTTATTTCCACACTTAGGCTTAAAAACATGGCGTTAGAGGGTGAGAACTCGAAACAGCCCCCGAACGGCCCCGTGGGTGGCACCAACACCTCCCACGGGACCAACGTAACTCGTAGGAACTGACCCCGCAGCCGCGGGTGTCCCGGTTTGAGAGTACGATGATAATTTGCTTATTTCCACACTTAGGCTTAAAAACATGGCGTTAGAGGGTGAGAACGCGAAACAGCCCCCGAACGGCCCCGTGGGTGGCACCAACACCTCCCACGGGACCAACGTAACTCGTGGGAACAGACCCCGCAGCCGCGGGTGTCCCGGTTTGAGAGTACGACGGTAATTTGCTTATTTCCACACTTAGGCTTAAAAACATGGCGTTAGAGGGTGAGAACTCGAAACAGCCCCCGAACGGCCCCGTGGGTGGCACCAACACCTCCCACGGGACCAACGTAACTCGTAGGAACTGACCCCGCAGCTGCGGGTGTCCCGGTTTGAGAGTACGATGATAATTTGCTTATTTCCACACTTAGGCTTAAAAACATGGCGTTAGAGGGTGAGAACTCGAAACAGCCCCCGAACGGCCCCGTGGGTGGCACCAACACCTCCCACGGGACCAACGTAACTCGTGGGAACTGACCCCGCAGCCGCGGGTGTCCCGGTTTGAGAGTACGACGGTAATTTGCTTATTTCTACACTTAGGCCTAACATGGCGTTAGAGGTTGAAAACTCGAAACAGCCCCCGAACGGCCCCGTGGGTGGCACTAACACCTCCCACGGGACCAACGTAACTCGTGGGAACGGACGCCGCAGCCGCGGGAGTCCCGGTTTGAGTGTACGACGGTAATTTGCTTATTTCCACACTTAGGCTTAAAAACATGGCGTTAGAGGGTGAGAACTCGAAACAGCCCCCGAACGGCCCCGTGGGTGGCACCAACACCTCCCACGGGACCAACGTAACTCGTAGGAACTGACCCAGCAGCCGCGGGTGTCCCGGTTTGAGAGTACGATGATAATTTGCTTATTTCCACACTTAGGCTTAAAAACATGGCGTTAGAGGGTGAGAACTCGAAACAGCCCCCGAACGGCCCCGTGGGTGGCACCAACACCTCCCACGGGACCAACGTAACTCGTGGGAACAGACCCCGCAGCCGCGGGTGTCCCGGTTTGAGAGTACGACGGTAATTTGCTTATTTCCACACTTAGGCTTAAAAACATGGCGTTAGAGGGTGAGAACTCGAAACAGCCCCCGAACGGCCCCGTGGGTGGTACCAACACCTCCCACGGGACCAACGTAACTCGTAGGAACTGACCCCGCAGCCGCGGGTGTCCCGGTTTGAGAGTACGATGATAATTTGCTTATTTCCACACTTAGGCTTAAAAACATGGCGTTAGAGGGTGAGAACTCGAAACAGCCCCCGAACGGCCCCGTGGGTGGCACCAACACCTCCCACGGGACCAACGTAACTCGTGGGAACAGACCCCGCAGCCGCGGGTGTCCCGGTTTGAGAGTACGACGGTAATTTGCTTATTTCCACACTTAGGCTTAAAAACATGGCGTTAGAGGGTGAGAACTCGAAACAGCCCCCGAACGGCCCCGTGGGTGGCACCAACACCTCCCACGGGACCAACGTAACTCGTAGGAACTGACCCCGCAGCCGCGGGTGTCCCGGTTTGAGAGTACGATGATAATTTGCTTATTTCCACACTTAGGCTTAAAAACATGGCGTTAGAGGGTGAGAACTCGAAACAGCCCCCGAACGGCCCCGTGGGTGGCACCAACACCTCCCACGGGACCAACGTAACTCGTGGGAACTGACCCCGCAGCCGCGGGTGTCCCGGTTTGAGAGTACGACGGTAATTTGCTTATTTCTACACTTAGGCTTAACATGGCGTTAGAGGGTGAAAACTCGAAACAGCCCCCGAACGGCCCCGTGGGTGGTACTAACACCTCCCACGGGACCAACGTAACTCGTGGGAACGGACGCCGCAGCCGCGGGTGTCCCGGTTTGAGTGTACGACGGTAATTTGCTTATTTCCACACTTAGGCTTAAAAACATGGCGTTAGAGGGTGAGAACTCGAAACAGCCCCCGAACGGCCCCGTGGGTGGCACCAACACCTCCCACGGGACCAACGTAACTCGTGGGAACTGACCCCGCAGCCGCGGGTGTCCCGGTTTGAGAGTACGACGGTAATTTGCTTATTTCTACACTTAGGCTTAACATGGCGTTAGAGGGTGAGAACTCGAAACAGCCTCCGAACGGCCCCGTGGGTGGCACCAACACCTCCCACGGGACCAACGTAACTCGTGGGAACGGACCCCGCAGCCGCGGGTCTCCCGGTTTGAGAGTACGACGGTAATTTGCTTATTTCCACACTTAGGCTTAAAAACATGGCGTTAGAGGGTGAGAACTCGAAACAGCCCCCGAACGGCCCCGTGGGTGGCACCAACACCTCCCACGTGACCAACGTAACTCGTCGGAACTGACCCCGCAGCCGCGGGTGTCCCGGTTTGAGAGTACGATGATAATTTGCTTATTTCCACACTTAGGCTTAAAAACATGGCGTTAGAGGGTGAGAACTCGAAACAGCCCCCGAACGGCCCCGTGGGTGGCACCAACACCTCCCACGGGACCAACGTAACTCGTGGGAACTGACCCCGCAGCCGCGGGTGTCCCGGTTTGAGAGTACGACGGTAATTTGCTTATTTCTACACTTAGGCTTAACATGGCGTTAGAGGGTGAAAACTCGAAACAGCCCCCGAACGGCCCCGTGGGTGGCACCAACACCTCCCACGGGACCAACGTAACTCGTGGGAACGGACCCCGCAGCCGCGGGTCTCCCGGTTTGAGAGTACGACGGTAAATTGCTTATTTCCACACTTAGGCTTAAAAACATGGCGTTAGAGGGTGAGAACTCGAAACAGCCTCCGAACGGCCCCGTGGGTGGCACCAACACCTCCCACGGGACCAACGTAACTCGTGGGAACGGACCCCGCAGCCGCGGGTCTCCCGGTTTGAGAGTACGACGGTAATTTGGTTATTTCCACACTTAGGCTTAAAAACATGGCGTTAGAGGGTGAGAACTCGAAACAGCCTCCGAACGGCCCCGTGGGTGGCACCAACACCTCTCACGGGACCAACGTAACTCGTGGGAACTGACCCCGCAGCCGCGGGTGTCCCGGTTTGAGAGTACGATGATAATTTGCTTATTTCCACACTTAGGCTTAAAAACATGTCGTTAGAGGGTGAGAACGCGAAACAGCCCCCGAACGGCCCCGTGGGTGGCACCAACACCTCCCACGGGACCAACGTAACTCGTGGGAACGGACCCCGCAGCCGCGGGTGTCCCGGTTTGAGTGTACGACGGTAATTTGCTTATTTCCACACTTAGGCTTAAAAACATGGCGTTAGAGGGTGAGAACTCGAAACAACCCCCGAACGGCCCCGTGGGTGGCACCAACACCTCCCACGGGACCAACGTAACTCGTAGGAACTGACCCCGCAGCCGCGGGTCTCCCGGTTTGAGAGTACGGCAGTAATTTGCTTATTTCCACACTTAATTTTTATATTTCTACTTGGTTACTGATAATTTTAACTCATATATGCAATTTTTCAGCTTGATTAGTTTTTTTGTAAAATTACTTGGTTACTGATACTTTTATTTTTTGTATCCTATCATTTGTAGGATTTTTGCGCGTGGATAAAATGAAGGAGGCAATGTTTTACAACATGATGATTATTTATATGTTGTGGACATTCAGGATAATGTTTTTTATGTGTTATAGCCGTGCAGGCTTTTATTGTTTAGTTTTGTGGCCGTGCGGGCTTTTATAATTTGATTGTTGAATTTTATAGCCGTGCGGGCTTTATAATAAGCAGGTTTTTCATTTACAGGTTTTGGAATGTCAAGAAAATAGAGGAAACTCTGCCCAATTTTTTTTTGGTCTGTGAATTATTAAGACGTGTAATATTTTTATGTTTGTATATATATTTGTTTATTAACAACATTCTCAATTCGCAATTTGTGATTTTTTTTTATTGTTTTGCCTATAATAAATATTTGCAACACCTCGTAGCAACCGATGATGCACTCACAGGAACCCCAATTTTAGGATTGGGCAAAAAAAAATACATTTTTTTTAAATTACAGATAAATATGGTCATGGACTTTGTCCATGACCATTTTTACTTTTTTTTGTCGCGCTTAAAAATGGTCGCGGCCAAAGTCCGCGACCATTTTTTTTATTTTTTGTCACGGTAATGGGTCGCGGACTAGGGCCGCGACCAATTTTTTTTAAATTTTTTTTGTCACACACATGGGTCGCGGCCAAAGTCCGCGACCAATTTGTCACGGTCGTGGGTCATGGACAAGGACCGTGACCAATTTTTTTAATTTTTTTTTGTCACGCACATGGGTCGCGGACTTTGGCCGCGACCAATTTGTCACGGTTGTGGGTCATGGACAAGGGCCGCGACCAATTTTTTTAATTTTTTTTTGTCACGCACATGGGTCGCGGACTTTGGCCGCGACCAATTTGTCACGGTTATGGGTCACGGATTAGAGCCGCGACCCATCACGGCATGGGTCACGGCCTAAGTCCGCGACCATCTGCCGTGACCCCTCTCGGCCGTGACCATTTTTTGGTCACGGACTTGGGCCGCGACCCACGAAAATGGTCACGCCCGAAATGGTCACGGCCCAAGTCCGCGACCCACAGGTTTGGTCAGGGATTTTGGCCGTGACCAATCGCCAGTTTTGGTGTAGTGAATCAACTGTTTAACAATAGAATGATAAATCCAACCATCAAAGATTCCATTATAGTTTATATTATATATATGTTTATATAATATAAACTGTTCCGAGAGATTCCTTTTAAAACTCATTGATCCTATACCTGTGGTCATATTAGAATACTTCTTCATAAATTGAGCCTAAAGACTATTTCCCTCCTTTAATTTCCAAGCTAATTTGAGGTTGGAAGCTTCAATAACTGAGAACAAGTTTCTTATTCCAAGACTTCCTTCACTTTTTAGCATACAATTTGAGTCCCAACTGGTCCAATGAAATTTCTTTCTAAACTGTTGATTAACACCCCAGACAAAGAGTCGAGCAGTTGGTTTAAGGAATGGATGATTACTTTAGGGGGATTTAAAGCAAGCATGGAATAAATAGGAATGAATGAAAGAATAAATTGAATTAAAGTTGCTTTTCTTCCAATTGAAAGCAATTTAGACTTCAAAGATATGATTTTAAATGCTATAACCCGGACTAAAGACTCAAAATAGATGGATTTCTTTCTTCCCTTAAATAAAGGACATCCAAGATAGTATAAATGCCCCTTAGTACTAAAGACTGGGTTCCTACGAGTCACATTGGTCCTGTGCCGCGAGTTCGTGACTCTTACCGGACTGTTTTGTGGTTATTTTATGTTTTCACCCCTCCATGGCATGTTTTTGTGCTTAAGTGAAACTTTTTGCAAATTTACGTCGTACACTCAAAGCGGGATCCCCGTAACTAACCGGACGGTACCTACGAGTCACAATGGACCCGTGTGAGGCGTTCGTGCCTCTTAGGGGACCATTTTGTGACTGTTTTACGTTTTCACCCTTCGATGGCATGTTTTTATGCACAAGTCTATTTTTTGTAAATTTACGTCGTACACTCAAACCGGGAGCCCCGTGACTACGCGATCGGTTCCTACGAGTCACATTGGTCCCGTGCGAGGTGCTCGTGACTCTTACGGGACCGTTTTGTGACTGTTTTATGTTTTCACGCTTCGATGGCATATTTTTATGCACAAGTCTAATTTTTACAAATTTACGTCGCACACTCAAATCGGTAGCCCCGTGACTATGCGGTTGGTTCCTACGAGTCACATTGGTCCCGTGCGAGGCGTTCGTGACTCTTACCAGACCGTTTTGTGTTTATTTTACGTTTTCACCCTTCGATGGATTCTTTTTATGCTCAAGTCCATTTTTTTTTTGCAAACTTACGTCGTACACTCAAACCGGGAGCCCCGTAACTACGCGGTCGGTTCCTGCGAGCCACATTGGTCCCGTACGAGGTGTTCGTGACTCTTACCGGACCTTTTTGTGTTTGTTTTACGTTTTCACCCTTTGATGGCTTCTTTTTATGCTCAAGTCCATTTTTTTTCAAATTTACGTCGTACACTCAAACCGGGAGCCCCGTGACTACGCGGTCGGTTCCTACGAGTCACATTCCTCCCGTGTGAGGAGTTCGTACGTCTTACGGGACCGTTTTGTGGTTGTTTTACGTTCTCACCATTCGATGGCATGTTTTAATGCTCAAGTCTAATTTTTTGCAAATTTACATCGTACCCTCAAACCGGGTGTCCCGTGACTACGCGGTCGGTTCCTACGAGTCACATTGGTCCCGTGCGAGGTGTTCATGACTCTTACTAGACCGTTTTGTGTTTGTTTTATGTTTTCACCCTTCGATGACTTGTTTTTAGGCTTAAGCCAATTTTTTTTCTAAACTTACGTCGCACACTCAAATCGGTAGCCCCGTGACTACGCGATCGGTTCCTGCGGCCCACATTGGTCCTGTGCGAGGCGTTCGTGACTCTTACCGGACCGTTTTGTGTTTGTTTTACGTTTTCACCCTTCGATGGCTTCTTTTTATGCTCAAGTCCATTTTTTTTGCAAACTTACGTCGTAAACTCAAATCAGGAGCCCCGTGACTACGCGGTCGGTTCCTGCGAGCCACATTGGTCCCGTGCGAGGCGTTCATGACTCTTACCGGACCTTTTTGTGTTTGTTTTGCGTTTTCACCCTTCGATGGCTTCTTTTTATGCTCAAGTCCATTTTTTTCAAATTTACGTCGTACACTCAAATCGGGAGCCCCGTGACTATGCAGTCGGTTCCTACGAGTCACAATGGTCCCGTGCGAGGCGTTCGTGACTCTTACCAGACCGTTTTGTGTTTGTTTTATGTTTTCACCCTTCGATGGCTTTTTTTATGCTCAAGTCTAATTTTTTTCAAATTTACGTCGTACACTCAAACCGGGAGCCCCGTGACTACGCGGTCGGTTCCTACGAGTCACATTGGTCCTGTGTGAGGTGTTCGTGCCTCTTACGGGACCGTTTTGTGATTGTTTTATGTTCTCACCATTCGATGGCATGTTTTTATGCTCAAGTCTAATTTTTTGCAAATTTACGTTGTACCCTCAAATCGGGTGCCCCGTGACTATGCGGTCGGTTCCTACGAGTCACATTGGTCCCGTGCGAGGCGTTCGTGACTTTTACCGGACCATTTTGTGCTTGTTTTACGTTTTCACCCTTCGATGGCTTCTTTTTATGCTCAAGTCTAATTTTTTTCAATTTTACGTCGTACACTCAAACCGGGAGCCCCGTGACTACGCGGTCGGTTTTTACGAGTCACATTCCTCCCGTACGAGGCGTTCGTGCCTCTTACGAGACCGTTTTGTATTTGTTTTACGTTCTCACCATTCGATGGCATATTTTTATGCTCAAGTCTAATTTATTACAAATTTACGTCGTACCCTCAAACCGTGTGCCCCGTGACTATGCGGTCGGTTCCTACGAGTCACGTTGGTCCCGTATGAGGCGTTCGTGACTCTTACGGGACCCTTTTGTGGATATTTGACGTTTTCACCCTTCGATGGCATGTTTTTATGCACAAGTCTAATTTTTGCAAATTTACGTCGTACACTCAAACCGGGAGCCCCGTGACTACGCGGTCGGCTCCTACGAGTCGTATTGGTCCCGTGTGAGGCGTTCGTGCCCCATACGGGACCGTTTTGTGGTTGTTTTACGTTCTCACCTTTCGATGGCATGTTTTTATGCTTAAGAATTGTTTTTGCAAATTTACATCGTATATTCAAACTGGGAGCCCCGTGACTACGCGATCGGTTCCTATGAGTCACATTGGTTCCGTGCGAGGTGTTCGTGACTCTTACAGGACCGTTTTGTGTTTATTTTAAGCTTAAGTCTAATTTTTTTCAAATTTACGTCGTAGACTCAAACCAGGAGCCCCGTGACTACGCGGTCGGTTACTACAAGTCACATTGGTCCCGTGCGAGGTGTTCGTGACTCTTACCGGACCGTTTTGCTGTTGTTTTGCATTTTCACCCTCCGATGGCATGTTTTTATGCTTAAGTCTAATTTTTTGCAAATTTACATCGTACACTCAAACCGGGAGCCCCGTGATTACGCGATCGGTTCCTACAAGTCACATTGGTCCTGTGCGATTTGTTCGTGACTCTTACTGGACCGTTTTGTAGTTGTTTTACATTTTCACCCTTCGATGACATGTTTTTATGCTTAACATTTTGCAAACTAATTCCGTACAATCAAACCGGGAGCCCCGTGACTAACCGGTCTGTACCGACGAGTCATATTGATCCCATGCGATGCGTTCGTGACTCTTACAGGACCATTTTGTGGTTGTTTTAGGTTTTCACCCTTTGATGGAATGTTTTTATGCACAAGTCAAATTTTTGCAAATATATGTCGTACACTCAAACCGAGAGCCCCGTGACTACGTGATCAGTTCCTACGAGTCACATTGATCCCGTGCAAGGCGTTCGTGCATCTTACAGGACCGTTTTGTGATTATTTTACGCTCTCACCATTCGATGACATGTTTTTATTCTTATGATTTCTTTTTTTTGCAAATTTACATCGTGCACTCAAACCGGGAGCCCCGTGACTACGCGGTCGGTTCCTACGAGGAACATTTGTCCCGTGCGAGGTGTTCGTGACTCTTACCGAACCATTTTGTGTTTGTTTTACGTTTTCACCCTTCGATGGCTTCTTTTATGCTCAAGTCTAATTATTTTTCGAATTTACGTCGTACACTTAAACCGGGAGCCCCGTGACTATGCAGTCGGTTCCTACAAGTCACATTCCTCCCGTGCGAGGCGTTCGTGCCTCTTACGGGACCGTTTTGTTGTTGTGTTACGTTCTCACCATTCGATGGCATGTTTTTATGCTCAAGTCTATTTTTTTGCAAATTTACATCGTACCCTCAAACCGGGTGCCCCGTGACTACGCGGTCGGTTCCTGCGAGCCACATTGGTCCCGTGCGAGGCGTTCGTGACTCTTACCGGACCGTTTTGTGTTCGTTTTATGTTTTCACCCTTCGATGGCTTCTTTTTATGCTTAAGTCAATTTTTTTTCAAATTGACATCGTACACTCAAATCGGGAGCCCCGTGACTACTCGGGCGGTTCCTACGAGTCACATTGATACCGTGCGAGGCGTTCATACCTCTTACCGGACCGTTTCGTGGTTGTTTTATGTTCTCACCACTCGATGGCATATTTTTATGCTTGAGTCTATTTTTTTGCAAATTTACATCGTACACTCAAACTGAGAGCCCCGTGACTACGCGGTCGGTTTTTACGAGTCACACTCCTCCCGTGCGAGGCATTCTTGCCTCTTACAGGACCGTTTTTTGGTTATTTTACGTTTTCACCCTTTGATGGCATGCTTTTATGCTTAAGTCTAAATTTTTTGCAAATTTACGTCGTACACTCAAACCAGAAGCCCTGTGACTACGCGGTCGGTTCGTACGAGTCTCATTGGTCCCGTGTGAGGTGTTCGTGACTCTTACCGGACCGTTTTGTTGCTGTTTTACGTTTTCACCCTTCGATGGTATATTTTTATGTTTAAGTCCAATTTTTTTCAAATTTACGTCGTAGACTCAAACCGGAAGCCCCGTGACTACGTGGTCGGTTCCTACAAGTCACATTGGTCCCGTGCGAGGTGTTCGGGACTCTTACCGGACCGTTTTGTTGTTGTTTTGCATTTTCACCCTTCGATGGCATATTTTTATGCTTAAGTCTAATTTTTTACAAATTTACATCGTACACTCAAACCGGGAGCCCCGTTACTACGCGATCGGTTCCTACAAGTCACATTGGTCCTGTGCAAGTTATTCGTGACTTTTACTGGACCGTTTTGTGGTTGTTTTACATTTTCACCCTTCGATGACATGTTTTTATGCTTAACATTTTGCAAACTAATTCCGTACAATCAAACCGGGAGCCCCGTGACTAACCGGTCTATACTGACGAGTCATATTGATCCCATCTGATGCGTTCGTGACTCTTACAGGACCGTTTTGTGGCTGTTTTAGGTTTTCACCCTTTGATGGAATGTTTTTATGCACAAGTCAAATTTTTGCAAATATATGTCGTACACTCAAACCGAGAGCCCCATGACTACGCGATCGGTTCCTACGAGTCACATTGATCCCGTGCAAGGCGTTCGTGCCTCTTATAGGACCGTTTTGTGATTATTTTACGCTCTCACCATTCGATGACATGTTTTTATGCTTATGATTTCTTTTTTTGCAAATTTTCATCGTGCACTCAAACCGGGAGCCCCGTGACTACGCGATCGGTTCCTACAAGGAACATTTGTCCCGTGCGAGGTGTTCGTGACTCTTACCGGACCGTTTTGTGTTTGTTTTACGTTTTCACCCTTCGATGGCTTCTTTTTATGCTCGAGTCTAATTATTTTTCAAATTTACGTCGTACACTTAAACCGGGAGCCCCGTGACTATGCGGTCGGTTCCTACGAGTCACATTCCTCCCGTGCAAGGCGTTCGTGGCTCTTACGGGACCGTTTTGTTGTTGTTTTACGTTCTCACCATTCGATGGCATGTTTTTATGTTCAAGTCTAATTTTTTGCAAATTTACATCGTACCCTCAAACCGGGTGTCCCGTGACTACGCGGTCGGTTCCTACGAGTCACATTGGTCCCGTGCGAGGTGTTCATGACTCTTACTAGACCGTTTTTTGTTTATTTTATGTTTTCACCCTTCGATGACTTGTTTTTATGCTTAAGTCAATTTTTTTTCAAATTGACGTCGTACACTCAAATCGGGAGCCCCGTGACTACTCGGGCGGTTTCTACGAGTCACATTGGTACCGTGCGAGACACTCATGCCTCTTACCGGACCGTTTCGTGGTTGTTTTATGTTCTCACCACTCGATGGAATGTTTTTATGCTCTCACCACTCGATGGAATGTTTTTATGCTTGAGTCTATTTTTTTACAAATTTACGTCGTACACTCAAATCGGGAGCCTCGTGACTACGCGGTCGGTTCCTGCGAGTGACATTGGTACCGTGCGAGGTGTTCGTGGCTCTTACGGGACCGTTTTGTGGTTATTTTATGTTTTCACCCTTCGATGTCATGTTTTATGATTAAGTCTAAATTTTTTGCAAATTTACGTCGTACACTCAAGTCGAGAGCCAGTGACTACGCGGTCGGTTCCTACGAGTCACATTGGTCCTGCGTGAGGTGTTCGTGACTCTTACGCATGGGTCAAAGTCTCGGTATCGGTCCCGGTATCGGCCACTCGATTTTCAACTCGGTCGCGGTATCGGTTACGGTATCGGGCGATACGCAAAGATACACTATTTAAATAGCGCAAAAAATTCCGAAAAAAATCTAGAAATTTTTAAAAAAATACGATTAACAATGTGGACCAATCAGATAATTTTAAAACTATCTTTTAATATGCATAACATTGTACAATTGATTATATTGACGTGCTGCGAACTTGACAGATTCAATGTTCCATAATAAATCAATGTTTTTTTTCACGAAGGATACAAATATTATTCTTTTACAAAGAAAAACAAATGTTACTTTTTTAGCAAGGATATTTTTTTTTTACAAAGAGGATACAACTATTATATTCTTACTATTATTTTTAGTAAGAGGATACAAATGTGTTTTTTAAATATGTTATATTTTCCTAAAAATGATACAAATGTTTCTTTTTTCGTATTGTTATTTTTTCACAATGATGATACAAATAGTGATTTTGACAAAACACTACGTTTTTTTTACAATCGTTTTTTACAAAATAAAATGCAAATGTTATTTTCTTACAAAAAATGATGCAAATGTTATTTTTTTTATAAAAGGAATGTAAATGTTATTTTTTTTTTGTTGGGTTGCAAATGTTTTTTTTTAAATTGATGGAAATATTATTTTTTTTACAAAGAGGATGCAAATATTTTTTTCTACTTGTGTTGCAAATGTTATTTTTACACGAAGGATGCAAATATTATTTTTACAAATGTTTAGAGGATACAAATATTATTTTTACAATAATTACAGTTGTATATTTGTTTGTAAAAGAATAACATTTACGTTTTTTTTATAAATAATAACATATTAAAATATAACACTGGGAACATTATTATAAAAAATAATAACAAATAACATTTGGATCATTTGCATTCTTTAAAAAAAATCGGCACATATACAACGCACTAAATTAAACCCACACGATGATCAAATAACCCACACACAGATTCTTAGTAACTTGAACCATCTCGGCCGATATATCACCGATATGGGTCGTACTATTGTGATATCGCCGATATTGGCCGATTCGATTGCAATATCGCCGATATGGGTCGATTCCATCGCGATATCACCGATATGGGCTGATTCCATCGCGATATCGCCGATATGGGCCGATTCTACTGCGATATCTCCGATATGGGCCGATTATACTGCCATATCACCGATACTACCGAGAAATTACCGATATAGGGTCGATTCACATCAATAATTGAAAACTCAACTCGTAACTCGGAATCGGATCGGTGGGCACCGATACGTAGTCAACTCGGTCGTATCGTTGCGGTATCGGCCTTGACTTTGAACCATGCTCTTACGGGACCGTTTTGTGGTTATTTTATGTTTTCACCCTTCGATGTCATGTTTTTATGATTAAGTCTAACTTTTTATAAATTTACGTCGTACACTCAAACCGAAAGCGCCGTGACTACACGACCGATTCCTACGAGTTACATTGATCCCGTGCGAGGTGGTCGTGCCTCTTATAACACCCTTTTTATGGTTGTTTTTACATTTTCACCCTATAAAAGTATGTTTTTATGCCTAAGTCTATCGTTTGACAAATTTAGGTCGTATTCTCAAAGCGGGAGTGCCTTGACTACGCATGCCTCATTCTTGTATGTTTATTAGTTTTTTTACCTTTTCATCCACCAATGCCCGATTTTCAAATGCTTTGTGTTCGACTTAATCAATTTAGAACACTCATTTATTTCATAAAATTTCAACAAAATTTCCTTTATTTATTGATGAAATACAACTTGTTTTAACATTAAAATACACCCAACAACAACAACAACAAAAGTCGCAACTAAACCACCAATAAATCCCTTCAACCGATTTAACATCTAAAAATAGTATATACAAGACCGCACAGCCATAAACATCGTACAAGTGTAAAAATATAATAGAACGTTTAAAAGATCATCAAATAAGCCTATCTTGGGCGTCAAAATAAAAATCGAATATCATAACATAAACTTAAATTAGTATCCGAGTAGCTACATACCTGGCTCTTCCATATCCATCGACTTTTCCATGTGTTGCAAATCCATTTTCATTCTACACAAAAAACAAAATAAATTATTATCAATCCGACTTCAAAAGATAATAAAAACTTATAATTTATATGCAGTGCATGTAAAGCAGTGATCGTTGTCCTTTATTGAAGCGTTAACACGCCCTGTTGGACGGTTAATCACAAAACCTTTTGCAATTGCACAACTAGGAACCACCACTAAATTGAATCATTGGTTCAGGAACAACTAAATTGAAGCAACCACTGACTTGATTCCAGTAGTATTTACAATAGCTAAAACACGCTAGAGATGAAACTTTACCCAACCAACCTTTTTCTATTTTTCTATTTCAAAGCAAACTTTCTAAACTTAGAAAGCATAAAAGGCAAATTTAGGAGCACTTAATAACTTAATAACCTATCTGTAAGAATTTGGGAATTTTAGAATAGGGTACTCCACTAAGGCCTTATTAGACTTAGGAACCTGATTTAATTTGTTTATTTTGCAGTCAATTACTTTTCTATCCAAGAACCGTGAAAGTGAACTCTGACACAAATTTGCATAATTACTAGTGTCATTTTGATTAAGAAACATGAACATAGCTCTAAACATGAACAACGTCCAGGTGGCATTCCTTAACATAGAAAGCTTCACATGCGCGTTGAATTGTGCCAGCAATGGCATCAGAGCCCCATCGTCAAGAACAAGATGATCACATTTCCGCGAGTCACCAACAACATTTCCTAATGCCTAAACAACCTATATTATTTCAGAAATTAGAGTTACTTATGTTCATTATATACCAATCCATAAACTACGCCATATTATTATAATTATTTTTTTCGAATTGTATCGTAAATTGATAACTCTATGAATTGAGAATTTCATCGTAAGATCTGATAAAAATGTAAAAAACAAATTCAATAATAAATAAATTTATACATATTCATGTATAATTTAGATTCAATGAAAAAATAACCTTAACACAAACAAATCGTTAACTTCCATGAACATGTATACATATTCATGTATAATTTAAATTCATTACTATTGACCTGGACAGACCCAAAACACAACTTCACATATACAAACATACTTTCAAATCACGACCCTTACGCATCATACCTTCAATTAGGAAGCCCACACAAAATGTAGGAAAAAACTAAATTATATAAAAAATACCTTTGGCATCTTCCATAAACACCAAAACTACCCTATCCAGTTGACCCTCCCCAAAATACAACTCCTAACCCAACCGAAATCAACCCCAAACCATCTCCGGACACATCCCAATCCAAAATCCGGCATCCCGCTGCCAAATTCGTCGACCAACCTCCATCCACCAGCAAATCTCTAAATCAAACCAACCTCCACTAACCCGAGATCTAACTCCGGACCTTCCCAAACCCGGATCTACTTCCTAACTGGGTAGATCCCAAACCCACCGCCCCACAAAAACTCCGGCCATTAACCCGTGACCCTGGAAACCCCCTGCCACAACCCAAATTCCGACCGATTAAACTGCCTGAAAACCCAACTTCGCTGCCTTGACCCGACCTCCATACGCATTCCAATTTCGTCCTTGACCCGACCTCCATACTCCATTCAAATTTATGGAAGATGACAAGTACACAAAGTATTCAAGCAAAAAGTAACAAAACAATAATAAGACATTTTCGATTGAAGAAAATATGTAGAAATTGAAGTGTGTGTGCGTGTGCGTGTGTTCTGTTGTGTGCGTGTGCGTGTGTTCTGTTGTGTGTGTGCGTGAGGAGTGGAGGTCGTAGAGGAACCTACTACGGTGGTCGGCGGTGGAGCAGAGATGAGGAACTGCTACGGTGGTCGAGCGGTGGTGCTGAGACGAGGAGCGGACGTCATCGAGAGAGCGAGGGAAAGCGAGAGAAAGGGAAAGGAGGGTTTAGTTTAGGTTTTTGTTTATTAAGATTTTAATGTATTTTAAATATTTAAATTATATAAAAAATACACTTGGCAACCAAAAATTCTTGTTGCCAAAAGTCCCTCGGTTTTGGCAACACGAGGTTATGTTGCAGAAACTTATTCCGCTTTTGGCAACACCATACAATGTTGCTAAAACTTCAAATAATTTCCCTCCCTCACTCTATTAGTCTCCCGCTTGAAAAATTAACTTTTGGCAACACACTTTATTTTATGTTGCCAACAGTACAATATAAAATGGTCTTTTGGCAACATAATTCAGATTGTGTTGCCAACAGGGTATCTTTGGCAACAAAAATAGTTTGTGTTGCTAAATATTGTTGCTAATGGTGCAAATTCTTGTAGTGACCATTGGTATTGTGAACTTCATGATCGATATGTGATATCTCAATACTTATATGTTGTGTTATAAATGGGATATTTGGTGTGTCACTACAACTGTATATTTTACACTTTACAGGTTTCAAATTTTACAGTCAAAGGACAAGATTATAAACTACTTTCAAATAACACAATATACTTCATTAATTTCCAAAGCTATGTTTATTTCGTACATTGGGAATTGAGTTGGCATACTCTCTGTTGGATACAATTAATGGAGGATAGTCATATAATCTTGTTGGAGTTTTTTTCATTTCTTAAAGAGGGGGTAGTCCTATAAACAGAGGAGGAAACTCTGTCCAAATTTTATAAATTATTTACAATTATTTGTGTTATATAAAAAATATTTTTGACATAAATTATATATGACTTAATACTTTGGAAAAGTTGAAATTCATATGTTGTGTTTGACGTTGCACTGGATATTTATACATGTTATTTTGAACTTATGTAGGAAAATCTATTTAGAGGCATGTGAAAGATGTATCATTGTCATACAACACAATCAGAAACGTCAGTGGGAAGATGACTTTGGCGCACTATTGCGTAAAACTATGAAGCGGTTATTACTATGGAGGAATACTTAATTTTGATAGATGAATTATATTTGGTTGAGTGTTAGCTCAATTTGATTTAGTATAGTTTTTTTTATGTAAGATAAAAAACATCTTGTTGGGAGTATTGTTGAATTTATATGTTAAATGATATAATCTATATAGTCTCTATTATAACACTAAATGTGAAAAAAAATGACTGCACGCATTTTTACTCGTGTTTTGATTAATTTGTCAACCATCATTTGAATATATTTTTTACATTAAATGTTTTAAGGCAATTCATGTTAAACCTTCATGGTATGAAATATTTTTATGACAATTTTTAATATATAAAAAAAATTGTGATTTTTTTAAAATCATACATGATCGTTTTTAGATG